>LR738715.1:214660358-214742496 GCA_902687465.1 Secale cereale
ACAGCAACAGCAACAGCAACAGCAACAGCAACAACAATAGCAACAGCAACAACAGCAGCAACAGCAACAGCAACAGCAACAGCAACAGCAACAGCAACAACAACAACAACAACAACAACAACAACAACAACAACAACAACAACGCTGAAGTGCTGCGCGGGCTCAAGACGAGAACTTTCGACATGCTGCACAAATGCGGAAGAAACTGGATTGAAGAGTTGCCGGCGGCTCTTTGGTCAATCAGAACGACACCAAATCGAGCCACTGGACAGACACCCTTTGCTCTTGTCTATGGAGCAGAGGCAGTTCTCCCCACGGAACTCGTATACGGGTCGCCTCGAGTGCTCGCTTACGATGAGCTCGAGCAAGAGCAGCTGCGGCAAGACGACGCACTGCTCCTTGAGGAGGACCGTCTTCAGGCTGCTGTACGAGCTGCTCGATACCAGCAAGCTTTGCGCCGCTACCATAGCCGCAAAGTTAAAGCCAGAAGTCTCGAGGAAGGCGACCTTGTTCTTCGGCGCGTTCAGTCCGCCAAGAATTCCAACAATTTGACACCGAAGTGGGAAGGCCCTTATCGGGTGAGACAAGTCACAAGGCCCGGCGCTGTCCGCCTTGAGACCGAAGAGGGCTTACCGGTGAGCAACTCCTGGAACATTGAGCACCTTCGCAAGTTTCACCCATAAGGCGCGGTTGCCGTGATCCGCTCCGGCAACCACCTTTTGTACAAGTCTTGCCGCTGTTGCATGTAAACCTTTGTACAAAGCCGGGCGCAGACCCCGTGCATCAGTAAAACTCTTGTGCCTTGCACAACTTGTCGTTTTCATGCCTTTTCGCTTTTCTTGCATGTATTATCTGACATTTTGTGCAGCACGCGCCCCCGGTAAGCAATAACGAGCCGCAAGGCTCCATATCTATGTTTCCTCCCTTTTTCTTTTTCTCTCAAGCAGAAAGAAGTTTTTCCTCGCGCACAAGTTTACCGAGGGGAAGGAAACAGTGGTATGGACCAAGTGCCGTTCAAGAAAGCCTCGCCTTGCCGGGAAGCAAACAACACAAAAGCTAAGTCACCAAAGTTTGAGCATTCGAATTTTTAAATTTTAAGGTTATCTTCCCTGAACGACTGCACTTTGTATGGAAAACCTGTGCGCGGAGGAACCAACTCGTGGCTAGCCGCGCCCTTACTTTGTTTCGAGCACGCTCAACGGCTTAAGCGTGCTGCGACAAGTGTCGCGCCCTTACTTCGTTTTCGAGTTCGCTCAACAATCTAAGTGTGCTGCGACTAGCTGCAACAAGGTTTCTTGTCGGCGACGGCACTGCCGGCAGGCTGCTGAAGTTCCGACACTCAGCGCTCGCGGCAAGGGTCCCTTCGCTGGCAAGTTCCCTAAAAGCGTAGGGTAAAAGCATACAAAGCAAAGAAGTCGAACAAAGGAAATAACATTGCGTCAACTACCCAAAGTAAAGTTATATTACAAAATAACTTGTCGCTGTTCTAATAGACTATTGTTTTTAACATGGCTGGCAGCGACAAAGGAAGCAAAAAGGAAAACAGCCTAGTCCGCGCGGTCACCGTCGACTCTCTTGATCTTGCCCACCTTGGCCACGATGGGGGCGACAAGAGTCTTGAGCGCCTCCTGGTCGGCGTCGGGCGGCAAGGTCCTGAGGACGTTATCGAGGTTGAGTCCTGGGTTGCGGTAGGCTATCTTCATCAGCACCCTCTCCATGACTCCTGTGCAAAGCCTGCGCGCCTCGTTCGCCAACTGCGTGGGGATCCTCTCCCGGAGCTGCTGGAGGGCCGGTGCCACTCCCCTGAAGAACAAGCTTAGCTTGGCGCTGTGAGGGAGGTTCTCGTCGGTGGAGTAGCCAAGGTGCTCCGTCCCCAGCCCCGCCAACTCCCTGTCGATGTCAGCGGCGGCGGCGACAAGCCCCTCGGTCCAATGCTCCACCGTCAGCCTGAAGTTGTTTTGGGAGAGGGTGGCGCTGTCCAATAGTGCCCTCTCAGCCCTGAGGTCCTCCTTCAGCTTCGTCTCCCGATTTCTGGCGCTGTCAAGTGATGTGGTGAGAGTGGACAGCTTCAACTCCAAGTCTGCAACAGAATTCTTGGCGATGGCGAGCTCCTTGCCCTTGTCGGAGAGACGGACCTGCAGCTCGGAATGGCTGTCGGCATCCTTCTCCCTCTCCGACACGAGCGCAACAACCTTCTCCTCGCTCGTTTTCAAGTGGATCTCCAGTTGCGCCACCCTCGCCTCCAAGTCTCTCTTGGCGGTCTCAGCAGCTGCCGCGGCGTCCTTCGCCTCCTGCAGAGCTCCGACAAGGGACTGTTCGCGCGCGGCAAGGTCGTCCTCGTGGCTGTCGAGGTCGACTTTCCGTTGTGTTAGTTCACCTTCCCGCCGAGACAGCTCTTCGGCGGCGAGCCGTTGCTGCTCTTCTTCTTCGGCCTTCTCAAGTATGAACGCCTGATGCGCCTCGGCGAGCTCCTCCCGCTCCTCCGCCAAGGATCGGAGGGCCGCCTGGTTGGCGGCCCGGAGCTCTTCGGCGCGCTTCTCCAAGTCGACGCCCGCCTTGGCGGCCAGAGCCTCTCGGGACTCCAGCTTGGCCTGCCTGGCGCGGTACAGGGCCAGAAGCCTCCGCAGAAGCTGCTCCTCCTCGGGCTCGCTACTGCTGCCGGGCGCATCGACGAACTTCAGCCCGGCGGAGGCGAGGACTTCCCCATCGAAGACCTCTCCCTCCGCGGGCGCCCTTGACGTAGATGCCCACGGGAGCTGAATGAAGACCCCGTTTCCAGCCTCCAGGTAGGCGCCAGTTTCGGCCGCGGCAGCAGCAGGGTCGGCGCAGCGTCTGACGCTCCTGCGGCCTCAGGGCCGTTAGTGCGACCGCCGGTCCCCTCCTCCGCTGCCGCGTCGGCATCCTTGGCTGTCTATTCGACGGCAGGCTCGTCAGTACCGATCGCCTCTTCGGTAGCCGCGGCGTCGCCAGTGTTGCCGCGCGCGTCCTCCTCGGTGGCGGCCTCCGTTTCCATCGGCTCTGGAGCGGACGAGTCTGAAGACAAGAAAAGAAGAAGAAAGAAGAAAGTAGCTGTCAAGCAAATATCCAAAAAGAGAAATTCAAGAGAAGAAAAGTACAAGGGGTACCTGCGCGGGCCTCCTCTTCAATGGGGTTCCTTGCCGGGGAGTCCTCCCTCGGCGGCGTGGTGGTAGCCCCCGCCGGCGGAGGGCCGCTGGCGCCTTCCCTTGGCGGGGGGCTAGCCCTTGGCGGGGTGCTCGCCCTTGGCGGGGTACTCACCCTTGGCGGAGTACTCGCCCTTGGCGGAGTATCCTCCCTCGCCGGGGAGCTCCTCCTTGGCGGGGAGGTCGAGATGTGCGGCTCGTTGAGAGCAACCTCTTGGCGCTCCTGAGGCTGCTGCTCTACTTCTGCACAAGTCAACGAACAAACAAAACATTAACAAGGATAAAAAGCCCACGCGTGCCCGACAAGCGGAGAGTGGTCAGAAGACTTACGCTGGGGGCTGCTATGCGGAGCAGCTGCCTGGTCCGGCAAGCTTGTCGCAGGCGCATCCCCTGCTGCTGCGACGGGCTCGTCCTCAAGGTCGACCACCGGGATCTTGGCCCTCTTCGCCGCCCACTGGGCCAGGATCCTGGAAGACAAACAAAATCAGAATCAGGCAAAGAAAATTCAAGACAAGAACAACAAAAATCAAAGGAAACAAGAGTTGCCAATACTTACTCTTCCTCCTCCTCGTCAGAGCTGAGCACGGAGAAGTCAAAGTCCGCCTCACGCGTCTTGGCGCAAGGAGCTGGAGGAGTAGGCTCCCTCGGCCGCTTGGCGGGAGCAGGGACGGTGGTCTGAGAAGACCCCGCTCTAGTTGTCGCCGAGGCCCGAGGGGCGGCAGGAGCGTTAGCCCCAGCCCGGGAAGACCCTCCTCCAGCCGCTGCTGAAGCGCGGGCACTCCCTTAGCGGCCTTGCCCACCGCGGTGGCGCGTGTCGGACGGCGCTGCAGCTGCTGGCCCGCCGGCTGCCCTGCCACGTCTGCGGTTTTGCGGAGGCGCCTCCTCGCTGGAGCCGGAGGACTTGCCGGTGGCAGTGAACTACCCGAGGACGAAGAAGAAGAATCAAGGTTCAGAGACCCGCCTGAGTCTTCGGCAGAGTCGCTGGATTCGGCGCCCTGATCGGCGGGCCCGCTCGACTCTGTGCCTTGTTCGGCGGCCTCGCTTGTCCCAGCTGGTTGCCCGGCAGGCTTTATCACTTTGAGGAGCTCTTCCTCCTCGGCCAGACTTACCGCCTCCGCTGCATCCGCCTCCTCCAAAGTATATCCGAATTCGCCCGCGGCCCTGGATGCAGCTGCCTCCTCCAACCTGGTGGCAATATAAGCCATCTCCTGGTCGGTGGTGTCGCGGGGTGAGGCCTCTCTTCTCGTCTGGAGTGATTGGCTGCTCCACCAAGTTGTCGAGGAACGTTTGCACGGCTTCGTTAGAAGGCTCCCGCCAAGTGGGGTCAATCCCATGGGAGTCACACCACGGCATCGCCGCGCGGATAGCGCTGAGCGACGAATTGTTGCATAGCGGAACTACGCCCCGCGGCAATGGGAACGACTCTGGATGTTTGGGGTCGTGCTTGAATAGCTCATGAAGCATTCTGTTGAGCTCCATGACAGTGAAATTGTAGTTGAGGCCTGGGCGCAGCCTCATAAAGTCTGCCGCGTTACCAAACTCCCAAGCAGGTCTCTTCCTCTCCTGCAAGGGAGCGATGCGGCGGCGAAGGAAATCTGCTCCGACGGCCCCTACAGTGAGCCTGGCTTGCCGGAGGCGAAGAATCCTAGTGATGGCTATCTTCAGCTTGTCGTCCTCAGGGGCCAGGTCACTTCAGTCATTGTCGCGCACTATTGCAACTTGGCACAGGGAAGTGAACTGCTGTGGTTCATCCTCCATGATCCAGCACCAGTTGGCCCTCCACTCCTCCCACTTGCCGCGGAGTTCCCCAGTCAAGTAAGCCTCTTTCTTATGAAGCCTAAAGATCCAAGAAATCCCACCGGACAGAGGAGACCCAGACTCTACTCGAGGCGTAAAGTAATGGCGGAAAAGATCTACATTGGGGTAGACTCCGACAAAGTTCTCGCACAGATGTGCGAAAACAGCCATGGTCAAGACGGCGTTTGGGGTGAAATCAAGGAGATGAAACCCGTAGGTATTCATAATATCACAGAAGAATTCGGAGTATGGTGGGCAGAGTCCGCAATAGAAGAACAGAGCAAAAAAGGCGTATCCTCCCGGAAACATGTCGCAGGCCTCAGCGGGGAGTACCTTGGTGCGCGGGTGCGCTTTTGTCTCCCTCGCCCAGAAGAGGTAGAAGGAGTCCTTCAGCTCCTCCGCGCTGAGCCTCGGCGGGAAGACCGCCATCTTCTTCCGCATTGACGCTAGCTTCAGCGCCCTGGCAGACTTCACGGCTTTTGCCTTGTCGCCCTTCGGGGCCATGGCGGGGACGGCGAGGGAAGTCGACGGCGCTGGGGAGGCTGGCGGCGGCGGAGGAAGGGCGGAGCGCAGCTCTCTTTCAACCTTTGGGGAGGAGGGGAGCAGCAGGGGTTTCTGGAGGATGAAGGAGAAGCGGGCGAATGGAGGGAACTGCCCCTGTTTCCCCTGCTTTTAAGGGGGAGAGGGGGGTGTTCCGCATTTCCCCCATTAAAGAAACAGGCCACGATCTCTCCCACGACGCCGCAATCGACGTGTGCCGTTAGGGAGGGGCGTGGTGGATACGGAGTGGGATGCGGCGCGCCGTGGGCCACGTGTGCCCGTGCATTGTTCTGGGCCTGGCCCAACAGGGCTCGGCACCGTGTGTGGCCCAGGCCCGGGGGCTCCTGTCGGTGTACTAAAGTAGGGGTACCTTAGTATCCCAACTTGTGCACGGGCAGTAGCAGCGTCCCGTGGCAGGGCTCGCCACGCGCCCGCCAAGGCCCACTATGGTTCCTTCGGAGCCATTCAAGAACAAAGTATTCAAGTTAAAGAAACAAGACCCCGGCAAGAGGAGCTTGCCGGGAAGGCCGCTCCAGGCTCAAAACCACCCCTTTGGCACAAGACCCTGGCAAGAGGAGCTTGCCAGGAAGGCCAAAAAATGGCATTTCAGAAGACTTGCCGTGGCGCATCGCGTGCCCCGGCAAGGCCCGGAGAGCGACAAGCTCCCGGGCGCGACAAGTTAACAACCGCGGCAAGGTGCAAGCCGTGGCAAGCTTCCACTACGTGCCCGCGCTCCAGCTCATCCGGCCACGCGTCGCCCTGGGGCCCTTCCAGGTGCACGTGGCGGAAGGCTGTGCAGCCTGGGGTACACGGTGGCGAGCTGCGATGACGAGGCCACCATCGTGGCGGATGGAGACGCCCTGACGGACGCTTTTTTCACTGTTTAGGGCGACGGCGACGGGCATTTAATGCCCTTGTCCCCTGCCGTCAGGGTTAGGTATAGAGCACTATGCATACATTGTTCCAACTACCACCATTTTTACATTTTTACCCTCGGGCGCGTTGCCACCTGTCGGTGACCCCTTTCGACCTATAAAAGGAGGCCCATGCGCAACGTAGAGGGGGTTCCGATCTTCGATCACTCTCACACTCGGTGTTGCTAGCGACAAGCACTGTAGCCTTCCTTGCTCCCGAGCTAAGAACACAATACAAACCAAGGCAGGAGTAGGGTTTTACGCATCCGTGCGGCCCGAACCTGGGTAAACTGCTCGCGTGCACGCTTCGATCCGCTCTTTGTGCATCCTCCGCCCCCTTGCCGTACCGAAAAGGGACTCCGGTACCATAGGTGTTCGTGGGCGATCAGTTTCCCCGACAGTATGCACTTTACAAATATCTATGTCTCCATCTTGAACATAATTCCGGATGGAGTTGAAACGGCACTTGATGTGTTTGGTCTTCTTGTGAAACCTGGGCTCCTTGGTAATGTCAATAGCACCAGTGTTGTCACAGAAGAGAGTCATCGGGCTTGACGCGCTTGGAATGACTCCTAGGTCGGTGATGAACTCCTTCATCCAGACTCCTTCTTGTGCTGCTTCGCAAGCAGCTATGTACTCCGCTTCACATGTAGAATGCGCCACGACGTTCTGCTTGCAACTACACCAGCTGACTGCTCCACCATTCAAAATATACACGTATTCGGTTTGTGACTTCGAGTCATCCAGATCTGTGTCGAAGCTAGCAGCGACGTAACCCTTTACGATGAGCTCTTCGTCACCTCCATAAACGAGAAAATATCCTTAGTCCTCTTTAGGTACTTTAGGATGTTCTTGACCGCTGTCCAGTGTTCCATACCGGGATCACTTTGGTACCTCCCTACCAAACTTATGGCAAGGTTCACATCAGGTCTGGTACACAGCATGGCATACATGATAGAACCTATGGCTGAGGCATAGGGAATGACACTCATCTTTTCTCTATCTTCTGCCGTGGTCGGGGACTGAGCCTTGCTCAATCTCATACCTTGCAAAACAGGCAAGAACCCCTTCTTGGACTGATCCATATTGAACTTCTTCAATATCTTGTCAAGGTATGTGCTTTGTGAAAGACCAATGAGGCGTCTTGATCTATCCCTATAGATCTTGATGCCTAATATGTAAGCAGCTTCTCCAAGGTCCTTCATTGAAAAACTCTTATTCAAGTAGGCCTTTACACTTTCCAAGAATTCTTTATCATTTCCCATCAGTAATATGTCATCTACATATAATATGAGAAATGCTACGGAGCTCCCACTCACTTTCTTGTAGATACAGGCTTCTCCATAAGTCTGTATAAAGCCAAACGCTTTGATCACATCATTAAAGCGAATATTACAACTCCGACATGCCTGCACCAGCCCGTAGATCAAGCGCTGGAGCTTGCATACCTTGTTAGCATTCTCTGGATCGACAAAACCTTCCGGCTGCATCATATACAACTCTTCCTTGAGGAAGCCATTAAGGAATGTCGTTTTGACGTCCATTTGCCATATCTCATAATCATAGAATGCGGCAGTAGCAAACATGATTCTGACTGACTTCAGCATCGCTACGGGAGAGAAAGTCTCGTTGTAGTCAATCCCTTGAACTTGTCGATAACCCTTAGCGACAAGCCGAGCCTTATAGATGGTCACATTACCATCCGCGTCTGTCTTCTTCTTAAATATCCATTTATTTTCTATGGCGTGCCTATCATCAGGCAAGTCCACCAAAGTCCATACTTTGTTTTCATACATGGATTCTATCTCGGATTTCATGGCTCCAATCCATTTATTGGAATCCGGGCCCGCCATCGCTTCTTCATAGTTTGAAGGTTCACCGTTGTCTAACAACATGATTTCCATGACAGGCTTGCCGTACCACTCTGGTGGGGAACGTGCCCTTGTGGACCTTCGAAGTTCAGTAGTAACTTGATCTGTATCTTCATGATCATCATCATTAACTTCCTCCCTTGTCGGTGCAGGCACCTCAGGAACAACTTCCTGTGTTGTGCTACTTTCCGGCTCTGGAGGGGTGACTGTCACCTCATCAAGTTCTACTTTCCTCCCACTCACTTCTTTCGAGAGAAACTCTTTCTCCATAAAGGATCCATCCTTGGCAACAAAGACTTTGCCTTCGGATCTGTGGTAGAAGGTGTACCCAATCGTTTCCTTTGGGTATCCTATGAAGACGCATTTTTTCGATTTGGGTTCGAGCTTTTCAGGTTGAAGTTTCTTGACATAAGCATCGCAACCCCAAACTTTCAGAAACGACAGCTTCGGTTTCTTGCCAAACCAAAGTTCATACGGTGTCGTCTCAACGGATTTCGACGGAGCCCTATTTAAAGTGAATGCGGCAGTCTCTAAAGCATAACCCCAAAAAGATAGCGGTAAATCTGTGAGGGACATCATAGATCGCACCATGTCCAACAGAGTACGATTTCGACGTTCGGACACACCGTTACGTTGAGGTGTTCCGGGCAGTGTCAATTGTGAAACAATTCCACAGTTCCTAAGGTGCGTGCCAAATTCATGAATCAAATATTCACCCCCACGATCCGATCGTAAGAACTTTATTTTCTTGTCTCGTTAATTCTCAACCTCATTCTGAAATTCCTTGAACTTTTCAAAGGTCTCAGACTTGTGCTTCATCAAGTAGATATACCCATATCTACTCAAGTCATCTGTGAGGGTGATAACATAACGATAGCCTCCGCGAGCCTCAACGCTCATTGGACCGCACACATCGGTATGTATGATTTCCAATAAGTTGGTTGCTTGCTCCATTGTTCCGGAGAACGGAGTCTTGGTCATCTTGCCCAAGAGGCATGGTTCGCACGTGTCAAATGATTCATAATCAAGAGATTCCAGAAGTCCATCAGCATGAAGCTTCTTCATACGTTTGACACCAATATGACCAAGGCGGCAATACCACAAGTATGTGGGACTATCATTATCAACTTTACATCTTTTGGCATTCACACTATGAATATGTGTATCATCACGATTGAGATTCATCAAAAATAAACCATTGACCAGCGGGGCATGACCATAAAACATATCTCTCAAATAAATAGAACAACCATTATTCTCAGATTTAAATGAGTACCCATCTCGCATAAGACGAGATCCAGATACAATGTTCATGCTCAAAGCTGGTACTAAATAACAATTATTGAGGTTTAAAACTAATCACGGGGGTAGATGTAGAGGCAGCGTGCCGACGGCGATCACATCGACCTTGGAACCATTCCCGACGCGCATCGTCACCTCGTCCTTCGCCAGTCTCCGTTTATTCCGCAGCTCCTGCTTTGAGTTACAAATATGAGCAACTGCACCGGTATCAAATACCCAGGAGCTACTACGAGCGCTGGTAAGGTACACATCAATAACATGTATATCATATATACCTTTGACGTTGCCGGCCTTCTTGTCCGCTAAGTATTTGGGGCAGTTCCGCTTCTAGTGACCCGTTCCCTTGCAATAAAAGCACTCTGTCTCAGGCTTGGGTCCATACTTTGGCTTCTTCCCGGCAACAGGCTTACCGGGCACGGCAACTCCCTTGCCGTCCTTCTTGAAGTTCTTCTTACCCTTGCCCTTCTTGAACTTAGTGGTTTTATTGACCATCAACACTTGATGTTCTTTCTTGATATCCACCTCCGCTGATTTCAACATTGAATACACCTCGGGAATGGACTTCTCCATCCCCTGCATATTGAAGTTAAACACGAAGCTCTTGTAGCTTGGTGGGAGCGACTGGAGGATTATGTCAACGACCGCTTTGTCTGGGAGATTCATTCCCAACTGAGACATGCGGTTGTGCAACCCAGAAATCTTGAGGATGTGCTCACTGACAGAACTGTTTTCCTCCATCTTACAGCTGTAGAATGCGTCGGAGACGTCATATCTCTCGACTCGGGCATGAGCTTGGAAAACCATTTTCAGCTCTTGGAACATCTCATATGCCCCGTGGTGCTCAAAACGCTTTTGGAGCCCCGATTCTAAGCTGTGGAGCATGCCGCACTGAACCAGGGAGTAATCATCACAACGCGACTGCCAAGCGTTCATAACATATTGGTTTTCCGGGGCGGGAGCGTCACCTAGCAGTGCTTCTAGGACATAAGTTTTCTGAGCAGCTATGAGGATGATCCTCAGGTTACAGACCCAGTCCGTATAGTTGCTACCATCGTCTTTCAGCTTGGATTTCTCTAGGAACGCGTTGAAGTTGAGGGTGACATGAGCGTGGGCCATTTGATCTACAAGACATATTGTAAAGAATTTAGACTAAGTTCATCTTAATCAAATTTTAATGAACTCCCACTCAGATTGACATCTCTCTAGTCATCTAAGTGATACATGATCCGAATCGACTAGCCCGTGTCCGATCATCACGTGAGACGGACTAGTCATCAACGGTCAACATCTTCATGTTGATCATATCTTCTATACGACTCATGTTCGACCTTTCGGTCTACCGTGTTCCGAGGCCATGTCTGTACATGCTAGGCTCGTCAAGTGAACCCTAAGTGTATTGCGTGTGTAAATCTGGCTTACACCCGTCGTATGCGAACGTTAGAGCCTATCACACCCGATCATCACGTGGTGCTTCGGAACAACGATCCTTAGCAACGGTGCACAGTTAGGGGGGAACACAATTCTTGAAATTTTTAGTGAGAGATCATCTTATTTACTATCGTCGTTCTAAGTAAACAAGATGCATAGACATGATAAACATCACATGCAATCAATTAAAGTGACATGATATGGCCAATATCATCTTGCTCCATCGATCTCCATCTTCGGGGCACCATGATCATCTATGTCACCGGCTCAACACCATGATCTCCATCATCATGATCTCCATCATCGTGTCTTCATGAAGTCGTCACGCCAACTATTACTTCTACTACTATGGCTAACGTTTAGCAATAAAGTAAAGTAATTACATGGCGTTATTCAGTGACACGCAGGTCATACAATAATTAAGACAACTCCTATGGCTCCTGCCGGTTGTCAAATTCATCGACATGCAAGTCGTGATTCCCTATTACAAGAACATGATCAATCTCATACATCACATATATCATTCATCATATCTTCTTGGCCATACCACATCACATAGCACATGCTGCAAGAACAAGTTAGACTACCTCTAATTGTTGTTGCAAGTTTTTACGTGGCTTCTATAGGTTTTCTAGCAAGAACGTTTCTTACCTACGCCAAAACCACAACGTGATTTGTCAATTTCTATTTACCCTTCATAAGGACCCTGTTCATCGAATCTGATCCGACTAATGTGGGAGAGACAGACACCCGTCAGCCACCTTATGCATCTAGTGCATGTCTGTCGGTGGAACCAGTCTCACGTAAGCGTACGTGTAAGGTCGGTCCGGGCCGCTTCATCCCACGATGCCGCCGAATCAAGATTGGACTTGTAACGGTAAGAAAATTGAGCAAACTCAACGCCCACAACTTGTTTGTGTTCTACTCGTGCAAGATACTACGCAAAGACCTAGCTCAGATGCCACTGTTGGGGAACGTAGCAGAATTCAAAAGTTTTCTACGCTTTCACCAAGATCAATCTAAGGAGTCATCTAGCAACGAGCATAAAGTAGTGCATCTACATACCCTTTGTAGATCGCGAGCGGAAGCGTTCGAAGGAACGTGGATGAAGTAGTCGTACTCTTCGCGTTCTTCATCACCGATGATCCTAGCGCCGAACGGACGGCACCTCCGCGTTCAACACACGTCCGGTACAGCAATGTCACCTCCTTCTTGATCCAGCAAGGGGGGAGGAGAGGTCGTCGGAGATCCAGCAGCACGACGGAGTGGTGGTGGATGCAGCAGGAAATCCTACAGGGCTTCGCCGGCGCCCTGCGGAGGAGTATGAAGTGTGACGGGAGGGGGGAGATGCGCCAGAGGCTTGGGGTGCGGCTACCCTCTCCCCCCCCCACTATATATAGGGGCCAGGGGGGCGCCAGCCTTGGGAGATCTGATCTCCAGGGGGGCGGTGGCCTTGGGGGGGGAACTTGCCCCCCAAGGCATAGGGGGCGCCCCCTCCCCCTAGGGTTTCAACCCTAGGCGCATGGAGGGGGGCCCATATGGGTGCGCCAGCCCACCAGGGGCTGGCCCCCTTCCCCTTGCGGCCTAGGGGCCCCACCGGGATGGATGGCCCCACCCGGTGGACCCCCGGGACCCCTCCGGTGGTCCCGGGACACTCCCGGTGACCCCCGGAGTTCACCCCATGGCCGAAACTGGACTTCCTATATATCATTCTTTACCTCCGGACCATTCCGGAACTCCTTGTCACGTTCGGGATCTCATCCGGGACTCCGAACAACTTTCGGCTTTTCACGCGCATGTATCTCTACGACCCTAGCGTTACCGAACCTTAAGTGACACATTGTGGTCTATATATTCACACATGTATCGTTGTTTCCGTACAATACAATTCAAGCATGAATTACAGACAATTATCATGAACAAGGAATATAATAATAATACTTTTATTATTGCCTCTAGGGCATATTTCCAACACGAAGAGTGCGAAGAAAGTTTTCAGGAGTTGAAGAAACGTTTGATGACAGCCCCAGTGTTGATCTTGCCAGATATACACAATGATTTCCAGGTGTATTGCGACGCTTCTCGCTTAGGACTTGGAGGAGTACTCATGCAGGACGAGAGAGTTGTTTCTTGTGCATCCCGTCAACTCCGACCGCACGAGTTGAATTATGCCACACATGATTTGGAGTTAGCAGCTGTAGTGCATGCACTCAAAACCTGGAGACATTTTCTTATTGGAAACTGTTGTGATGTGTACACGGATCACAAGAGTCTGAAGTACATTTTCACCCAGAAGGAACTAAACCTCAGACAGAGGAGGTGGTTGGAGCTCATAAAGGATTATGATATGAAGTTGCACTATCATCCAGGCAAGGCCAATGTCGTTGCAGACGCTTTGAGCCGGAAGAGTTATGTCAATACCCTAGTAAACGGAGGATTGCCAAAGGAGTTAGCAGAAGATCTCAGGGAACTTCGTTTGGAGATAGTTCCTGGAGGTTTTGTTATAGCCTTCGAGGTTCAGTCAACATTATTGGGAAAGATACGAGAAGCTCAGAAGGATGACAAAGAAATTGCCGAAATAAAGGAGAAGATGATCGAAGGAAAAGACAAGGGTTTTCGTGAGGATGAGCATGACACCTTGTGGTTTGAGGACCATATCTATGTGCCCAACAACGCCGAGATCAGGAAGTTGATACTACAAGAAGCACATGACTTGCCATACTCGATACACCCCGGAAACACTAAGATGTATTTGGATTTGGAGGAACGTTTCTGGTAGACGGGAATTAAGAACGACATTGCCGAGTATGTAGTCCTATGTGAAGTATGTCAGAGAATGAAGGCAGAACATCATAAGCCAGCAGGATTACTGCAGCCTATGTCGATAGCCGAATGGAAGTGGGACAAGCTTGGCATGGATTTTATCACCAGAATACCCATGACCCGATCAGGATATGACTCTATCTGGGTAGTAGTGGATCGCTTGACCAAAGCAGCTCACTTTATCCCCGTGAAAACCACCTATACCAGTGCGAAGTTGGCCAGGATATACATGAACAGGATCGTATGTCTGCACGGAGTTCCGAGGACCATCGTATCAGATAGAGGAACACAGTTTACTTCAAAGTTTTGGCATCAGTTGCACCAGACTTTGGGTACTAGGCTAGAGTTCAGTACAGCCTTTCACCCGCAGACTGATGGACAGACCGAGCGGGTCAATCAGATTCTGGAGGACATGTTGAGAGCTTGTGCGCTAGATTATGGATCTAGTTGGGATGACAACTTGCCCTACGTGGAATTTTCGTACAACTACAGTTACCAGGCCAGTTTGAAGATGACACCGTTCGAAGCATTGTATGGAAGGAGATGTCAAACGCCGTTGATGTGGGATGAAGTCGGAGACCGTCAATTATTTGGACCGGATCTGATTAAAGACTTAGAAGAGAAGGTTAAGCTGATTCGAGATAGACTGAAGGTAGCTCAGTCCAAACAGAAGAGTTATGCAGACTCAAAATGCAAGGAAGTAGTCTATGAAATCGGAGACACAGCGTACCTAAGGGTGTCACCCCTGCGAGGTGTTAAGCATTTCGGAGTTAAGGGAAAGTTAGCCCCGAGATTTGTGGGACCATACCGTGTTTTGGAACGCATGGGAGAGGTTGCCTACAAGTTAGAATTACCCGAAGGATTTTCAGGAGTTCATGATGTGTTTCATGTCTCCCAGCTAAGAAGTGCCATGCTGAGATGGCCGATATTCCTCTAAGAGATACAATGCCCCTGGAAGCAATTCAGTTGGATAGTGATCTAACTTACAAGGAGAAACTAGTCAAGATCCTCGAGTTTGAAAACCGAGTCACCCGCAGCAAGGTTATCAAGTTTTGCAAAGTTCAGTGGAGCCACCATACCGAGGATGAAGCCACCTGGGAACGAGAGGATGATCTACGCAAAGACCACCCACACCTATTTTCTAGCCAACCCGAATCTCGAGGGTGAGATTCATCTTAAGGGGGTAGGTTTGTAACATCCCAAATTTTCAATTTGGAATGTTATACATCGGTCATCTTGTATATCATATTTTATTTGCATTTGTGAGTTGCGATCCTCGAAGTCCTAAGCAACTCAAGGACCCACGGAGAGAGTTGGGGATTTCACCGTTTTCATATTTGAATTTTCTCAAATATCGGAGTAAGGATCATTTTGGTTTTAATTGTTTTTCTCTCCGAAAATATTTCATATTAAAACATATGAGTGGAGATAATATGACTTCTTCAAAATAAATGAAATATTGGAGGAAAAACATTAAAATCAAATATTTTATTTTATTTGGATTTTATTGCAATTTTATTCGATTAGGAAACATACGCGTTTTTCTAAATTGCATTTAGGTCCGGGAAAAATGTTCACTTTGTCCTAAATATTATTAGAGACGATGAAAATTTATTTCGGAATTTTTTGACTCAGTTTAGTATTTCTTTTGTTTGTCCTTCTGCGTTAGGACTATTTAAAAAAAGTCAAACCGACCTACCGGGCCGTAACCGACCCGGACTCTTGCCGGGCGGGCTTTATAAGCCGGCCGAGGCCCAGTCGCCCCGCCCCCGAAACCCTAGCCATCGCCCTAGCCGCACGCCGCCGCCGCGCCACCTCGCCGCCGCCGCTTGCCGCCCCGCCGCCGCGCGCCGTCGCACCACCGCCGCGCCGTCCCGCCGCCGGAGCCGCCGCCGATCCGCCCGCCGCCGTTTTTTTTCGGTTTAGGTAAAACCCTAGATCGGTTCGTTTTTTTGTTTAGTTACTTCGCGGACGCTCGTCCATTCGTTCGTTTTAACAAACGCTTTTCGTCTTTTAGTTACAGACAGCGAACGTTCGTTCGTTAGCCTGTTCGTCTCGTTTTCTTTTTCAGAGTTTTTCGTGATTATTTTCGATTGCGATTTCTGCCCTGATCTTTGTTTTAGTATAACTTTTCGCTCGTTAGTCGGAATCAGGTGAAACAAGCGCCTAGATCTTCGCCTCGAAGCCCTCTTTCTGTTTAACCAACTTGAACAAGATTTTGGTACTTTAAAAATTGACTTTAG
The DNA here is from genome assembly GCA_902687465.1 of Secale cereale. Taxonomy (NCBI): domain Eukaryota; kingdom Viridiplantae; phylum Streptophyta; class Magnoliopsida; order Poales; family Poaceae; genus Secale; species Secale cereale. Next base: position 214,676,438 of record LR738715.1, read on the forward strand.
TACAATTTAGTAAATAGATCTTGTTTCTTTCGTGGTTTGAGTTTTGTTGCTCCGTTTGATTTGATTCTTTTTGCAAATCGGAGTTCTTCAATTGAACTTTCTAGTTAGATCTTCTTATTTGAGTTTTACCCGTGCTTCTTTGCATGATTGCTTATGTATGCTATTGTTTGTTTGCGATAGAATTCTCGGAGTGCGAAGCGTGCTACTACGAGTCCCTAGGTTTTGCGAATCGTCAGCAAGGCAAGTAACACATTGATCATACCCTTTTATTACCCATTTTTTATGCATTAGTTTCAACCCTCACACACTGCATGAGTAGGATCTCTTAACATGTGGGTCTGGGAAGTAGATGATGAGGTAGAACCTATTGCCTATTTTTATTATCAAACCCTTAGGAGTTACTTCTACGTTATGCTTAGGTTGCCATGCTATGCTCGTAGACGTGGATTGGGTTTGAGAGTATCCATGATAGATGTGAGATTGTTAATTAATGGTTTAACTTAAGGTGGCAACTTTAATACACATCTGGGTGGATTGGTTGCAGGGCACCTGGAGAATCCAGTGTTGTTCTAGGAAATCCCGGAGGACCCATGTGATTATCCTATCGAATGCCACCTAGGCTCAAAGGGATCATAAGATTATTCATGCTAGAAACTTTCGTGTGCAGCCACAATGCCATTATGAGCTCTGGCATAGTTGACTATGTTGTGTGAGCTCTTTTAGTGCTGGACTAGCAGATATAGGGGAAAGTTGGTGTACGGGTCCACCCGGGGTAAAGAGTAAATGCTCCTGAAAGACTGTGTCTCGGTCATCCGTTTTTCAAACACCATGCAGTGTGAGAAATCCAATGAGGGAGATCGAGTCTTGTGGGGAGAAGTGTGCAAACCTGTGTAGAGTGTACAAAGTAATCATGATTAGCCGTGTCCCCGGTTATGGACATCTTGAGTATCTGGTACTTGAATTATTGGATTGATCTCATCACTCTAAAACTAAATTGTTGGGTTAATAATGATGGCTTTAATTGGGATTGAGTTGGAGGAACCTTCTCAATGATGTTTCAACTACCATGATAGTTAAAATAAAATAAAATTCCTTTGTTCTAGGGGAAAATGGCTTTATGCAAAAACGTTATAACCTTAGAGCCTCCACCATCCATATATGCATGTAGTGTTAGCATTTATCTGTTACTTGCTCTACTCTGTTATCTTGCCGGCATATTCCATGTGCTGGCCCGTTTCGGGCTGCAACATATCATGTTGCAGACTTTTCAGAAGAAGATTAAGGTGCGCTAGGTCGTTTGTCATGCACTCCGCTATGCCGTTGGAGTTGATGGACTCACTTTATCTTCCAAGCCTTCCGCTGTTATCGTGTTAGATGGCCTTATGCCATATATTTTGTAATAAGATCTCTTTTGAGACATTCGATGTAATAAGTGTGTGATTGTCACTCTGCTATAAATCCTCGAGTACTGTGTGTGTCTGCATTACCGATCCAGGGATGACACAGAGCACAGAGACTTCGGTCCATTTGGATCGTGGTCGCTACAGTACTACTGCTCCCTTGAGCAGTACTACCGTAGGCAACAGAACAGTAGTGCATGAAAGCCTTTGTCTTCACAACGACAAGGAAAACGACCGGTGCTCCAATAAAGCAAAGGAAAGGTGGTGCAAAGGAACATATGTGTACGTGTTGATTCCACCCTAACCTTTCCGAAGCGGACCCCCTCTTAATAGTATGGCTTTCCTATGACTCAATTCCACCAAAAAGAAACATAGAGAAACAGCGTCTTCGATAGGCTCCGAGCGATGCTGAATCGTCTTGTGCTTCGACATGAGATATCTGAAATGGTCAATGCATACGATTAGTCCGCAAATGCATTGTCATCAATCACCAAAACCACTTAGGAAGAGATATGCCCTTACAATCTCCCCCTTTTTGGTGGATTGATGACAATACGAGATTTGCACAAGGGAATGAATAAGAACATAAGCAAACCCAACATATATAAAATATAGACAGGCTCCCCCTAGATGTGTGCATTCTTAGATAGATGCTTTGGGCTGCATGGCACACATACTAGAATCAACACTCCCCTTATATTTTATAAACAAAACAATCCTTGCAACTAAGTAAATGACACTAAGCATGTATGCAAGGTAAAGAATGTGGGCACAAAGTAAAGGGCACATGAAAGCATATGCTCACAATCCACTAAACAAACTAGACATTAAGATAAGATAATAAGATAGACTAGAGTGCATATGTCTCACACCATGTGATAGTCTCCTGGTCTCGCACACACTACACAAACCAACACACCAAAGCAATGAGAGAGAACAACAAAAGCAAAGCGACAATCCTACACTCTCCCCCCCTTTGGCATCGAAACACCAAAAAGGCAGATAGGACACCTATGACACATGTGGTAGCTCCCTCTGAAGTGATCAACCATGAATCTCCTCATCGGTCTTGGCAGCGGGAATGGACTCCTCCTCTGACTCAGTCCACTTGTAGCCATGCTTGGCCATCCACTCAACCTCCGGAGTGATGTTCTTCTCGGAACCACTCGACACGTTCTCGTCGAACATCCTCAAGATCTTCTTGTCACGCTGGCAACTCTCCTTTTGAGCCACATGGGATGTGTACTGCTCCTTGGCCTGCATGCAGAATAGCTTCTTCATCTTGGCCATCAGCTTCTTAGCCTACGAGGGATCAGACGAGGGAGGGGCGTACCCCGCAGAACTATCCTGAGCCTCCTCCTCCTCAAACTCATCCTCGTCAACATCCATCCTAGTAGCCTCATCCTCTGCCCGGGTAGTGGTACTACCCCACTTGTTCTTGTGACGCAGCTTGATGGGCTCATGGCGGACCCAGTCAGGAGCAACAAATACTTCATCTAGGATGAGCTTATCCCAAGTCTTCGAGATCAAAAGATGCAGGTAAGGTCCATAGATAGGGACTTTGTGATTAAAAACCGCAAACTAGAGCTCAACCCACATGATGTGAGAGACATCAAGTGGGCCAGGCGCTTGATGACGCGCCTCCTCACATAGAAGCATCATATCCACGAGATAAGAATGCACCTTGTCCTTGTCCCCAATGCACGGAAAGAGAGTGTTGCGGAAGATTTGATGCATGACGTCAAGGAAGGGGTTAAGCACCCAAGTCAACTTGCCACTAGGTAACTTCTTCTCCACGAGGTACGGTTGAAGCTTGTTCTTGTTGGTGGACTCTGGGTTGGCATGAGGGCGAACACCAATGGGCACATTGAGCCTGTCATCAAGAACATGCAAAAAATCCATGAAATCATTCCATGTAGCAGACAACTTCCTCCCATGGCCATCTAAGTCATAGTCCTCTCCTCATCGGAGAAGTGAACGGAGGCAAAGAACTGAGCTACGATCTCCGGGGCAAAGTCCATTTGGAACAAGACAAAGCCTTCAATGCAAAACTCCTCCAACAGATCCAACGGCTCACCAAAGTATGCCCAGTTCTTCCTCATATGATCTAGCTCAATCCACTGCATCGGGACATAGATGTTCTGCTCGGACTTGATCACATCGAGGTAGATGAGATTTTGCTGCTTGGTCCAGAACAACTCATTGCCTTTAAAAATCTCACGAGGCTTCACATAGGGGTTGCCTCCTTCGAGTGACAAACTCGGCTAGAGGCACCTCATCTATGCCCATAGTGGGCTCCTTGACCTTGCCAGCTAATTTCTTGACGTGACGTTGGGGGCATTGGACCCCTCTGGAGTGTCTTGGTTGCGTAGATGCTTGGAACTGGTGTCACGGCTAGGATTGGAGCGCGGGACATCGAAACCGGAGCCACCACCTATGACACACAACACAAACACGAGAGAAACTGAGAAGGATAATTGCAAGGACTAGGCCAAAACTAAAAGAAACAAATGGAAATGAGATTTGGAGGATGAAATAATGTATTTCTGATCATCACGGTAGTACCACTTGGGGTGCAGTAGTACCGCTGTAGCGACCCGACCTAAATGGATCAAGTCTCTGTGCTTAAGTGTCATCCCTATCCTGACACACACAGTACACGAGGATTTATAACAGAGGTAAATCACATGTATAAAGTAACGTAAATACTATTACCTCAATCAACATAGCGGAAGTAACAACAAGGTTGTGGAGTGCCTTCAACACCAACGGCAAAGTTGGGTGTAGACATCGCAACCCCGACGTATCACTTACTCGTCGGATAATTCCTGCAACATGAGTATTGCAGCCATGTAGGTCAGTACATTGAATGTACTGACAAATGCACACCATAGAATAATGATGAACAATATCTAACACTACATGCTTATTTGGCTGGTGGAGGCTGTAAGGTTAATTTTGCATAAAGCTAGTTTTTCCCTACAACAAAGGAATAAATTTTATTTACCACTCAGTTGTATTAAGGAATATTGAGAATTGGTCCTCCATCTCAATTCCAAAATCACCAATATCATTAGTAGCCCAACAATTTATTATATAGAGTGATGAGATCAACAAATAATCCACTTCTAGATACTCAAGATGTCCATAACTGTGGACAAGGCTAATCATGATCAGCTTGTACACTCTGCATAGGTTTGTGCACTTCTCCCCACAAGACTCGATCGCCTCCGTTTAAATTCTCGCACTACATGGTGTTTGAGAACCGGATGACCGAGAAACAGTCTTTCAAAAGCATTTACTCTTTACCTCGGATGGACCGGTACACCTACATTCCCCCTACATCTGCTAGTCCACCACTCAAATAGCTCACACAACATACTCAATTATGCCAGAGCCCATAATGGCATGTGGTTGTACACGGAAGTTTCTAGGCATGAAAATATCATATGATCCCTTTAAGCCTAGGTGACATTCCAATAGGGTGATCACACGGATCCTCCAGGATCTTCGAGGGCAAACACTGGGTTCTCTAGGTGCCCGGGCAAACCACTGGGTGCTTCATGGTGCCCCAACCAATCCACCCATGTGTATTAAAGTAGCCACCTTAAGTTTCCCTTAGATAATATTACTCTCGCAACTTTCATGAATCTCGCATACCAATCCACGTCTACGAGCATTGCTAAGCAATAAGTAACAAAGCGTATAATCCCAGGGTTGATCTCAAGTCATTGGGTTCCTACCTCATGAACTACATAGCAATGTCACATGTAAGCAAGTCCCACTCATGCAATTGTTTGAGGATATAACTAATGCAAGTAAAGCTGTGTATTAGAAAGTATGATCAAAGTGTGAACTTGCCTTATACCGTTGATGCAGATTCTTCGCACTCATAACTCATGATAGATCTACTCGTCACACTCCGATCAATCTATCATAAGCAAGCAATAGTAACCACACATAAGCAATCACTCAGAAGATCGGAAAGAACAAACAAAACACTTTGGAAAACTTCAAAACAAGCAAATACTCTTGTAACAGAAAAACAAATTCTAACAGTACCAAAATTTGGTGAATTTGGCCTTATCAGAAAGTTTAGGTCAAGAGCTTCGATTTGCAAAAAGAATCAACTCAAACGGAGTTATAAAACTCAAGTTATGATCAAACTAAGTCTAAATTCAAATCTATTTGAATTCAAATTTTAAAACTTCCAAAAATATGTTTAAGTTGTTTTACTGGATAGAGGGGATCGTAACTAAAAAGTGGGCGTTGGTTTCGTTGGATTTGGACAAATGAGTAAAAAGTAGTGAATGCTTGGAGAGCAGGGACTAAACTGTAAGAAAACTAATTACATCCAAGTCCCTGGCTGAAAGAAAAAGGAAATCTATCGAGCGAACGCTCGATAATAGTAACTAACCTAACGAATCTATTCACTAAAGATCCTAAACGAACGAATGTTCGCTATTTAGAACTAACAGAAAAACCAACACTAAACCGACGAAACCCTAAAAAACGATCTAGGTTTTTACCTAAAAACCGGCGAGAAACCGACGAGAGGCGGTGGCGGTGAACTCCGGCGACGGCGGGACGGGGCATGGCGGCGTTGGGCGATGCGGCGCGGGGCGGCGCTGCGAGCGGTGGGGCAGAGTGCGGCGGCACGGCGCGGCTACGGCGGCGAGCGGCGGTGTGCAACGGCACAACAAGCGAAGTGCGGCGCGAGATGGCAGCGGGTGGCGGTTGCGGGGTCGGGGTGGCACGGGGTGGTGGTGTGGGGTCGAGGGGCCCGGGGGGGCGGCTTAAGGGCCGAGAGGGGGACGGCGGTGGCGTCGAGGCCGAGTCAAACTCGACGGTGGAGTCGTCGTCCGTAGGGACTCTAGGCGCGAGGTCGGTGACGGCGGCGCTGGGTTGAGCTGGCGAGCTGGGCTGGCCTAGTACGGTAGGGAAAGTTTTTTTAAACAAAATTTTCACACACAGTAAAAATAAAATAAACCAAATAAAATAGAAATATACTATCGGCGTATAATATATCAAAATTTTCAAAAAAAGATTTCCTACAACATAAAAAAAATTAGAGTCAAATAAAATACACATAAATATAAATAAATCAAACAGTGCTTCTGGTTTATTTAAAAATCAAATAAAAATATTTTAAAATAGCAAAATTATTTCAAACTAAATTTTCTCCACTTTTCTACTGTAGGGAATCATTTTACCCTATTTTCCATATATTTTATTTTTGCAAAAAAATAATTTGAATAGAAACCCCATAACTCAAATTTGAAAACTGATTTTCAAAAATACTTCAAGTGACTTTAAATTTGTTTCTTTTAAACTTCCAACTCATATTTCTTATAATTTGAAGAATTCATTTTATCTTCTCTCGGAAAAATCATTGAGTTGTGTAAAGTCTCTGAATTTGAAATATTTTCAAATGGAATTCAAATCTTTTCAAAACCCTTTTCATTTATTAAATGGAAGAAGTCATGTCGTCTTCATTCTTGGTTTTTGTGTTGAAATGAATTTGAATTCATGGAGATCCTAAATGCAAAGTGAAAGTTTTGGGTAAGTCATTTTATTCCCTCTCATTCAACTTTCAAAAGTTTCAAATTTCACTCAAATCCACACAGCACATCACACAAGCAATCAAAACTATCTATCTAATATAACATTCCAAAATTTAGAATTTTGGGATGTTACAAACCTACCACACTTAAAATGAATCTCGTCCTCGAGATTCGAAGAGGCTAGCAAGAAATAGGTTGGGGTTCGGGGTCTCCTCACAAATCCATTGATCGGTATGGTCTAGTGTGCTACCACACTTAGAAGCATGGTTACGGTTCCATCAAAACTCATATACCTTATCCTTATTGTTGATTGTGTCGGTCTTCTCAAATCTTCGGGATAATACCTTCTCTGGGCTCTTCTGGTAGTGGCATAACCTTTGTCCTCAATTATTGTGTCCTTTCATCTTGATAAGGTTCTTCCGAGACTAGTTCTGCTTAGCTAACAAGTCGGGCGCCAATACTAAACAAATATCGATATCTCATGGTGGTCATCATACAATTTGATGGGGTCCCTGCAAAAAACGGGTCTGGGCTTCATACTCACCGTATGACCTACGATTGGCAACAACTGCCTTGTACAAGGGAAAATTTGTTATACCATTCTAAGGTTTAAACAAGGTTTTGATATCGTCGTCTCTCTACTATAGGTAAGTGACTCAGATTTACCACCCCATATAACAGAGGCGAATAATAAGAGTAAGTCGGTATGGTGATCAATCCATTCCGCACCCAAATTATTACCTTGTACATGGTTTAGTGAATCTCGCATTCTAACACTCGGTCATCCTCACAAGCGTTGCAGAATTTCTCTTCGACGAACTGAGTTCGGATATATCCATTACTTCCGCAAGCCAAACAAATATCTATCGTTTCCTCACAACTCTCAGGTTTTACGTAAACTCCTATAAGATCGTCTGTTGATAAAGTCGTAACTTCTACCAGGGGTTTTCCTTCAGCAAGAGTGTGCTTGTGTAATGCCCAGGATGGGACTATATCTCCTACGTGTCGAGGCACGACTTAAAGATATAAGCCCATTCTGGAATGATCGCAAGTTTGGTACCTTTGCACATCTCATGTAAAAATAGGGATGAAAGCTGAAAAGATAGTTGGCTTACACTCGCCACGTCACACAAATCATTACATGTTCCAACATCATTCAAATAAACATCAGAACCCATCTAAGGGTAAGATCCAAATGAAAGATACCAAACATAACTTAAACCACAGGTCTGAATCGAATCCTAGTAGAAGCTCTACTGATCAACTGTATAGTTCACGTAGTAACGGCTACGCTCCTCGTCGTACTCCTAGTCTAGCTCAGTGCCATCACCTGTGTAGCTCACCATAGTACCTGCATCTGGTGTGGTGAAGTAACTGTGAGCCACAGAGGACTAAGCAATCCCGTTCCCGGGTAACACGACTATCCAAGCCTTGGGTGTGGAACAAGGCTGAAGAAAGAACAAGAGTCTGCAGCAGCACTAGCACTAGCTTACGTTAAAGAGAGCGAGAAGAGAAGGTGCCTCGGTCGAGAGATGATCATGAAGTGATCCTAACTAAAGCAAGTCAAACATAACCCCACCGTGTTCATCTCCTGAATCCCTTTCGGAAATGACCCTCACGGTACTCACGCTGGTAGTGTATTGGAACATGGTGTCAAGTTTTCTACAACCGGATATTAACAAATTCCCATCTGCCACATAACCGCGGGCACGGCTTTCGAAAGTTCATAACCCTGCAGGGGTGTTCCAACTTGGCCCATGACAAGCCCACGATCCGCGGAGTCGCAACTCCAAGGTGGGAAGGCCCGAGTATCCTCGGAATCCCGTGCTCAAGATACTCCAACTAAGGTAAGGCTAATCCAGCAAATCCTCCTGGTGTGCCGACACCCTGATAGTAGCCGCGCGTATCTCGTCTTAGGCCATGGCCGGATGAGCACATCGTACAGTGACCAAAAACCCAAGTTGCCAAGGGGGGTACCGCACACGACTCAAGTTTGGACCAACACTCAAATCGAGCACTGGCCCAGGGGGGTTGAATTAATTAATCCTCGGGTTAATTACTCCCTCGGTAGTTTTTAGTTGTTTAGGCAAATAGTACCAATGTTGGGACTTGCTGGAAAAGACTTAGCACTTAGCGGTTTATCGAGGGGGTCCCATAACCCCAACCGTGTGAGGAACGCATAATCAAGGAACATAACACCGGTTTATACGGTTCCTAGGCGGCATGAGTGGAACAAAACACCAAGCAAAAGGCATAGCCTTCCACCCATTACCAATATATAGATGATTTCATTTAATAATTAATATAGTGTGATATCCCAACAAGCTTCAACAAGAAGCAAGAATCTTCAATCTTCTCCTGCAACTAACAATGCTATAAGAGGGGTTGAGCGAAGCCTACGTATAGCCAATCAATGGTTTGCATAGGTAGGGTGGTTAGACAGGTTCATGGTTACAATAGGAGGCTGACAGGAAAAACATGGGCATCGAGGCAAAACTATAGATCGATACTCCTAGCAATAGGCAAAGATAGTAATGTTATCGGGGTTCGGTCATCTTTCCTAAAGAGTTGTCGATGGGATCGTAAGCGGGCTCCTCGTTCTCAACCTCGGTAGTAACCTCGTACTCGTACTCGGTCTCACTTCCGGCTCTACTCAACACAAACACACAAGGCACGAAATCAACAAGATGCAATGCACAAAACTACTGGATGCATGGCTGATGCACTATGGAAGCAATGCAGATGCACTATGGAAGCACAGAAAGTCTACATAGGAAGCACAGTGTTACAGCACAAGGAGCATGGCAATTTGCATTCAAGCAAAATGCTTCAAAACATGATAACATGAGGATATTATGAATCTACATGCAAAAACACACAAGTTACATATAGAACTTGCTCAAAATGAAGCAACGGGCTAAAAGTTACACCCGAAACAATAAACATGCACAAGCTGAAAATAACAGCCACATAGCAACTTCGGAGCAATAAATAAATAGTCTACATCACTCAAACATCATGGCAAGGAGCATGAACATAAACTAGACATATCCTACAGCAAACAATTCCATTGGAGCATCCCCAAAGGAGCCATGGATCAATAGCAACAAGCTATGACATATTGAACTTGACAGCAAAATCCTGACAGCAGTAATTTGTTGCAACTTGGGAGCAATAGTTAAATGTGCTACAGCCACTCAAATAAGCATGTGAGAGCATGAATGGATAGCCAACAATATATACAACAAGGAATCATCAAGAGTCACCCCAAAACTATCATGGATTTTCCTAGAACAACAAGAAAACATGGCATCTCGAAATTGCAGATTACAGACTTAGTGAAATTTCACTAAGTGTTAAAACAGTAGTAACATCATGGCATCTTTGTGAGAAAGTTTAAGTCAACTCAAAGCATATCAAGACAAGTGGTAAGCACCACAGCAAAGTACACATGATGGTGAATCCAAAACATCTAAGCATGCATCAAGGGGACAACCACGTCAATAGCAACGAGCTCCTCAACTAGGCATCTTGTAACAAGTTTAACGACATAACAGCCACATAGCATTTTGCAAAGGAGATAAACATGGCAAGACGAATCTATCATGCAAGCAAAGGCAATCAACATGTAGAGCATGACATGATGAACATGTGGACATATCATTTGCATCATTTGGATAAACATGCACCAAGTTATCACATTGCAAAGATGGCATGAAAACAACTACTAACAGCGGTTTATAACAAGTAGCACTCTTCTCATGAAGATTAAGACATCTAGATGACCTCAAACATGCATGGCACAATGGAACAAAACGTAGTACATGTCACCACGATCATTTTGACATATCATTTGCTCAAATTGGACATGCACACAAAAAGTTATCATCAAAACAAAACAGCATCAGACATCAAAAATCTACAGGGACTTAGTGAAGAAAAACCTCCTCGGGTCTGGGTCAAAGTAAACGGCGGCTGGATCGGACAGGGCCGGCCCGGATCGGGCCGGATCGGGCCTCGCGGCGACGGATCGGGCGGAGTGGGCTGCGCGGCCCACCTGGCCCGCTAGGGTTCGGCCCACCGGATCGGATCGGATCGGCTCCTCTCGATCCTGATCTCGCGAGGGCGGCGGCTGGAGGCTCGAAGGTAGGGGCCCCGGCGGCTTCAACGCGCGGCGGCCGGCGGGGAGGGAGCCCCGGCGGCGGCCTGGCCGGACCGCGGCGGTGGGTGGCGGCGCCGGCCGGCGGGAGATGCGGCCGGGGAGGCCGGGCGGCGGGGCGGCGAAGGTGAGTGGGCGGCGGGGCGGCGAAGGTGAGTGGCCGGCGGGGCGGGGCCCGGCGGCTGTGGCGTGGGGCTCCGGCCGGAGGCGGGGGAAGCTCCGGCGAGGTGAGGTTGAAGATGACCGGACGCGGGGCCCACTTGTCGGATCGGAAGCACGGCGCTGAGGTCGGAAGCGCGGGCGACGAACTATGGAAACATGCTCGCTGGGACATCGGAAGCATGGCGGTTCAACGGTGCAAGCACCGCGGTGCAACGGTGGAAGCACCGGCGGCGAACTGTGGAAGCATTAGGGTTTCGGGACGCAAAATTTGGGGGAGATGGACGTTTATATAGGCACAAGGAGCTAGGGTTGTCCATATGAGGTGAGGTTTTCGGCCACGCGATCACAATTGGATGGCCTAGATGAAGGGAGGGGTTTGGGTTGGTTTGGTGGGCCATTGGAGGGGTGTCTTGGGCCTCAAAGAGGAGGTACTTTCAGCCCACGAGAATAACTGTTGGAGCACCAAACAAACTCCAAACGCGACGAGATTCGACAGGCGGGTTACACACACCAAAACAACAACGCCCGACAAGTCTCGCGCCAAACCGGAAACGTTACACGGCCAAAAACCAAAGTAGGCCTCGGGGATGCCACGGACGCGTGAGAGAGCTCCGGAACTCGAAACGGACAACGGAAAGAAACGAGTGAGGCCGGATGCAAAAGACAACACAAATGCAATGCGATGCACATGACAACATGATATGGATGAATGCCACAACACACACAACAAAACGACGAAAACCCGAAACACAAAGAACCCGGAATGGAATTGATGAAGCCAGAGATATATATATTGCCCAAAAGGGAAAGTATTACATCCGGGGCATTACAAACTCTCCTCTACTACAAAAAGATCTCGTCCCGAGATCTAGGACTGGAAGAAGGAAGGGTACTCGGAACGAAGGAGATCTTCTCGTTCCCACGTAGCTTCTCGGTCGGTATGGTGTGACCACTTGACTTTCAAGAATTTGATGGACTTGTTGCGGGTCCTGCGCTCGGTTTCTTCGAGAATAGCAACTGGGTGCTCTCGAGACAAGTCTTGTTGAAGATCAATCTCTTCAAACGGAATGGTGCGTTCAGGAGTCTTGAAGCACTTGCGGAGTTGAGACACATGAAACACATCATGAACATTGGCGAAGTTGGAAGGGAGCTCAAGTTGATAGGCTAGATCGCCTCTTTTGCCAAGGATCTTGAAAGGCCCGACGTATCTAGGAGCAAGCTTTCCTTTGATACTGAATCTTTGGGTTCCTTTCATCGGAGAAACACGGAGATAGACATGATCCCCAATGTTGAAGGCCAAATCACGATGCTTGCCGTCATAGTAGCTCTTTTGACGCGACTGAGCGGCCTTGAGATTCTCACATATGACTTTGCACATTTCTTCGGCTTCTGAGATCAAGTCATTGCCAAGAAGTTGACGTTCACCAGTCTCGGACCAGTTGAGAGGGGTACGACACTTTCTGCCATAGAGGATTTCAAACGGAGCTTTGCCGGCACTTACTTGGAAGCTGTTGTTGTAAGAGAACTCGGCAAATGGAAGGCAATCTTCCCATTTCATGCCAAAAGATATGACACAGGCTCTGAGCATGTCTTCTAGAATCTGATTCACTCTCTCGACTTGACCACTAGTCTGAGGGTGAAAAGCAGTGCTGAAACAAATCTTAGTGCCCATGGCAGACTGAAAGGAGTCCCAGAACTTGGAAGTGAACAAACTTCCACGGTCTGAGGAGATAACTTGAGGAATGCCATGTAAAGACACAATTCTGGAAGTGTACAATTCTGCCAGTTGAGCTGCATTGATGGATTCTTTGACTGGAAGGAAGTGAGCGACTTTGGTAAGCTTGTCAATCACCACAAAGATAGAATCATTCCCTCTCTTGGACTTAGGAAAGCCAGTGATGAAATCCATTTCAATGTGATCGAATTTCCACTCGGGAATATGAAGAGGTTGGAGAAGACCGGCTGGATGTTGATGCTCTGCCTTCACTCTTCTGCAGACATCACATTCATTCACGAATTGGGCAATCTCCCTTTTCATGCGAGTCCACCAGTAAGATTGCTTGAGGTCTTGGTACATCTTGGAACTACCAGGGTGAATGGAAAGGAGGGAATCATGTGCTTCGTCCATTATGAGCTTCCTGAGATCGCCTTTGGGAACCACAAGTCTGTCCTCGAAGAACAAGGTATCTCTCTCATCAACGCGATAGCACTTGTATTTGGGAGTACCCTTTGCAATACCATGTTTCACTTTCTGCACCATAGCATCACTGAGTTGGGCCTCACGGATCTGATCTTCCAAGGTAGGAGCAACTTGAAGATTTGCAAGAAAACCTTGCGGAACAACTTGGAGGTTGAGCTTCCTGAATGCTTCACAAAGCTCAGGCTGGAACGGCTTGATAAGGAGGCTATTGCAATATGCCTTTCTGCTCAACGCATCTGCAATCACATTCGCCTTGCCAGGTGTGTACTCGATGCTCGGATCATACTCTTGGATCATTTCGACCCAACGAGTCTGGCGGAGGTTCAGATTCGGCTGTGTGAAGATGTACTTCAAGCTCTTGTGATCGGTGAAGATGTCGACTTTTCTGCCCAATAGAAGGTGTCTCCACGTAATCAAAGCATGTACCACAGCTGCTAGTTCGAGATCATGTGTGGGGTAGTTCTTCTCACTTGGCTTCAGTTGACGAGAAGTGTAAGCCACAATTCTCTTGTCCTGCATAAGCACACCACCAAGTCCTTGTAGAGAAGCATCACAGAATACTTCGTAGGGCTTGGACTCATCTGGAGGAGTAAGAACTGGAGCAGAGACGAGCTTTTCTTTGAGAGTTCTGAATGCCACTTCACAATCTGGAGACCAGTAGTACTTGACATTCTTCTGCAGCAAGTTGGAAAGAGGCTTGGCAATCTTGGAGAAGTTCTCAACGAACCTTCTGCAATAGCTGGCAAGACCAAGAAAGCTTCGGAGTTGCTTGACGTTCTGAGGAGGTTCCCAGTTGACAATTGCTTCAACTTTCTCGGGGTTTACCGCAATACCGTCAGCAGAGATGATATGGCCCAGATACAATACCTTATCGAGCCAAAATTCGCACTTGGAGAACTTGGCATAGAACTTATGTTCACGGAGTCTGTCGAGAACCAGACGGAGGTGCTTTTCGTGATCCTCTTCATTCTTGGAGAATACCAAAATGTCATCCAGATACACAAGCACAAACTCGCCGGTGTAGGGATTGAAAATGTAGTGCATCATTCTCGAGAAGGTAGGTGGAGCATTGGCGAGACCAAAAGACATGACTGTATACTCATATGAGCCGTAGCTTGTTCTGAAGGCAGTCTTGGGGATATCTTCTTCTCGAATGCGAATCTGGTGATAGCCCATTCGGAGATCGAGCTTTGAGAACACTTTAGCTCCTTTGAGCTGCTCGAACAATTCGTTGATGTTGGTGAGCGGATACTTGTTCTTTATTGTCTTCTTGTTCAATGGCTGGTAATCAACACAGAGGCGCTCCGTGCCATCCTTCTTCTTGACAAATAAGACACCACAGCCCCAAGGAGACGTACTAGGCCTGATCAGACCCAAACGCTCTTGTTCATCCAGCTGCTTCTTCAACTCCTTCAACTCTTTAAGAGAGAGCTTGTACAGACGCCGGCATGCTGGCTCGGTACCAGGCTCGAGTTCAATGACGAATTCCACTTGGCGATGTGGAGGCATGCCTGGAAGTTCTTCAGGAAAGACGTCTTCGTATTCGTTAACCACCGGAATTTGAGAGATGGCATTAATTTCGCCCTTGTCATTAAGAGAGAAAAGACTGATTGTGTTATCCCTGGAGGCGAAGATAATCACATCTTCATCGGAATGAATAATCTTGACTTCCTTATTTGCACAATCAATTTGAGCATCATGCTGAGAAAGCCAGTCCATTCCGAGGATGAGGTCAATGTCGGACTTGCCGAGAATAACCGGATTAGCCAGAAAGCGGTAATCACCCATGCGAATAGATACATTTGGAGCAAAGTTGTTGGAGTTCATAAGAAAACCCGGAGAAAGCACAGACATCGGTCTAGGCAAAGCTTGCAATGGCATATCATGTGACAATGCAAAAGGTCTTGACATGAAAGAATGTGAAGCACCTGAATTGAACAAGACTTTTGCAGGAAAAGAGTTAACTGAGAGGTTACCCAAAATCACATCAGAAGAATTCTCCGCTTGCGCTGCATTCATTAGATTCACTCTTGCAGACTTTGGATTATGCTTGACAATAGCTGTGCTGACAGGTGGAGGAGGCGGAAGGCGCCTTGGGTTGGGGCACTTGTTAGCATAATGACCCTTCTGGCCACACTTGTTTCACACCACTTCTGAGAGAGGATGGAAATGAGAACCACTTGACTTGGAACCTTGAGACTGATGCTTCGACTGGTTGCTTGGGTTGGGTGGGTGGGAGAAACCACGGCCACTAGAGTTCTTGTTGTTGTTATAGGGAGCTCGGATCACTTGAGGATGAGGAAGCCAAAATTTATGTTGCTTCGCGACCACTTGAGAAGATGAGGAGGAGTGAACGGCATCTCGGATCCTCTTTTTGGAAGCCTCCATCTTGAGCTGGGCTGCCTCTTGCTTAAGCGCCATGTTATAGAATTTGTCAAACTCATCAGGCTCGAACAAGGTGAGAGCAAGTTGAAGTTCATCCTTGAGACCTCCACGGACCTGATAGATCTTGCTCTTGGCATCTGGGATGTCTTGCTTTGCATAGCGAGCAAGGTTTTGGAACTTGACATTATACTGCTAGACAGTCATAGAGCCTTGCTTCGGGTTGCAGAATTGCTCACGCATACCCTCGATGACACTTGTTGGAATGTGATGAGAGCGAAAATCCTTGCAGAAATCATCCCAAGAGATCACACGCCCTTCTCTGGAGTCTTTGTACTGCTGCCACCAGTCAGCTGCTTGGTCCTTGAGTTGGAAGGCTACAAACTTCACATAGTCCTCAGGGCTTACGTTGCTGCACTCAAAATGCTTCTTGATATCGGTAATCCAATCTTCAGCATCGAGAGGGTCGACACAGTAACTGAAAGCCTTTGGTTGATTAGCCAAGAACAGGTTGAGCGTAGCATGGTGCTGTTGGTTGAAGAAATTGCCTTGGTTCCCTGGAGCACCCTGATTTGCTTGATTTGCTTGCATCTGCTGCATCATCTGCATCAACATCTGGGTGTTCTGGTTCGTAGTTTGCATAATCGCTCTTCAGGCCTCAGACGGAGGAGGAGGGGTGTAATGCCTCAGATGTAATACTTTCCCTTTTGGGCAATATATATATCTTTGGCTCCATCTATTCCATTTCGGGCTCTTTGTCTTTTCGGGTTTTCGTTCTTTTGTCGTGTGCGTGTGTGGCATTCATCCATATCATGTAGTCATGTGCATCGCATTGCATTTGTGTTGTCGTTTGCATCCGGTCTCACGCGTCCCTTCCCATTGTCCGTTTCGAGTTCCGGAGCCCTCTCACGTGTCTGTGGCATCACCGAGGCCTACTTTGGTGTTTGGCCGTGTAACGTTTCCGGTTTGGCGTGAGACTTGTCGTGTGTTGTTGTTTTGGTGTGTGTAACCCGCCTGTCAAATCTCGTCGCGTTTGGAGTTCTTTTGGTGCTCCAACAGTTATTCTCGTGGGCTGAAAGTACCTCCACTTTGAGGCCGAAGACACCCCTCCAACAGCCCACCAAACCAACCCAAATCCCTCCCTTCATCTAGGCCATCCAATTCTGATCGCGTGGCCGAAAACCACACCCCATTTGGACAACCCTAGCTCCTTGTGCCTATATATTTGTCCATCTTCCCCAATTTTTGCCCCAAAAATAGAAACCCTAGTACACCATCATCTCCTACCTCTTCATCTTCATCCTCCAGATCGAAGCTCGCCGGAATCCGCGCTGCCACTGCCGGATTTCTTCCTCCCGCCGGCCTTCTCCTCACCGCCGGCCACGGCCCTTCCCCGCCGCCGCGCCCCGGCCAGCCGCGCCGGCCCCCGCCGCCGGCCGGCCAAGCCCCGCCTCTTCCTCCCGGTGGCGCTGCTCGCCAAGCAGCCCCGCCGCCGGCCAATCCGGATCTGCGCGCCTCCCTGGGCCTCCCTCGCCTCCACCGACCGATCCCGGCCCACTCCAGGCTTGGGCCTCTCCGCCAGCCCGCTCGTCCCCGAGGAAGCAGCCGCCACCGCCTGGGATCGAGGGAGGAGCCAGGCTCCCCGATCCCCTCGTCCCGATCGGCTCTTCCCCAGCGGGTGAACCCTAGCGGGCCCAGCCCGTTAGCTAGTGGGCCGCGCACGGGATCCAGGCCCGATCCGCCACCACGCCGACCCGATCCGCAACGGGCCGAAGCCCGTTTGGCCCCGCGCCAGCCCGGTTGACCCGACCTGTTGACCAGATCTGAACCTGAGGTTGCCTCCGAAATCCACTAAGTCCCTGTGTATTTAGTTTCTGGATCAGTTTTGCAACTTGGATAACTTTTTGTGTGATGGTCCGATTTGAGCAAATGATATGTCAAAATGATCGTGGAGACTTGTACTACGTTTTGTTCCATTGTGCCATGCATGTTTGAGGTCATCTAGATGTCTTAATCTTCATGAGAAGAGTGCTACTTGTTATAAACTGCTGTTAGTTGTTGTTTTCATGCCATCTTTGCAATGTGATAACTTGGTGCATGTTTATCCAAATGATGCAAATGTTATGTCCACGTGTTCGTCATGAAATGCTCTACATGTTGGGTGCTTTAGCTTGCATGATAGATTTCATCTTGCCATGCTTATCTCCTTTGCAAAGTGCTATGTTTCTGTTATGTCGTTAAACTTGTTACGAGATGCCTCGTAGAGGAACTCGTTGTTATCGTTGTGTTTGTCCCCTTGATGCATGCTTAGATGTTTTGGATTCACCATCATGTGTACTTTGCTGTGGTGCTTACCACTTGCCATGTTTAGCTTTGAGGTGACTTAAACTTGCTCACAAAGATGCCATGATGAAACTGCTGTTTTAACACTTAGTGAAATTTCACTAAGTCTGGAATCTGTAATTTCCAGATGCCATGTTTGCTTGTTGTCCTAGGCCAATCCATGTTAGTTTTGGGGTGACTCTTGATGATTCCTTGTTGTATAAGTTGTTAGTTATCCATTCATGCTCTCACATGCTTATTTGAGTGGCTGTAGCATATTTAACTTTTGCTCCCAAGTTGCAACAAATTACTGCTATCAGGATTTTGTTGTCAAGTTCAATATGTCATAGCTTGTTGCTGTTGATCCATGGCTCCTTTGGGGATGCTCCAATGGAATTGTTTACTGTAGAGTATGTCTAGTTTATGTCCATGCTCATTGCCATGATGTTTGAATGCTGTAGGCCATTTATCTCTTGCCCCGAAGATGCTATGTGGCTGTTATTTTCAGCTTGTGCACGTTTATTGTTTCGGGTGTAACTTTTAGCCGTTGCTCCGTTTTGAGCAAGTCCTATATGAAACTTGTGTGATTTTGCATGTAGATTCATAATATTCTATTGTTATCATGTTTTGAAGCTTTTTTGCTTGATGCATATTTTTGTGCTATAACACTGTGCTTCCTAAGTAGACTTTCTATGCTTCCATAGTGCATCTGTTTTGCTTCCATAGTGCATCAGCCATGCATCCAGTAATTTTTCTGCGCATTGCATCTTGTTTGATTCGTTGCCTTGTGTTCTTGTGTTTGAGTAGAGCCGGAAGCTGAGACCGAGTACGAGTACGAGCACGAGGTTACTACCGAGGTTGAAAACGAGGACCCCTTTTATGATCCCATCGACAACTCTTCAGGCAAGATGACCGAACCCCGATAACATTACTATCTTTGCCTATTGCTAGAAGTCTCGTTCTATAGTTTTGCCTCGATGCCCATGTTTTTCCTGTCAGCCTCCTATTGTAACCATGAACCTGTTTAACCACCCTACCTATGCAAACCATTGATTGGCTATACGTAGGCTTCGCTCAGCCCCTCTTATAGCATTGTTAGTTGCAGGTGAAGATTGAAGATTCTTGCTTCTTGTTGAAGCTTGTTGGGATATCACACTATATTAATTATTAAATGAAATCATCTATATATTGGTAATGGGTGGAAGGCTAAGCCTTTTGCTTGGTGTTTTGTTCCACTCATGCCGCCTTAGGAACCGTATAAACCGGTGTTATGTTCCTTGATTATGCGTTCCTCACACGGTTGAGGTTATGGGACCCCCTCGATAAACCGCTAAGTGCTAAGTCTTTTCCAGCAAGTCCCAACATTGGTACTATTTGCCTAATAACTAAAAACTTGCAAAGGGAGTAATTAACCCTCTTTCTTAATCAACAACCCCGGGCCAGTGCTCCACATGAGTGTTGGTCCGAAACGGGGAGTCTGCGGGGCCACCTCGAGGGAACTCAAGGTTTGGTAAAAACCTATAGAATCGCCCATCCGGTCGTGGCCTGAGACTAGATACGCGCGGCTATTGTCAGGGTGTCGGCACGCCGGGAGGATTTGTTGGATTAGCCTTACCTTAGTCGGAGTATCTTGAGCACGGGATTCCGAGAATACTCGGGCCTTCCCACCTTGGAGTTGCGACTTCGCGGATCGTGGGCTTGTCATGGGCCAAGTTGGAACACCCCTGCAGGGTTTTGAACTTTCGAAAGCCGTGCCCACGGTTATGTGGCAGATGGGAGCTTGTTAATATCCGGTTGTAGAAAACTTGACACCAGGTTCCAATACACTACCAGCGTGAGTACCGTGACGGTCATTTTCCGAAAGGGATTCGGGAAGTGAACACGGTGGGGTTATGTTTGACTTGCTTTAGTTAGGATCAGTTCGTGATCATCTCTCGACCGAGGCACCTTCTCTTCTCGCTCTCTTTTACGTAAGCTAGTGCTAGTGCTGCTGCAACCTCTTATTCTTTCTTCAGCCTTGTTCCACACCCAAGGCTGGGATAGTCGTGTTACCCGGGAACGGGATTGCTGAGTCCTCTGTGGCTCACAGTTACTTCAACACACCAGCTGCAGGTATGATGGTGAGCTACACAAGCGATGGCACTGAGCTAGACTGGGAGTACGACGAGGAGCGTAGACGTTACTATGTGAACTATCCGGTTGATCAGTAGAGCTTCTACTAGGATTCGATCTAGACCTGTGGTTTAATGTTATGTTTGGTATCTTGTCATTTGGATCTTACCCTTAGATGGGCTGTGATGTTTATCTGAATGATGTTTGAACATGTAATGTATTTGTGTGACGTGGCGAGTGTAAGCCAACTATCTTTTATGTTTTCCATCCCCATTTTTACATGAGATGTGCAAAGATACCGAACTTGCGATCATTCCAGAATGGGCTTATATCTTTAAGTCGTGCCTTGACACGTAGGAGATATAGTCCCATCCTGGGCATTACAAGTTGGTATCAGAGCCTTCTCCGACCTAGAAGCCCCCACTGATTGATCGAATCGTTGACGGTCGAGTCTAGGCACACATTGAAAATGTTTTGAGTCCTATATTTATATCGGAGAGTAGGATTTATTTGCTCCTCATCCCTTTTCACTCTGGTGAGGACTCCTGACGACTACTCTTGCCTCTTCTACTTTCAAAAGGTGCACAATTTTTTTTAGGAATCTCGCGAGTATTGTTGGATTGTTTCGATGTCTTTGTGACGAGAATATTGTTCTCGATGCCTCCTGACATTAGGGGTTGTGGCAGTGTCCCGGGGAGTTGAGCTTCGGGGTATTGTCGTCACAAGCATATCGCGACAGTACTAGAATACTTAAGCCGGCCGACATCGAAAACTCTCCTATACGGTTGGTGGCAAGATAACCCCGACATCACCCAGTACCGGGGAGGTAGTTCGGGAGTATTGCCATAGCTTTGTATAGTGGATGCTTTTCGAAGGTCCGAGGTAGACGGTTTCCGAGAACAACTGGTTATGTGTTGAAGGATGGATACAGCTGGATGTAGGTTTAGAGTTGATTGCGCGGTGCTTCCCCTGTATCCCCAACACCTGATTGCATAACTGGAAACTTTCGGAAATTAATAGGTGGGTTCATCCAGTAGATCGTAGGCATTCTTCCAACGAATGCAGGTTAGCGAGTTCGGGATTCTACATTGAGTGAAGTGGTTTTATGGCCGATGTTCCTATCGGGAGTTGCATCTTAAAGGGTCCTTGGCTATGCTGATTCGGGGATTGCAAAACCCTTTCGTAACGCGTTCCATAATCTTACAGCACAAAGATGTCGAACGAAGCTCCTATCTTGTGTTTGTTCCATCTATACCTTGTGTTTTTCTTTTTATCTTTTGTCTCCCAGTGGCTTCTCGTGAAGATTTTTGTTATCATTAAGCTGAGAATTTCATTCGTTCCTCTTGTTCGAATGATTCTTGTGAAGACTATGTTGCATTTCAATCCGTTGTTTCAGCTTATACCTTCTTTCAATCAAATTGCTGATTGGTGGTCATCTCTTTCAGGATGGCTCCGAAACGGGTTCCCAACGCTAACCCAGAGGGTGAAGAGGTTCCAGATCGTCCTCCTTCCCCTCCTCCTCCTCCGTATGAGGCTTGGAGAGCGATTATGCAGACTACAAATCAAAACACCCAGATGTTGATGCAGATGATGCAGCAAATGCAAGCAAATCAAGCAAATCAGGGTGCTCCAGGGAACCAAGGCAATTTCTTCAACCAACATCACCATGCTACTCTCAACTAGTTCTTGGCCAATCAACCAAAGGCTTTCAGTTACTGTGTCGACCCTCTCGATGCTGAAGATTGGATCACTGATATCAAGAAGCATTTTGAGTGCAGCAACGTAAGGCCTGAGGACTATGTGAAATTTGCAGCCTTCCAACTCAAGGACCAAGCAGCTGACTGGTGGCAGCAGTACAAAGACTCCAGAGAAGGGCGTGTGATCTCTTGGGATGATTTTTGCAAGGACTTTCGCTCTCACCACATTCCAACAAGTGTCATCGAGGGTATGCGTGAGCAATTCCGCAACCTGAAGCAAGGCTCAATGACTGTCTACCAGTATAATGTCAAGTTCCAAAACCTCGCCCGCTATGCCAAGCAAGACATACCAGATGCCAAGAGCAAGATCTATCAGTTCCGTGGAGGTCTTAAGGATGAACTTCAACTTGCTCTCACCTTGTTCGAGCCCGATGAGTTCGACAAATTCTATAACATGGCGCTCAAGCAAGAGGCAACCCAGCTCAAGATGGAGGCTTCTAAAAAGAGGATTCGAGATGCCGTTCACTCCTCCTCATCTTCTCAAGTCGTCACGAAGCAACGGAAATTTTGGCTTCCTCCTCCTCCAGTGATCCGAGCTCCCTACAACACCAACAAGAACTCCGGTGGACGTGGTTTCTCCCACCCACCCAACCCAAGCAACCAGTCGAAGAATCAGTTTCAGTCTCAAGGTTCCAAGTCAAGTGGTTCTCATTACCGTCCTCTCTCAGAAGTGGTCTGCAACAAGTGCACTCAGAAGGTTCACTATGCTAACAAGTGCCCCAACCCAAGGCGCCTTCCGCCACCTCCACCTATCAGCACAACTATTGTCAAGCATAATCCAAAGGCAGCAAGGGTGAATCTGATGAATGCAGCGCAAGCGGAGAATTCTTCTGATGTGATTTTGGGTAACCTCTCAGTTAATTCTTTTCCTGCTAAAGTGTTGTTTGATTCGGGTGCTTCATGTTCCTTCAAGTCATATCCATTTGCATCCAAGCACGATGTTGTCACTTCAAATTTGCCTCAGAAGTTGCAAGTTGTTTCTCCGGGCAGGATAATGACTTCTAGTGTCTATGCTCCGGATGTATCTATTCGCATGGGTGATTATCGCTTTCTGGCTAAACCGGTGGTTCTTAGCCATTCCGACATTGACCTTATCCTCGGAATGGACTGGCTTTCTCAGCATGATGCTCAAATTGACTGTGCACAGAAGGAAGTCAAGATTACTCATTCCGATGATGATGTGATTATCTTCGCCTCCAGGGATAACACAATCAGGCTTTTCTCTCTCAATGACAAGGGCGAAATGAATGCCATCTCTCAAATTCCGGTGGTAAACGAATACGAAGACGTCTTTCCTGAAGAACTTCCAGGCATGCCTCCACACCGTCAAGTGGAATTCATCATTGAACTCGAGCCGGGTACTGAGCCAGCATGCCGGCGTCCGTACAAGCTCTCTCCTAAAGAGTTGAAGGAGTTGAAGAAGCACCTTGATGAACAGGAGCGTATGGGTCTGATCAGGCCTAGTACGTCTCCTTGGGGCTGTGGTGTCTTGTTTGTCAAGAAGAAGGATGGCACGGAGCGCCTTTGCGTCGATTACCGGCCATTGAAAAAGAAGACAATAAAGAACAAGTATCCGCTCCCCAACATCAATGAACTGTTTGAGCAGCTCAAAGGAGCTAAAGTGTTCTCTAAGCTCGATCTCCGAATGGGCTATCACCAGATTCGCATTCAAGAAGAAGATATCCCCAAGACTGCCTTCAGAACGAGCTACGGCTCATATGAGTATACAGTCATGTCCTTTGGTCTCGCCAATGCTCCTCCTACCTTCTCGAGAATGATGCACTACATCTTCAACCCCTACACCAGCGAGTTTGTGCTTGTGTATCTGGATGACATTTTGGTATTTTCCAAGAATGAAGAAGATCACGAAAAGCACGTCCGTCTCGTTCTCGACAGACTCCGTGAACATAAGTTCTATGCCAAGTTCTCCAAGTGCGAATTTTGGCTCGATAAGGTCTTATATCTGGGCCATATCATCTCCGCTAACGGTATTGTGGTAAACCCCGAGAAAGTTGAAGCAATTGTCAACTGGGAAGCTCCTCAGAACGTCAAGCAACTCCGAAGCTTTCTTGGTCTTGCCAGCTATTGCAGAAGGTTCGTTGAGAACTTCTCCAAGATTGCCAAGCCTCTTTCCAACTTGCTGCAGAAGAATGTCAAGTACTACTGGTCTCCAGATTGTGAAGTGGCATTCAAAACTCTCAAAGAAAAGCTCGTCTCTGGTCCAGTTCTTACTCCTCCAGATGAGTCCAAGCCCTATGAAGTATTCTGTGATGCTTCTCTTCAAGGACTTGGTGGTGTGCTTATGTAGGACAAGAGAATTGTGGCATACACTTCTCGTCAACTGAAGCCTAGTGAGAAGAACTACCCCACACATGATCTTGAACTAGCAGCTGTGGTACATGCTTTTATTACGTGGAGACACATTCTGTTGGGCAGAAAAGTCGACATCTTCACCGATCACAAGAGCTTGAAGTACATCTACACACAGCCGAATCTGAACCTCCGCCAGACTCGTTGGGTTGAAATGATCCAAGAGTATGATCCCAGCATCGAATACACACCTGGCAAGGTGAATGTGATTGCAGAGGCTTTGAGCAGAAAGGCATATTTCAACAGCCTCCTTATCAAGCCGTTCCAGCCTGAGCTTTGTGAAGCATTCAAGAAGCTCAACCTCCAAGTTGTTCCGCAGGGTTTTCTTGCAAATCTTCAAGTTGTTCCTACCTTGGAAGATCAGATCCGTGAGGCCCAACTCAGTGATGCTATGGTGCAGAAAGTGAAACATGGTGTCGCAAAGGGCACTCCAAAATACAAGTGCTATCGCGTTGATGAGAGAGATACCTTGTTCTTCGAGGACAGACTTGTTGTTCCCAAAGGTGATCTCAGGAAGCTCATAATGGAAGAAGCACATGATTCCCTCCTTTCGATTCATCCTGGCAGTTCCAAGATGTACCAAGACCTCAAGCAATCTTACTGGTGGACACGCATGAAAAGGGAGATTGCCCAATTCGTGAATGAATGTGATGTCTGCAGAAGAGTGAAGGCAGAGCATCAACATCCAGCCGGTCTTCTCCAACCTCTTCCTATTCTCGAGTGGAAATTCGACCACATTGAAATGGATTTCGTCACTGGTATTCCTAAGTCCAAGAGAGGGAATGATTCTATCTTTGTGGTGATTGACAAGCTTACCAAAGTCGCTCCCTTCCTTCCAGTGAAAGAATCCATCAATGCAGCTCAACTTGCAGAATTGTACACTTCCAGAATTGTGTCCTTACATGGCATCCCTCAAGTTATCTCCTCAGACCGTGGAAGTTTGTTCACTTCTAAGTTCTGGGACTCCTTTCAGTCCACCATGGGCACTAAGATCAGGTTCAGCACTGCTTTTCACCCTCAGACTAGTGGTCAAGTCGAGAGAGTGAATCAGATTCTAGAAGACATGCTCAGAGCCTGTGTCATATCTTTTGGCATGAAATGGGAAGATTGCCTTCCATGCCGAGTTCTCTTACAACAACAGCTTCCAAGCAAGTGCCGGCAAAGCTCCGTTTGAAATCCTCTATGGCAGAAAGTGCCATACCCCTCTCAACTGGTCTGAGACTGGTGAACGTCAACTTCTTGGCAATGACTTGATCTCAGAAGCCGAAGAGATGTGCAAAGTCATACGTGAGAATCTCAAGGCCGCTCAGTCACGTCAGAAGAGCTACTATGACGGCAAGCATCGTGATTTGGCCTTCAACATTGGGGATCATGTCTATCTCCGTGTTTCTCCGATGAAAGGAACCCAAAGATTCGATATCAAAGGAAAGCTTGCTCCTAGATACGTCGGGCCTTTCAAGATCCTTGGAAAAAGAGGCGATCTAGCCTATCAACTTGAGCTACCTTCAAACTTCGCCAATGTTCATGATGTGTTTCATGTGTCTCAACTCCGCAAGTGTTTCAAGACTCCTGAACGCATGATTCCGTTTGAAGAGATTGATCTTCAACAAGACTTGTCTTACCGAGAGCATCCCGTTGCTATTCTCGAAGAAACCGAGCGCAAGACCCGCAACAAGTCCATCAAATTCTTGAAAGTCAAGTGGTCACACCATACCGACCGAGAAGCTACGTAGGAACGAGAAGATCATCTTCGTTCCGAGTACCCTTCCTTTTTCCAATCCTAGATCTCGGGACGAGATCTTTTTGTAGTAGAGGAGAGTTTGTAATGCCCCGGATGTAATACTTTCCCTTTTGGGCAATATATATATATATATATATCTTTGGCTCCATCTATTCCATTCCGGGCTCTTTGTCTTTTTGGGTTTACGTTCTTTTGTCATGTGTGTGTGGCATTCATCCATAACATGTAGTCATGTGCATCGCATTGCATTTGTGTTGTCGTTTGCATCCGGTCTCACGCGTTCCTTCCCGTTGTCCGTTTCGAGTTCCGGAGCCCTCTCACGTGTCCGTGGCATCACCGAGGCCTACTTTGGTGTTTGGCCGTGTAACGTTTCCGGTTTGGCGTGAGACTTGTCGTGTGTTGTTGTTTTGGTGTGTGTAACCCGCCTGCCAAATCTCGTCGCGTTTGGAGTTCGTTTGGTGCTCCAACAGTTATTCTCGTGGGCTGAAAGTACCTCCACTTTGAGGCCCAAGACACCCCTCCAACAGCCCACCAAACCAACCCAAACCCCTCCCTTCATCTAGGCCATCCAATTCTGATCGCGTGGCCGAAAACCACACCCCATTTGGACAACCCTAGCTCCTTGTGCCTATATATTTGTCCATCTTCCCCAATTTTTGCCCCAAAAATAGAAACCCTAGTCCACCATCATCTCCTACCTCTTCATCTTCAACCTCCAGATCGGAGCTCGCCGGAATCCGCGCCACCACCGCCGGATTTCTTCCTCCCGCCGGCCTTCTCCTCGCCGCCGGCCGGGGCCCTTCCCCGCCGCCGCGCCCGGCCAGCAGCGCCGGCCCCCGCCGCCGCGCCGGCCTCGCGCCGCCGGCCGGCCAAGCCCCGCCGGTCCCCGCCTCTTCCTCCCGCTGGCGCTGCTCGCCAAGCAGCCCCGTCGCCGGCCGATCCGGATCTGCGCGCCTCCCTGGGCCTCCCTTGCCTCCACCGACCGATCCCGGCCCACTTCAGCCTTGGGCCTCTCCGCCGGCCCGCTCGTCCCCCAGGAAGCAGCAGCCGCCGCCTGGGATCGAGGGAGGAGCCAGGATCCCCGATCCCCTCGTCCCAATCGGCTCTTCCCCAGCGGGCAAACCCTAGCGGGCCCAGCCCGTTAGCTGGTGGGCCGTGCCCGGGATCCAGGCCCGATCCGCCACCGCGCCGACCCGATCCGCAACGGGCCGAAGCCCGTTTGACCCCGCGCCAGCCCGGTTGACCCGACCTGTTGACCAGATCTGAACCTGAGGTTGCCTCCGAAATCCACTAAGTCCCTGTGTATTTAGTTTCTGGAGCAGTTTTGCAACTTGGATAACTTTTTGTGTGATGGTCCGATTTGAGCAAATGATATGTCAAAATGATCGTGGAGACTTGTACTACGTTTTGTTCCATTGTGCCATGCATGTTTGAGGTCATCTAGATGTCTTAATCTTCATGAGAAGAGTGCTACTTGTTATAAACTGCTGTTAGTTGTTGTTTTCACGCCATCTTTGCAATGTGATAACTTGGTGCATGTTTATCCAAATGATGCAAATGATATGTCCACGTGTTCGTCATGAAATGCTCTACATGTTGGGTGATTTAGCTTGCATGATAGATTTCATCTTGCCATGCTTATCTCCTTTGCAAAGTGCTATGTGGCTGTTATGTCGTTAAACTTGTTACGAGATGCCTCGTAGAGGAACTCGTTGCTATCGTTGTGTTTGTCCCCTTGATGCATGCTTAGATGTTTTGGATTCACCATCATGTGTACTTTGCTATGGTGCTTACCACTTGACATGTTTAGCTTTGAGGTGACTTAAACTTGCTCACAAAGATGCCATGATGAAACTGTTGTTTTAACACTTAGTGAAATTTCGGTGGTAACCTCGTACTCGTACTCGGTCTCAGCTTCCGGCTCTACTCAACACAAACACACAAGACACGAAATCAACAAGATGCAATGCACAAAACTACTGGATGCATGGCTGATGCACTATGGAAGCAATGCAGATGAACTATGGAAGCACAAAAAGTATACATAGGAAGCACAGTGTTACAGCACAAGGAGCATGTCAATTTGCATTCAAGAAAAATGCTTCAAAACAAGATAACATGAGGATATTATGAATCTACATGCAAAAACACACAAGTTACATATAGAACTTGCTCAAAACGGAGCAACGGGCTAAAAGTTACACCTGAAACAATAAACATGCACAAGCTGAAAATAACAGCCACATAGCAACTTCGGAGCAATAAATAAATAGTCTACATCACTCAAACATCATGGCGAGGAGCATGAACATAAACTAGACATATCCTACAGCAAACAGTTCCATTGGAGCATCCCCAAAGGAGCCATGGATCAATAGCAACAAGCTATGACATATTGAACTTGACAACAAAATCCTGACAGCAGTAATTTGTTGCAACTTGGGAGCAATAGATAAATGTGCTACAGCCACTCAAATAAGCATGTGAGAGCATGAATGGATAGCCAACAATATATACAACAAGGAATCATCAAGAGTCACCCCAAAACTATCATGGATTTGCCTAGAACAACAAGCAAACATGGCATCTGGAAATTGCAGATTCCAGACTTGGTGAAATTTTCACTGTGTTAAAATGGTAGTAACATCATGGCATCTTTGTGAGCAAGTTTAAGTCACCTCAAAGCATATCAAGACAAGTGGTAAGAACCACAGCAAAGTACACATGATGGTGAATCCAAAACATCTAAGCATGCATCAAGTGGACAAACACGTCAATAGCAACGAGCTCCTCAACTAGGCATCTCGTAACAAGTTTAACGACATAACAGCCACATAGCATTTTGCAAAGGAGATAAACATGGCAAGATGAATCTATCATGCAAGCTAAGGCAATCAGCATGTAGAGCATGACATGATGAACATGTGGACATATCATTTGCATCATTTGGATAAACATGCACCAAGTTATCACATTGCAAAGATGGCATGAAAACAACTACTAACAGCAGTTTATAACATGTAGCACTCTTCTCATTAAGATTAAGGCATCTAGATGACCTCAAACATGCATGCCACAATGGAACAAAACGTAGTACATGTCACCACGATCATTTTGACATATCATTTGCTCAAATCGGACATGCACACAAAAAGTTATCATCAAAACAAAACAGCATCAGACATCAAAAATCTACAGGGACTTAGTGAAGAAAAACCACCTCGGGTCTGGGTCAAAGTCAACGACGGCTGGATCGGACTGGGCCGGCCCGGATCGGGCCGGATCGGGCCTCGCGGCGGCGGATCGGGCGGAGTGGGCTGCGCGGCCCACCTGGCCCGCTAGGGTTCGGCCCACAGGATCGGATCGGATCGGCTCCTCCCGATCCCGATCTCGCGAGGGCGGCGGCTGGAGGCTCGAAGGTAGGGGCCCCGGCGGCTTCAACGCGCGGCGGCCGGCGGGGAGGGAGCCCCGGCGGCGGCCTGGCCAGACCGCGGCGGTGGGTGGCGGCGCCGGGCGGCGGGAGCTGCGGTCGGGGAGGCCGGGCGGTGGGGCAGCGAAGGTGAGTGGCCGGCGGGGCGGGGCCCAGCGGCGGTGGCGTGGCGCTCCGGCCGGAGGCGTGGGAAGCTCCGGCGAGGTGAGGTTGAAGATGACCGGACGCGGGGCCCACTTGTCGGATCGGAAGCACGGCACGGAGGTCGGAAGCGCGGGCGACAAAGTATGGAAACATGCTCGCTGGGACATCGGAAGCACGGCGGTTCAACGGTGGAAGCACCACGGTGCAACGGTGGAAGCACCGGCGGCGAACTGTGGAAGCATTAGGGTTTCAGGACGCAAAATTTGGGGGAGATGGACGTTTATATATGCACAAGGAGCTAGGGTTGTCCAAATGAGGTGAGGTTTTCGGCCATGCGATCACAATTGGATGGCCTAGATGAAGGGAGGGGTTTGGGTTGGTTTGGTGGGCTGTTGGAGGGGTGTCTTGGGCCTCAAAGAGGAGGTACTTTCAGCCCACGAGAATAACTGTTGGAGCACCAAACGAACTCCAAACGAGACGAGATTCGACAGGCGGGTTACACACACCAAAACAACAACGCACGACAAGTCTCGCGCCAAACCGGAAATGTTACACGGCCAAACACCAAAGTAGGCCTCGGGGATGCCACGGACGCGTGAGAGAGCTCCGGAACTCGAAACGGACGACGGAAAGAAACGAGTGAGGCCGGATGCAAAAGACAACACAAATGCAATGCGATGCACATGACAACATGATATGGATGAATGCCACAACGCACACAACAAAACGACGAAAACCCGAAAGACGAAAAACCCGGAATGGAATTGATGAAGCCAGAGATATATATATATATTGCCCAAAAGGGAAAGTATTACATCCGGGGCATTACAGCTTGCTTCTTGACAGGTCCTCGGGCCTATGGGTTATGGCTCATCTCATAACTAGTAACACTTGGTCTCGTCATCGGGTTGCAACTGATCGTCTTCCAACATCCAGCTTCCTTAGCATTCGTAAATCCATCCAATTGTATTGTATCCCTTCCTTCTGTTGGTACAAACTAAGATATAATTACTCAGACTCATCTTTATCTGATCCATTCCATGGTCTGATGTAACTAGCTCTTGTATTCGGGTAACGGTGTTGGGTTCTACCACCCTTAAAATGAAAACACTAGTTCTCTTCAAAACCTTATTCCATGTATCATGATTTCACTCATTGCCTATATAGTAACGACTCATAAAATCCAAAACCGATACCCTGATGCTAACTGTATTGATTTTCACCTTACTACGATCTACTGCATTTCCATTACATGTCCCAACTCAACTACTTAGCACAAGTATTCTTCTCCTTGGGACAATCTCTAGCATAGTGCCCTGATTCATGACAGCAGAAACATATTACTTCTGACAAGTCTCGTGGTTCCCTTGTGATTACGTAGCCTCCTTAGGTCCTCGGCTTATGGGTCCACTTCAGAACTTGTATATCCTTAACTCCTCCTTGGAGTCACTATTGCTCCACACTCCAGCATTATACCCTCATTAAATCCAATTGTACTTATTTCCTTCATACCCTTGGGGTAAGCATCATATCAAGAATAAACTCCAACTTATTTTTGTGCAAACTCCACTCTTTGGAGCAACAATTTCCTTTCCATTGGTCTAGTGTTCACACATAAAAGTATCGCCCCAAAAAATGCACTAGTTCATCTGTAATTCAGTTTCTCCTCATATCAAATCTTTTATTACTTCCTGAACCACTATTCAACACTCAAATTCCAAAGGTGCTTCACTAAAAATGCTGCCATCCACATAGTTTGGTCTGGTCAAGGATTCCTTCCATCTTTATTCATTTGTCCTTGTTGAGGATGCTTCAGTCCCACTGGAATTGTGCAATGTGATTCTTGAAATCATCGATCTTTTGCTTCATCATAGTGGTCGTGTGCTTCATCTCCTTCATCTCTGCATGCACCCCACTTGGGCATTCCTGAGTGTGACAAAGTCTTGCTTCAAGTATTTCTCCAATCTGACGTATGGCCTCCATAGCAGCTTCACGAACAGAGTTGAAGAATGTTGTTCGTGGTACTCGAGAGATGAAAAAGTATTGACCCATCGTTTTTGGGCAAACGCCTTTCACACGGTGGAGGTGTACCTCCACGTACCAAAGTTCAACTCCATTCTCCATGAAGGGATAACCCTTGTCGACTGCCTCTCCTTCAAGGTGAATATGCTTCATCCTGTCCTTCAGGATCTTTGGGTAATCCTGATCGCTAGTCAGGGCCATGATCGTTTCCGGGCCCTTGAGAAAAGACTCGTAAAGGGTTGTCATTTGTAGGTATAAGATATAAGGGGTACTCAGGATAATGTATGTATTTCCTTGGGTGAAATGTGGTTGTTTATCCGAGAAAGGTTTTGGATCAGCTTGTCCATGGGTTTTAGGTTTTAGTATGGGTGAGATAGAAGATAGACACTCACACTCAACCAACAACTCATAACATTTCATATTAGATTCCAAATATATCACCTTCTATTGCTTCACGAACTATTACAATGTCCTTTCCATAACTCAACTCAACATCCCAATGAAAAAGTGTATTCCACATTTATTTGCATGCTTTATTTCAATATCAAGATCTCAACTACTCTGCTCAATCTTTCCTCGGGTTTGAACCTTCTCTGGAAAAATGCCTCACTTCCTTGCAGCATAAACAAATGACATTAGGCAAATCTAGGGACTTCATGGTGACTATCTTGGTTCACTAGGTTCTTGGCTTCCTTGTTGGGAAGTTGCTAGTGTAATGACCTAAGTCCTTGCACCTGTAGCATGTGATCTGACTCGGGTCCTTTTCCACAGAAATTGAGTTGTTCTAGGGACACATGCTCTTTCTCTTCTTCGACTTCTTCATTCCGATCAGGGCTTCTATTTCCTGTGGATCATACTCAAATTCCAATGTCAGAAATTCTACTAGATACTCCCTCGAACAATGCTGGGAAATGTGTCCATCTTCTCCACATGAATAGCATGACTTGGTGCAAAGTTTATTTGGGTATTCTTCATGTGTGCCCTTGACACGTCTCCAACGTATCTATACTCTTTGATTGTTCCATGCTACTATATATGATGTTTTGTATGTTTAATGGGCTTTATCATACACTTTCATATTATTTTTGGGACTAACCTATTAACCCAAAGGCCCAGTGCAGATTGCTGTATTTTTGCCTATTTCAGGGTTTCGCAGAAAAGGAATATCAAACGGAGTCCAAACGGAATGAAACCTCCGGGAGAGTTATTTTTCGAACGATATCTTCACGAGAGATTTGAGCACCAAGGCAGAGGAGAAACGAGGTGCCCACGAGAGTCCAGGGCGCGCCCCCTCACCCTGGGCGCGCCCCCACCCTCGTGGGCCACATGTTGCTCCACCGACGTACTTCTTCCTCCTATATATACCCATGTACCCTTAAAACATCGAGGCAACAGAGAAAACCCTAATTCCACCGCCGCAACCTTCTGTTCCCGTGAGATCCCATCTTGGGGCCTGTTCCGGAGCTCCGCCGGAGGGGGGATCTTCCATGGAGTGCTTCTACATCAACGCCATCGCCTCACCATGAGTTGTGAGTAGTTTACCACCGACCTTTGGGTCCATTGTTAGTACCTAGATGGCTTCTTCTCTCTTTTTGGATCTCAATACCAAGTTCTCCTCGGTCTTCGAGGAGATATATTTGATGTAATATTTTTGCGGTGTGTTTGTCGAGATCCGATGAATTGTGGGTTTATGATCAAGATTGTCTACGAAAAATATTTGGTTCTTTTCTTAATTATTTTATGTATGATTATTATATCCTTGCAAGTCTCTTCGAATTATTGGTTTGGTTTGGCCTACTAGATCTATAGTTCTTGCAATGGGAGAAGTGCTTGGCTTTGGGTTCAATCTTGCGGTGTCCTTTCCCAGTGACAGTAGGGGCAGCAAGGCACGTATTGTATTGTTGCCATCGAGGATAAAAAGATGGGGTTTATATCATATTGCTTGAGTTTATCCCTCTACATCATGTCATCTTTCTTAAAGCATTACTCTGTTCTTATGAACTTAATGCTCTAGATGCATGCTGGATAGCGGTCGATGTGTGGAGTAATAGTAGTAGATGCAGAATCGTTTCAGTCTACTTGTCTCGGACGTGATGCCTATATATAATGATCATGCCTAGATATTCTCATAATTATTCGCATTTCTATCAATTGCTCGACAGTAATTTTTTCACCCACCGTAGAATTCTGCTATCATGAGAGAAGCCACTAGAGAAACCTATGGCCCCCGGGTCTATTCTCAACATATCAATCTACAATCTACTTTAGTTTGCTGTTTTTACTTTCTATTCTTATATCCAAAAAATACCAAAAATATGAAACTATCCTATCTATCAGATCTCACTTTCGTAAGTGACCGTAAAGGGATTGACAACCCCTTATCGCGTTGGCTGCGAAGTTCTTATTTGTTTGTGCAGGTGCGAGGGACTCACGCGTGGTCTCCTACTGGATTGATACCTTGGTTCTCAAAACTGAGGGAAATACTTACGCTACTGTGCTGCATCACCCTTTCCTCTTCGAGGGAATACAACGCAAGCTCGAGAAGTAGCAGCCCTCCACATTTTCCTTCATCTCGGGTTCTTCAAAAATTTCCATGAGGGCTCCTTTCATTGCTTCTTTCTTTTGTTGGAAAGTTTGTTGTACTATGGGGTAAATGTGACACTGAGTGGGGTAGTGGGTAGTTACTTCACACAAGAAACAAGTAATCTGCCTAGTTGGGCATTCTTCAGCTGGGTGACTTTCTTCACAATGAGGGCATTCATCCTTGTGTTCCTCCTGGGTGTGTCCTATTTCTCCACAAACCTTGCAGGCACAAGGTTTGTTCTTCGGGTTGTCACCACACTTTCGTATGAGACGGGATTTTAACAGAGTCTTCTTGAATTCCTCCCAACTTTTTGCTTCATTACATCCTTGTATGGCTTGATGCATTTTCCACCATGTTGCAGCACTTTTTTTTAAAGTACTGAAGAGCATATTGAACCTCATACTTCCTTGCAATAAAATTTGTCCTGAAGTGATCCTCAATGTTTTGTATCCATAGCTCTGCCTCCGGCTGGGTCATCGGTCCAGATAATACAAGTCTATCTTCATTCATCCTCTAT
This sequence comes from Secale cereale, assembly GCA_902687465.1. Classification (NCBI taxonomy): domain Eukaryota; kingdom Viridiplantae; phylum Streptophyta; class Magnoliopsida; order Poales; family Poaceae; genus Secale; species Secale cereale. The sequence continues at coordinate 214,711,304 of LR738715.1, forward strand.
GGGGTCCAAGGGTTTTAGGATGAGATTCGGGAGATGGGGAGAGATACACTCAATACAAGCAATAGTTTTGAAGAGATGGGTTTTATTATGTGGTCGTCGGAAAACATCAAACAGATGACGGCTCACAATCGTCGCATCTAACGTAAGTACATAACCAGGGTTTGGTCTTCTAAAGGTCAATATCTCTTCAAGGTCATCAACTCTTCAAATCTTCGGAGTATCCACTATTGTAGCTTCAACGCTTCTAATGCATGGTGAAATCATCTTTACTCTGAAGTGGTCAAAATGGAAAAGGGTATTGTCTAACTACTTAAGGTAAAAGGGAAGATTTGACAAAGCTCGGAAAGAAGAGAGGTAAAGAATCTTTTTTAAAATAAAGTTTTAGAGAAATCATTTCCTATGGGCTTGCCAGTTTCTAGGGTCACGTCCTACAATCAACATATGTTCTGATACCACCTTGTAGCGACCCGACCCGAATGGATCAAGTCTCTGTGCTTAAGTGTCATCCCTGGATTGGTATACTGACACACAAAGTACTCGAGGATTTATAACAGAGGTAAATCACATGTATAAAGTAACGTAAATACTATTACCTCAATCAACATAGCGGAAGTAACAACAAGGTTGTGGAGTGCCTTCAACACCAGCGACAAAGTTGAGTGTAGACATCGCAACGCTAACGTATCACTTACTCGTCGGATAATTACTGCAACATGAGACGTTGCAACCATGTAGGTTAGTACATTGAATGTACTGGCAAATTCACACCATAGAATAATGATGAACAATATCTAACACTACATGCATATTTGGCTGGTGGAGGCTGTAAGGTTAATTTTGCATAAAGCTAGTTTTTCCCTACAATAAAGGAATAAATTTTATTTACTACTCAGTTGTATTAAGCAATATTGAGAATGGTCCTCCATCTAAATTCCAAAATCACCAATATCATTAGTAACCCAACAATTTAATTATATAGTGTGATGAGATCAACAAATAATCCACTTCTAGATACTCAAGATGTCCATAACCGTGGACACGGCTAATCATGATCAGTTTGTACACTCTGCAGAGGATTGTGCACTTGTCCCCACAAGACTCGATTGCCTATATTTAATTTCTCGCACTACATGGTGTTTGAGAACCGGATGACTGAGACATGGTCTTTCAGAAGCATTTACTCTTTACCCCGGATGGACTGGTACACCTACATTCCCCCTACATCTGCTAGTCCACCACACAAAGAGCTCACACAACATACTCAACTATGCCAGAGCCCATAATGGCATGTGGTTGCACACGGAAGTTTCTAGGCATGAAAATATCATATGATCCCTTTGAGCCTGGGTGGCATTCCAATAGGGTGATCGCACGGGTCCACTGGGATCCCCGAGGGCAAACACTGGGTTCTCTAGGTGCCCGGGCAAACCACTGGGTGCTCCAGGGTGCCCCAACCAATCCACCCAAATGTGTATTAAAGTAGCCACCTTAAGTTTCCCTTAAATAATATTACTCTCGCAACTTTCATGAATCTCACATACCAATCCACGTCTACGAGCATGGCTAAGCAATAAGTAACAAAGCGTATAATCCCAGGGTTGATCTCAAGTCATTGGGTTCCTACCTCATGAACTACATAGCAATGTCACATGTAACCAAGTCCTACTCATGCAATTGTTTGAGGATATAACTAATGCAAGTAAAACTGGGTATTGGAAAGTACGATCAAAGTGTGAACTTTCCTTGTACCGTTGATGCAGATTTTTCACACTCATAACTCGGGATAGATCTACTCGTCACACTCCGATCAATCTATCGTAAGCAAGCAATAGTAACCACACATAAGCAATCACTCAGAAGATCGGAAAGAACGAAGAAAACACTTCGGAAGCTTCAAAACAACCAAATACTCTTGTAATGGAAAAGCAATTTCTAAGAGTGCCAAAATTTGGTGAATTTGGCCTTATCAGAAAGTTTAGGTCAAGAGCTTCCATTTGCAAAAAGTATCAACTCAAACGGAGTTATAAAACTCAAGTTATGATCAAACGAAGTCTAAACTCAAATCTATTTGAATTCAAATTTTAAAACTTTCAAAAATATGTTTAAGTTGTTTTACTAGATAGAAGGGGTCGTAACGAAAAAGTGGGCGTTGGTTTCGTTGGATTTGGACAAATGAGTAAAAAGAAGTGAAGGTTTGAAGAGTAGGGACTAAACTGTTAGGAAACTAATTACATCTAAGTCCCTAGCCAAAATAAAAAGAAAAAGAAAATCTATCGAGCGAACGCTCGCTAACAGTAACTAATCTAACGAATATGTTCACTAAAGATCCTAAATGAACGAACGTTCGCTATTTAGAACTAAGAGAAAAATCGAAACTAAACCGACGAAACCCTAAAAAACGATCTAGGTATTTACCTAAAAACCGGCGAGAGGCGGCGGCGGTGAACTCCGGCGATGGCGGGACGGGGCGTGGCAGCGTCGGCGGCACGGGGCGGCGTTGCGAGCGGCGGTGCGGAGTGCGGCAGCGCGGCACGGATACGGCGGCGAGCGGCGGTGTGCAGCGGTGCCGCGAGCGAAGTGCGGCGCGAGATGGCAGCGGGCGGCGGTTGCGGGGTCGGGGTGGCGCGAGGTGGCGGTGTGGGATCCAGGGGTGATACGTCTCCAACGTATCTATAATTTTTGATTGTTCCATGCTATTATATATGATGTTTTGGATGTTTAATGGGCTTTATTATACACTTTTATATTATTTTTGGGACTAACCTATTAACCCAAAGGCCCAGTCCAGATTGATGTTTTTTGCCTTTCAGGGTTTCGCAGAAAAGGAATATCAAACGGAGTCCAAACGGAATGAAACCTTCGGAAGAGATATTTTTGGAATGATATCTTCACGAGAGACTTGAGAACCACGGCAGAGGGGACATGTGGTGTCCACGAGGGTGGGGGGTGCGCCCCCTGCCTCGTGGGCCCCATGTTGCTCCCCCGATGCCCTCATTCCTCCTATATATACCCATGTACCCTGGAAACATCGAAGAAACAGAGAAAACCCTAATTCCACCGCCGCAGCCTTCTGTTCCCATGAGATCCCATCTTGGGGCCTGTTCCGAAGCTCCGTCGGAGGGGGGGGGGATCTTTTCACAGAGTGCTTCTACATCAACACCATTGCCTCACCATGAGTTGTGAGTAGTTTACTACAGACCTTCGGGTCCATAGTTAGTACCTAGATGGCTTCTTCTCTCTTTCTGGAGCTCAATACCAAGTTCTCCTCGGTCTTCGAGGAGATATATTCGATGTAATCTTTTTGCGGTGTTATTGTCGAGATCCGATGAATTGTGGGTTTATGATCAAGATTATCTATGAGAAATATTTTGTTCTTTTCTGAATTCTTTTGTGTATGATTATAATATCCTTGCAAGTCTCATCGAATTATTGGTTTGGTTTGGCCTACCAGATCTATAGTTCTTGCAATGGAGAAGTGCTTGGCTTTGGGTTCAATCTTGCGGTGTCCTTTCCTAGTGACAGTAGGGGAAGCAAGGCACGTATAGTATTGTTGCCATCGAGGATAAAAAGATGGGGTTTATATCATATTGCTTGAGTTTATCCCTCTACAACATGTCATCTTGCTTAAAGCATTACTCTGTTCTTATGAACTTACTACTCTAGATGCATGATGATGTCTACTACACGCTTCTATTCCTGTAGACAGTGTTGGGCCTTCAAGAGCAGAGGTTTCTAGGACAGCAGCAAATTTCCCTTAAGTGAGTAACCCAAGGTTTATCGAACTCAGGGAAGTGGAGGTTGAACGTACCCCTTTCAAGCAACCCTACAATCAAGATACAAGAAGTCTCTTGTGTCCCCAACACACCTAATACACTTGTCAGATGTATAGGTGCACTAGTTCGGCGAAGAGATGTTAAATGGCAAGTGATATGGATGGCAAAAGATGTATTTGTAAATCTGAAATAAAAAGTGCAGCAAGCAAACATGTGGTAAACGTGAGCACAAATGGTATTGCAATGGTGGAAACAAGGCCTAGGCTTCATACTTTCACTAGTGGCAACTCCCAACAACATTAACATAATCGAATCACATGATATTTCCCATAAAACATGCAAGGGGGACGCACTCGGAGGTCATTCCTTTGTGGTCAAGAGAGGACGAGAATTATGTAGGGCTACAAAAGCACACCTCTAAGTTCGTAGTTCTCAATCTATGGATTTCCCAATGTCACCGCGGCTATCCAAAGAGAGTACCACAATCACCACAACATATCTCAAGGATAGTCAAAGACAAGCACCAAGAGACTCTCAATCTTCAATCAACACACAAAAGAGGAAATGACTCATGAAAATATTCTTCTAATCCATGTCCAATAGACCGCTGTCACCTTGGTCTCGGAGATTATACTAGATAAAGACAAGTGAGTACATCAATCCAATACATAGAGGAAGGGGAAACATCATGGGATCACCCTAGATTAACATAGCCTATGATCACAACGAAGATCACATCATGGGAGAGAGAATTGACCACATATCTACTGGTAGAAACCTCAGCCCCGAGGAGGAACTACTCCCGCATCATGGAGGGAGGAAGCAACGTCGATGGAGATGAATCCGGGGGCACTTCCCCGTCCCGGCAGGATGCCGGCACAAGAATTCTGGTCCCCCGAAACTTGGTGGCGATGGCGGCGGAGATCGGAATTGCTTCTGGAGAAAAGGGGTCTATAATCAGGGTTTCCGCGACGGGTGGTAAATATATGGCAAAGGGGGTCACCAGAGGCGGAGAGGGGGGCCCAGGCGCCCCCTCGGCGCGGCCAGGGGTGGGGCCGCGTGGGCTGGCCGCCTGGGCTGCCCCTGGCTCCCCTCTAGCCCCACTTCTGGCGCGTGGAAGCTTCTGGAGCGCTGATTTTTTATATATTTTTCCGGAAATTTCTCTGGCAATTTAAGTAATGGGAAAACCTGAAATACAAAAACAGCAGAAAACAGAAACTGGCACTGGGGTGCACTGAGTTAATAGGTTAGTCCAAATATGATCAAAAGTGTATGAAAGTGTATCAAAAGCATAGCAATATCACCCAAAACATGCATGGAGCAAGCAGAAATTATAGATACATTTGGGACGTATCAACATCCCCAAGCTTAATTCCTGCTCGTCCTCGAGTAGGTAAATGATGACAAGCATAATTTCTGTGGTGACATGCTACCAAAGAGTCTTTCACAATCACATGAAAAATGCTTATTGAGATAATGAATCTTTAGTAATTAAGTTACCTCATGAGAATATCACAAAGAACTGAAAGTTTACAATATGATACTGAAACACCCAATAGATTTGTAGTGAGCATGGTGTGCAAACATGACAAAGTAATACCTCGCTTGCCCCCTTTAGTGAAGCAAAACATAAATGCAGGAGCACCTCCGAAGTTTAAGTGATGACTAGATACAATGATTTCAGAATAAGTGATATCACAATTATGCAAAAGACAATGGTACTTTGGGACAATGCACATTACACTCAGAATGACAATCATGCTCTCAATAGTTGGTGCTTTGAAGAAAGAAGGTAGAGACTCTCGAACCATGGATTTTGATGGCAAGGTTGAAAACCCGTGGTTGGAAGCAAAGACTAAACATGTACCAGAGCTCTTGGTTTTGAAAACAGAGGTAAAAATGATTTTTGGGAGGTGCATATTTCGTCAACGAATGTTAGTAGACAACCCAATCACTTCTCGAACTGGACAAGTTTCGAGGAACGGCTCCCGCACGGGGACGATCACATCCCCTTAATCTCCTTTGTTTATCACTGCCAAAAGTTTTCTGATTTCTCATGAACAAAGCGTGAAGGAGGGTTTGTTTGTTGTATTATTTTTTATGAGCCGGGCGCACTCATGCCAGTTCCTCTTCGTATTTAGGGGTTTGCAGATTAGACATGCAATCCCGGGGTAAAACTTGTCCAACTTAAAAAGATCATGAATTAACTACTACTTCCTCATGAGCTAAAACAGAGGCACAAAAGAGAAATGCTTTTGAATAATTTTGAGATGATACAAGAAAGTCTTCGTTAGGAATGGCAAGTAAATACCATATATAGGAAGGTATGGTGGACTCATATGGCATAACTGGTTTCAAGGATTTTGGATGCACAAGCAGTCAGTCCGCTTAGTACAAGTGAAGGCTAGCAAAAGACTGGGAGCAACCAACTAAGAGAGCAATGACGGCCATAATCATGCAGAGCGACAAAGCAACATTGAATCGGGCATGGAAGTTATATCACTACTCAGAAATTAAAGATCATCAAGGCTTGATAGACTTCTTTACAGTCTTAAATATGCGTGAGCATATGCCAAGTCAATAAATAAATTCTTGGAGGATGATATCACTAAACCATACCACATCATAGGCAAACAAATCATGCTGGTACTTCAATAACACATTAAGAACCCCCAGCTATTTGAGACTAACCATAAGAAAACATGAACTACTAAGCACCATTATGCACATAGCATTTTTATCATAGACATATCAACCAGTGCCACAGAAGCCAACTCTCTTAACAAGATAAGCATGATAACTCAAGAGAGTTCTAGAAGCAACAACCTAAACAAAAGCCCTTAAAAAGATAAGCATGAAAACTAAGAGCTAAGCATGACAGCAGCTATGAAAAGATAAAGAACACACACAAGAAGATACGCACGCAAGCCTATGTTGTGTTCTACAGTGGAGTGGAGCGTATTTCTATCCCAAACAATGAAGGCTAGGATCTAACTTATTATGAACAGCAAGCAAAGCTAAAGAAAACTAAGAAGGAAACTAAGAGCAAGACGCTCCAAGCATAGCACATAACGCATGAAGTGATTAAAATATAGTGGAACGAAAGACGAACTGATAATTGTTGATGGAGAAGGGGATGCATGGGGGCATCCCCAAGCTTAGACGCTTGAGTCTTCTTGAATATTTCTTGGGGGTGCACGGGGGCATCCCCAAGCTTGAGCGTTTGACACTCCTGAATCTTCTTTTATCATCTTCCCTCGCACACTTAAAAACTCCCTTCATACATAACTCATCATAATCTGATTAGCGAGGTTAGTACCCACAATAAAATATTTTTTCCCTACTGGAAATAAGGATAATCTTGAAGAGATACTGTTTCTCAAGATTGCCAAAAGGTTTTTGCAAAGAAAAAGCAAGCTCAAGGTTTGCAAAACGAAGAAAAGGCAAAACAGGACAGAATCTGTGAAAAACAGACCAGCAGGTAGTAAATAATTTTTTTGGGGCACTTCTGCAACTCAAATCAAAAAACTCAGAACAAATGCCCGAAAGCCAATTGTATAGATCACTCTGTCAAAAAAATTCAGACCAAAAAGATGATCTGGTGATTTTATACAAATTTTTCTGTCCAAGGACAGAATCTGTTTCCTGGACAGCACTTCACAACTTTTGAACTTTCTTGCAATCAGAGGCTAAACTTGGCACAAAGCTGAAAAATAAAGATACAATGATGTTGCTACAGTAGTAACAAACATCAAGACCACTAAAAACTGAAAGAACAAACTGAAAGCAAAGATAACAAGGGTTGTCTCCCTAGAGCTCTTTCTTTATAGCCATAAAGATAGGCTTAAGACTTTAATGATGCTCTCGTAGGAATAAGAGTTGAAGAACAAAAGAGAGCATCAAGAAGAAAATACCAAACACATTTAAGCCTAACATGCTTCCTATGCATAGGAATATTGCAATAGAATAATTCATTAAAGCACAAAGCAATAAGCATAGGAAGGCAAAACAAGTGCAGCTTCAAAACCTTCAACATAAAGAGAGGGAACTTGATATTATTGAAATATCTATAAGCATATGTTCCCTTCTCATAATAATTTTTAGTGGGATCACGAATAAACTCAACAATATAAGCATCACATAAAGCATTGTTACCTTGATCCACATGCAAAAAAGTGTCATTACTCTTCATATAAGCAAAATCTTTCTTATTAGGAATAGTGAGAGTAAGACTATCATAACCATCATGGTAATCATCATATTTAGGAGGCATATCATAATCATAATAAATTTTATCCTCAATAGTAGGTGGACTAAAAAGCTCACATTTATCATTGTAATCATCATATATAGGAAGCAAAGTATCATCAAAGTAAATTTTCTCTTCAAAAGTTGGGGGACTAAAAATATCATGTTCATCAAACGTGTCATCCCCAAGCTTAGAGTTTTCCATGTCATTAGCAATATTGATATTCAAAGAAAGCATACTAATAACATCACCACCATCATGATTGTTATGCAAATAATAAAGTTCCATAGGTTTTTTAATTTTCTCTTCAAACACATCATGTCCGAAAGCAAGGTAGAGCTTATAAAGCTCTCTCATATTTTTGTTGTTTTCCATTAAGCAAAACTAGTGAAAATAAAAACAAGAAACAAAAAGATTTAATTGCAAGATCTAGAGAAGGTACCTTCACTTACCTCACTTCCCCGGCAACGGCGCCAGAAATAGCTTGATGTCTACTAAACGCTTCTATTCCTGTAGACAGTGTTGGGCCTCCAAGAGCAGAGGTTTGTAGGACAGCAGCAAATTTCCCTTAAGTGAGTAACCCAAGGTTTATCGAACTCAGGGAAGTGGAGGTTGAACGTACCCCTTTCAAGCAACCCTACAATCAAGATACAAGAAGTCTCTTGTGTCCCCAACACACCTAATACACTTGTCAGATGTATAGGTGCACTAGTTCGGCGAAGAGATGTTAAATGGCAAGTGATATGGATGGAAAAAGATGTATTTGTAAATCTGAAATAAAAAGTGCAGCAAGCAAACATGTGGTAAACGTGAGCACAAATGGTATTGCAATGGTGGAAACAAGGCCTAGGCTTCATACTTTCACTAGTGGCAACTCCCAACAACATTAACATAATCGAATCACATGATATTTCCCATAAAACATGCAAGGGGGACGCACTCGGAGGTCATTCCTTTGTGGTCAAGAGAGGACGAGAATTATGTAGGGCTACAAAAGCACACCTCTAAGTTTGTAGTTCTCAATCTATGGATTTCCCAATGTCACCGCGGCCATCCAAAGAGAGTACCACAATCACCACAACATATCTCAAGGATAGTCAAAGACAAGCACCAAGAGACTCTCAATCTTCAATCAACACACAAAAGAGGAAATGACTCATGAAAATATTCTTCTAATCCATGTCCAATAGACCGCTGTCACCTTGGTCTCGAAGATTATACTAGATAAAGACAAGTGAGTACATCAATCCAATACATAGAGGAAGGGGAAACATCATGGGATCACCCTAGATTAACATAGCCTATGATCACAACGAAGATCACATCATGGGAGAGAGAATTGACCACATATCTACTGGTAGAAACCTCAGCCCCGAGGAGGAACTACTCCCGCATCATGGAGGGAGGAAGCAACGTCGATGGAGATGAATCCGGGGGCACTTCCCCGTCCCGGCAGGATGCCGGCACAGGAATTCTGGTCCCCCGAAACTTGGTGGCGATGGCGGCGGAGATCGGAATTGCTTCTGGAGAAAAGGGGTCTGTAATCAGGGTTTCCGCGACGGGTGGAGAGGGGGGCCCAGGCCCCCCCCCCCCCGGCGCGGCCAGGGGTGGGGCCGCGTGGGCTGGCCGCCTGGGCTGCCCCTGGCTTCCCTCTGGCCCCACTTCTGGCGTGTGGAAGCTTCTGGAGCGTTGATTTTTTATATATTTTTCCGGGAATTTTTCTGGCAATTTAAGTAATGGGAAAACCTGAAATACAAAAACAACAGAAAACAGAAACTGGCACTGGGGTGCACTGAGTTAATAGGTTAGTCCAAATATGATCAAAAGTGTATGAAAGTGTATCAAAAGCATAGCAATATCACCCAAAACATGCATGGAGCAAGCAAAAATTATAGATACGTTTGGGACGTATCACATGCTGGATAGCGGTCGATGTGTGGAGTAATAGTAGTAGTTGCAGAATCATTTCGGTCTACTTGTCACGGGCGTGATACCTATATATAATGATCATGCCTAGATATTCTCATAATTATTCGCGTTTCTATCAATTGCTCGACAGTAATTCGTTCACCCACTGTAGAAATCTGCTATCATGAGAGAAGCCACTAGTGAAACCTATGGCCCCCGGATCTATTCTCAACATATCAATCTACAATCTACTTTACTTTGTTGTTTTTACTTTCTCTTCTTATATCAAAAAATACCAAAAATATCAAACTATCCTATCTATCAGATCTCACTTTCGTAAGTGACCTTAAAGGGATTGACAACCCCTTATCGCGTTGGCTGCGAAGTTCTTATTTGTTTGTGCAGGTGTGAGGGACTCGCGTGTGGTCTCCTACTGGATTGATACCTTGGTTCTCAATGTTGGGGATCGTCGCAGAAAATCAAAAAAAAATTCTACGTATCACCAAGATCCATCTATGGAGTCTACTAGCAATGAGAGGGGAGTGCATATTCATACCTTTGAAGATCGCAGTGCAGAAGCGTTGCAAGAACGCGATTGGTGGAGTCGTACACAAAGCGATTCAGATCGTGGTCAAATCCGATCTAAGCGCCGAACAACGGCGCCTCTGCATTCAACACGCGTGCAGCTCGGTGACGTCTCCCACGCCTTGATCCAACAAGGGGAGAGGGAGAGGTTGGGGAAGATTCCATCCAGCACCAGCACGACGGCGTGGTGGTGGTGGAGGAGTGTGGCACTCCAGCAGGGCTTTGCCAAGCACTGCGAGAGACGAGGAGGGAGAGGGGTAGGGCTGCGCCAAGAGAAGAGGAGACTCATGCATCTGGCAGCCCCAAAACCCCCACTATATATAGGGGGAAGGGGTTGCGCCCCCATCTAGGGTTACACCCCTAGGAGTGGCTGCCAGCCCTAGATTGCATCTAGGGGCCGGCCAGAGGGGGAGAGAGGGGGAGGCGCACCCTAGGTGGGCCTTAGGCCCATCTGAGCCTAGGGTTTCCCCCTTTCCCCTTCTTCCTATGCCTTGGGCCTTAGTGGGGGGGTGCACCAGCCCACCTAGGGCTGGTCCCTTCCCACACTTGGCCCACGCAAGCCTCTGGGGCCGGTGGCCCCTCCCGGTGGACCCCCGGAACCCTTCCGGTGGTCCCGGTACGTTACCGATAACGCCCAGAACAATTCCGGTGACCAAAACGGGACTTCCCATATAAAAATCTTTACCTACGGACCATTCAGGAACTCCTCGTGACATCTGGGATCTCATCCGGGACTCCGAACAACATTCAGTAACCACGTACTACATTCCCTATAACCCTAGCGTCATCGAACCTTAAGTGTGTAGACCCTACGTGTTCGGGAACCATGCAGTCATGACCGAGACATATCTCTGGCCAATAACCAACAGCGGGATCTGGATACCCATGTTGGCTCCCACATGTTCCACGATGATCTCATCGGATGAACCACGATGTCAAGGATTCAATCAATCCCGTATATGATTCCCTTTGTCTATCGGTATAGTACTTGCCCGAGATTCGATCGTCGGTATACCAATACCTAGTTCAATCTCGTTATGGCAAGTCTCTTTACTCATTCCGTAACACATCATCCCGTGACTAACCCCTTAGTCACATTGAGCTCATTACGATGATATGTTACCGAGTGGGCCCAGAGATACCTCTTCGTCATACGGAGTGACAAATCCCAGTCTCGGTTCGGGCCAACCCAACAGATGCTTTTGGACATACCCGTAGTGTACCTTTATAGCCACCCAGTTACGTTGTGACGTTTGGCACACCCAAAGTATTCCTACGGTATTCGGGAGTTGCACAACCTCATGGTCTAAGGAAAGGATACTTGACATTGGAAAAGCTTTAGCATACGAACTACACGATCTTGTGCTAGGCTTAGGATTGGGTCTTGTCCATCACATCATTCTCCTAATGATGTGATCCCGTTATCAATGACATCCAATGTCCATGGTCAGGAAACCGTAACCATCTATGGATCAACGAGCTAGTCAACTAGAGGCTCACTAGGGACATGTTGTGGTCTATGTATTCACACATGTATTACTGTCTCCGAATAATACAATTAAAGCATGAACAATAGACAATTATCATGAACAAGGAAATATAATAATAACCATTTTATTATTGCCTCTAGGGCATATTTCCAACACTCAAAAATCGAGGGAAATACTTACGCTACTGTGCTGCATCACCCTTTCCTCTTCGAGGGAATACAACGCAAGCTCAAGAAGTAGCAAGAAGAATTCCTGGCACCGTTGCAGGGGAGGCTTAGGCAAAAGTCATATACCAAGTACCTATCACAAACCCTTATCCTTCGTATTACATTTTTTGCCTCTCGTTTTCCTCTCCCCCACTTCACCCTTGCCGTTTTATTTGCCCTTCTTTTTGACGTGTGTTTACCGTTCGCTTGCTTATTGTTTGCTTGTGTGTTGGATTGCTTGCTTGTCACTATGGCTCAGAACAATACCAAATTGTGTGACTTCTCTAATACCAACCATAATGATTTTATTAGCACTCCAATTGCTCCTATTACCGATGTTGAATCTTGTGAGATCAATGCTGCTCTGTTGAATATTGTCATGAAAGATCAATATTCCGGCCTTCCTAGTGAAGATGCCGCTACCCATCTAAACAACTTTGTTGATTTGTGTGATATGCAAAAGAAGAGGGATACGGATAATGATATTGTTAAATTGAAGTTATTTCCGTTTTCACTTAGAGATCATGCTAAAACTTGGTTTTCTTCTTTGCCTAGAAATAGTATTGATTCGTGGAATGAGTGCAAAGATGCTTTTATCTCTAAGTATGTTCCTCCTACTAAGATCATATCTCTTAGAAACGATATTATGAATTTTAAGCAACTAGATCATGAGCATGTTGCACAAGCTTGGGAGAGAATGAAATTAATGATACGTAATTGCCCTACACATGGTTTGAACTTATGGATGATTATACAATTTTTTTTTGCTGGCTTTAATTTTGCTTCTAGAAATCTTTTAGATTCGGCCGCAGGAGGCACTTTCATGGAAACTACCTTAGGAGAAGCTACCAAACTCCTAGATAATATTATGGTTAATTATTCTCAATGGCACACCGAAAGATCTACTAGTAAAAAAGTGCATGCTATTGAAGAGATTAGTGTTTTGAGTGGAAAGATGGATGAACTTATGAAATTATTTGCTGCTAAGAGTACTTCTTCTGATCCTAATGATACGCCTTTATCCACGTTGATTGAAAATAATAATGAATCTTTGGATGTGAATTTTGTTGGTAGGAATAATTTTGGTAACAATGCTTATAGAGGAAACTTTAATCCTAGGCCTTTTTCTAGTAATTCCTCTATTAATTTTGGTAATTCTTACAATAACTCTTATGGAAAGATGCCTTCTCAATTTGAAACTAGTGTTAAGGAGTTTATAAATTCGCAAAAGAATTTCATTGCTTTGCTTGAAGAAAAATTGCTTAAGATTGATGAATTGGCTAGAAGCGTGGATAGAATTACTCTTGATATTGATTCTTTGAAACTTAGATCTATTCCACCTAAGCATGATATCAATGAGTCTCTCAAAGCCATGAGAATTTCCATTGATGAATGCAAAGAAATAACCGCTAGGATGCGTGCTAAAAAAGAGAGCTTTATAAAAGCGTGTTCTTCTAGTTATCATGAAAATAAAGATGAAGATCTGAAAGTTATTGATGTGTCTCCTATTAGATCCTTGTTTTCTAGTATGAATCTTGATAAAGATGGGACTGGAGATGAGTCTACTTTAATTAAAAGGCATCCTAATGATTCGGAGTTTTTAGATCTTGATGATAAAATTGTTAAAAGTGGGATTGAAGAGATTAAAACTTTACATAGTGATGAAACCACTACTTTGGATTTCAAGGGATTCAATTATGATAATTGCTCTTTGATTGATTGTATTTCCTTGTTGCAATCCGTACTAAATTCTCCGCATGCTTATAGTCAAAATAAAGCTTTTACCAAACACATAGTTGATGCTTTGATGCAATCTTATGAGGAAAAACTTGAATTAGAAGTTTCTATCCCTAGAAAGCTTTATGATTAGTGGGAACCTACTATTAAAATTAAAATTAAAGATCATGAATGCTTTGCTTTGTGTGATTTGGATGCAAGTGTTTCCACTATCCCAAAAATTTTGTATGATTTGTTAGGTTTCCATGAGCTTGATGATTGTTCTTTAAAATTGCATCTTGCAGATTCTACTATTAAGAAACCTATGGGAAGGATTAATGAAGTTCTTATTGTTGCCAATAGGAATTATGTGCCCGTAGATTTCATTGTTCTTGATATAGATTGCAATCCTTCATGTTCTATTATTCTTGGTAGACCTTTCCTTAGAACGATTGGTGCAATTATTGATATGAAGGAAGGAAATACTAGATTCCAATTTCCATTAAGGAAAGGCATGGAACACTTTCCTAGAACGATGGCGCTTGTTGGGAGGCAACCCAATTTTATTTTATTTGTTTTTGCTTATATTTAGGAATAAATATTGCATCTAGCTTCTGTTTAGATGTGGTTTTGTGTTTTAATTAGTCTTTGTGCCAAGTAGAACCTTTGGGAAGACTTGTGTGAAGTTTATATGATCTTGCTATAAAAAACAGAAATGTTAGCGCTCACTAGAATAGTCACCAGATTTTACTGGAGAGTGCTATCTAGTTGATTCTTTTTGAAGATGATTAATAGAAGAATTACTCACGTTTACCAATTTATTTCAATTTTTTTGGAGTTTAAGAAGTATTCAAAAGTTACAGATTACTACAGACCGTTCTATTTTTTGACAGATTCTGTTTTTCGTGTGTTGTTTGCTTGTTTTGAAGAATCTGTGAGTAGTATTGTAGGATATGAATCATAGAGAAGTTGGAATACATTAGGTTTAACACCAATATAAACAAATAATGAGTTCATTACATTACCTTTAAGTAGTGGTTTGTTTTCTTATACTAACGGAGCTCACGAGATTTTTGGCTAAGTTTTGTGTTGTGAAGTTTTCAAGTTTTGAGTATGGCTTTGATGGACTATGGAACAAAGAGTGGCAAGAGCCTAAGCTTGGGGATGCCCAAGGCACCCCAAGGTAAAATTCAAGGACAACCAAAAGCCTAAGCTTGGGGATGCCCCGAGAAGGCATCCCCTCTTTCGTCTTCATCTATCGGTAACTATACTCGGGACTATATTTTTATTCACCACATGATATGTGTTTTACTTGGAGCGTCATGTATGATTTGAGTCTTTGCTTGTTGGTTTTCCACAATCATCCTTGCTGGACACACCTTTTTGAGACAGATAAATATGGCCTAGAATTTGTTAGAACACTCCATGTGCTTCACTTATATCTTTTGAGCTAAATTGTTTTGCTCTAGTGCTTCACTTATATCTTTTAGAGCACGATGGTGATTTCATTTTGTAGAAATTGTTGCTCTCTCATGATTCACTTATATCCTTTTGAGAGTCTTTTAGAACAGCATGGTAATGTGCTTTGGTTATAAAACTAGTCCTAATATGGAATGTAGTAAAAACTTTCATACAAAGTGCATTGAATATGATGAGAAGTTTGATACTTGATAATTGTTTTGAGATATGAGGATAGTGATATTAGAGTCATGCTAGTGGAGTTATTATGAAATTGAGAAATACTTGTGTTAAAGTTTGTGATTCCCGTAGCATGCACGTATGGTGAACCGCTATGTGACAAGTTAGAGCATGAGGTATTTGTAGAGTGTCATCCTTTGTGTGGAGGTCGGGGGCGCGTGATGGTTAACTCCTACCAACCTATCCCCTAGGAGCTTGCGTTGATTGCTTTGTTTTGATGACTCGTAAATTTTTGCAATAAGTATATGAGTTCTTTATGACTAATGATGAGTCCACGGATTATACGCACTCTCACCCTTCCACCATTGCTAGCCTCTCTTGTACCGCGCAACTTTCGCCGGTACCATACACCCACTATATACCTTCCTCACAACAGCCACCATATACCTTCCTCAAAACAGCCACCATACCTACCTATCATGGCATTTCCATAGCCATTCCGAGATATATTGCCACGCAACTTTCCACCGTTCCGTACATATGACACGCTTCATATTGTCATATTGCCATGCATGATCATGTAGTTGACATCGTATTTGTGGCAAAGCCACCATACATAATTTCTCATACATGTCACTCTTGATTCGTTGCACATCCCGGTACACCGCCGGAGGCATTCATGTAGAGTCATACTTTGTTCTAGTATCGAGTTGTAATATTGAGTTGTAAATCAATAAAAGTGTGATGATCATCATTATTAGAGCTGGGCTTCCTACTTTCACCCAAAAATATCCCGATACGCCTAGTCGATGTGAGACTATCTTCCTACTTTTTGTCTTCTCCACAACCACCATTCTATTCCACCCATAGTGCTATATCCATGGATCACGCTCATGTATTCTGTGAAAGTTGAAAGGTTTGAAAAATTGAGTATGAAAACAAGTGCTTGGCTGAAACCGGGGTTGTGCATGATATGAATATTTTGTGTGATGAAGAGGGAGCATAGCCAGACTATATGATTTTGTAGGGATGACTTTCTTTGGCCATGTTATTTTGAGAAGACATGATTGCTTTGTTAGTATGCTTGAAGTATTATTATTTCTTATGTCAATATAGACTTTTGTCTTGAATCTTTCAGATCTGAACATTCATGCCACAATAAAGAGAATTACATTGAAAATTATGTTGCTTAGCATTCCACATCAAAAATTCTGTTTTTATCATTTACCTACTCGAGGACGAGCAGGAATTAAGCTTGGGGATGCTTCATACGTCTCCAACGTATCTATAATTTTTTATTGTTCCATGCTAATATATATGATGTTTTGGATGTTTAATGGGCTTTATTATACACTTTTATATTATTTTTGAGACAAACCTATTAACCCAAAGGCCCAGTCCAGATTGTCGTTTTTTGCCTATTTTAGGGTTTCGCAGGAAAGGAATATCAAACGGAGTCCAAACGGAATGAAACCTTCGGGAGAGATATTTTTGGAACGATATCTTCACGAGAGACTTGAGAACCACGACAAAGGGGACACATGGTGTCCACGAGGGTGGGGGGCGCGCCCCTCCCCCTGGGCGCGCCCCCTACCTCGTGGGCCCCACGTTGCTCCCTCGATGCCCTCCTTCCTCCTATATATACCCATGTACCCTGAAAACATCGAAGCAACAGAGAAAATCCTAATTCCACCGCCGCAACCTTCCGTTCCCGTGAGATCCCATCTTGGAGCCTGTTCCGGAGCTCCGCCGAAGGGGGGATCTTCCATGGAGTGCTTCTACATCAATACCATCGCCTCACCATGAGTTGTGAGTAGTTTACCACAGACTTTCGGGTCCATAGTTAGTACCTAGATGGCTTCTTCTCTCTTTCTGGATCTCAATACCAAGTTCTCCTCGGTCTTCGAGGAGATCTATTCGATGTAATCTTTTTGTGGTGTGTTTGTCGAGATCCGATGAATTGTGGGTTTATGATCAAGATTATCTATGAGAAATATTTAGTTCTTTTCTGAATTCTTTTATGTATGACTATAATATCCTTGCAAGTCTCTTCAAATTATAAGTTTGGTTTGGCCTACTAGATCTATAGTTCTTACAATGGGAGAAGTGCTTGTCTTTGGGTTCAATCTTGCGGTGTCCTTTCCCAATGACAGTAGGGGCAGCAAGGTATGTATAGTATTGTTGCCATCGAGGATAAAAAGATGGGGTTTATATCATATTGCTTGAGTTTAACCTCTACATCATGTCATCTTGCTTAAAGCATTAGTCTGTTCTTATGAACTTAATACTCTAGATGCATGCTGGATAGCGGTCGATGTGTGGAGTAATAGTAGTAGATGCAGAATCGTTTCGATCTACTTGTCATGGAAGTGATGCCTATATATAATGATCATGCCTAGATATTCTCATAATTATTCGCTCTTCTATCAATTGCTCGACAGTAATTCGTTCACCCACCATAGAAATTTGGTATCTTGAGAGAAGCCACTAGTGAAACCTATGGCCCCGGGGTCTATTCTCAACATATCAATCTACAACCTACTTTACTTTGCTGTTTTTACTTTCTGTTCTTATATCAAAAAATACCAAAAATATCAAACTATCCTATCTATCAGATCTCACTTTCGTAAGTGACCGTAAAGGGATTGACCCCTTATCGTGTTGGCTGCGAAGTTCTTATTTGTTTGTGCAGGTGCGAGGGACTCGCACGTGGTCTCCTACTGGATTGATACCTTGGTTCTCAAAAATCAAGGGAAATACTTACGCTACTGTGTTGCATCACCCTTTCCTCTTCGAGGGAATACAACGCAAGCTCGAGAAGTAGCAAGGGGCCCGGGGGCGGCTTATAAAGAGCAGAGAGGGGGGCGGCTTATAAAGGGCAGAGAGGGGGCGGCGGTGGCGTCGTGGCCGAGCCGGACTCGGCGGTGGCGTCGTCGTCCATCGGGACTCCGGGCACGAGGTCGGTGACGGCGGCGCTGGGCTTGGCTAGCGATCTCGGCCGACCCAGTACGGCGGGGAAAGTTTTTTTAACAATTTTTTCACAGACAGTAAAAATAAAATAAACCAAATAAAATAGAAATATACTATAGGCGTCTAATATATCAAAATTTTCAGAAAAAGATTTCCTACAACATGAAATTTTTTCGAGTCGAATAAAATACACACAAATATAAATAAATCGAACAGTGCTTCTGGTTTATTTAAAAATCAAATGAAAATATTTTAAAATAGCAAAATTATTTCAAACTAATTTTCTCCACTTTTCTACTATAGGGAATAATTTACCCTATTTTCCATATATTTTATTTTTGAAAAATAATAATTTGAATGAAAAACCCAATAACTCAAATTTGAAAACTGAGTTTCAAAAATACTTCAAGTGACTTTCAATTTGTTTCTTTTAAACTTCCAAGTCATATTTCCTATAATTTGAAGAAGTCATTTTATCTTCTCTCGGGAAAATCATTGAGTTGCATAAAGTCTCTGAATTTGAAATATTTTCAAATGGAATTCAAATCTTTTCAAAACCCTTTTCATTTATTAAATGGAAGAAGTCATGTCATCTTCACTCTAGGGTTTTGTGTTGAAATGAATTTGAATTCACGGAGATCCTAAATGCAAAGTGAATGTTTTGGGAAAGTCATTTTATTCCCTCTCGTTCAACTTTCAAAAGTTTGAAATTTCAGTCAAATCCACACAGCACATCACACAATCAATCAAAACTATCTATTTAATATAACATTCCAAAATTTAGAATTTTGGGATGTTACAACCGCACGGGGGGCGGATGTAAAACTTTATAGCCGCTCTAGCCGCGGTTGTACCGTGGTACTGTAGTACCGCGCCCGGAGCGGAAGTAAAGTCTTGCTTCCGCGCCCCGAGCGGTAGTACCGCATGGATTTAAACCGCACACAAATCCCATCTACGGATCTAAAGACATCCGCAAAAATAGATCGGTACTACCGGTGATCAAAAGATTGCACTGTTGCATCATACCAAATAGCATTTCTACTGCACTAGTACTCTCCTACAATCTTCTCTTGCATAGATTTAGCAGAAAATCACACGAATTACACATGCATCTCCCCAAGACCTAGAAGCACAAAAATGAGGCAAAAAGGAGAGGGACTAGGGGAGATACCGGGGTCCATAGCAAGAGGGCGAGGTGGAGAACGATCCCACTGGTCGGAATGAGATGACAATGGCTGGATAAGAAGATCCGGCGAGGTCCTCCGGCGCTGGTCTTGGGCAGGAGAGAGATAGAGACGAGATGGGGAATAAGAGATGAATGGGTATGGGGAGTTGAAACTCCCCCTGCCCGCTCTTAACCCCCACCCGCTCGCAAAGGCGTGGTAGTACCGCTGGTCATCGCTGTAGTACCGCCCGGGCGGAAGTACCGCTCTTCCAGCGGTAGTAAAAATTTACTGCCATGATGGAAGCGGTAGTACCGTGCTCAACTCCTGCGGTAGTATCGTGGCTTGCCACGGTAGTACCGTAACCCAAGAAAATTGCAAGTTTCACAGAAACAAGAAGACCGAGGCCTTTGCAATACAACCTTCAAGCAAAAGGACACGCAAAAGAGCACACTCTCGAGGCAATTCGAACACAAACGCGACTCAAAGAGAAAGCAAAAGACAACAAGGAACAAAATCACAACTCAAACTCTCCAAAGAGAGGGCGGTAGCCGGAGCCACCTATGTTTGAGTCTATTGGTATGGCACCGCGAAGAATTATCCTTGAGCCCATGACCAAACTCATCTTTGAAGCACAAGTGCCATCAAAAATGCCTAATGTGAAAGAGTTGATCAATTTATGCATAATGGGGGGAGGGAGAGTTCATTGAGAGAACAACACTCCCCCTATGTTCATGCCTACATCTAGACAAGATAACATGATGAGTGAGGTGGGGTGTGCAAGGTTTCAAGCCACATTGCTCAAATCGATGATATTTAGCTCATGCCTTAACTCGCAAAATCTTGTTTCATCCAAAGGCTTCGTGAAAATATCTGCAAGGTTGTCATGAGTGTTGACATAATGAAGATCAATCTCCCCTCGCCTAATATGCTCCCGGATGAAGTGATACCGAATCTCAATATGCTTCGTCTTGAAGCATTGCACCGAGTTGAGAGAAATCTTGATGGCACTTTCATTGTCACACCAAAGAGGCACTTTGTCACAAGTGACACCGTAATCCTTTAAAGTTTGCCTCATCCATAAAAGTTGAGCACAACAACTGTCGGCCGCCACATACTCGGCTTCGGTGGAAGAGAGAGATACACAACTTTGCTTCTTGGAAGACCAACTCACCAAAGAGCAACCAAGAAATTGGCACCCTCCGGAAGTTAACTTCCTATCCACTTTGTCTCCCGCCCAATCCAAGTCCGAGAAACCAACAAGATTGAAGTTTGCTCCTCTTGGGTACCATAATCCAAAGTTTGGGGTATGAACCAAATATCGAAAGATTCGCTTGACCGCCACAAAGTGAATTTCCTTAGGTGAGGCTTGAAACCGTGCACAAATTCCCACACTCAATGTGATATCCAGTCTAGATGCACAAAGGTAAAGCAAGGATCCAATGATAGAACGATATACCTTTTGATCCACCGCTTTACCATTGGGGTCAATGTCAAGTTGGCACTTGGTAGGCATTGGAGTAGTAGCCGGCTTGACATCACTTATATTGAATATCTTGAGCATGTCTTGAGTATATTTGGCTTGGTTTACGAAGATTCCTTCTCGTCTTTGTTTGACTTTGAACCCGAGAAAGAACTTCAACTCTCCCATCATGGATATCTCAAACTCCGCGGTCATTAGTGCGACAAACTCATCATTGAAAGCTTTGTTAGGTGAACCAAAAATAATATCATCAACATATAGTTGGCATACAAACAACTCCCCTTTGACCTTCTTAGTAAAAAGAGTGGGGTCGATTTTCCCAATTCCAAACCCACGATCTTGTAACAACTCTGTAAGATGCATATACCACGTGGGGCTTGTTTAAGGCCATAGAGTGCCTTATCGAGTTGATACACATGATTGGGGAACTTAGGATCCTCGAACCCCGGGGGTTGTTTGACATATGCCAACTCATTAAGAGGACCATTAAGAAAAGCACTCTTCACATCCATTTGTTGCAATTTAAAGTTGTGATGAGAAGCATAGGCAAGCAACAAACGAATGGATTCAAGGCGAGCAACGAGGGCAAAGGTTTCACCGTAGTCGATACCCTCGACTTGGGATTATCCTTGTGCCACCAAACAAGCCTTGTTACGAATGACTATCCCGTGAGCATCTTGCTTGTTCTTAAAGATCCATTTGGTTCCAACGACATTTTTGTTCTCCTTCGGCCTTGGCACCAATCGCCACACTTTGTTGCGTTCGAAGTTATGGAGTTCTTCATGCATGGCGTTGAGCCAATCTGGATCTTTGAGGGCCTCATAGACCTTTTGGGTTTCAACACAAGAGACAAACGCATGATGAGCACAATAGTTTGCTAATTGTCTACGAGTGCTTACCCCCTTTGTGATGCTTCTAAGGATATTCTCCATGTGGTGCTCTCTAGAAGCGAGCCTGGAAGCAACTTTGGCAGCGCGACGCTCCAATTGCTCCTCAAGTGAGAGTTGAGGAGCGGTAACTTGATCATCATGAGCGTCGTCTTGAGCTTGTTCTTGATCTTGAGCTTGCTCTTGATCTTGAACTTGCTCAGTAGAAGGAACTTGGCCTTGTGCATCACTTGGTGGATCATCACCACCTTGCGGTTGATCTTGCACTTGACCTTGTTCATTGGGTTGAGGGCCTTCAATTTGTTCTTCGGAAGCGTGTGGGTCTTGGGTTGGTGATGCATAGTTCCACTTGAGTAGAACATTGTCCTTCTTCTCCGGCCACAAGGGGTTCCTCAATGGGTACGATATGACCAACACCCATTCTTCTTATGGCTTGAGGAGGAATTTCATCACCTACATCACAAGTAGCACTTTGCTCCACTTGGGAGCCGTTATTCTCATCAAACTCCACGTCACACATCTCCACAATGAGTCCGGTGGACTTGTTGAGGACACGGTAAGCATGAGAGTTTGTAGCATAACCAACAAATATGCCCTCATGAGCTCTGGCCTCAAATTTAGACAAACTAACACCTTTCTTGAGTATGAAACACTTACAACCGAAGACCCGGAAGTACTTGAGGTTGGGCTTTTTACCAGTAAGTATCTCATACGGAGTCTTGTTCAAGCCTTTGCGGAGATAGAGCCGATTTGATGCATGACAAGCGGTGTTGATGGCTTCGTACCAAAAGTTGTACGGATACTTGAATTCCGCCATCATGGTCCTTGCCGCGTCCATCAATGTCCGGTTCTTCCTCTCCGCCACACCATTTTGTTGAGGGTTATAAGGTGCGGCATATTGGTGCTTGATCCCCTCATCACTAAGGAACTCATCCAAGGTGTAGTTCTTGAACTCGGTGCCATTGTCACTTCGAATCATCAAGATCTTTGCATCATGTTTATGTCGAGCTTCATTTGCAAAGTTGATGACAGTTTGTTGGGTCTCACGCTTCCTCTTCAAGAATATACCCAAGTGTATCTTGAATAATCATCCATAATCACCAAGCAATACTTTCTACCCCCAAGACTAACAAAGGATGGAGGCCCAAAGATATCCATGTGAAGGAGCTCCAAAGGCCTCGTCGAGTAGATGATAGTCGTGGGAGGGTGAGACTTCTCATGTAGATTTCCTTCGATACAAGCACTGCAGGCACGATCTTTGGCAAAACTAACATTTGTTAGTCCACGGACATGGTCCCCCTTGAGAAGACTTTACAAAGATCTCATATTGACGTGGGATAAATGGCGATGCCAAAGCCATCCCATGTCAACTTTAGCCATTAGGCATGTCGCGATCTTAGTGCGTCGCCCGAGAAGTTGACCACATAGAGACCATTCTCGACATGCCCAACAAAGGCTACTTTAAGAGTCTTGCTCCACAAGACGACCACATAATCAATATCAAAGAAAGTAGCAAAACCCATGAGTGCAAGTTGACGAACGGAAAGTAAATTGTATGCAAGGGACTCAACAAGCATGACTTTCTCGATCATGAGATCATGAGGAACGACAACCTTGCCGAGACCCAATACCTTAGAAGATGAAGCATCACCCCATTCAACATTGGTGGACATAGATGAATCTTTGAGCACATCCACCACCAAGTCTTTGTTTCCACTCATATGATTTGTGGCTCCACTATCGAGCAACCATGACCCCCCACCGGAAGCAAACTCCTACAAGAGATCAATGCTTGGTTTTAGGTACCCATTTTGTAATGGGTCCTTTGATGTTAGTAATAAGGGTCTTAGGAACCCAAATAGACCATTCAATGTACTCATAAGAAGAACCGACAAATTTAGCATAAACATGTCCATCACTAGCACAACATAACACATAAGATGGGTTAAAGTCGCCAGCTTTGTTGGAAGGAGTGGCAATGCCCTTCTTGACTCCACCACCTTTCACATTGTTCTTCTTCTCCTTAGAAGTACCCTCTCCCTCCTTCACTAAGGTTTGCTTGAGAGTAAGAGGTTGCTTGGTCTTGTCATTCTTCTTCTTCTTGGGCTTGGGTGCAAACCCAATCCCCTCCTTGGCAACAACTTCCTTTTGATTGCTGAAAAGGTAGTCTTCTCACCTTGTATGCAAGACACAAGGCCTTTCTCAAGTTGCTTCTTCAACTTGGCATTCTCCTCAACAAGATGCACATGCTCACAACATGGGTTAGTAGCATTTGCATTATCAATTAAAACCATGTGAGGAAAAGTGGCTTTCTCCTTGGTTAGCAAAACTTGAAGTTGATCATGAGACTCTTTGAGGCTAGCATGAACACTCCTCAAGACCTTGTGAGCCTTGTCAAGTATATCAAGCTCCTCCTTGAGTCTAGCATGGTCAACCGCAAGCTTTGCCTTTTCGGAATTGAGCACACGAGAGACAACAATAGCATGATCAAGATCTTTCTTTAATTTAGCATGATCATCATTGTGTGACTCCTCAAGAGCCAAATGAAGACCACATTCTTCCTCAAGAGCATTAGAGAGATCTGATATCTCATCAGCATAGTCTCGACTATGACCTTCCATCTTAGAGATGGTCTCTTCGTGAGCCTCGATCATGTCATTGGCTTCACCAAGTTGTTCCAAGAGAGCAACGAAGTGCTTCCTGGATTTACCTTTGAACTTACTCATAAAAGACTTAAATTAATTTTCCTCCTCCTACGCCCCTCACTTTCATCAATGCAATCCATGAACGAAGGATTAGTAGTGATGGTAGACTTGATGTTGGGGGTTACCTTGTTGGTGGATTTAGCCATGAGGCACTTGGCGGTGATGTTCTCGTTTGGTGAGTCGAAGAGGGATGACCGTGGAGTTGTTGCAATGGCAACGGTGGCCATGGTAACCATCTCGTCATCTTCATCATCATCATCATCCTCATCATATTCTTCTTGTGCCACCAATCCTTTGGGCTTCTTGGTGAAGATGTTATTGTTGGGGAAAGACTTGGCCTTATCTTTTCGGATAAGCTTGCCTCCATTGTCTTCCCTTTTCTCGTATGGGAAATCCACAACAAAATGACTCACATTTCCACAATTGTAGCAAGTCCTCACTCATTGCTTGCCCTTGATGCCACTTGAGTTATTCTTGTTGAAGCTGGGTCTTGAGTTCTTCTTGTTGCCCCAAAATTGTCGTGAAGCAAGAGCCATGTGCTCATGATATGCATATTTGGTGTTTTCGGGGCAACACTCCTCTTCTTCCTCTTCATCATCTTCTTCCACACAAGCCTTCGCCTTCAAAGCAAGGTTGGGTTTCTTTGATCGTTGAGACCTTAACACCGCATTGTCGGCGGTCTTGTACAAGATCCTCATAGCAACAAACTCATCCAACACTTCACTTGAGGACAAGGTGTGGAAGTCTGGGCTTTGACGGATGATGGAGGACATGGCCTTGTGATAGGGCATCATGGCTTTGAGGAAATTGCGCTTGATCCAATTGTCATCTGTATCCTTACTCCCATGATCTCGGAGTGAGACCGCGAGAGTGGTTAATCTTCGATAAAGTTCAAAAGGTTCTTCATCTTCGATCATGGCAAACTCATCGGCCTCATCTTGCACCACTTCATAGTTTGAGTGTTGAATGCTAGCACTTCCCTTGTATAAGGAGACCACATGTTCCCATGCTTCCTTGTCCACGGAGAAGGGTCGGAGGTGAGCAATATCTTCGGGAGGGATAGCATCTTGGAGAATGCAAAGAACGAACTCGTTGAATTGATGATCCACGGCTTCTCTAGGAGTGAAGTTGTATGGATCATGCGGGTAGAAACCTTGCTCGATAATTCTCCAAAGATTAGTAGAACAATTATTTAAATGGCGTTTAAAGCAAACAAACCAAGTAGCAAAATCTGCATTTTTTACATACTTCGGGGGAGGACCAACATGATTCAAATGCGTGGAGGGAACAGGTCCTCCATAAGTAATGAGAGGTTCAACATGGGCAAAGATGCCACTCCCTCTTTTAGGCAAATGAGCTTCATCACTACTAGCTTCCCCCTTATCGGGGTGAGCATCCGCCACCTTGTTAGTGGGACTAGCCACTTCCAACGGTGCGGTGGATAATTTAAGCCCATCAAGAAATTATTTGAACATGCCTTTGACCTCGGTCATCATAGAGGGTTTTCAATGTGTCCAATGCCGCATTGAATTCCTCTCTAGAGACCGAGGATCCCCCATCATCTGTAGACAAAGACGGGTTCCCACTGGAGTGCTCCTCCGTCTCGACTACGGTGTCACCCATACTCTTTGGACAGTAAAGTCCTTAATAAAGAGACGAGGCTCTGATACCAATTGAAATGATCGATATGGTTGACTAGAGGGGGGGGGGGGAATAGGCAACTAACAATTTTTAGCTTTTCTTAACCAAATTAAACTTAGCACCAAGATAGGTTATCTAGATATCCAACTAGGTGGGCAACCTATATGATGCAACAATAACAAGCACACAAGCAAGCAAGAGATACAACACAACAAAAGCTTGCACAAGTAAAGGTAAGAGATAACCACGAGTGGAGCCAGTGGAGACGAGGATGTGCTACCGAAGTTCCTTCCCTTTGAGAGGAAGTACGTCTCCGTTAGAGCGGTGTGGAGGCACAATGCTCCCCTAGATGCCACTAAGGCCACCATATTCTCCTCACGCCCTCACACAATGCGAGGTGCCGTGATTCCACTAGTGGTGCCCTTGAAGGCGGCGACCGAACCTTTACAAACAAGGTTGGAGCTATCTCCACAACTTAATTGGAGGCTCCCAGCGACACCACGAAGCTTCACCGCAATGGATTATGGCTTTGGGGTGACCTCAACCGTCTAGGGTGCTCAAACACCCAAGAGTAACAAGATCCACAAGGGATTAGTGGGGGGGATCAAATTTCTCTTGGTGGGAGCGTAGATCGAGGCCTTCTCAACCAATCCCTAGGAAATCAACAAGTTTGATTTGCTAGGGAGAGAGATCGGGCGAAAATGGAGCTTTGAGCAACAATGGAGCTTAGGGAAGGAAGAGGTGGTCAACTTGAGGAAGAAGACCCCCCTTATATAGTGAAGGGAAAGATCCAACCGTTACCCACTTAACTCGGCGTGCGATGTGCGGTACTACCGCACTTACCTACGGTACTACCGCAAGGTCATGCGGTACTACCGCGAGGCAGTGCGGTACTACCGCGAGGCAATGCGGTACTACCGCTCGCGTGGCAGGAGCCAGATGTGGCCCTGTTGCGTATAGCAACGAGCGGTAGTACTACCGGAGCGGTACTATCGTGCGCCCTTGCGGTACTACCGCAAGGAAGGCACAATCTGGGCTGGGAAAGGCATGGACTAATAAAATTACCTCTGTGGATACTTCCGCTGAGTTTCGGTCGATGCAAAAACCCGGCACGGTACTACCACTCACAGGGAGCGGTACTACCGCGTAGGGTGCGGAAGTAAAATATTACTTCCGCTCCTACTTCCGTGCCAGCCACAGCTCTGGGCCAGAGGCCACAGTACTACCACGTGCGAGGAGCGGTACTACCGCAAGGTGCGGTATTACCACTGCCACATGCGGTACTACCGTGGGCCTCTGCGGTACCACTGCTCCCTTGAGCAGTACTACCGCAGGCAACAGAACAGTAGTGCATGAAAGCTTTTGTCTTCGCAACGACAAGGAAAACGACCAGTGCTCCAATGAGGCGAAGGAAAGGTGGTGCAAAGGAACAGATGTGTACGTGTTGATTCCACCCTAACCTTTCCGAAGCGGACCCCTCTTAATAGTACGGCTTTCCTATGACTCAATTCCACCGAAAAGAAACATAGAGAAACGTCGTCTTCGATAGGCTTCGAGGGACGCTGAATCATCTTGTGCTTTGACATGAGATATCTGAAATGCTCAATGCACATGATTAGTCCGCAAGTGCATTATCATCAATCACCAAAACCACTTAGGGAGAAATATGCCCTTACAGAGGCTCTTTCCCTCCTCGGTGGCTTCCCCTCCTCCTCGTCTAACAAGTTCTGGAGCCTCCTCTAGTTCTTCTAGTTCAAGTTCTAGTTGGTCCTAGTTGACTAATTAGAGCTAGGCTAATCCTCTTGTTCTCATAATTAGAAGCACCATGTAGTTCTAATCTCCTCCCTCTAGTTATCCGGTGACTCTGGATGGCGAAGCGCTGCCGGACCATGAAGGTTGCATGCTTGCAACCAAGTAGAGTGGTCATGCTTTCGGTCTTCGGTTCAAGGCATTGTTCATGGGCAGTTCACGGGATCATTCATTGATGGTTCGTTGGACTCCAAGTACGATCTACACCGACACGTTAATCCTTCGCTACAACTCGGTGACGGTGACGATCATGATCTCAACCTTATGCATCTTAATATTGATCTTATGTGATCGTAGGTGCGAATTTTTTGTTTTCTACTATGTTCCCCAACACTTAATTGTGGATACGACTGTTGGCGTATTGGGAACCAGGGTACCCAGACTTGCCTGTGTGCGGGCCGCGACGCGCTCCTACAAGCGGCCTGGTACGGCCCAGCTGATCGACCAGTTGCTCACGACCCTCGCGAGGGGCCAGGCCTCGCGAGGAGAATGACGTCAAGACCTCCTCACGAGCAGCCTAGATAAGGTGCTCCGGAGGGGCGGAGAACCCAAGGACAAGCCTGCCTCAGGAGGAGGCAGTGATGTCAGCAGTGACGCACCGCGCCAGCGAGTGCCAGCGTCCGCCAGCGGTATAGTTGCCACTTCGGTGCAAAGGAGACAGATCAGCCGTTGGTTCCCAAGGAGCGGGGCAAAGGTTTCCTCTTTGGTGCAACAAGACCAAAGACCGCAAGGACAATAAGGAGGATGTCATCGTCGAGCCCACCACTGTGTCACCGCCTGATCCTTTTGCAGGCGAAGACTACTTTTGTCAGGGTAGGAACGTCCTAGTGTTCCCGCTCGAAAATGGCCGCTGTGGAATCCCTTCCCACCTAAACATTTCGGGGTAAGAGGACCGTGGCCGCCTATATAAGTAGCTAGAACCTCCACCGCAAAGGGAGGATGATCGACTCACACACTTGACCACCGCACAAGGAGCAAGAACACTAGCCTCCTGACCCTCCTGAGCTCGCCTCCTGAGCTCAGGAACCCTTGTACCCGTTCATATTCTAGCTCACCCGGAGCCAATCCACCAAAGCAGGAAGTAGGGTCTTACACCCCACGGTGGCCCAAAGCTGGATAAACTCTTGTGTGTTTGTTCGTTGTTTGCTTGAATATTTCCACCGAGACGAGAGCGAGGCGCTAGGTAGACGTGAGTGGGAGAGATCTTCGTTCACGCCCCTATGTTCAAACTTAACGGGTTTTGCGGAGCCCTGAATCCGACATTTGGCGCGCCAGGTAGGGGGCGTGTCGAGATCTCGCCTCTCCGACGACCTCGCCCGGTCTCGTCCACCAACCCCGCGTCTCCCGGCTCCAACAAACCGCGACCACGATGGCGGAGGCACACCAGATGCGTGAGGAAGCCCGTGGCGTCCGCGCCGCTCAGGTATCGCCCTTCGGCCGCGGGACCCGCCGCCACCCGTCTTTGATCGGGGCCGACGGCACGATGAGCACCACCAACCTGCCGCCAGAGGACCGGCAGCATCCTCCACCCAGTCGACGCCAAGGCCGTGCCGCAACACGGGCGGCCGAACACGCGGCGGTAAGCTCGCGGCAACACGGGCTAGTGCTTGCATGGAAAGTCGTCTTTTGCTTTGGTGCGACATATGGCTTGCCTCTCCACATCGAGATTGCCCTAAGTTACTTGATTTGTACTAACCCCCTTGGTTTCCTTCCATAAATGATATTTCTTGCCAAACAATGGAAAAACTGATTTTTTTTGAAGGATTAGCGTTAGAAATAATCAAGAAGTGGCAAGAATCTGGTGAGACCCAAATAAGAATCACTCAAAAATGATCACAAATTAATGAGCCATCAGCTACACCAACGCACTTGATAGCATGCTAGCCTATACATTACAAGGAATTACAGTTTTCTCCGTCACACAACCTAGTCACCATTGGACATAAGAGGAGCAACAAATCTTGGTGATAACATGATTGAAAGAAAAAAATATACCAAACAACATTGTCAGAATATATCACTAATGGAAAACAATGTTTCGAGAAAAAGGAGAGCCGGAAAGTGAAAAAATAATTATCTATATGCTACGTTTTCCCATCACCACAGCATCCTCATTGAGAATAATAAGATGTTGCATCGAGTTTCCCGTAAAAGGCACCTTAATTTCACGTTGTGGCAGCCAACTATAGCTCCAAGGTTCCAAAAAACAGAAAAAACAAGCAAGAATCGATGTAATTAAAAGAAAAGGCAAAGTATATAAATGCACAATATGGCTCCAGCTAGAGAGTGAATTCCGACGCGCGACTGCTTGCATGTTATGGTTCCAGCTTGCGCTCGCTAGAGAGTGAATCCAGATGCGTGATAGCTTGCACGTTATGGTTCAGCTTGCGCTTGCTAGAGAGTGATTCCCAACGCGTGACAGCTTGCACATTATGGGTCCAGTTTGCGCTTGCTGGAGAGTGAACCCCGACGCGTGACAGCTTGCACATTATGGCTCCAGCGCTCGCTGGAGAGTGATTCCCGACACGTGACAACTTGCACGTTATGGCTCCATCTTGCGCTCGCTGGAGAGTGATTCCTGACTGACAACTTGCACATTATGGTTTTAGCTTGCGCTTGTTGGGGAGTGATTCCCGACGCAGGACAACTTGCATGTTATGGCTCCAGCTTGCGCTCGGTAGGAAGTGAATCCCAACATGTGACAACTTGCATGTTATGGCTCCACATTGCGCTTGCTGGGAAGTGAATTCCCAACGCATGACATCTTGCACGTTATGACTCCAGATTGCGCTCGCTAGAGAGTGAATCTCAACGCGTGACATCTTGCACGTTATGGCTCCAATGCTCGCTGGAGAGTGACAACTTGCACGTTATTGCTCTAGCTTGCGCTCGCTGGAGAGTGATCCCCGACTCGTGACAACTTGCACGTTATGGTTCCATCTTTCCCTCGTTGGAGTGATTCCGGACGCG
>LR738715.1:214742612-214753539 GCA_902687465.1 Secale cereale
CGACTCCGTATTGCGCTCCCTAGGAAGTGAATCTCAACGCGTGACATATTGCACGTTATGACTCCAGATTGCGCTCGCTAGAGAGTGAATCTTAACGCGTGACATATTGCACGTTATGACTCCAGATTGCGCTCGCTAGAGAGTGAATCTTTACGCGTGACAGCTTGCATGCATGGCTCTTACGCTCGATGGAGAGTGATTCCCGACGCCCGATAGTTTGCACGTTATGGCTCCAGTTTGCCCTCGCTAGGGAGTGAATCCCGTCGCATGACAGCTTGCACGTTGTGGCTTTAGATTGTGCTCGCTACTCGTGAATCCCAACGCGTGACAGCTTGCACCTTATGGCTTTAGATTGCGCTCGCTAGGTTGTGAATTCCAACGTGTGACAGCTTGCACGTTATGGCTTTAGAGTGCGCTCGCTAGGGAGCCAATCCCAACGTGTGACAACTCGCATGTTACCGTGCACTCACCCTCATCACGCGGAAGCACCATCAAACGTGTCCATTTCATACGGCTACGGTGACAAGGGGAGCTTTGTAGTGCGGTATCCGCCTCCAGAAAGAAAAGATAAAGCACAAGTACAAGTATTTTCAGAAATAATTTTTAAAAGAATCAATTCACATTTTTTTTCGCCTGCGCGCTGAGGAAAGAGGTGGTTAGGTGCTCGGCAGTAAAAGCCTGGTGGTAATTACGTTTCCATTAGTGTTGTCAGTCAATGAACCAGTGTGTACACTCAACCAACCTTGTGTTATCCACGCAATGCATGCAGCCGTGCGTCCATACACACGACTGTGGGAATCAACGAAGGAAGCAACGATCCTCCCGTTCCGCCATCCGATTGGCCCAAACCCAGACACCTCCTGGCTTCGGTGACCGGCAAAATCCACTGGGCAAAAGCCGACGCCTCCACGCTACCCACCGACGAGCCTCCACCCCGCTGCCGATGACATGTCGGCCCTCAAGAAACACAGCCCCACACGTAAGCGACCACACCCGACCCGGCCGGCGCAACGCGTACCTGGGCTCAGCAGGAGCTTGTCGCACGCAGGGTCACCCGGCAGCCGTCCGATCCTCCACGCGTACCGCCAGATGCGCTCAGTCAAAAGTGGCAGCTGCCGCCAGTCCATCCCGGTCCTCAGGCCTTGAGACTAGCCACAATGGGTAGTAACATAGAGTAGTAACATGTTCATGTTACTACTATATGTTACTACCTCTATAGTGGGGAGTAACATATGTGTGGTAACATGCAACGCTTCATTTATTAGGCTATAGATTCATCTTGCCTTTGAGGCTGCCCGTAATGAGAGTATCATAGGTAGTATCATGCATGCCAACTAGGAAATTTTGATGATGTGGCATATAATTAAATGAAGAGAGGGGGGGTTGAGTATCATATTATGATAGCGTATCATATTAAATGATGTGCTAATGTGTGTCATGCATGACAATAAATGACTATTCTATATGATACTAACATATGATACTATGCACTACGGATGTAGTATCATACACTAGTATCATGTGCATGATACTAGTATATGATTCTCTCCATTACAACCAATCATATGTGTGATGTTACTTAGAGCATGGTTAATAGTATAGCCAGCTGCTCGCTATAAGCCAGTGCCATGTCATCTACAGCCCATCTTATAACCAACATGTACAATAGTAGATCAAAAGAGTGTACTACTTTTTTTTTATTATGTGGCCCACCTTTCATTCTCACAAAATACCTAGGAGCACGTGCTAAAGCTGGCTCTTCACGAAGAGCCCGCTTACCTTCTCTCTCATCTTCTCTTTCTTCCAACTAAGCAAAAAAATACTAGTTTATTCTTTACGGCCCGCTGACTCAGCTCTATTGTACTTGCTCTTATACTACTAGTAACTAGATATGTTACCACATGACTCTCTTTCTTCATTTATTGTTTATCACATAATCTATATTATCTAGATATGCGTGATGTTATTATGTATGTTACTCCCACTGTGGGTAGTCTGAACCACGAGCGCGGCCCCGCCGCACGCACTGCAGACACGGCCGCCACCCAATAACACCGCGGGCCGCGCGGGGCCGGCTCGTCACCGTCACGCGGGGCAGGCCGCGTGGGTTGGGTAGGCGGGCTGCCCGAAACGGGTAGCGCGAGGGAGTCACGGAAGGGGAAGGGGCTGCCTATTTGCTCGCAACCGCCTCGCTCAACAACCCAAAACCCCCGTCCATTCACTCTCCCCTGCCCCTGCCCTTCTCTGCGTGCGTGCGTGGGGAGCGTGAGGTGAGGTGAGGAGGAGGGGAGGGATCCAATGGCGCAGGCGGCGAGGCCCAACCCCTGCGCCGCCTTCCGGTCCGTGCCGCCGCCGCTGCCCGCGCGCCTGAGGACCGCGCCGCCCAAGGTGACGATCATCCCCCTTTTTTCTCTTTTCTCTCGTTGATTGACGCATGCTGCGTCTTTTCCCCCGCCCCCGAATCTCCCCCGCGATCGCGGACGGTTGTCGCCTAGGGTTTCCCGCGTACGGACCCGCGGCGGCGGCGTCGTGGAATGGGGGGTGGGCCGGCCGCTGGGGCGGGGGTTTTGTCGACGATCGAATACTTTTCTTGCTTTGGTAGCCGTCCCGTGCCCGTCGCTTGCTTGCCCTCCTGCTACTTGGCGCCGTACCAGCAGTCCCCCAATGGATTCTTGCATTTTGGGGCGGGGGGGTTTTCTTGCCCTTGAATGTGCGTCGATTTCTTTGCGCAGGGGAAAAGAAAACCCGTCCTTTTTCTTGTCTTTTTCCTTTCTTCGTTTCGAGCTTAATTTTGCCCTCTACTTCGTTGTGCTCGTCGACTGCCCTCTACCGAACAAGTCACATGTTGTAGATCGCGGCACCACTAGCTACTGCCTAGTGCAGCCGGTGCGAGATTCCCTCGCTCTACTTCCATATTATCTTCTTTATTAGGTACAGCACAGTACTACTTAATTTGTTACCGGTGTGACAATGCTTGTTCCCTAGGGGAGCCACCCAGCCCACATCGCTGAAGCTGAGGTTGATTTTGATTCTCTTCTTACGTTTTCTTGTGTGGATGTATGTGCACTCGCGCATGATTGTTCATCTTGTCCATCTGGGGTGGTATAGATCCAAGATCCAACTGCCTAGCTTACCAACTTTCGCACTTGGATTAGGATAAGCATGCTTATCGCGCCTTTCCTGGCTAATTTCATACAGAGACCGAGGAAATCGTTTAACATCAATTTGTTTCGTAATGTTTTTGCAGGATGCACCTTGTCCTACCTCTGGTGGCGATAGAGGTCTTTCAGGGCAGTGCAAAAAGGCTCCAGAGCATGCGTACGTTCCTTCATGCTTATGTCTGGCAACATAGAGCATTACATATGATGGAATCATGTCATTGTTTCTACATTTGTCATCCTGCTTTGGTTTCACTGTTCTGTTAAATGGCTTCTGTTTTTCTTCTCAAGACAAAATAGCAGGAGCTTTGTGACAAGTGTTATCTGTAGTGGATGTCTTGTGTTTCTGTGAAGCATATCCCTAGTCTAGGAACCAAAATCTCGTATCATGGGGATTGTCTACTACGCTGCCTTGTCTGTGTCATGGGTCCATTATGGTTCAAATAACAATTGACTGTAATATTTATAATATTCGTAGCTATTACTTGGTAAACTCATGCCACATCAGGTTTTATCCAAAAAATATGACCCGTGCATCCGTGAATATGGAGATCAGGAGCATATCAGTGCAAACCACTGGCTAGGTGTAATTGTGCGAACAACGCACATTGACCATTTTATGTTGGGCTGATGACTGATCAATGGATCGCATTTGGAGGAATTTAAGGGCCCCATCTTGGATAAATCTCGTAATAGCCTGTTATGTTTTAAGGCTCACACCTTATTAATACCTAGTTTAATCTAATCAATTATTTTATCTAATGTATGTATCATGTGAGACTGAGAGTTTGCATGATTAAACATGGCTATTTTGTTTCCCTAGACCATTTAAAGAACCTGCACAGGGGAACTCAGGTTGAGTTCAATATGAATGTGCATGATCCAGTTACATGATACTCCCTCTGTAAACTAATATAAGAGCATTTAGATCACTAAAATAATGATCTAAACACTCTTATATTAGTTTATGAAGGGAGTACTTGATAATCTTCTATGTAGTAAGCTGACAAATACTCTGTTATCCAGAAATCCGTATTCAGTCTTACACCATTAGGATGATTCTGAGTACAGGGTATGTTTACTTTGAGCCCAAATTCATCATCCTAAAAAATGCTAGCCAAAATTTTAGCGAATGTTTTGCTTGCCAATGATTTGGCCAATGTTGGCAAGAAAAATGAACTAGAGTTAGCAAGTTTGCGTATGGGCATGCCAGGAAATTGGCAACCATCCAAACAAGGACCAAAATTTGGCTATTGAGTACAGGGTATGTTTTGAGCCCAAATTCAGCATCCTAAAAAATGCTAGCCAAAATTTTAGCGAATGTTTTGCTTGCCAATGATTTGGCCAATGTTGGCAAGAAAAATGAACTAGAGTTAGCAAGTTTGCATATGGGCATGCCAGGAAATTGGCAACCATCCAAACAAGTACCAAATTTTGGCTATTGAACAAAAAATTGGTAAGGTTAGTTTTGTACACCAACCAAACATGCGTCCCCACAATAAAATAAAAGGGAAAATGAAAGAGGAAATATATTTATATTGCTTCTCGGTATGTTGCTTTATGTCTCACTGTGTAATTCCAGTCTATAATTTGGTTATGCATAAGTGTAGTGAGCATTGAGACATGGTGTACTGCCTTCATTTTGTAAAGCTTGTTAGTGAAGTGACATTATTTAAAGCATGATATATCGCTTTTTTTCCGGGAAGCTACATCTTTTATTGTTTAGGTTCTTGGCATACCAGTAAGTCATTGCTGTTGCCTGGATTGCACTTAAATATCATTCATGTCTTGTAAAATCCAGATTCCAGTATGTTATTTCTGGTTCTATCTATTTTAAAATGTATAGTAACTTCCTCTCTATTTTACAGCATGCATAAGCCGTCTGGCGGTACATATACAAAACCTGATGCAAGAGTGAAGTTGATTCCGGCAGAAGACATCACTTATGTACGGCATGGAAAGCCTTTTGGTAGAACAGTTGGCTCAGCAAAACTGCAGAAAAGACACTGCAGACGAAGTGTCACTCCTCCTCCGAGTTCGCGTAAAATTTCTCTTGTGAGATCGACACCACTTACTCACAAGTCTACGCCACCGTTTACTCCCAAGGCCATGCAATCGCTTAATCACAAGGCTTCAGCGCCTCTTACTGACAAGGCCACAGCACCTCTTACTCACAAGGCCATGGCACCTTTTACTCATAAGGCCGCGGCACCTCTTACTCACAAGACCACGACACCACCCCTTCCTGTTGCCTCGTGTCTTTCTCCTAAGAGAGTTGAGACAGCTCACAAGGCCTCAGGACCTCTTAGTCCCAAGCCCACTACACCACCCCTTCCTGTTGCCTCGTGTCTTTCTCCTAAGAGAGTTGAGACAGCTCACAAGGCCTCAGGGCCTCTTAGTCCCAAGCCCACTACACCACCCCTGCCTGTTGCCTCGTGTCTTTCTCCTAAGAGAGTTGAGACAGCTCACAAGGCCTCAGGGCCTCTTAGTCCCAAGCCCACTACACCACCCCTGCCTGTTGCATCGTGTCTTTCTCCTAAGAGAGTTGAGACAGTTGAAAACAGGCAATTTTCCTCTCTCAATCAGTCATCACCACTCTACAAGGCTGTCCAGAGAGGTGCATTTCCTCCATCTGTGCGGAAAGATTCAGAGATGAATCCCATCAATCCTAGTTCTGTGCATGTTCCTCCTGCATATTCAAGGAAGGTTCCTCTTAATACAAAGGCAGAACCACCTTCTAAGAGTGTCATCACACCTGACAACAAAAAGTTATGCTCTACAAGCAATCAGGCTGCACTTAAATGTCAACCCACGAAAAGAGACGCAGATCCTATTGTGGAAAAAGAAAATACTGTGAAGCTTCCATTACTGAGCCCAACATCTGTGCTTAGTTCAAGCTCCACCGAGGTATGCCCAGATACTGGAAGGTCTTCGTCCAGACTATATTTGTTTGATGGAAAATCCAAGCTGGACTCACCGCAGCCTGAAACAAACATACCTCAAGCAAAAAGGCTAGAGTCTACACCATGTGCTCAACTTTCCAATGATTTGAGAGTTGTTTCCTCCACTAAGAGTCATGTCAGGAATGAGAAACAAATGAACCAGGAACCATCAATTAGTTGTAACATGTCTTCAGGTATGGTTATTATCCTGAAAGTAACATATTCCACCCAAAAATAATCCTGATGCATGATTTAGCTGTATTTTTCTTAGTCTACGTATATAAAACAAATGGCATGCATGATATTTGCTTCACTTACTTCCAATAATTGGACCTTTTGTTTTTTAACTTCTTTTGTTTACCATGTTGAATATTCCTTAAGTCCTCATGAAAGGGGCTCAAGAGTATTGCTTGCCTTTTGCCCTGACATTAAATACAGGAAAAGAGAAGAATTAAGTAGGAAAACCCAACTTTTAGCCTTATTAAAATTGTACATTATGTTTCCCATATTTCTGTAGTGATGTTTTACAGTTCAGTGCACGCCTTTGCAAGGACAGAATGATATAACAGAAAATAACATATTATTCCTTATGTGGATTGTTGTAATATTTCTTCTGAGAAAATTCGTGGTTATGAATACAGGTGCCCCATTAATTTTACATACACCACTGTGCAAGGAGACACACCAACCAGAGGCCTGCTGGAAGTAAGTACTTTGCTTTTACGCAATAGAATCTTCTAATTTGAAGGGTCAGTGCAATTTGTTTGCTGCATGAGTGTAATGATTTGGAAATTTTACCGACTAAGTAGAATAGAAGATTGTTGTAGGCTCGTTGTGCAAGCGTAAACTCGATACTAGAAGGTTACCTTCCCAGGTAGAGCATGAAAAGGAGAAAACACAACTCATGTGTGGGGTTTGAAACTCCATTTGAATTACCTGCTATAAGCTTTGAACCTTGGCTGCTAGGTGTTGCAGTTAATTAGCTGTATAGTCAGCAATTACTTATGCCATAAGCTATATTATTCTCCCTCCGTTCACAAATATTATAAGATGTTTTGGATATTTCAATATGGACTACATACGGACTGAAATAAGTGAACACACACACTAAAACTTGTCTATATACATTCGATTCAGATAAAAGTTAAAACATCTTGTATGTGTGAACGGAGGGAATATAAGATAAGAATGTTCATGTGCCAAGTGATGATGGTTTATTCTTACTGAGGTCTTCTGCAATTCCAAAGATGTGAATCCTACTAGAGGATCCTGTTGTCTATTCACTTTCAACCGAACACTCAGGATCGTTATTTGCTTTCTTTAGGGGAAAATTTGAAATAATTGGAGAGCTAACACACACTTGTGATGGACTTGAAGCCTATTTCCCTTGTGAAATTTCTAGCAAAGTTTATGAAGCTTCAAAACAGTTGCCTGAAATCTTGAAGCTAGAGGCTCTACCTCTTTCTGGCCTGTTACCAAAAAGATTCAAGATGGAACCACCTCGTGCTCAAGATATTGGACTGTGCTTCATAAGTTCTGGTCAAAGGTACTCATCAACTTAGCTTCCACATACATTAAAGAAGGATTAGCAATGATAGACTTACTCGCAGCCATGCCAGATGCCATATAAAAAGATCTTGCATTGTATTCCCTCCGTCCGAAAAAGCTTGTCCCAAGCTTGTTCTTCAAATGGATGTATCTAGCACTAACTTGGTGCTAGATACATTCATTTGAGAGACAAGCTTTTTCGGACGGAGGGAGTATACAGTCTGTGTGTGTGTGCGTGCGCGCCCGTGCATATGAGCTTGCCTTATAAGGTTAAATTTTCCCTATTTATACAGGCCAAATAGGGACTCTTACCATCTCCTGGAAAATGTTTCTTCACATATTGGCTTGCGGACTGACATCGGCACTGTGGATTTGCTTATATTTTCGTCCAAGCTGCTTACGGAAGATGATCAAAGTATGTCCACTTGACTCTTATGAAGGCCACTGATACGCAATAGCTATGGTAGAGTTTACGGATTGCATGACATGCAGCTGATATTCATATCTTCTGTGAAGTTTTTCATTTGACATGTTATGCTTGAAACTGTTCTCTTCTATTTTGTTTCTGCAATCTGGATGTTATGATAAGTTAGTCAATACCTACTAAATGATTTCTGAATGTTTGAAAAACTAGTATGCAGGGTCATATTCATTGAGTATCATCTAACTTTCTTAGAATCTGTTGTAACAGCAAAAGACGGAGAACTTTACCTTTGTGGAGTTTTCCAGAAGCATTCCAGAAAGAGGCAGCACCGAGCCGACAGTCATACAGATATCGGCAATGTTGGCCTTTCAAAGGGAGACTCTCATATATCTGAGGATATTGGCATGGACCTGGATATGACACGAGGCAAATACACAAAAGGTAAAAATTGTGAGATTGGCATGAAACTGCATGCAACAGAAGTCAAAAAGATGGAAACGAGCAAACCCAAGGAGGCTGGCAAGATATTTGATATGACAGCAGCCAAACAGGCAGAGAGTGTGAAATGTAAGAAGAGTGGCATCAAACTCGAGTTAACAGGAGAGCAAGAGACAAACAGAGTTAACAAATGTTTGCCCATATTCAAAACTCTTGATGCGAATGCTGCCGTCAGTAATGCAGCTCCCGCTGTTTCTTTCTTCACTGGGTCTTGTAGCCCTGACTCTGCAGGTAACAACCTTTTTTTTTTGCTTGCATGACACATCTTGCTATTTCAGCGATGCAGCCCCTGTTTTTGCTGATTCATGTTTTTTCGTTGTATTTTCCAGGGACTACAGATGCTCCATGTAAATCTGCTAGTGTTTCGGACCCACCTCCAGGATTTTCTCTTGATGTCCCTCCTGGCTTCACAAGAGCTCGTTGTGAGCTTCGTAGGGGGGAAACTGCAGAATCGCATATCGACTCTTCTCCCAGCCTTGCTTTGGACACTCCAGGACTGGGACTTGATGCTCCTCCTGGATTTATAAAAGCACATCGTGGGTTACACACCAATGACAGCATGCCTCCTGGATCAGAAAATTGTGCTTCCACTCTTTTCCCTGAGAAAAAGTCTCCAATCAAGTTCTCTCTCAACATTACAAGACCTCCTGGATTTGCTAAATTGGTTGAGGTGAAAAAAGATCCTGGGTTACCAGCATTCTTTAAGGCTACGGAGAAAACACCACCAATTGGAAAAGCAAATGAAAAGGACATCAAGCATGATAAGGTGCAACATTATCCCTGTCCTTGTTTCAGTAATCCCATTTTCTCCAGTGGTCTTTATTTCTCTGTTCCTTGGCTGGTTAGGAGTCCGTTTTTTTTTTTGGGATCTCTGGGTCTCCAGGCTTGCTCTGCTTGTGCATTAATTATTTCAACTCCGTGTATGCTAGTACTTTTAATAAGAAGAAACTCTTGTACCCCCAGATGTTTTAAACATACTAGTTTTCTTTCTTGGTAGTTGTTGGTCTGACCCTGAATTGAATCCTTATGTCTTACTTCCTCTGTCCCATAATATAAGAACGTTTTTGGCACTATACTAGTGTCAAAAACGTTCTTATATTATGGGACGGAGGGAGTACCTTTTGTTGTGTTGTTACAATGTTGTTTAGGACACCTAATTGTTTTATTTAGTTTAAGAAAGTAAAAGCTACGGAACTGTTTTTGCGTTTACTATTTAACTGAAATGTTTACTGCAGACTCTTTTCACTATCCAGGATAGCTTATCAGCGGAAATATGTATCGAAATAAGCATTGCATATAATTTACCAAAGAATCCTAAGCTATCTGCACGACATGTTTTATTATTTTCCATTGGGGGGATGAATCAGATTAACTGATGCGTGTGCAGCAGGTGAACGTGGAAGTGGAATCGGATGACAGCTCAGAGGAGCGAGAGTTTCCCAAGACCAAGAGGCTCTCAGATATCCTGGGTTCTTGTGCGTCTTCGTCTTGGAGGGACAACGCCAGTACCTCAGCCGCACCTCGAAACTGCTCCGAAGTTTTCAGGCCTGCGAGCAAGTTTGAGGAACAAAAGCAGCAGCATCGGCATTGCAGGAAGAGAAGCCAGCCGGAAGCATCCGAATCCGATGCTGCTGCTGAGGCCACCAAAAGGCTCAAGGTCAACGGCCGCATCGCGCTCAACGCCAACGGATGTCCTGCCCTTAACTCCAACCAAGCGCAACCCAAAACTCCATCATAGGTACTCCCTCCGTCCGGAAATACTTGTCATCAAACTGAATAAAAGGGGATGCATCTAGATGTATTTTAGTTCTAGATACATCCTTTTTGTTTATTTTGATGACAAATAGAGGGAGTAGTAGTCGGCTATGAAAACAGATGGTTATGTTTGTGTGTATGTAGGTGGGCCTGGGCAGTCAGTGTATTGGCTCAGAACTTAAAACAGGTACAAAATCGAATACAGTCAGATGGTGATATAAATTTATGTATGTACTAGGTGGGCCTAGTGTCATGTCCAAAGAAATAATAATAATATCCTTGATCTTCTGAGGAACAAGTGACTCCATAGTTGGTTAGAGGAATGTAATTGACAAATCCGAACAGACCCTCAAATATGTTTGCCGATTTGTAACTACAATCATTACTTTTGAAACCTCAAATCCTTGTAAACACATGCACATCAAATACCCCCTTCGTTATAAGTTTCTTCAGATATTCCAATATGGATTACATACAGATGTATATAAATATTTTTTAGAGTGTAATTCATTCATTTTGCTTCGTATGTAGTTCGCATTGGAATTGGAATCTTTAGAAAGACTTAGAGTATATCCAGCGGCGCCCCCAACAGCCCCCCCCCC
>LR738715.1:214753596-214815800 GCA_902687465.1 Secale cereale
CCCCCCCCCCCCCCCCCCCCCCCCCCCCCGACTTTTTCCGCGCTGGCGTCGAAAAAACGTCCCAATCGCGCCCCCAAGACGTCGAAATCCGCTAGCTCGGCCCGTTTTTTGGCCCCGGCAATAGCAAGCCGAACCCGGCGCACTGGGGGGGCGCTTGGGGGCTCCGGCGCAAGTGGAAAACACGCTTGGCACACGCTGTCAGGCGAAAAAGCGAGCCAACCGTCGAGGTTTGCCCCCTTCGCCGTGCGTTCGGCCGCCGGACTGCCGATCCCGACGCTGCCCGCCGCCCACCATCGCTAGATAGGCTATTCCTCGCCGGGAAAGAGAAGAGGTTTCGGCGGCGGCAGGCACTCCATCACCGCCCGGGCGATTTTTTCGGTGTTCCGGCCGCGCAGGGCAGTGTACCGGCGGCTGTGCGTCCAACACGCCCGCGAGGTGTTCAGCGGTTTGCCTCACCGCGTTCGGCAATGGACTCGAACGACGAGGGGGCGCTTGCCACGCTGCTGTCGAAGGAAGCCGAAGCCGACGTCCAGGAAGAGGAACATCTCATGGTCCTCGCCGCCCTCGCCGGCCTGCTCGCGAGCAATGAAAAGCCGCGACGAGGTGGCTCGGCGTCGGGGCGGATGAAAGCAAAGAACCGGCATCGTCTGGAAGGCTACTTCATGCTCTACTCCGACTACTTCGCCGATGCTCCACTGCACGGCGACAAAGTATTTCGGCGCCGTTATCGGATGAGCCGAAAGCTTTTCCTCAGGATTGTGAATTCCATCCGGGAGTTCAACAGCTACTTCAAATGCAAGAAGGATTGCACCGGAAAACTTGGATTCACCTCAATCCAGAAGTGCACGACGGCGATGAGGATGCTTGCATACGGAGCTCCAAGTGATTCACTCGACGACTATGGGCGCATGGCCGAGTCCACCACCATTGAGTGTTTCTACAAGTTCTGCAGGGTAGTGGTGGCAGTGTTTGGACCACAATACTTGCGAATACCCATGCAGAAGACACTGCTCGGATCCTAGCACAGAATGCAGCGTGAGGATTCCCTAGGATGCTTTGAAGCATCGACTGCATGCATTGAAAATGGAAGAACTGTCTATTTGCTTGGCAGGGGATATACAAAGGCGCCAAAGGCGGTTGCAGTGTGGTACTAGAGGTAGTGGCCACACAGG
This sequence comes from Secale cereale, assembly GCA_902687465.1. NCBI lineage: Eukaryota > Viridiplantae > Streptophyta > Magnoliopsida > Poales > Poaceae > Secale > Secale cereale. The sequence continues at coordinate 214,754,769 of LR738715.1, forward strand.
ACCTCTGGATGTGGCACTCCTTCTTTGATATGCCAGGAACTCACAATGACATCAACGTGCTGCAGTGCTCCCCTGTCTTTGCCAAGCTTGCCGAAGGTCATTCACTCATTCTCCTCCGGTGAACTTCGAGGTCAATGGGCGGCAATACAACAAGGGGTACTACCTAGCTGATGGCATCTATCCAAGATGGTCGACATTTGTGAAGACTATCTCAAACGTTGTGCCAGGAGGCAAGAAGTCCCACTTTGCCAAGGTTCAGGAGTCTTGCATGAAGGATGTCGAGCAGGCATTTGGTGTGCTCCAGTCTCGATTTGCTGTTGTCCGGTACCCTACTCAGACATGGTCGAAAGATCAAATGTGGGAGATCATGACTTGTTGTGTCCTCTTTGCACAACATGATCATTGAGAGCGAGCAGGAAGAGCCAGTGTTTGACACTGAACCATACTACAGGCAGGGTCCTCTTACCCAAGTCGATCACCAGCTACCGGCAACCTGGACTGCCTACCTCAATAAGCGTCAGGAGATCCGAGACCAGGTGCATCAACAACTGCAGGAGGATCTGGTGGAGCACCTATGGAGGATCAAAGGCGACGCCTAGCTCGACGTGTGATGAAATATGAGTTTTATTTGTTGGACTATAAAATTTGTGTTGAACTATATAATTTCTATTGATTTTCTGTGATGAACAACGCGATAAAAAATTGTTTTGAGAATTCATGCCGAACCACGCCCAACCTCGCCGAATATGGACCGATTTGCGCCGACATCGGGTCATTTTTCACCCAAATTGAACCGAAAAATGGGCCGGCGTCGACGCCTGGGGATGACCTGCGGGCGACGGCTGGATGCCAAACCGCCCCCAGGGCCGATTATACCGCCGGCTCGCCCCGAGGCGGTGGTTTTTATGCCTCTTGAGGGGGCCAACGGCTGAAGATGCTCCAACAGCCGCCCAACGCGCGGCCCACTAAGTTAGCGCGCGGAGTAGCTCCAGCGGGCGCTGCAAAAATATTGTGCGCTCTCTCGCACAAACAACATATGCACTACGAACTAAAAACTAAACATATGCATAGATTAAAAATTGATGAAAAAGCGATACATAGATATTTCACAATGCATACATAGTTCATCATAGCATAGATAGATAAAAAAACTAGTCCAACACGATACAACTAGATAAAAACTACGGTGCAACTAGAACCTAGTCCGAGTCGTCCTCATCATCGCTCTCGCTGGTGTTGTCCGAGGTATCGAGTCACACGTCATCCCAACGAGGATCGTCTGCGTCGAAGAATGACTCCCCGCCTGAGTTAACGAGATCGCACTGCGATATGGCCAATGCCTTTCGCCGGCGCCTGGCCGCCCGCTCCGCGCTGCGCCTTGCCGTCCTCTCCGCCCAGAAGGCGTTCTCGTCGGCGACGTCGTGCGGGTAGCGCCGGCGCCACTCCGCCATGGCTCGCTCGTCCTCCTCGGCGATGAGGAGGCGGTGCTGCCGTCGACGGTGTTCCTCGCGGTCCAGGTCTGTTATAAGACGAGGCAGAGGGGCGACGGCATGCGCCTGCTCGCGCGTCGAGACGTCGTGGAAGTTCATCTACGCATGCGGCCTCTCGATGCGCCTTTCCGCCGCGTCGTACGCGCGGGCGGCGTCGTGCGCAGTCTCGGACGTGGCGAGGCCGAGGCGGAAGTAGCCGGACCGGATCTCAGCATAGAAGGCGCTGGAGGGGCGCTCGCGGACGCCGCGGTATCCCAAAGATCCCCGGCGGCGCGGTGACATGGTGGCGCGGTGATGGCGGGGCGAGCAAGTGGCAGAGGAAGCAGAGAAAGCGGGGAGAGCGCCCGTGGCAGTGTGGATGACGATGGGATGCCGCGTGCCGAGCGCCGCAATTTATAGGCGCACCGCAAGCGGTGCGCCAAATCTAGCGCGCGACCACCTACTTTCTCCCGCGCGCGCAATTGTTTCCTGCGCGCTAGTTTGCCGCCACCGCTGGAGCGTGCGAAAACGTCCCGCGCGCGCTAAAATTGCGGTTTACCCCGCGCGCGCGTCTTTTTGGCGCCGTTGTTGGAGATGCTCTTATATTTAGGGACAAAGGGAGTATTACACACAAATAATGGATACCGCATACAAATACAATTATTCATACATAAAAATATATAATTTGTTCACCGTGCATAATAAAATTGAAACATAAAAAACATAGTTCTGTGTTTTCAAGCGTGGATCCACATATCCTCAATAAGATCATTGAGAAATTGCATGTGCATCTGTTGATCTCGTAGTTGTTGATGTATGCTCGGCCTCTCGTTCTAGGAGGTGGGCTTGAACTCCGCGCTTCTTTAAAATGATGTGTGCATATTTCCCCTTCACCCTCATCCTTCCCAATTACGTTGTGCAAGACTATATTATAGTTATGCCAGTTGAGATCTAGTTGCACGCCGAAGCCTTTCTAGGAAAAAGGAAATGGTTGGAGTACATTGATGTCACGGTTAGAACTAGACGTGTCAAAAAAGCATGACAAATCCATAAGTCCTTTGATGCCACTTCTTCAAAGCTTTGGGGAGTTCTTTCATTGTCAGTGCCACAGTTGGTTCTCATAGGTACTCTGGTCCAAACATCTTCACCATGATGCATGCAAATTTCACAGTGGTGCTCAAGTATGTGGTCTCTCCCCTCCAGATTTCAGTATCAATGACTTTTGCGGCCTTACCATAGCAAGCATTTCGAGAGTAGTCATATAGAGAAGAGAAAGAAAGTTTCCCACAACAATCCTTCCTCAACTTGAAGTTGTCATCAACCTCCTCCGCGGCATTCGCTGCATGCAAGAACAAATCTCTGCTAATCCGGAAGCGACGTCGGAAAAACTATTCATAGTATGTTGGGTTTGGTTTGAAGTAGTCATTGTAGAGAAGCATTGTGCCAGTATTCTATCTCGGGGAACGACTCTCATGCCCTTTATAGAACCCTTAAAGTTCAATACATGCTCCTCTTGCTTCTTCAATTCTTTCTGAATGCTCATCATCATCATCATTTCCGCATCTTCGTCGTCTGAATCCGACGAATCGATGAACTCTCTGTATATGAATTGGCTAAGGTGGGCATCTTCTAGATTTGGAGCGGGCCCTTGCCGTCAGTACAACATGACGGGCATGTCTGGGAATTCCCATATCCACGACACATATGGGCTCAGCATGGGAGGTGTCGGTCAACCTGAATGTTTAGGCTGAGTTTGCCAGGTTCGGTTAGGCAACAATTTTCTGTTCGAGCAGTGACCAAGCGCTCTCCCACCGGCAAAGGCCGAGGCCCATTGCGTCTCCATGGCTTAAGGCCATAGGAGATGAGAAAGACATGCAGCGGTGCTGACAAGAGGCAAGAAACCTAATCGTCTGTTTGCGAGAGCACAAGAGCGAAGGGGTGGCTTCTCACTGACCTGGAAATACTTAGCCTTCTTATAAAAATTACTAGCATAACCAACTACGTAGTCCCCATATCCACCACACAGAGCTTGGTTGTGCTAGTGAGCCCGGACGTTTGAGCTGAGTTTGCCACGTCCGGTTGGGTAGCAACTTTTTGTCCGGGCCAGCCGCCCAGACATTTGGGCCGGATATGGGGCTCCAGTTGTAGATGCTTTTATGGCACATTGTTCTATGTCTGTTTGAACTTTGATATGATTTGGTGATCTTCGTTTACACATCAGTTCACATGCACCCTCTTACAAAAGTTACTTTTTTCCGGGAAATTTCTAGTATGTTCATCAATCATGATGGTTACAAAGAACACCAGAAGTAACAAAGATTACATCCAGTTTCGCAGACCACCTAGCAATGACTACAAGCACTGAAATGAGCCAAATGCACGCTGTCATCGCCCCTCTATCAAAACTGAACAAACCTTGTTGTAGTAGACAGTCAGGAAGTTGACATGATAAGGCCCCATAGGACAAGCGCACCAGAACATCAACCGTCGTAGATGAAAAGAAGCATAGATTGGAAGTATCCAACCTGTAGATAGGCGGATGAAGATCAGATCCAAGAGGATCCACCGAAGACAAACACCGACCAAATCCTGCGTGATCTGCCGGAGACACATCTCCACACGCACTCCAGCGACGCAAGACGAATCGCCAGAATGGGGGACTGAACGAAAGAACCTTATTCAATCTTCAGGAAGCCACCGCCGCCTCGGCATGTTGAGCAAGACACAAACACTAAAAAGACAAAAGAAGACGTCTAGAAACTAAGCAAAAGCCCTCTCGCCGGCAAAAGCTGAGCTCCATCGTGTTTCCATGACCTAAGGCCACAAGAGACGAGGAAGACTTGCAGCGGCTCCAACAAGAGGCAAGAAAACTTAATCGCCTGTCCACAGGAGCACAAGGGCGAACAGGTGGCTTCTCACCACTTGGCCTTCTTACAAAAATCACTAGCGTAACGAACTACTCCCTCCGTTCCTAAATATAAGTCTTTTTAGAGATTCCACTACACACTACATACGGATGTATATAGACATATTTTAGAGTGTAGATTCACTCATTTCGCTCCGTATGTAGTCTATAGTGTAATCTCTAGAAAGACTTATATTTAGGAACGGAGGGAGTGCTTGGTCCCCATATTCGCTACACATAGAGCTGGATATGGAAGGTGCCGATCAATCTGGATGTTTGAGTCTGGATGTTTGAGCCATGTTTGCAAGGGCTAGTTGGGTAGCAATTTTTTGTCCAAGCAGGCCACCCAGAGCGTTTGGGGCCGATATCGAGCTCCGGTTGTCAATGCTCTTATGACACACGGTTCTCTGTATGTCAGTTTAAACTTTGATATGATTTGGTGATCTCCGTTTACACACCGGTTCGCATGCGCCCTCTTACAAAAATTATCAGCATAACCAACTACTTAGTCAAGTGGATACGGCCATCTCCAGCTCTTTCCTCCTACTTGGTCTTCTCATCCAAGGGACCATAAACCCAGTGTGCCTTCCAAACAATCGAATGCGACAGAAGTCGTTCCGTTGAGTAGCCTTCCACTTTCAGCTGTAACAATTGTGGGGTAAATGAACCATCATCACGCATAATAGAACAGATACACAAAACTAACTGCAAAGAATATTCACTAGACTACCACGAACATACTCCCTCCTTCCCATAATATAAGAGCGTTTTTGACACTAGTGTAGTGTAAAAAAAGATCTTACATTATGGGACGGAGGGAGTAACTTTGAACAGCCAAATATTAGTACGTTATATGGTGAAAACAGCATTATGGAATGCCATCAAGGCAATTCTCAGATTCTATATGGATGGATTCCATGGAGACCAATTTGTTTCCCCATATAAAAAGGACAAACGCCATTTGGTGCTTAGCTAAAGCAGAGAGGGTATAGTACAGCTCCGTAAGTCTACCATCAATACTGTATGCATGATTATCAGTAACAGATTCTTTGATCTGGAGTGTCTGTTTCGAGGTTTTAACACTATATAAAGGGACACTGAGAGGCTAAGCTCCAACCCAGTAAAGTACACTGGAGTGTTACATTTGTGGACATAGTCACATAGGGAGTACTCCCTCCGTCCGAAAATACTTGTCATCAAAATGGATAAAAAAATGATGTATCTAGAACTAAAATACATCTAGATACATCTCTTTTTATTCATTTTGATGACAAGTATTTCCGGACGGAGGGAGTATTAAATATCAACCCTACAAGACGACCACAAGATGGACATCTTATCAAATGTGACAGTGCTTTACCTTTGAGATGAAGGTGTTGTATTTCTCATCCATCCATTGGTGAGCCTCCGTGTGACAAGATTTGCTCTTCTGCATCAAGCGTTCTAAGACGAGTCCATGAATGAAGGATTTCAAGATATCAGTTGCCACTGCCTGCTTGTGGATGAAAATAAGAACACTGCCTTCCTTGTCCAGCAAAAAATAATTGGCTGAAAAAATGCGGGAGGTAAAGCAAGTTAGCAGCAATCAAAGTACTGTCGCATTAGCCAGCAAAAGAATCATACCATTTGTATAGTAGGATCTTCTTTTTGCAATCAGCAGCCTGTTAGATTTGACAAACAAATATAATTCACTCTTTAATTCCTAGGCAATGTCACACATAAAAGCATAGTTCAGAAGTTAGAACTTACATGTCAGAGTGCGTAAGCCTCGAGGCTTTAGCCCCTAAGTGTACAAGCTCATGTGGAAGTTTAATTCTAAGCAATTTCCGCCAGCTTGACCAGAACGGAAGAATATGTTCTTGCTTGGAAACCTGTTGTGGTGTAAGAACTAGGAAAATTCCATGCAAACAAATTGATAATCAAATAATGGAACTTCTTGCATCGGTTTTTTGCAGCTTCATAAAACGAACCAGTTAAAATTATTCTTGGGGCAATAATTAAAATGCTACAGACAGATCTACCTAAATTGCGCATGTGAGACATGACGAAATAAAGAAATGCCCCTTAGAAATGCATAGCCTCGAACACGGAACACACACCATATTTGACAATACAATTAAACTAAGATTCACAACATGCAAAAAAAATTAGGTGTGGCTGTGCAGCTAGTAATGGCCCGTTAACCACAAACTTAACCCAGCTAAGTTTCTTAGATGCTAACTGATCCTGCATGGTTACAGTAACAACAATTCACAACCGAATGGATATCATGAAACCAGGAAAAGGAAAAGCAATACACGCACCTTCACCATGTTCCATAAAATACTGCAGCAAGATGGATGTTCTCTCATAATTTAGTGTACTGAGTGAAAGTGACTGCACTGCCTTGTAATTTGCTGAATCACATAGAACAAGCAAAAGTTTGTAAACAAGAAGTGTGTTCAAAACTCAGTTCTGCTACTAATTGAATATATTATCTCAGTTCAAACGAGTCTAAGTAGGAAGTAGGTAATATATTATACTATTGAATCAACATTTTGTTACTGGATATTTCTCATGACAATAAATTCTGGTGGGACTAAAACCCAACAGGAGACTGGGATTGGGGATCTTAATTTCACATTCAAAATTATTTAGCTAAAGTAAAGTTACTGCCTTGTTTTGATATCTTGCTATTTCAAATTGACACGACCCAATGAAATCTGGAATTCATGCAGCACACCATATACTGGACGGCTTCAAATATTTCTATTACTTCAGTTTTCCATTTGGTAATTCCTCTTCTTTTGGGTGCCTTATTCCATAATGAAACAACAGAAAAGAATACAATTTCTAACGTGTGACAGTTTCAACAGTGTTTTCTCCCGGAAATACGAACACAATTTGCAGTAGCACATGGACAAGCCTAATGGGAGAGGCTAAGCACAAGCTTTGCTTTTCTTCCTCTCACCCCGTAGACCATAATTGTTTTTTAGGGGAACAGTAAGGCAACAACAGCCATGATTATACAGATGTTTCAATTATAATGTCCCGTTCTGAAAACGATGTAATCGACAATGTCTAACTAGTTAATAACACTCACCGTACATATGGAATACTGTGAGAGAAAGGAACGAAACCCATACAACCAAATCATGCCCCCTGGTAACATGTGCCAACAGCATACCTAATCCCATTCCAGACATTGTTGCAAGTGTCTCCTGGCTGCCTTCCTGAAAAGTCGGGTGTGTTCCTTAGATACATTTCAGTGATAATTTACCATCTAATATATGTCTACAAAAAATGTTGAGATTGTTCAAAGGTACCTTTGCAGATATATCAGCGGCATTATTTGCAAGTGCAAAATGTTGTGTTAGTGCTGCCCTAGTTGCACCACTGGCAACACCGGCTATACATCACAAGCAAAAAAATTAGCTAAGAAACGAACCATTCCAAAAATTCTTCTTAAAAGCTTGTAGAATTCAACATGTAAACTGGCTTACTGAACGACCGAGATAGACTGCCTAAGCACATTATAACTATCAATGATGAAGGAAACAAAGGGCTTAAAAGATCCATCAACATTCCTGTAAACAACAACAAAACAGTGTTACTATAGTTCCATGTGTATAGGAAAAGTGTTCTTCGTATGACCCAGATTTCATGTAAGATGTACTTTCAGGAACATGTAGCACATTGAATCATACCATCTGCCTAATATAGCAGAATAATGTATAGAGTTAAACAGGTCCTACTCATTCACAGTTCAAAGTGAAAGTAGAAACCTCAGATTGGGCAAGCAACGAGGGATAAGAACAGTAAGTCACGCTCAAAAGGTGCTAGCACACAACCTAACTTGGCTATATGACGCAAGAGGAGAAATGCAGAGGGAGGGAAGAAACAGAAGTGTAGCATTTAGTGTGATTTTAGTTGAGCATTACCAAGGTCATTCATAAAGTCTGCAACTAGACGCCACATTTTTGCATTGCTATCAAGATTGGATCCCTGGTGGAAAAGGAAGCAAAAATAATAATGAATACAGTGTACAGACAAATGACGAACTGGCCAAACAAATTATCTCAGCAAACCACAATTATCTCATAAGGAAACATATTATTTCCAGTGGTAGGATGATAATGTTTACTATTCTTAGTTAGAGAACTGGGTACCTGATAGAAAGCGAACAATATACCTCCGAGCATACCAGTCAAATCCCTGAGAAACCACTGGCAGAATAGAATGTATTCAGAAAGAAAAAAAATGCAACAATAAACCCAATAAAAGGAGAGAATTGAGAACAAAGGTGCAGGTCATGCTGCTGAGTTTATGGCCAGATCAAACACACAGCTCATGCAATTGAGAAAGGCCTGAATCATCGTTAGGTTGTTGGCCAATCAAAACACCCCTTCGAATGATGGATCACACAGCAACAGCCACTAGGGGCATGTTGATCCAAAATAATCTTTTTCAGAAGTTCATACACGTTCATGGATAATTCGTAAGTTATGTGCTAGCAGCCTACCACCTAGGAAAGAGTGCAAGCTCAGGCATACTATGTAAGAATTATATATATGGAGATTGGTGGAGGAAATTTACCTGAAAAGTGGCACCTATGACTGTAGCAGATTTCTCACCTACGCCAATGGCACCTAAAAGGGCCTGAAGCGAGTTCAGGTGGCATTTCATTTAGACCGGCAAAACAATAAGGCGTAAAAACAAAGCAAGGATGAACAACCACAGCACTGCCAAGCTTACTTGAGTAGACAACATTGCACGGATGTATGTCGAGAGCCCCTATAGCAAAGCAGCCATGGATAAGGCATATATAAGAACTGAACACCAAGTAGTTTTTTGGTCCAACAAGCTTGCAAACAGTTAGTGTATGTAAGAAAAGAAAGATTTAGGATCTACCTGTAAGGTATCCCACATCTGGAATGGGACGTAGTCAGGAGTGACGCTTCCAGGAAAGCCCTGCCAATCAGAAGTCCTCGCTCATGAGTTGCCACAGGTGAAACGGAGGAGAATACTCCGCCAGAATCGAAATTCAGAGCCAGCAGCTTAATCATGATTCATAGCTCTAACGGTTGTCACTGACATGAAGAGAGAACAGTCTTGTAATGGCGAGTGTGGAGAGCGTGAGGCTGGCTGACTCACCTCGGGCACGAAGGCGCCGAGCACGCGGCTGCCGATCCGCCCCCACCGGCTGCCGAACCTGGGTGGGTGGCGCGCGTGAGACGGGAGCGGGTCGAAACGAAGGAACCGAGCGGGAGGGAGGGTGGAGGCCTCACCTGTTGGAGGTGAGGGAGGAGGCGGAGGCGGTGAGGACGGCGGTGCGGGAGAACGCGGAGCCGGAGGAGCCGCCCCACTCCTCGACCGTCACCCACGCCGCCGCGTCGGGCTCGCCGGGCCGGGAGGGTTCTATGTCCATGGACCCCCCTCGCATAATCGCCGCCCGTGGCAACCAAGCCGCGAGTGAGAGGAGGAGCGGAGCCTCCCGTCCGGCGGCAAGCAGGCAGCAGGGCGGGGATTCGAGTCGTGCCGAGGCGGTGAGGTTGACTCGGGACGCGGGATTTGGATCGTGCCCGCGCTCGACTCCGCAGGTTTGATTTGGATTTTGCAGGCGCTCCACTGCCCCATGTTGGACTCACTTGTTCGTGCAGTTGGTATTATTTTAGGCGAGTCTCGTAAAATGCATGAAACCCATCAGACTAGCCATAATGGGTAGTAACATAGAGTAGTAACATGCCCATGTTACTACTCTATGTTTACTACCTCTATAGTGGGGAGTAACATATGTGTGGTAACATGGAAGACTTCATTTATTAGGTCATAGACTCATCTTACCTTGATATGTGTGATGTTACTCATACTAGTAGTAACTAGCTATGTTACCACATGCCTCTCTTTCTTCATTTATTGCTTGCCACATCATCTTTTTTATCTAGATATGTGTGATGTTACTACCTATGTTACTCCCACTATGGGTAGTCTCAACGCTTGGGACGCGTTTGATAGGATGTATACTGCCCAATTAGATCTTGGTATGACAATAAGCAGTCCCAGCGTGTACCGCAGAACTCGCACGTAGGTGGCGGGTGTCCACCACAGGGGAGAGCGCTAAGGCGGTTGGAGGCGATCGCGTGGCGATCGTGCTTCAGCGCTCGGGTTAGGGCTTCTTGCTAGGGGTGGTTATTTTCGGCGACGACTTGGGCTGCGACGGCGCATGCTAGTCGTTGGTCAGCGAGGCTTCTCTTTGCCAGGGGCGGTGCCAATGACGGGGAGGGCGAATGGGAAGGCGACTGCCACACCGGACAAGATTGAGACCTCGAAGTCAGCAACGACGGCACTACTTCGTCGATGCGGACATTGGGGGATTCTGCTGGCCCGGGGGTTCTCAAATCCCTGGGGGAGAGCATGATCCTGGATCCGACAAAGAATCTCTCAGCGCGGCTGGGGGGATTGGTACTGATGGATAAATAAGCTGATGGACTTATCTTTGAAGATGCTGATCGGTCTTTGCCAAAAGCTTCAAGATGGGCGGTTTGTTGGAAAGGTATGTTCTGCCAAGCCTCTAAATAAGTCAGTTTTGGAGAGAACTATGCCAAGGGCCTAGGGATTGCACAAGGAAGCACGTTTCAGAGATATGGATTCAAATATTTTTGTGGTGCATTTTGGTAGCGAGGGTGATTGGAAGCATGTGCTGAATAATGGTCCTTGGCAATTTGATTTCTATGTGTGGATTATGAAGGACTACGAGGGAGATATCAGGCCGTCTGAGACGAGATTTGATAAAATAGATGCCTGGGTTCGGGTGTGTGATCTACCACCGGACAAGAGAACGGAGGCCTTTGGTAAAGCTTTGGGCAACTGGCTCGAAACAGTAGTTAAGGTGGATACTGATAGAGATGGTATTGCTAGAGGACAACATCTAAGAATTAGAGCCACTATCTCTGTCTATGAGCCTTTGGCTCGATGTTTTAACCTGAAGAATTCCAAGGAGGATATAGTTGGAACCTGGTTTGATTTTTAGTATGAGAAGATACCGCATTTTTGTTTTGATTGTGGCAGACTAGTTCACCAGGGAGGTGTTTGTGTCCCGTCTATTGATTCTGTTGATCAATGGGGAGGCTGGCTGAGAGCTTCCCCGGGGAGAAATAATTCAGGTAGGTATAGAAGGTTTTGTCAATGCCCCATCTAGCAGCAACCATAGTTTTGGTAGTTCTTAGAGTGGGGAGGGATCGCAGCCAAAACAGGAGCAACTAAGGATGAGAGACTTACCGACGAAGAGGAAATTTAAATCAGATTTTGCATGTTCATCCGAGAACCGCATTGGCGGGCGTTTGGTGATGGACAAGGGCAGGGATGATTGCCCTAGACATGATGATTTCTGTTTCTATGCTGCTAGGGGTGGCGATCTCAGGTTTGGGCTGGAGCAAAGAAAGGAAAAAGATCTGCATAAAAAGCTTGTGGAACAAGGAATGCAAGGAGAGAGAGTTGCAGGTCGTGATGTGTTTGGTGATAGAAAGGGAAAGACAAGCTATAACAATTATGACTCTGGAAGGTATGATCAGGGGTGCTATTTACTCAAATCAAACAGAGGAGAACTCTTTGGTGATTATGGTATATATGGGAGAACCGGACAGTATGTGGAACGTAACCGGCATAAGGGCCACTATATCAGGAGACCAAGAAGAGAGGTGGATTATCAACAGCGTGACCCTTCGCAGTCCATGGAACAGGAGAATAGGAAAAAGAGGACCAAGCAGATATGGATAGCCAAAGATGACCTTGACAGGCAAGGAACTCATGATGCCTTCATTCGAGATACAACACGTAAGATGTCTACTGTGTTTGATCGCGTTTCCGTGCAAGATGATAGATAGGCGAACCCTGTTCAGTAGGACCACCGGGAACAATGAATGTACTTGCCTGTAACTGTCGAGGATTGGGGTTGGACTCGACAGTTGGCGAATTAAGAGACCTGGTTAGGTCATACAACCTAGTGGTGGTTTTCTTAAGTGAGACTAAAATGAAAGCTAGAGCGATGGAAATGATTAAATGGAGACTTGGCTTTAGAGGAGGAGTGGATGTGGACTGTGTGGGAAAAAGTGGAGGGCTTGCAATGTGGTGGCGTGATAATGTGCGGGTATTAGTGAGGCCTTGGTGCTAGTATTTTATTGACGTTGAGATTGTGTTTGAAGGTAAAGCATGTAGGATCACTGGATTCTATGGAGAACCTCGAACGGAATTATGGGAAAAATCTTGGGATGATCTTCGGTATCTTAGGAGGCAAGATGATCTGCCCTCGTTATGTGTTGGTGACTATAACGAAGCACTTTTTCAATCAGAACAGCGGGGCGGTAATTTGAGGAGTTTTACACAAATGGATGCATTTCGGGAGTGCTTGGCTAAATGCGGCCTAGCAGATTTAGGGTTTCATGGATATCAATTTACGTGGGATAATAAGAGGGATGCAGAAGCAAATATCCAAGTTTGGCTTAATAGGGCCACATGCAATAATGGTTTCCTGGAACTGTTTCCTAAGACTTTGGTCGATCATGTTATAACAGAAGAATCTGATCATTTAGCTATTTTGGTTAGAGCAAGGGAGACGGCTCCTAATATTCAAAGTAATGGCCATAGAAGATTTATCTATGAAGAAATGTGGACGAGACATGAATAGTATGAGGAGTTTGTGAATGCTGCTTGGCATGGGGCTTTTTTTAGTGGATCAGGAGCAGTCAAGACTTGTGAGAAATTGAAGTCGGTCTCGGCTGAATTGCAACAATGGGGTCGTACTGGTTTTGGTTCTGTTAAACGCCAGATTGGTAGACTAAAAGCACAACTTGTACATGCTAAAGAGAGAGATTTGGTCACAGGTATCTCACTAGAGGTCCGTGACCTGGAAGATCAACTGGGAGAGATTTATGTGAGAGAGGAGATCATGGAGAAACAGAGGTCACGGTTGGGATGGCTTAAACAAGGAGACCAAAACACTAAGTATTTCTGAAATCAGGCTAGTCATCGGAAGAGAAAAAATACAGTACGGGCGCTGCGGAGGGAGGATGGTAGTAGGTGCACATCTGATGAAGAGATGCGAGCATTGGCAACATCTTTTTATGATTTTTTTTACTTCCAAGGGCTCGGTTGAGGCTGATCGTTTGTTAAATTTGATGGAAGTTATGGTTTCTCCTGGCATGAATGAGATGCTCATGGCATATATATATCTGATGATGAAGCTGAAACAACTTTATTTCAAATGGGTGCTACTAAAGCCCCTGGGCCGGATGGATTGGCTACTCTTTTCTATCAGAGACACTGGTCTCTTGTTAAGGAAGATTTGTGTGCTGCAATTAGAGTATTTCTGATGGGAGGGGATGCAACTCCGGACTGTTTTAATGATACAATACTTGTGCTGATCCCGAAAGTAAATTCTCCAGAGTTGCTTTCTCAATTCTGGCCTATTAGTTTATGTAATGTTTTGTACAAAGTGGCGGCCAAAGTGTTGGCAAATAGACTTAAGAACATTCTTCCAGTTATGATTTCAGAGGAGCAAAGTGCATTTGTACCCGGGCGTTTAATCACAGATAATGTTTTGGTGGCGTATGAATGTGTTCATGCCATTAGAAATAGGAAGAGAAAGCAACCCTTATGTGCGGTTAAGCTGGACATGATGAAAGCCTATGATCGTGGGGAATGGGATTTTATGGAACAAATGATGTGATGTGGAGCATCCCATGATCATCCCCATGTTCACTTCGACAAGACCTCAAGTACCCACCATTGGTCACAAGGTTGACTCGCTCCTCTCCAAACCTTCACTTTCCACATATGAGACATGGCTACTACATCATGCATGGACCTTGTGCATACCCAGGTACATCCGAGACGACCATGAAGAATCCAAGGACCAAGGCCAAACATGGAAGAGGAGAAGAAAGAAGGAGAACGTACAAGACAAAAGATGCCCGGATCATCCGAACCCCCAGCCGGACGATCCGAACCAAGCCCGGATGATCTGGACCGCCACCCGGACGATCCGGGTAATGTGCTCGAAGACACGCGAAGGTTGCACGACAAAGCCGGATCATCCGGACGGCCGCCCGGATCATCCGGACCCCTGACACCCGGATCATCCGGGTCACCATCTGGATCATCCAGACCCCGCCTGTGTGTGTGACTTGGGCGGAGCCCGTGTTCCCCTTCGCCCCTCACTTACCCCTTCGTGGCTTAGACTATAAATGCTCCTCCCCCTCCTCCATTTTAGGGTTAGCTTTGTGTTAGCTCATTTGAGACCTAGAGCATTGCTCATCCATAGTGGTTCTACTCCACGAGAGAGACCGCGACCTCTACGGAGAAGATCCACACCGGATTCAAGACCCCTAAGGGGAAGATCCCTCGCGGATTCAAGACCTCCTCATGGAGATGAACTAGCTACCTTGTATCTTTCCTTTGTTGGATTTGGACCATGTATCTCATTGTGTTGGGGATCTAGAACATGTGTGATCGTTTTCTTGTTGATTTGAGTGTTTTCTCTCGTTTCCCCTTGTGATTTCACCTCGTGTTCTTCGTGTTCATCCTCGGGGATCCCTCTAATCATGAAAGATCGGCCTAGATAGGGTTAGCCCCGCATCATATGGTATCATGAGCCTTGGTTCATCACAAATTTGGAGCCTCCCCGCTGTTTTCTAGCCTTGTTTTGTTGTGTTCTTCCCCAAATTTGAAAATTCCCCACCAAAAAATAGCCCCAATTTTTTTTTTGTGATATGTTGGTTTGATGAGATTTTGTTGATTTTGATCCATGGATTCGCTTGGTTTCAAGTGGATCTAGCATCTCCACAAGTTTCTCCACTTCCCATCCATGAAATCCTCTCAATTTTGAGCCCAAAATCATCCATTTCCGCTCCCAAATTCGTCCTAGAGAGGAAATCCCGAGCGGAGTTGACCTGCCCGGATCATCCGGACAAAGTCCCGGATCATCCGAACACCTCCTGGATGAGCTGGACCCTCTCCCGAACATCCGTGTAATCCACGCACCTGTATACCCGTATCGGAGCTGACGAACCCGGAACATCGGATGTTCTCCCGGATCATCTGGACATAGCCCGGATGAGCTGGACTTTCTCCTGGATGTCCGGCTAACTCTGAAACTCACGCGGCTGAAATTTTGTTTTGGCCATAACTAATTCATCCGGAGTCCGATTTTGACGTTCTTTAGCTCGTTTTGAAGCTATTGACATCCCCCATCCCACAAAAATACTACCATCATCTTTTGAATCCATCAAATTTTCCAAAATTTGGCAAGTTTGCCTAGGCCATCCACTATATCATCCGCATAACCACCACCGACTTCCGCAACCTAACCCATTTTATCCACCATCGCATTTGTGGTTGATTGAGTAGTGATTTGAGTCTCCTAAGGTGTTTAGGATACTTAGGGACGATTTCTTATTCATCAATCACCACCACCACATCCGCATACCAATTGCCCAATGTACATTACCGCCAACCCGACTTAACCCAATTTTGTGTGAGCTTGTTCGACTTGTGGCTTGTGTCTCCTAAGGTGTTTCGGCTACTTAGGACGTCACTTCAACTTCGACTCGCATAACCCATCATTCCACTTCCGCTTTGCCAAGTGCAAAACCACCACCACTTTCCTCTACCACCATTTGACATTTGTCCTTGAGATTTTGAGTTGTGGTTTTTTCGTTTCCTAAGGTGTTTCGGCTAATTAGGAACGGGTCTACACAAAGAACACCACCTCTCATCATCGACTCGGATGGTAACCTCGACGAAATCATTGTATGTTCCCCTTGCAATTGCATTGTTAACCCCTAGCCCATTTTGTGTCACTTACCTATCAAGACTAGCCTTTGAGTATTGCCGGTGACGTTACTTGTGCACATTAGTGATCATCGATCCGCCCTTCCATTGCATACATACCATATCATCTTGGTATCATCATATCATCTCTTGTGTCACAAGATTGTTCCCGCATATACACAATTGCTATCTTGGTTTGTGCATCGTGGCCATATAAAAAAAGCTTTTAAGAAAAAATAGAAAAGCAAAGAAGCTTGTAAGCAAGAGCCATAGCATCATACCACATTGCATATAAGATTGCCATATCCGATCATCTTGTGCTAGAAGCACCGGAACATCATACACATAGCATACTTGTGATAGGAAGTCGCTACATTTTGTCTCATATAGGTAGTGCACAAGTTCGTATCTGCCTATTGAGCAATCGGCTAGCGTCTCTCTAGTATTGTGAGACAATAGCATTTTTTGTGGATTTCACATTTTCCGCTCAACCCTATGTTGCACAACCACATTTATCTATCCGTGCGTCTGTTTTCGTGTGCCATTCTTTGCTATTGGTCTACTTGTTTCACTTGCAAATTTGTGAATCTCTTTCAACATTATTGACTCTTGCTAACATTTTGCATCAAATTTTTGTGCCCCTATACTCACCGAGATACTCCATAAGCCTTATTGTGTAGGTGTGAGAATTGATGAGAATCAGTACCAATTGTGCTATTTCCTTGATACATATTGAGTGATCATTGATCCATTCTCAACATCGGGTAAGGTACATCGGTCTAGTTCTTCTCTTTCTCCCACTCACCACTACTTGAGTCTTGTGATGGATAGGCAAAGTATTTCATCTCCGGTCTTCGACATCGACGGCGCGAACAACTACATCCACGAGCAAACAATCGGACTACAACGAGCAATGCAAGAGCACTTGGGCAACATAGCCATCGAACTACGACACTCTGAGACAAGGAGAATGGCTTCCTTCGACGACATGTGCGACACCTTCAACAAACAAATGGCGGAGTTCCGACACTTGGTGGTCGATTACAAGTCTTCTTCCCCTTCGTCATCTACTCGGCGGCGACGTTCAAGTCACAAGTCTTCAGAGCGCAAACATGATGCAAGCGCAAGGCATCCACGTCCACATCGCCATGGCGACCATCAACATCGTCATGAAGGGCAAGTCACCTCCAAGCATCATGTGCACAACGAAGACAAACGACATCTACCAAGAGCTCAAGCACGACAACGACACCATCATCATGAAGATGCTCGACACATGCATACCTACAAATCCAAACAAGCTCTACTTCACGCCAAGGCCAAGGTTCATGAGCAAAAGAGAAGACCGCGAGATGAGCACCCCCAAGACGGAGCTATGGCTACAACCACCACTTCGGCATCTTCGCCAAGTGTTTTCAAGGCATCTTTGCCTTCGGGCGTACAACATCTTCGCCTACTTCCCATGAGTTCCCCTACATCGACATCTTCAACATCCAGGCGATCATCTACAAGCAAGGGCGAGACTTCCATCTTCGGAAGCTACCCACAACATGACGACGACAAGGTGGTCGAGCATGGGCCATCCCCTTCGACCAAGGCGACGAGCATGAACCTATTCGACACCATGAAGACGATGCCCATATTGGACTCCTACTCCGGGTCAAGCTACGCGAGCAAACACGAGACCTTCTCGTTGATCTCGGAGGAGAGTGATGGTTTGCCACACCCTACGGCATTCATCTTTGGAGGCGTTATGGATGAGGAAGTTGAGCATGGATACAATTGCACCTACACCTCTTCGACATCCACATATGACGAGGTTCCCCAGTTTCCATGTGAGGAGAGACACCA
Organism: Secale cereale; assembly: GCA_902687465.1. Classification (NCBI taxonomy): domain Eukaryota; kingdom Viridiplantae; phylum Streptophyta; class Magnoliopsida; order Poales; family Poaceae; genus Secale; species Secale cereale. The sequence continues at coordinate 214,772,799 of LR738715.1, forward strand.
CCACATGAGTGATATGAGTGACTCCACCATATGCGACATTGAGAGCATTTCCTTTGAGAGGATGAGAGTGACCACTACTAGCCCCACACATGAGAGCATGCCACATCTCCTATGTGAGGTTGCGAGCCATTTGAGTGACTCCACCATCCATACGAGTGAGAGCATACAAGAGGGAGTGAGTGAGCCACAACACTTAGTGAGTGAGGTAGTTGAGAGGGCATGTGAGGCCACTATGATTTCTAACGACTTAACCTCTACTCCGAGTGTGTTTTCTTTGGTGCTAGGTCTCCTACATGAGGACATGCCTACCCTCGACGAGTCCACCCCTCCAATGGACAAACCGATGGCCATGGTGGAAGAAGATGCATCACCCACATGGTTCCATCAAGATGAATATGAGAACGATTGTATCTTCAACACCTCGCCTACAACAAATGAGCGACACTCCAAAGGTAATATAGGTGATGGTGCTTCTCTTGTCCCACTAGTGGACTATCTTACCAATGATTGCTTGCATGATGTTGACACACCTATTCCCATGCTTCATGCTAGTGCGACTTCATCATGTCATGACTTACCTATTTATGATGAATATGATGATGAGCATGTTGAGTTGCCTAGTTGTGAATTTATGCTCCATAGGATATCATGTGAAAATTCTTTTGGTCACATCATGTTCGACAACCCTTTAAACATGTCATATGCTATGAGTGAGATCTCCCATATTGCATCATTTCAATCTCAACATAGTAACTATGCATGCCCCATTAAAGTAAATCCCATTTGCACTTGTGGCATAGATGACAAGATGATGGTCATTGGCTTTTGTTTTTCATGCGATGATATTGCCATGCTTCCTTTGCATGATTTGCACAATTCATCCACTATGCCATGCCATGAACACATTGTTCCAAGTATGCATTGTTTTGGATGTTGTCAATATTCTCCAAGTGATATTCCCACCAATTCACATGAGGAGAACCCCATAGTTTCCTCATACATACTAGGAGACCTTGCTGCATGCCATTCCTTGCATGATTACCATGATTGTGTGCACCATATGCATTCCACGAATAACAATACTCTAAATATTTCTCATGATGCATTACACAATTTGAGTCTCCATATGCTATGCATAAAAACAAACCTCTCATGATGGATGACATGTTTCTATATCACGCATCTCATTTGTTTGATAATTTGATATTTTGTGCTAACCACCACATGCACGTGCACATCACGATGGATGATGTGTACATATACCACGCACACACAATTTTCCCTTTGTCTTTGTTTTGTGTAGGTACTCATGAACATTTGTCAACCTCACAATCCCATGAGTTAACAAAACGAGCTCTTGAGGGCAACGACGATTTGGGATCCCGTGGATTGTCCCTACCACCGTTCTTTTCACGCAAAGACTACGCGCATCTCTTTTACTTGGCTCTCACACGGCTATGGGATATTTGCCACTTGTCACATTATGCCCATACTATCGTGTTCACTTTGCATGTTATGCCTCTCGCTATGACTTTGCCATGTAATTGTGACCCTTGCTTGCATTTACCCATGATTCACCATTCTACTACTATGTGTATTTGCATGCTTGGTGGAGATACTAGTAGCTATTGCCATGATTTCTTTGTGCCCCATGCTATTAATGCTTGTTCTGATGGGAGAGTCATGATGTTCCATTGCTATTTACATATGGCCTCTCGCCAATACATTGATCCTATTTTCCTCATATCTTGTTTTCATGCTTGTGATATGCCATGTGCATTATTCATGCCTACTATTTCACTACAAAAAAAGACACATCCGTGACATTTTGGGCCGAATGAAAATGTAATCTGTCATACTTATGACACTTCTATGACGATAATTGTGACAAAACCTGGTACCATCATAGATGTGGTGGGGTCCTACTTCTATGACAAAAAATCATGACAGAAAATGGGCATTTCGTCCTGGGCGGGCCGAAGACGCAGCTGCATGACATTCTTTGGGCCGTGCATGACGGAAAAAACCATGGTAGAAGCGAGGGCGGGGAAAATATCGGGGTGTTTCTGGTTATAGTGGGTGGTCGGGGCCGAGCGATGCGCGTTTCTCTCGTACACGCACGCGCGTGGGTACGAGGCGTTGGGCTCTAACTGAACCCGAGCGAGGCGTTGGGCTCTAACTGAACCCGAGCGATTGCACTGCTGGCTACGCGTTACTGAACCCGAGCGATCGATCGATGGCTGTTAACTGAACCCGATCGAGCGTTTCCTTCGCTACTGCTGCTAACTGAAGCCGATCGATGCTGCCTCTGGATGAACAGTGAGCGTTGCTGGGGGGGTTTGGATGAACAGTTCCTGGTGGGGGTGGATGAACAGGACCCCGTGGTGTTGCCTCTGGATGAACAGGACCCCGATCGATCGAGCCGATTGGGGCTGGATGAACAGGACCCCATTGAGCGCTGGATGAACAGGACCACCCCGTGGAGGGCTGGATGAACAGTAGACAGTGGAGGGCTGGATGAATAGTAGCCCGTGGAGGGGTGGTTGAACAGGAGCCCATGGAGAGGGCTGGTTGAACAGTAGCCGGTGGAGTAGCACGCGGTGAAGGCTGGATGAACATGAGCCCGTGGATGAACAGTCACAGGTGGAGGGTGGAGGAGGTCGATGGTGGATGAACAGTAGCCCGTGGAGGCTGGAGGGGGTCGACGGTGGAGATGAACAGTATCCTGTGGAGTCCCGTTTTGCGGTACGCCACACCCCTTCCGATGAACAGAACCCCCGTTTCGACTGTAGCGCTCCAACACAAGTCCGTTTCCTCTGTTTTGCAGTATGCCACACCCCTCCCAATCAACAAGACCCCCGTTTCGATCGTAGGAGGTACGTTTCCTCCGTTTTGTGGTACGCCAGACCCCTCCCGATAACAAGATCCCGTTTCGACCGTGGCCAGTCAAACACAAGGCTGTTTCCTCCGTTCTGCGGTACACCAGGCCTCGTTTCCATCGGCTGTTCCATCCAAGCCCTCCCGATGAACACGACGACGCATTCCGTTCCGACCCAGCCGGTTGGCTCCCCATGAACACAACGACGATGCTGTTTGTCTGTTCCGACCCAGCCATGTACACGACCCCTGGCCATACGTACGCGCGAGTAGGCATTCGAGACCCCGCCCAAATATACGTACGTGGCCGTATTTTCTTTCTTGCACCCTGGCCGCTATACGTACGTGTACATGCTATGTGCGTGCCTCTACTACGACACGTGCGCGCCTCTACATCGACCAGAGTGACAACGCTACGTACGTTTCGACCAGGTGGGTCCTGACTGTCAGGCACTTCTTGGCGTGCGAAGATGTAGCTGGTGGGTCCCAGCAGTCAGGAGGGCGAATCATTTTGTTTTTGCCCGGACGCACTTCCTTGTGTGCGAAGATGTAGCTGGAGGGTCCCAGCAGTCAGGGGGAAATGTTTTTTTCACGAAATATGGTGGCCCGTCTGGTGGGTCCCCGCTGTCAGGTAGAGGAATAATTATTTTGCGCGTAATAAGGAGGCACTTCCTTGCTGCGGCCGTGGACCCAGCTGTCAGCCACTACACGTACATTACTCTTCCAATGGAAGTCGTTCCTTGACCACGTTGAGCACGCCGCGCCGAGAGCACCAGGGCGGTGGACGACGGCGAGGCCTAGGAAGGGGACGATGTGGAGCCGGGGAAGACGCGACAGTGGAAGCCCGCGCGGAGAGGAGTACGAGGGTTCACTGGTTCGGCCGCGGTGTGAGGCTACCGTCGCCGCAGGGCCTGGCCAGCAGTGGGAATAGTAGGGGGCGGTGAGTCCTCCGCGGAGCATGCGGCACGACCGGCGCTGCTTTGGGCGGCTGGAGCAAGAAGACCAGAGGTTGAAGAAGCACTACGGCCGTTGGATGGACATCGTACCGTCACTGGAGCTAGAATCGTTCATATTGACTAAGTTGACAAAGCACTCCGTGGCCGTCAACTTAGTAGGCCCAGAAGTCAGCCACCCACCAAGGTGGGTCCCAACTAGCAGGGGGAGTATTCATTTTTTTGTGCGTAATAAGGCGGCACTTTCGGTGGGTCCGGGCTGACAGCAGGGGGAACGTTTTTTCGCGAAATATGGTGGCCCGTCCGGTGGGTCCCAGCAGTCAGGGGGGAAACATTTTTTCGCCAAATACGGTGGCCCGTCCGGTGGGTCCCTGCTGTCAGGTGGAGGAATTATTATTTTCCACATAATAAGGAGGCACTTCCTTGCGGCTGCCGTGGACCCAGCTGTCAGCCTCTCCACGTACAATACTCTTCCGATGGAAGTCGTTCCTTGACCATGTTGACCACGCCGCGCCGAGAGCACCAGGGCGGTGGACGATGGAGAGGCCTAGGAAGGGGACGATGCGGAGCCGGGGAAGATGCGGCAGTGGATGCCCACGCGTAGAGGAGTATGAGGGTTCACTGGTTCGCCGTGGTGTGAGACTGCCATCGCCGCAGAATAACAGGGGGTGTGGGTGCGTAGAGGGATGGCCTGGCCAGCGGTGGGAGTAGTAGGGGGCGGTGAGGCCTTCGCGGCATCGCAACCGGCCACGGGAGGCAGGTGCACGAGGCACGACCGGCGCTGGTTTGGGCGGCTGGAGCAAGAAGACCAGAAGTTGAAGAAGCACTACTGTTGTTGGATGGACATCGTACGGTCAATGGAGCTAGAATCGTGCATATTGACTAAGTTGACAATGCCCTCGATCCCCGTCAACTTAGTAGGTCCACAAGTCAGCCTCCCACTATACTTGGTCCTAGCTAGTAGGGGGAGTATTCATTTTTTTGTGCGTAATAAGGAGGCACTTCCGGTGGGTCCGAGCTGACAGCGGGGGGAACATTTTTTTCACAAAATACGGTGGCCCGTCCGGTGGGTCCCAGCAGTCAGGGGGGAAATGTTTTTTCGCCAAATACGGTGGCCCGTCCGATGGGTCCCTGCTGTCAGGTGGAGGAATAATTATTTTCCGCGTAATAAGGAGGCACTTCCTTGCGGCTGCTATGGACCTAGCTGTAAGCCTCTCCACGACAGTACTCTTCCGATGGAAGTCGTTCCTTGACCACGTTGACCACGCATCGCCGAGAGTACCAGGGCGGTGGACGACGGCGAGGCCTAGGAACGGGACGACATGGAGCCGGGGAAGACGCGGCAGTGGAAGCCCGCGCGGAGAGGAGTACGAGGGTTCACTGGTTCGGCTGCGGTGTGAGGCTGCCGTCACCACAGGGCCTGGCCAGCGGTGGGAATAGTAGGGGGCGGTGAGGCCTCCACGGCAGCACAGCCGGCCATGGGAGGCAAGAGCATGCGGCACGACCGGCGTTGCTTTGGGCGGCTGGAGCAAGAAGACCAGAGGTTGAAGAAGCACTACGGTCGTTGGATGGACATCGTACGGTCACTGGAGCTAGAATCATTCATATTGACTTAGTTGACAAAGCAATCCGTCCCCGTCAACTTAGTAGGCCCACAAGTTAGCCACCCACCAAGGTGGGTCCCGACTACAGGGGGAGTATTCATTTTTTTGTGCATAATAAGGCGGCACTTCCGGTGGGTCCGAGGTGACAGCGGGGGGAACATTTTTTCGCGAAATACGGTGGCCCGTCCGATGGGTCCCAACAGTCAGGGGGGAAACATTGTTTTTGCCAAATACGGTGGCCCGTCCGGTGGGTCCTTGCTGTTAGGTGGAGGAATAATTATTTACCGCATAATAAGGAGGCTCTTCCTTGCGACTGCCATGGACCCAGCTGTCAGCCTCTCCACGTACAGTACTCTTCCGATGGAATATGTTCCTTGACCACGTTGACCACGCCGCGCCGAGAGCACCAGGGCGGTGGATGACGGCGAGGCCTAGGAAGGGGACGACGCGGAGCCGGGTAAGACGCGACAATGGATGCCCACGCGTAGAGGAGTATGAGGGTTCACTGGTTCGCCGCGGTGTGAGGCTGCCGTCGCCGCAGAATAACAGGGGGTGTGGGTGCGTAGAGGGATGGCCTGGCCATCGGTGGGAGTAGTAGGGGGCGGTGAGGCCTCCGCGGCATCGTAGCCGGCCACGAGAGGCAGGAGCACGAGGCATGACCGGCGCTGGTTTGGGCGGCTGGAGCAAGAAGATCAGAGGTTGAAGAAGCACTATGGTCATTGGATGGACATCGTACGGTCAATGGAGCTAGAATCGTGCATATTGACTATGTTGACAATGCCCTCCGTCCCCGTCAACTTAGTAGGCCCACAAGTCAGCCTCCCACTATACTGGGTCCCAACAAGCAGGGGGGTATTCATTTTTTTGTGAGTAATAAGGAGGCACTTCCGGTGCGTCCGAGCTGACACCGGGGGGAATGTTTTTTTTCGCGAAATACGGTGGCCAGTCCGGTGGGTCCCAACAGTCAGGAGGGGAAACGTTTTTTACGCCAAATACGATGGCCCGTCCGATGGGTCCCTGCTGTCAGGTGGAGGAATAATTATTTTCCGCGTAATAAGGAGGCACTTCCTTGCGGCTGCCGTGGACCCAGATGTCAGCCTCTCCACGACAGTACTCTTCCGATGGAAGTCATTCCTTGACCACGTTGACCATGCCGCGCCGAGAGCACCAGGGCGGTGGACGACGGCGAGGCCTAGGAAGGGGACGACGTGGAGCCGGGGAAGACGCGACAGTGGAAGCCCGCGCGTAGAGGAGTACGAGGGTTCACTGGTTCGGCTGCGCTGTGAGGCTGCCGTCGCCGCAGGGCCTGGCCAGCGGTGGGAATAGTAGGGCACGGTGAGGCCTCCGCGGCAGCACAGCCGGCCATGGGAGGCAGGAGCATGCGGCACGACCGGCGCTGCTTTGGGCAGCTGGAGGAAGAAGACGAGAGGTTGAAGAAGCACTACGGCCGTTGGATGGACATCGTACGGTCACTGGAGCTAGAATCGTTCACATTGACTAAATTGACAAAGCACTCCATCCCCGTCAACTTAGTAGGCCCACAAGTCAGCCACCCACCTAGGTGGGTCCCAACTAGCAGGGGGAGTATTCATTTTTTTGTGCGTAATAAGGCGGCACTTCTGGTGGGTCCGAGTTGATAGCAGGGGCAACGTTTTTTTCGCGAAATACGGTGGCCCGTTTGGTGGGTCCCAGCAGTTAGGGGGGAACATTTTTTTCGCCAAATATGGTGGCTCGTCCGATGGGTCCCTGCTGTCAGGTGGAGGAATAATTATTTTCTGCATAATAAGGAGGCACTTCCTTGCGGCTGCCGTGGACCCAGCTGTCAGCCTCTCCACGTACAGTACTCTTCCGATGGAAGTCGTTCCTCGACCACATTGACTACGCCGCGCTGAGAGCACCAGGGCGGTGGACGACCGCGAGGCCTAGGAAGGGGACGACGCAGAGCCGGGGAAGACGATGCAGTGGATGCCCACGTGTAGAGGAGTATGAGGGTTCACTGGTTCGCCGTGGTGTGAGGCTGCCGTCACCGCAGAATAACAGGGGGTGTGGGTGCGTAGAGGGATGGCCTGGCTAGCGGTGGGAGTAGTAGGGGCGGTTAGGCCTCCGCGGCATCGCAGCCGGCCACGGGAGGCAGGAGCACGAGGCACGACCGGCGCTGGTTTGGGCGGCTGGAGCAAGAAGACCAGAGGTTGAAGAAGCACTATGGTCGTTGGATGGACATCGTACGATCAATGGAGCTAGAATCATGCATATTGACTAAGTTGACAATGCCCTCCGTCCCCGTCAACTTAGTAGGCCCACAAGTCAGCCTCCCACTATACTGGGTCCCAGCTAGTAGGGGGAGTATTCATTTTTTTGTGCGTAATAAAGAGGCACTTCCGGTGGGTCCGAGCTGACAGCGGGGGGAACGTTTTTTTCGCGAAATACGGTGGCCCGTCCGGTGGCTCCCAGCAATCAGGGGGGAAACATTTTTTCGCCAAATACGGTGGCCCGTCCGGTGCGTCCCAGCTGTCAGGTGGAGGAATAATTAATTTCTGCGTAATAAGGAGGCACTTCCTTGCGGTGCCGTGGACCTAGCTGTCAGCCTCTCCACGACAGTACTCTTTCGATGGAATTCGTTCCTTGAGCATGTTGACCACGCCGCATCGAGAGCACCAGGGCGGTGGACGATGGCGAGGCCGAGGAAGGGGACGACGTGGAGCCGGGGAAGACGCGGTAGTGGATGCCCACGCGGAGTGGAGTACGTGGGTTCACTGGTTCGGCTGCGGTGTGAGGCTGCCGTCGCCGCAGAATAACATGGGGTGTGGGTGAGTAGAGGGATGCCCTGGCCAGTGGTGGGAGTAGTAGGGGGCGGTGAGGCCTGCATGGGAGGCGGGAGCAGGCGGTCCCGTCGACGCTGGATTTGGCGGCTGGAGCAAGAAGATCAGAGATTGAAGAAACACGACGGCCGTTGGATTGACATCCAACGGTTAGGTCTGCTAGAATCTTTTGTTAACATATATAATAACTAAAAAAAATCTTGGATATGCGTCAACTTAATAGGCCCATAAGTCATACCATTCCCTCTTTTTTTAATAATTTATATATAGCTCATTGCGACTTCTTATGCAATTTATTGCAGTCCGTTTTTTTGATTGGCCAGGGCCCATTTCGCATATTTCTGTGGGTTCGAAACTATTTTTAATACCGAAATGACAAGCCAGATTTAAAGTACTTCGACGATATATTTAAATTTTGTTAGTGCCTAGTGAAATAGGAATCTGAAAATGTGAAAAAATTCAGAAATTATAAAGTAATTGCCAATTTGTCATCTGTTTTTATATTTACAACCAATTTCATATTACTTTCAAGATTTGCAGGTGTCTTGAAAGAGTTGTAGCCCATCAAGGCGTAGAAAAATAAATAGGCCTGGATTGGGTATTCTTCAGAAAAAATAAACTGGTCTCATTTTCACAAAGAAAAAATAGCTGGGCTAGTCACGTGGTGAGCGTAAAATATAAGCCTGGGCTAGACGGGCCACAGCCCAGTTCAAACCCTGCTCCGTCTCAACAATAACAAAAAATACCACTCGAGCAGCTACGTCCCAGGTGTCAGCCGATCTTGTGCTGTTCTCTTGTCTATTGATTATATACGCTCACAATGTCGTGGGTCCCATATGTCAGGAAAACACTAGGAGGAAGCATTTTATTTTTCCATACGCTGACATGGTGGGCCCATATTGTCATCCTCTCCACGTACTTCTGCCGATTCCTGTTGTTTGTTGACCATGTTGACAACGCGAGAGGGCGGCGCCACGGCGAGCGCACCAAAGTGCGCGGAGGACGACGTCGAGGCCTTGGACGTCGGCGTTAACGATTTAGGAGAAGGTTGGGCGGCGATGCGTGCGCTGAGGTGCAGCCAGCAGTGGGAGGCGGAAGCAGGCGGCCCCGCCGGCGCTGGTTTGGTTTTGGCGGCTGGAGGAAGACAGGACTGAAGAAACACGACAGACTGTAAAAGCAGCAGGAGTACTTAACAACCTTAACTGAAACCAGCAAGGGCACTTAACAACCATAGCTGAAAGCAGTATAAGTATTTATACAGGTTCAACCGTACAAAGCACGCCTCGAACAGTGCTACTTTGCCTACAGTTAACCAAGGGTGAGGCCGCAAGCCCCAGGACAAGGCCCAGGCGCCACCCCACGCATCCACAACCTTTTGAAAGTGGCTTCATCTCGCAATGTGGTCAATAAACAGGATATTCGCTTTAGAGCCATGGAAAAGCAGGAACATAATCTTCTGTCCTATTCTCCAAGATGGGCGGGCCTTCATTATTTGATACCACCCATGAATAAGTATCTTTTCACCTCCAAGGGGAATGGAGTAGGTCGACAGAAACATCATGTTGTGACCAAGCGCAAGTCTGACCCGACCATGGTGAGGCATTTGTATAGGAACAATAGAACTGGGCAGTTTCTGTTTCAAGAAGATCACAGCTGTAAAACAGTGTATAAGCAATAGTTTATGAACAACATATATAACAGAAAATAGCTCGTACCATAAGTTTCTCGACACAGTTCGACCTGTTCAACGAGTGCAGCAGTGACACACATATCCCACGTGGCCTTCCACCATTGAAACACCCCATAAGGACCTCAAGACGATCAATAAAGTGTAGGAGCTTGTGGATGTTGTCCCAGTCAACTTCAGTGCCATCAGTAACAGCCGAGTTGTTACAGAATAACAATCGAGCAGCCTGCTTAACTCTGAAAAAACCTACACGTGCCACCAATTATAAGAAAATATTAGTTAGAAGTAGCATCTTCGTGAGAGATTCGTTGCTACTTCTAAAGTTAAATTGTGATTAGTTAGATAGAATAGGTGGATTAAGAAGTAATCGAGGCAACAAGCAAGAACCAGATACAAAACCAACATGGATAAACAATTGGAACGATGTCGGGGTGGAAGATCGCAGTGAAGATGAGACCAGGTTCTGCTATTTCCATCAACATTCGAGCGCCAACTTTCAGTCTGTAACACAGAAAGTTTATCCTAGTTCGGCCATAAAAAAGCAGCGATCTTCTTGGTTCATGAACCGAACTCGGAACTTATATCCATGGCTTGTCTTCACTGTGACCATTAAACTGGTGTATTCAGTTATGGCAAGGCCGAGCATCTTGAGTACATGTGTTCTGGCAGAGCAAATAATGCACTGCAGGAAAAATAATATGAGAACACAATGTATTCCCTATCCAAATCTAGAAATAACTTCCTCCTTCACGTCAGTGTTGACCATCGTACTAGTAGTACCTTTTATCCAAATATAGCAATCCAAATTTCCAAATTAGCCGACAACATGTTAAAAAAAACCCCACCCTCCCGAATAGAAAAGAGGATTCTAGGAACATACTATGCACATTTTAAAATCCTGTATTAGGATGAGAAGGAACAAGTGTGGCATCTCGCTGAGGGCGCAGAAACCTGTAGGGTCCTTGCAGTTTGGGCACTGCAAATGAAACACACTAGATTTAGTAGAAAGAAAAATGCATCAACGGCGGCGGCTGCCATCCTAGGATTACCCACGACCAAGGGACTTGGATTTATCGGGGATGGATGAAGAATTCGTACCTGGTTCTCCATGAGAAAACCCTATGCAATTGCCGAGAGGGGATTTTCTCTGAACAAGCAGACGAGGGAGAAGGGGATTCAGGCCCAGTGAAATATTACCGCTTCATCCGTCCAGCTTGCTGCTAAAGCTGGAAGAGGGGGGGGGGTTGTGATTTGACGGCTCATTGGGCATTACTGCGGTGCTACGACCAGGGTGTGTCTACCGTTTAGTTGTGCACTCTAATTTGTGCATATGGCACGTGGACCCCGTTGCCGGATGCCCCACATATCAGCGAAAGGAAGTAGAAAGATAGGAGTAACTAGTTACACAAAAATATATTTTTGACAAAGAGATACTCCCTCTGTAAAGAAATATACAAATCTTTTATATCACAACTTTATACATACAAATTTATATCTGACGGATAGGAAGGAAACTATGGCAATTTTGCAAAAAGGTACCCACACATCTCTCCACATTTGCAAATAAGGCCTTCCCTCGTTCATCCTTTTCTCTCACAAGATAAAATACTCATACAAATGCATCTTGATGTTACGTGCAACGCACGGGCATTATGGGGGTTCAGCTGAGAATATAATACTCAGACAGGCTCACGGTTCTGGACTTTGGGCCACAGGCCCACCCTGCATGTTTGGGGGCCCATGTGTTCTACCTCAGCGCTTTTCATACTGCAAGCGATCGGTACGACGCTGATTTTAGATGTTGTCGTGAGGCAAATACACAAAATTGAATAAAGCACGACAGCTGTTGGAATGAAATCAAACGACAGTTCCTAACCAGCAATGAGAGTTGCAATTCTACCAACGATATACCATGTGATAAATAATACTGTCGTATTACTTATACACACAAGACACTTGTTTCACCATGCCAGATTATTACATCAAAATCTCTCATAGGATAGATCAGTTCGACAGTTGCGTGCTGCCACTGAAGAATTTCAAAGTGGATTTGGACCAGCTCTCCTTGCCGAGAAAGTTCGATTTTGAGATCATCCCCTACCGAAAGATATGATTTAGATTTTAACCTTGACCATCCTTTAGCATCAATCATCATGCGACCATCCTTTGTACTTATGGTATATTGAGCAGGTTCATTTAGACCAACGCTGCGCATGGTAAGAGAAACTTGGCCGCTGTCGCACGGATTGTTGAACGACTCCCTCGTTGCTCTAGGAATTCTTTGTTTGCAAACAAGAAGACATACCCAAGCACTTAGATCAACACAGTGAATCATGCGAAACAACATAGAAAGAAAAAAGAACGAAACACTTGGGTGACCAATGCTTACCAAGAAGGTGGACATGTCGGTTTTTGTAAGGACTTTGGTATATGAAGTGTGAACTGCAGCCGAGTCTATTGCCGATGCAACTGCTCCTTCGGTTGTTGCTGCACGGGCTGGAGCAGATGCAATTGCAAGTGTTGGTTCAGGTGCCAAAGCCGCTGCTGCTGCCATAGATGGTGCTCCTTGTAGAGCCGGTGCCGGTGTCGGAGCAGGTGCCGGTGTTGATGCCCGATCCTCCGATAGATCGGCTTGATCCGCTGAAGCGGTCGGTGCCCAATCCTCAGCTGGATCAGACTGAGCTACTACCACAGTCAGTGCTAGAGCAACTGCCGGTGCTCGATCCGTTGCTGAAGGTGGTACCGATGTGCAAGAAAGCGGCGATCGTGTCTGGTCTGCTATGATCAACTTTCTAACTTGACTAGGCTTCATGACCGTGATCCAGTTTTTTCCTTCATTTCTTTTAAACGTGAGAAGGACTAATTCTGGTGTTTTTGTTAAACCAAACTGCAGTTCATCATAGGGATTCAGCTTTTACTCAGACAACAGACTGATCCAATTTTTTCTAGTAATATAAGTGATGGACAATGCCTTCGTTACTTTCACGACATAAGAAGTGAAACCTGCAAAAATAGCCATCGTAGAGCAAACCAAACGGTTTATTCTGTGATGAATCTCACATGGCAAAACCTGCATCATAAAATTGTAGGAAAAGAAAGAAAACATGACATTAAATCAATAAGATTTAGACAGTAAATCAATAAGATTTACTTGATGTGACGTGAGTGAATCCTTACCAGGAAATCACTATCTTGAAGTACTAAACAGAAGATTGATCGTCCAACTACGGGTGGCATACAGGGGCCCCGCCTACTCCCACAAGCAGGACATTCCAAAGGTCGTGACAAATCGTATGGATCGAACATCCATGGGACTGGAAATCCTGGTGGGTGCGATAAACCCTGCAATGCATACAGATATTGGAGTGTAACCATAATTGATAAACCATCCTCACAAAAAAGATGATCTAGATACTTCAAAATATACAGACTGAATTGAGTGGACAAACATTAACATAGATCGTTCTCAGGACTGACCACACACCAAAAGAGGCAGTACTAATAAACAATACAGGGTTCACAAACACAATCAAGTACTGAACAATAGTACTTACTACAGACAAGCAAAGTTGCACTAATTAAACTCTGCAGACTATTTCTTGCCACCGACCTACGGGATGAACCCCACATACTGACTAGACCATGGACTTCGTGAGAGATGTCTACATGCACCATCACCATCTCGTCAACCTTGGAGAACCTAACAGAGTGGTCTTTCCACTCATAAACATGATCATGAAGACATGCCGCATCAGATTTATTGGGGAGCTTTACAAGAACCACACCCTTCGTAATCGAAGGCATAGCCACGAAATTGTTGTGGTCAAGTACAGCCTCGAGAACACGCCTGACAACAATGCTACATGAAAACACTAGTTCAGGACACGTGGCGACAAGGACACAACAACTGGATAGTTTAGCGGTAGAACTCATCCTCAGGTCTTCCAGTTCACACGACATGACTTTGAGAACTTCATCTCCACCGCGGACCTGGTTGTAATTCAAACAGAAACCATATTTTATTACTACCTCCGTTCAGAAATATAAGATGATTTTCGATATTATACTCCATATATGACAACATATACGCACAGAAATGAGTGAACAAAGACACTAGAACATGTCTTCAAAGGCATGAGAGCAGAGGGATTACTTGCAATATCCATAACACAAGTTACTGAGGCAAATATACCATCTTAAAAGGTAGCATTGATGTTCATAAAGTACTCCCTCCGTCCCAAAATTCTTGTCTTAGATTTGTCTAGATACGGATGTATCAAGTCACATTTTAGTATTAGATACATTCGTACCTAGACAAATGTAACACAAGAAATTTGGGACAGAGGGAGTAGTTGAAAGTAATCTATAAGAAATCAGTGTCAACCTCTCGCATGTTTTGGTCAAAAGAGGAATTTAGAACCATCATTTGGCACACAAAAATCACATGCAAGATCACCCAGAAAGTTGTACTACTAGTACTGGTATTGCGTGTTAGATGAAAAAACACGATCAAGATCGAGAAAAAGATCATCAAGAAGAGATATTACCTGGACTTGCTTAATGAGGGATCCCGGAGAGGGGGGCTTGGACATGGCTATGGCTTTGAGCTTGTCTGCGGTAGTCTCGGTGGGGTGCTTGCGCTTCTTCGTACCATGAGCCTCGACGGTTTTGGCCGGAGCCATAGACATCACTTCGGCCGGTGCTCCAGCGTCAATCAAGAAACTATCAAATAGAAATAAAAGAAAAGAAACCATAATCACAAACCCAAAAGAAGATAAGAGAGGGAGTTATAGGATCAGTTTCAGGGTTGCAAGACCGGGCCTTGGCCAGAATCAACACCATTGATGCGCTCACCTTTCCTTCTTTGGGAGAGAAGAACAATGGCAGAAGCAGGCCGGGGTTTCTTGAAGAAATGAGGAACAAGATGAGGGAGAAGCGAGTTGGGTAGAGATGAAGTTGAGAGAGAAGAGTGAAATGATGGTTGCTTCGTCCGTCCAACTTACTGCTGGAAAGGAGGGGGTTTTGTGATTTGATGGCTCATTGGGCATTACTGCGGTGCTTCGATCGGGGTAGTCTACCGTCACTCTACTACGGAGTAATTTAGTGCATGGCTGGTGGACCCCGATGCTGGCTGTCCCACACGTCAGCGAAAGTGAGTAATTTAATGCATGGCTGGAGGAGGATCCACACGGTAGAGCGTGTCCACTGTTTTCCTGAAGAAAAAAATGATTACAGCAAGCGTTTCCACTCTTACGACGGAGGAGTGCGAAACACGGCAGCCACTTGAACATACACAGTGCTCCTACTACTAGGCATGTGCAGTGGTTCATACGTCAGTACTACATAATCTTGTTGCTAGTGTAGGAATAAGATATGATGACAACAAATGATGTTGTGCGCATGTCAACTATATGAATAGTAATTTAGTAACATAATACCGCTTTCTCGACTGTCCGGTCGAGAATGAACGGTGAGATTAATGTTAACAGAACTAGGTCTACAGCGCACGGAGAGTACAATGCTACAGTACTCCACGAAACAGGAACCATATGAAGCACGAATAGTGTTAGGCAGGGTGTATGAAGGGTGCACAGGATGGGAGCAAAAGTTCCCTTCTCGACCCACTTTTGGGCGTTTGGCAGAGTGCATGAAGGGTGCATGAGTCCACACTAGTAGGTTAACACAAATACACGAAGAGAAAACAACTACTCCCTCCGTCTAGGTGTGTAAGTCATCTTACGTTGTGCACTGCGACCAAGGAGGAGAGGAAAACGAGAAAACTTAATGTCTTTTTGCTAATTAATAGCATTGCATGCAATGAACTAACCATTGCATGTTATGTTTATTAGTCTCAAGTCATTGAAAGCATGCACGGCCCACGTCTCTTATTGGTTGATATGTCACAGAACAAGAAACGGGGAGGGAGTTAATGTACCGTGCCCAAGTGTTTTGGGATTATTTGGTTTTCGTAAGGTGACTTACACACCTAGACAGAGGAGTATATTGAGATGAGAATGCAACCAAACACACAAACACGTTTTGTGCTACAGTAACTGATCTGCACCGTCTGAGTTTGATCCAATGGTCATGTTGTGTTGAGACATGGACATGCCCATGCAGAGGGCGCCTAAACACCACCGAAGTCCCTCTGCTTCTCGAGGCGCACAACGTTGGTGATGCAGGGGGCGAAATGGCTGAAAGGCAATGCAATCTACGGGAAGGCAGAGGGAGCCAGGGAGCGGGGAATCTTTTGGTTTTCACCATGGTAAAACACCAGTCGACGACTTCTCACATCAGGGAGCAGTGGGTTTTACAGGCGGAGTCATCGTGACTAATTGCTGTCGCACCTGCTCCCGTCAATCAAAAAATTAAAAATCCGACCGCTTCTGCTCCTGTCAATCAAAAAATTAAAATCCTGCCGCACTCAAACATCAGAGCAACGCCGCGGTGGATATTTAAATTTACCTGCCAGCAAGTAGATAAAAAAGGGGTGAAAAAACAAATATGGTGGTGGCCTAGCTAATCGGTCAAACTAGTCCAACTAGCTAGCCACCGTGCTTCACTGATGTACTCGGCGAGAAAAGTGGTCTTTCGTGATTTGACGACTCATTTACTTGCTTCGGCGAAAACACGCGGTAGGGCATCCCACGCTAGGAAGAATATATGCGTGCACCACCCGGGAGGACCCCGAAACCGCGTTGTAGGGTGTGCCATGTCTCGGCACGGAGGAAAAATGTGCGTGTAAAAATTTACTGTATCAGACGTAGTACCTATGGTTCGACCTCGGGACCCAGCCAGTCGGTCGAAAAACACCCGACTAGCCACACAGCTTCATCATGCTAACATGGCACGGAGGATAGGTGTGGTCAGCTCCGTCTCGACCAGCCACAACGTATCTTGTTCTAGGCGATTCTTCTATTTTCCAAGCTTTTTTTAGTTGTAATAACACCACGACAAGCTAGCACCGCTCTTCGTGTGTGCCCGTGCAAAGGTTAGACGATGGAGAGAAGAGAGAGGTCGCAGACCTGGGACCCACCAGTAAGTGAGTCAACGGTCATGCACGTGTTGATGAGGCACTCCCTGTACTCTACTCAACGTAATACTGTATAAAATCAAGTTATGGGACAAAGCCAACAACCATTGTTGTTTCAGGCTATCGACTTACGCTTTGTAGTCCAGGTTGCCAGTTCGAATCTCGTCTTTCATATTTGTTAGTTTTTTGTCTAAATTTGATTAATGACAAGTGGGACCCCGTGTGTTGTTCCAATATTTCAGTGTAGGATGGTTTTTTTGAACAAACACTTTGCACGGTTAGACAAGTAACGGCACAAGTTACACGTTTTGCAAGTTTACGAACAAAAATGACAGCATCATAGAATATCACATCCACCCCGCAGCTTAGATGCTATGGTGATACGGGTTTTTACACCGTTGGAAGTGAGATCCAATGGCTCGGGAGTAGTTTTTGTAATTATGCGTAATTTCCAAACTCTCCAAAGGTTTTTTTGCAAATAAAACATTCAGGCCTCGTGTGTGCCACTGCATCTTGGATCCAACGGCTGCCCGTTGCTCATATTAGGTGCTCCTCGTAGCTTAGTTACCCGCTACGGTGATATGAGCATCTAGGTCGTATGATCAGTGATCAGATGGCACATGCGTAGTACTTGTACTTTCTGCATAATTCCCAAACTCTCTCAGCCGTATATTGCAAAAAACATTCAAACCTCCTACCGTGGGCCGTTAGATCTCTGTGAACTCGTATCACCATAGAATCTACGATGCGGGAGCACCTCTTATTCTCCCGCGCGAGAAAACATAAGGTGCTCTCGCAGCTTGGATGCTACGGTGATACGTGCTTCGAGGTCGTTTGATCTGAGATCCAATGGCATCTGAGCAGTCTTTGTGCTTGTAAGTAGTGGTCGAACTCTTTGGGGGCTTTTATGCAAAAAACCATTCGAACCACCGAGGAGGTGTTGGGTCACAAATCCAACGGCTCCGAAGAGCCTGTATCACCAAAGCATCTAAGGTGTGGTAGCACATGATATTCTTACATACAAGAGAATATGATGTCCTCCTTCATCTTAGATGCTACGGTGATACGAGCTTCGAGGTCGTTGGATATGGGATCCAAGGGCATCTGAGTAGTTTTTGTACAAATTGTGTGCAATTCTCAAACTCATCAAGGTTTCCTGTAAAAATATTAAGACATCATGTGAGCTGCTATATCTCAGATCTACAAGCTCCAAGCAACTCGTATCGGCATATCTAAGGTATGGGGGCACATGATATTCTCCCGGGGAGGAGGGGTGGGGGGTGCACAACCAATCGGTGGTTGGGAGGGTGGAGACAAATATAATCTAAACAACCCTAAACAGAGCTTCACAATTTTATCTAAGGTCGAGGGGGTGACCCCCGACAATCATAGCTCCGCCTAATTAGACACAACATTTGCATGTACTGTAGTACTAGACTTAATATTCATGTTTCAGTTTCATGTTCACTTTAAATATTTAATTGAGGACCATGCATGTCTTACATTTTACTCCCTTCGTTCCTAAATATTAGTGTTTTTAGAGATTTCAAGTGGGCTGGCACATACGGATGTATATAGACATATTTTAGAGTGTAGATTCACTCATTTTGCTCCGTATGTAGTCGCTTGTTGAAATCTATAAAAGACTAATATTTAGGAACAGAAGGAGTATTTTTGAATTTGTGTCATACATGCATGGTTTGGAAAAATAAATGCACTATACTTATTGGATTGTTGTTGTGTTCGTGTGTGGGTCTCTCTCTCTCTCTCACTCTCTCTCTCTCTCTCTGTGTGTGTGTGTGTGGTCATATGCTTGATACATACAAAATTTTCTCACCTCCATATTGTTCATCTTTTAAATTTGAATTTGCATTGAAAAAATTACTAGGGATACCATGAAATGTGAAATCCACATTGAGATCACTATATCACAAACTCACTCTAATTCAACAACTCGTCATAAATCAATTACCACGTTGAGATTAGTATTTGCAAGGAAAATACGGGCATTGTAATACACATAGATTCGTTCGGAAATTTAAAAGGTTCCTTTCGTATTCTCGAATGGTAGGACCCAACGGCGTACCAGCCAGACCTTGGCTCGTGTTGATAAAGAAAAACCGGGCTCGTGTCCTTCTGGTGGCGTGCGTGGTACGCACATTTGGCAACCCCAACCAGTCGAGCCTCCGCGTTTCGAGTCGAAATATCCGGCGTCCAAAATTCCAGCCTAGGAAATTCCTCTCATGTCCCCGGTCCATAATGACTACCGATGAACAACGAAGGGATGCTTTAGTAACTAGACAACGTTACCTACCATGCCGAGCACGGTTCAATTCCCTCGGTCGCCGCTCGCCAAAGTCACCCGTCAACTGCATTGCCTAGTACTACTACTACTACACCAGGATGAGCACAAAATTGAGCCCGTTTGTTCGTGCCTAGTACTTGAGTTAATATATCAGGCAATGCACTGGTACGGAGGGAGTACCCTTTTGCTCTGCATATATAACTTGTCTGAAGTCTAACTAAGCAAAATGTTTGACCAAATCCTTTCTTAAGAAATACAACAGGACATATGTATGGCTTGAAAATTTATTGCATGATGCAGGTTATGACATTGTTTCGAATCCTGGATCTTAAATTTCAGAAAATACAAAAGTGACCATAAATTCTTGAAACAGAGCATGGTCACATGATATGGCACAAATATTACTTCATAATTTTTTCTTCAATTTGAGACAAGCTGCTTATGACAAGTTGCACAAATGAAGAGCCAAGGTATTTTGGAACAAAGACCTGTCGCGTTAAGGCAAACGCTTTCATTATTGAAATCGTGGGCGTTTACGTGCCGCCACGAGTCCCGCTTCTCATCGACAGGTGCCATCCGAGCAAGCGTGTGAGTCGACAGGAGGCGTGCGAGCAGACCGCTGCGCCGGCTGACAGGGAGGCGTGCGAGCAGACCGCTGTGCAGGCTCACCGAGTGGCGAGCCCTTTGACCAGGTGATACGTCTCCAACGTATCTATAATTTTTGATTGTTCCATGCTATTATTTATGAAGTCTTGGATGTTTAATGGGATTTATCATTCACTTTTATATCATTTTTGGACTAACCTACTGATCCAAAGGCCCAGTCGAGATTGCTGTTTTTTGCCTATTTCAGAGTTTTGCAGAAAAGGAATATCAAACGGAGTCCAAACGGAATGAAACCTTCGCGAGAGATATTTTTGGAGAAAATCACGCACGGGAAATGTCAGGACCAAGTCAGGGGACAACTGGGCTGCCCTCGAGAGTGGGGGGCGCGCCCCCTGCCTCGAGGCTGGCCCGTGTGGCCCCCGGTGCCCTCCTTCTTCCTATATATACCTACGTACCACAGAAACTCCATACGCACAGAGAAAACCCTAATTCCACCACCGTAGCTTCTGTTCCCATGGAGATCTCATCTTGGAGCCTGTTCCGGGAGGGGGATCCATCACGGAGGCCTTCATCATCATCATCATCGCCCTCACCATGAGTTGTGAGTAGTTTACCACAGACCTTCGGGTCCATAACTAGTATCCAGATGGCTTTTTCTCTCTCTCCGGATCTCAATACGAAGTTCTCCTCGGTCTTCGAGGAGATCTATTCGATGTAATCTCTTTTTGTGGTGTGTTTGTCGAGATCCGATGAATTGTGAGTTTATGATCAAGGTTATCTATGAAAGATATTTGGTTCTTCTTTGAACTTTTTATGTGTGCTCATAATATCCTTGCAAGTCTTTTCGAATTATTGGTTTGGTTTGGCCTACTAGATCTATAGTTCTTGTAATGGGAGAAGTGCTTGGCTTTGGGTTCAATCTTGCAGTGTCCTTTCCCAGTGACAGCTGGGGCAGCAAGGCACGTATTGTATTGTTTGAGTTTATCCCTCTACATCATATCATCTTGCTTAAGGCGTTACTCTGTTCGTATGAACTCAATACACTAGATGCATGCTGGATAGCGGTCGATGTGTGGAGTAATAGTAGTAGATGCAGAATCGTTTCGGTCTACTTGTCTCGGACGTGATGCCTATATACAATGATCATGCCTAGATAGTCTCATAATTATTCGCTTTTCTATCAATTGCTCGACAGTAGTTTGTTTACCCGCCGTAGAATATCGCTATCATGAGAGAAGCCACTAGAGAAAACTATGGCCCCTGGGTCTATTCTCAACATATCAATCTACGTCTACTTTACTTTTCTTGCTTTTTTGCTATTTTATTAAACCAAAAATATAACTATCATCTCTATCAGATCTCACTCTTGTAAGTGACCGTAAAGGGATTGACAACCCCTTATCGCGTTGGCTGTGAAGTTCTTATTTGTTTGTGCAGGTGCGAGGGACTCGCGCGTGGTCTCCTACTGGATTGATACCTTGGTTCTCAAAAACTAAGGGAAATACTTACGCTACTGTGCTGCATCTCCCTTTCCTCTTCGAGGGAATACAACGCAAGCTCAAGAGGTAGGAAGAAGAATTCCTGGCGCCGTTGCCAGGGAGGCTTACGCAAAAGTCATATACCAAGTACCTATCACAAACCCTTATCCTTCGCATTAAATTTATTTGCCTCTCGTTTTCCTCTCCCCCACTTCACCCTTGCCGTTTTATTTGCCCTTCTTCCATCGTGTGTTTTTCGTTCGCTTGCTTCTTGTTTGCTTGTGTGTGTTGGATTGCTTGTTTGTCATTATGGCTCAGAACAATACCAAATTGTATGACTTCTCCAATACCAACAACAATGATTTTATTAGCACTCCGATTGCTCCTATTAGCTATGCTGAATCTTGTGAGATCAATGTTGCTTTGTTGAATCTTGTCATGAAAGATCAATTCTCCGGCGTTCCTAGTGAAGATGCCGCTACCCATCTAAACAACTTTGTTGATTTGTGTGATATGCAAAAGAAAAGGGATACGGATAACGATATTGTTAAACTGAAGTTATTTCCGTTTTCACTTAGAGATCGTGCTAAAACTTGGTTTTCCTCTTTGCCTAGAAATAGCATTGATTCGTGGAATAAGTGCAAAGATGCTTTTATTTCTAAGTATTTCCCTCCTGCTAAGATCATCTCTCTTAGAAACGATATTATGAATTTTAAGCAACTAGATCATGAGCATGTTGCACAAGCTTGCGAGAGAATGAAATTTATGATACGTAATTTCCCTACACATGGTTTGAATCTATGGATGATTATTCAGAACTTTTATGCTGGCTTGAATTTTGCTTCTAGAAATCTTTTAGATTCGGCCGCCGGAGGCACTTTCATGGAAACCACCTTAGGAGAAGCTACCAAACTCCTAGATAATATTATGGTTAATTATTCTCAATGGCACACCGAAAGATCTACTAGTAAAAAAGTGCATGCTGTCGAAGAAATTGGTGTTTTGAGTGGAAAGATGGATGAACTTATGAAATTGTTTGCTGCTAAGAGTGCTTCTTCTGATCCTAATGATATGCCTTTATCCACTTTGATTGAGAATAACAATGAATCTTTGGATGTGAATTTTGTTGGTAGGAATAATTTTGGTAACAATGCTTATAGAGGTAATTTTAATCCTAGGCCTTTTCCTAGTAATTCCTCTAATAATTTTGGTAATTCCTACAACAACTCTTATGGAAAGATGCCTTCTGAATTTGAAACTAGTATTAAGGAGTTTATGATCTCGCAAAAGAATTTCAATGCTATGCTTGAAGATAAATTGCTTAAAGTTGATGAATTGGCTAGAAGTGTGGATATAATTACTCTTGATGTTGATTCTTTGAAACTTAGATCTATCCCACCTAAGCATGATATCAATGAGTCTCTCAAAGCCATGAGAATTTCCATTGATGAATGCAAAGAAAGAACCGCTAGAATGCGTGCTAAGAGAGAGAATTATATTAAATCGTGTTCTTCTAGTTATCATGGAAATAAAGATAAATATCTGAAAGTTATTGATGTGTCTCCTATTAGATCCCTGTTTTCTAGTATTAATCTTGATGAGAATAGGATTGGAGATGATTCTGCTTTAAGGTGTCCCAATGATTCGGAGTTTTTAGATCTTGATGCTAAATTTGCTAAAAGTGGGAGTGAAGAGGTTAAAACTTTGCATAGTGATGAACTCACCACTTTGGATTTCAAGGGATTCAATTATGATAATTGCTCTTTGATTGATTGTATTTCCTTGTTGCAATCCGTGCTAAATTCTCTGCATGCTTATAGTCAAAATAAAGCTTTCACGAAACACATAGTTGATGCTTTGATGCAATCTTATGAAGAAAAACTTGAGTTTGAAGTTTCTATACCTAGAAAGCTTTATGATGAGTGGGAACCTATGTCACACCCTGTTTTTCATGCCACATTGCTTAAGCTAATTATCATGCTAAAAATGTGGGTTTACAAAAACTTTTGAGTGTTTTTGGCTTTGCTTGATTGATTTTCTGCGTGTTGTTTGCTAGTGCTCTAAAAATCAAATAAATCCTCCAACTCTTATACTTCATCTCCTTGATCCAAAACCTTTTCCCAATGATCATGCCATGTGTATAGACAAGTATAGTATTTTCTTATAAAAATATTTTGGCCAAATAGAATTTTTTGAAATTAGTTTTCCAAAAACCCCTGAATTGAGGTTTGCACTACAAGTACCTTATTTAGGGTGTGAAAAATCTTTCAAAAAGTATATTTGAACCCTATTAGGTATAGGACTCCCATAAACCACAAAATTATAATTTTAAAAGTTATTTATATGTTTTATTTAAAAGCTTTTTCTTAAGGCCAGAAATGGTCTTTAATAGGGAAAAATTATTTAATTATTTCAAAAATATTTGCCAAAATTCAGGGAAACTCATAGGACATATATTGTCCATATATAAGAGTTTCAACACATGGTCATGTTCAAAATATTGGACAAATCCCTCAGAAACCCTTTCTGGATATTTCAAGCTTTTGAAATATTTACAAAGGGAATATTCTCTAAAAATTCCAGGGAAATTCTATCATGTCGTACATGACATATTTGATGATCTTGCCAAGCCCCATGCCTTGGGAAGCAAGGAAACATCATCAAAACCCCTCAAAAACATTTTGTCCATATATGAAGTTTGAGCAACTTTACATTGCCAAACTTGTCCAAATGCTCTCAAACTTGGTGCACATGCTAGAATGGTCTAATAAGACATCTAGACCAACTGGCACAAGCTTTGGAGAAGGGTAACTTGATCAGAGTACCCCAAAACCATTTCTGTTCAAATTCAAATTTGAACAACTTTACATTATCAACTTTTTACCCGGGGCTTCAAACTTTGTGGGCATGATCATAACCCCAAATGATGACCCTACACCAAGTGGTGCATCAAGGGGAGATGGTTAGCTTAACTCAAACATGGTGAAATCATTTCTGTTGATTTCTAGGGTTCACCAAAGTTACATTGGCAAGTTTCTTCAAACAAGCCCAAATTTTGTGAAACACCCTATTTCCATATGTCATTTAATCCTGTTAAGTGTAATAACCAGTGGAGATCATTTGCTTGCTCAAAACATGATCAAACACCTTCTGCCAATTTACCAAAACCATTGTTTTGACCCCTTTCACTATTTCCCTTTACCTCAAATTCTTACCACAGGTAAGCCTAATCATCTTCTACCTCCAGTAACTCACCCATGCCTCAACTCAATCATTGGAGGGGGTAAAATCCCATTTTACTCTTCTAGACAGCAGCAATCTCCTTCCTCCTCACCTCCCTCCTCATTCCAGTGGCCCTCCAGGGCATCCCAGGCCATCTGTGCATTGTTTACTTCCCCCTAGCACGGTTGGACATAAGGGGACACGCCAATGACACCTTGTTTATGCCATGGCATGCAGAGTTCACGCTCTGGAGCGCGCTACAGTGCCCTGGCGCACTGTAGCCTCGCCCAATCAGTCGCCCCGACCACCTCGTGCTCCCCCCTCGCGCCGTTCGATGCGCCTCGGCGTCCGCAACGCCCCCCGGCGTTGTCCCCCTCCTTCTTCTCCCTCCAATGGACGCCCTCGCACGCGCGCCGGCCGCCCGCGAGCTCCAACCTCTGGCCTCACACGCGCAAGCCCTCTGGCACCTCCCCCGCTCCTCCTCTCTCTTCATGGCGCCCTACTCGAGTCCCACGAACACCGTAGACAGCTCCCCGCCCTCTCTCCTGGCCTCCCGAGCCGTTGCCACGACCACTCGTGCGCCGCATCCACGGTGAGCTGCGGGACGGCTATATAAGGCCGTTCCAGACCCTCCTCTGGAGCCCCTTCGCTCTCTCTCCTTCCCAGCAACCCCCTGGACCAACCCTCACCTCTCCCCGCGCCCTCAATGCACCTCCGTGGCCGGAGCCTTGCCGACGGCCGCCGCTCGAATTCAAGCAACCCCGAGCCCCTCTCTCCCTCCTGGCCACTCCGGTGCCATCGCACGATCTCCACGAAGCTCCCCACCTCCGCCAATCCTCCCCGAGATGCCCGTGCGCTCGAAGCCCAAGGTGGCCGAGGCCCTTCTCCGCCATGGTTGGACCCCTGCCCGACCTGGTCCTTTCCGGCAAGCGTGTTACCCATGGCTGGATGCGCCTCTCCGCGCTGGTCATTCCGGTGGCCGGGGCATCGCCGGAGACGGCCCGAGTCGACGGGGCCACGCCGGCGAGCGCTCGGCCCTGCCTCCCCTGCCTCACCTCTGTTCGAGCGGGAGGTAGGAGATGGCCTGAGCTCCGGGCCCCGCTCGTCAGCGACCCGGTGGGCGGGCCCCACCCGTTTAAGTGGAAGCGGCGCCAGCCAGAGCCGCCTCCCCTGCGCGAAGACGGCTTACCTGGAAGACGCCATCGACGTGGCCTGGTCCCCTACGCGCGGATGTGCAGCTGGGCCGGCCCAGTGCGCTACGGCAGCATACTGCGCCCTGCGCACAGTAAAGGGGTAAAACCCCCTCCCCTTTTCCCATTTTCTTTTTCTATATTTTGAAATACCCTTAAATAATTCAAATTAACTCCAAATCTGATGATTCAAATTTCTGGTAGTTTCTAAAATCCTGATCTACCTGTTGGTGCAACATGCACATTTTTCCAGAAACTTTTCCTTCTCAAATAATTATCAAATGTCATTATTCCATTTTCTGTGATGAACTTTAGAAAATCACAAAGAGCTCCAATTTGATCCAAATGCAGTGGTTCAAATTCCTAGGTGCTTGTCATATCCAAACTTAGTTTTGGAACATTTTTATTAATACTTTGTGTACCCCACCAAATAATGAGCCATTTCTTCATATTTATCAACTTTGCAAAATCCTAGGAAATTCATTTGAATTCCAAATCCAGTGAAACCAACTCCTAGATGCTTCTAAAATCATGACTTGTTAATGGGTGCCTTTGCCCATCATTCAAGAATATATTTCTGTACACTCCTTTCAAATCCATAAACCCCTTGGTTCCATCAGATTGAAATATTCCAAACTATCCATTGATCCAATACCTATGAGAACACCTTGGTCATTTCTCATATGACCAGAGGTATCCTAGAAAATTCCAACTCCTATATTTAGAGCACTTTTATTTTTGCCTTGTTGTGTTGCTTATTATGATTGTTTCCATCGTTAGTTGGCAAAATAAACGGAGTACTCGGAGAAGGACCGGAAGGTTTGAAGACTCGGAAGGATAAGGCAAGCAGCCCTTTGACCATGTTTGAGAAACCTTTCTATGCATGTCATATAGTGCCATAATGTTGTTGTTACGGAAACATGATGTGGTGAAACCACTTTGATGGTCTGCCACTGCACCTCCTCGTTGATGCTTACATTGAGCATGACCCTACCTTCTTATGATGGTTATGCCGGTGGGAGTAGATAGATGTATGCTATAGTAGTTGGCTACGCAAATGGGTCAGGGTTATGCATGGAAAGAAACAAGTGTGGTTTGACATACTTGCAAATGACCCAGTGGGTGCCACTAATGCCCCTGGGAGATGATAAGAAACTAGGGCACTACTTGGTGAAGAAGTAGTATACCGAGGCTTGATGAAAGTGTTGTTTACAGAGATGGATTAGATTTATGTGTGACTACCGTCCCAACCAAACATGCGCAACCACTCTACCCTTATATGGGAAAGGGAATTATTGATTACCTAGGTCGATACTAGCATGGTGCCCGCATTACTAGTGAACGGGGTGACATGAGGTCACTCTCGGGACGGGGTCGTGCTTGGATAGGCGGCCATGACTGTCTTTACAGGGCACCGGACACACCGTTGGTACCCCGTGCTTGTGGAATGTGATGAATATGAGAGCGAGTCTCCACAATTATTAAGATGTGAAATGTGGGGCACGGGGGTTGCTACCAATCGAGTGGACTCTGTGTTAGTGTCGTCTAGGGAAAGATAGTGATCGGGTGCTTACCCCAGGTACTTGAGGTACCGCGGGTCGTGGATGACATGGAAGTTCCCCGGATCTTGTGGGTAAAGTGTGCAACCTCTGCATAGTGTCAAACTATTCGAATAGCCGTGTCCGCGGTCAAGGACAGTTGGGTGGTGCTACTTAGACTATGTCCATAAGTTTCTGGAAAACAACACGGTTTGGTAAATCTGTTGATGTGATTGTGAGAAAATCACAATGAGCTTGAGCATGAGTTGATTACAACTCTTTCTCGATAATGATGTCTGTAACCTCCTGATACTTGTTGCAGACACATGCATGCCCTTGTTATATGTTGATCATGCTTGCATATGAAAAACTAGCTTTCCGCAAAACTGCCAATTAGCAGTAGAGCCTTGCATAATTATTCTGTCTTCACACTTGGGTTGCTTGCGAGTACATTCAAAGTAATCATTGGCTTGCCACTGGTTATTTTATTGGCCAGGCATGAGAGAACAGGATATGATGAAGATTTCTTGGTGACGAGCATGCGAGCTAGGACGCTTCCCAGTCAGAATGCCTGTAGGGTTAAGGCAGATGGCATGGGTCCAAGTTGTCATTGAAGATTTCCGCTGCAATGATATACTCAAGACTCGACCATAATGGTCCTATTTGTGTAATACGGTATGTATGGATGTAAGACTCTTGTTATTCAGCTTTTGTGTGTTCAGTGAGCATTGATCTCTGGGATCACTGTACACGTGCATTCAGTGATCACGACTTATGAGTCGGGGTCCCCACAACCTACTATAAAAATAAAAATAAAAGATCATGAATGCTATGCTTTGTGTGATTTGGGTGCAAGTGTCTCCACTATCCCAAAAACTTTGTGTGATTTGCTAGGGTTCCATGAGCTTGATGATTGTTCTTTAAATTTGTATCTTGCGGATTCCACTATTAAGAAACCTATGGGGAGAATTAATGATGTTCTTATTGTCGCCAATAGGAATTATGTGCCCGTAGATTTCATTGTTCTTGATATAGATTGCAATCCTTCATGTCCTATTATTCTTGGTAGACCTATCCTTAGAACGATTGGTGCAATTATTGATATGAAGGAAGGAAATATTAGATTCCAATTTCCATTAAGGAAAGGCATGGAACACTTTCCTAGAAAGAAAATCAAATTACCATATGAATCTATCATGAGAGCCACTTATGGATTGCCTTCCAAAGATGGCAATACCTAAATCTATCTTGTATCATGCCTAGCTAGGGGCGTAAAACGATAGCGCTTGTCGGGAGGCAACCCAATTTTATGTTTTTTTTGCTTTTGTTGCTGTTAGGGAATAAATATTTCTTCTAGCCTATGATTAGATGTGTTTTCATGTTTTGTTTAGTGTTTGTGCCAAGTAGAACCTTTGGTAACTCTTTTGTGAAGTTTATATGATCTTGCTGTGAAAAACAAAATCATTAGCGCTCGCTAAAGTAGTCTTGGGATTCTACTGGAGCGTGCTTTTTAGTTGATTCTTTTTGCTGCTGATTGGTAAACAAATTACGAAAATTTACCAATTTAGTTTGAATTTTTTGGAGTTCCAGAAGTAGGTGAACGCTGCAGATTACTACAGACTGTTCTGTCTTTGATAGATTCTGTTTTTCGTGTGTTGTTTGCTTATTCTGATGCATCTATGAGTAATATTGGAGGATATGAACCATAGAGAACTTGGAGTACAGTAGGTTTAAAACCATTATAAACAAAGAATGAATTCCTTGCTGTACCCTTGAGTAGTGGTTTTCTTTCTCTTACTAACGGAGCTCACGAGAATTTTTGTCTAAGTTTTGTGTTGCGAAGTTTTCAAGTTTTTGAGTATTGCTTTGATGGACTATGGAACAAGGAGTAGCAAAGGCCTAAGATTGGGGATGCCCATGGCACCCCAAGTAAATTCAAGATAATCAAAAGCCTAAGCTTGGGGATTCCCCGGGAAGGCATCCCCTCTTCCGTCTTCATCCATCGATAACTATACTTGGAGCTATATTTTTATTCGCAACATGTTATGTTGTTTTGCTTGGAGCGTCTTGTATAATTTGAGTCTTTGCTTGTTAGTTTGCCACAATCATCCTTGCTGGACACACCTATTTGACAGAGTTAAACATGTCCTAGAAATTATTAGAACACTCTAAGTGCATCACTTATATCTTTTGAGTTGAATAGTTTTTTCTCTAATGCTTCACTTATATCTTTTAGAACATGGTGGTGGTAATATTTTGTAGAAATTGTTGAACTCTCATGCTTCATTTATATCTATTTGAGAGTCTATTAAAACAGCATAGTAAAGTGTTTATGGTAAATAAACTAGTCTTCACATGATAAACATCCAATGTCAATGTAGTAAAAAAATTCACACCAAGTGCATTGAATAGAATGAGATGTTGGATGCTTGATAATTGTTTTGAGACATGAGGATAGTGATATTAGAGTCATGCTAGTGGAGTTATTATGAAATTGAGAAATACTTGTGTTAAGGTTAGTGATTCCCGTAGCATGCACGTATCGTGAACCATTGTGTGACTAAGTTAAAGCATGAGGTATTTGTAGAGTGTCAACCTTTGTGTGGAGGTCGGGGGCGCGCGATGGTTAACTCCTACCAACCTCCCCCCTAGGAGCATGCGTTGATTGCTTTGTGTTGATGACTCGTAGATTTTTGCAATAAGTATATGAGTTCTTATGACTAATGTTGAGTCCATGGATTATACGCACTCTCACCCTTCCACCATTGCAAACCTCTCTTGTGCCGCGCAACTTTCGCCGATGCCATAAACCCACTATATATCCTTCCTCAAAACATCCACCATATTGTTCCTCAAAACAGCCACCATACCTACCTATAATGGCATTTCCATAGCCATTCCGAGATATATTGCCATGCAACTTTCCACCGCCCCGTTTATATGACACGCATCATATTGTCATATAGCCATGCATGATCATGTAGTTGACATCGTATTTGTGGCAAGGCCACCATGCATAATTTTTCATACATGTCACTCTTGTTTCATTGCACATACCGGTACACCGCCAGAGGCATTCATATAGAGTCATACTTTGTTGTTGTAGTATCGAGTTGTAATTTCGTGTTGTAATGAAAGTGTGATGATCATCATTAATAGAGCATTGTCCCATGGGAGGAAAGGCATAATCAATAAAGACCCTCCGCAAAAAAAAGGCCAAAGAAAAAAAAGAAAGGCCCAGAAAAAAGAAAAAAAGGAAAAAAAAAGGGACAATTGCTACTATCTTTTTCCACACTTGTGCTTCAAAGTAGCACCATGTTCTTCATTGTAGAGAGTCTCATGCTTAGTCACTTTCATACTAGTGGGAATTTTTGTTATAGAACTTAGCTTGTATATTCCAACGATGGGCTTTCTCAAATGCCGTAGGTCTTCGTGAGCAAGCAAGTTGGATGCACACCCACTAGTTTCTTTTGTTGAGGTTTCATTCATATTTAGCTCTAGTGCATCCGTTGCATGGCAATCCCTACTCACTCACATTGATATCTATTGATGGGCATCTCCATAGCCCGTTGATACACTTAGTCGATGTGAGACTATCTCCCTCCTTTTTGTCTTCTCCACAACCATCTCTATTCCACCCATAGTGCTATATCCATGGCTCACACTCATGTATTGTGTGAAAGTTGAAAGGTTTGAAAAGATAGAGTATGGAAACAAATGCTTGGCTGAAATCGGGGTTGTGCATGATATGAATATTTTTGTGTGATAATAAGGGAGCATAGCCAACACTATATGATTTTCTAGGGATAACTTTCTTTAGCCATGTTTTTTTGAGAAGACATGATTGCTTTGTTAGTATTGCTTGAAGTATTGTTATTTCTTATGTTAACATAGACTTTTATCTTGAATCTTTCAGATATGAACATTCATGCCACAATTAAGAGAATTACATTGAAAAACTATATTGGTTAGCATTCCACATCAAAGATTCTTTCTTTATCATTTGCCTACTCGAGGACGAGCAGGAATTAAGCTTGGGGATGCTTGATACGTCTCCAATGTATCTAGAATTTTTGATTGTTCCATGCTATTATTTATGAAGTCTTGGATGTTTAATGGGCTTTATCATTCACTTTTATATCATTTTTGGGACTAACCTACTGACCCAAAGGCCCAGTCCAGATTGTTGTTTTTTGCCAACTTCAGAGTTTTGCAGAAAAGGAATATCAAACGGAGTCCAAACGGAATGAAACCTTCGCGAGAGATATTTTTGGAGAAAATCACGCACGGGAAACGTCAGGACCAAGTCAGGGGACAGCTGGGCTGCCCTCGAGGGTGGGGGGGCGCGCCCCCCTGCCTCGAGGCTGGCCCGTGTGGCCCACAGTGCCCTCCTTCTTCCTATATATACCTACGTACCTCAGAAACTCCATACACAGATAGAAAACCCTAATTCCACTGCCGTAGCTTCTGTTCCCGTGGAGATCCCATCTTGGAGCCTATTCCGGGAGGGGGATCTATCACGGAGGCCTTCTTCATCATCATCATCGCCCTCACCATGAGTTGTGAGTAGTTTACCACAGACCTTCGGGTCCATAACTAGTATCTAGATGGATTCTTCTCTCTCTCCGGATCTCAATACAAAGTTCACCTCGGTCTTCGAGGAGATCTATTCGATGTAATCTCTTTTTGTGGTGTGTTTGTTGAGATCCGATGAATTGTGAGTTTATGATCAAGGTTATCTATGAAAGATATTTGGTTCTTCTCTGAACTTTTTATGTGTGCTCATAATATCCTTGCAAGTCTCTTCGAATTATTGGTTCGGTTTGGCCTACTAGATCTATAGTTCTTGCAATGGGAGAAGTGCTTGGCTTTGGGTTCAATCTTGCAGTGTCCTTTCCCAATGACAGTAGGGGCAGCAAAGCACGTATTGTATTGTTGCCATCGAGGATAAAAAGATGGGGTTTTCATCATATTGCTTGAGTTTATCCCTCTACATCATGTCATCTTGCTTAACGCGTTACTCTGTTCGTATGAACTCAATACACTAGATGCATGCTGGATAGCGGTCGATGTGTGGAGTAATAGTAGTAGATGCAGAATCGTTTCGGTCTACTTGTCTCGGACGTGATGCCTATATACAATGATCATGCCTAGATAGTCTCATAATTATTCGCTTTTCTATCAATTGCTCGACAGTAATTTGTTTACCCGCCGTAGAATATCGCTATCATGAGAGAAGCCACTAGAGGAAACTATGGCCCCCGGGTCTATTATCAACATATCAATCTACGTCTACTTTACTTTTCTTGCTTTTATTTGCTGTTTTATTAAACCAAAAATTCCAAAAATATAACTATCATCTCTATCAGATCTCACTCTCGTAAGTGACCATAAAGGGATTGACAACCCCTTATCGCATTGGCTGCGAAGTTTTTATTTGTTTGTGCAGGTGCGAGGGACTCGCGCGTGGTCTCCTACTGGATTGATACCTTGGTTCTCAAAAACTAAGGGAAATACTTACGCTACTGTGCTGCATCTCCCTTTCGTCTTCGAGGAAATACAATGCAAGCTCAAGAGGTAGCACCAGGCTCCGCTGCCCACCTTCATCCCAAGTATTCCCACTTTTAATGTCGCCGGCGCCGTAGTTTAAAATCAACCCCGCACTACCCGGTATCGTCACAATCTTCTCTCTTCCTCTCTCATTCTCCTGTCGTCTACCTCCAACCAGCCTGACCTAAATGTACGCCATGCCGCATTACGATGGTCTGCCCTTAGTCTTCCAGTTTCCTGAGGAAGACACCCAGCCGGAGTCTCAAGAACATAAGGCGCTTTGGGACGAGCTTGAACTGGCCTTGCGGGAAGACGCCACGCCTGTCCCCGCTCCCGTTCCAGCTCCCGCCGCCCCGACTGCGCCAGCACCCATCCCCGTGGCATTAATGGGCTGGGAGCCGCACATTATCGTACACTGACGCGCATGCCCGTGCCGGTGCCCGTGCACCTGCCAGCGCATGCGCTTGCGCGTGCACTGACGTGCGCGCCCGTGTCGGTGCCCGTGCACACGAATGTCTCCGCCGCGCCATGGACAACGCCTGTCCCCGCGTGGGTGCCAGTGCCCCCCCTCAGCGGCATGGATGGCCGTCGTCGACCGATTCCTTGCACCAACGCCAGTCGCCTCCTCCCGCCAGTTGACTCGCTTCGAAGTCTAGAACATTTTGGCCTTCCTTGAAGCTAGGCCAACGTCCATGAGTACGCCAACAACGGCGCAGGGCGCCGCCGTCGCCGTCGTTTAGTGGCCCGACGACACACAGAGCACGACAGAGGAGCCGCTTCCCACCGCAAGACGCCGCCGCCGCGTAATTTAAATTTTCCATGAAAAATGTTCGGATTGCCATGCTTAAAATCCGAACGTTTATCATTTCTTTTTATTTTAGATCGATCGTTGTATAATTTAAAGTCGGAGTCACACTGAACGAAATCTATGGTTTGATCGATTGAATGTTCTGCTAGAGTTGTATCAAATTAAATATAAAACGTCATCAAGCCACACGTATTCCTTGTCATCCAACAACCTAGACTGCTTCAATGTCGAGCTCTCAACACGTTTAGCGTGCAGTTAATTTCATGCCAAAATAGTGCTAATCACATAATAACACGCAAATAATATCCTACTTAATATCCGCATGTACTTAATATACTTCCAAATTAACGTGCATTGCACGTACAGACTGACTAGTGCTGCTAGCACGTGAAACTGGTGCCGTAACTTGTGAACGCATCCAGATATGGTCAATGGCAACATCGCCCGCGAGTTCTTCGTGTTTGCCCGTGCGTCTAAACGCAGAAGGGGAGGAGAGAGAGAGAGAGCACACATGGAACCCACCAGTAAATGAAGGCAAATAGTACTAAAAATAATATTACATGTTATCAATTAAATAGGCTGTGGTAATATAAAAACATTATGTGAACAAAGGGAGGTACAACAAATATTGTTGTTCTACGTATGTTGCCTATTGACGTGCAGCTTGAAGGCCCTGGTCGCATGTTCGATCCTCGTTCTTTATTTTTTAATTTGTATATGGGTCCAAATTTGTTTCATGACATGTGGGCCCTCGGTGTGTAGTTCGTAGCACTTTAATTTGTGGGTCAAAATTTGTTCCATTCCAAGTGGACTACCGGTGTCTAGTTTTGTAGCTTATTTATAATAATTAAAGAGAACAACAGAGTTTTTTTGCAATAATACCATGGTGCAACGTTGAAGGCGAGAAAGGACGTGCGAGAGAGTGATGACCGAGCCAAAGGGAAATCAACTAGGGGATTTGCGGGGGTTGCAACGGTGTTTCGAGTAGTTGTGGGCCGCATGCTACGAAAATATAATCTAAACCGACAGGAATAAATGCCTACACAAATTAATCCAAGGTTGGAGTGCCCCTCGCAATGTAAATAACTTCGGCTTTGCGAGGGATGGAGAGGTAGCTTCAATGTGTGGAAGATACGGCGTGAGAAAACGAGGTCAATCGAGAGACATATAGATAGGGAGACAAAGTGAGTGTGGTCTGACATTCATTGAACAAATATATATGCTCTGGAGAGATATTGTCCGATTGAGCTTTTGGCAAGGGTGAGGGCTGTAAGATAGAGCTTGAGAGATGATCCAGTCACAAACGTGTAGATATATTTTGTGCGTGGGAGGAAGCAAGGTCAATCGATCACATAGGGTTGTCGTGCGATCGAAAGAGTGAGACGGGTTGGAAAGAGTGACCTAGATAGACAATGTGCATGAGAGAGTATACAATGTGAATAAGTCGAACTGGGCTCAAACATGGTGATATATCGTTTTTGTCCAAGAAAGAGTGAGGTCAATCGAGACATACAAAGAGAGAGAGAGAGGGAGAGAGAAAGAGAGAGACATAGAAAGAGAGAGAGAGAGAGAGAGAGAGAGAGAGAGAGAGAGAGAGAGAGAGCGTGGCCCGCCATGAGGTCGAAAGAGTGGGGGCGGCTTCGATGGACTGACCTAGATAGACAATCTGTGTGAGAGAGTATAGAGTGTGTCCATCGAGGCCCGAACAGGGAGATATATCATTTGTGTGTGAAAGAAAACGAGGTTAAACGAGACTCAGATAAAGTGAGCGAGATTAAGCGAGTGTGGCCCGCCGTGCGGAAGAAAGAGTGAGACAGTCTCGAGGGAGTGACCTATATAGACAACGTGCGTGCGTGCGCACGAGAGGTTGGGGGGCTAGATAGGCAATGCATGTATTTAGCGCGAGAGGGTGAGAGGGAGAGGGAGAGAGAGAGAGCTCGGCATGGGGTGCAATGGCGGGTGTGTGAGGTAAATACATTTTGTAACAGAGTGGAAAAAGGGGGTTGATACGTCTCCAACGTATCTATACTTTTTGATTGTTCCATGCTATTATATTATCCTTCAAGGATGTTTTATGGGCTTTATTATACACTTTTATATGATTTTTGGAACTAACCTATTAACCCAGAGCCCAGTGCCAGTTTCTGTTTTTCTCCTGTTTTAGGGTTTTACAGAAAGGGAATATCAAATGGAGTCCAATTCACGAGCCAATTTTTTATGATTTTTTCTGGACCAAAAGAAGCCCCCGAAGCAAAAGAGTTGGGCCAGGAGAGCCACAGGCTGCCCTCGAGGGTGGTGGGCGCGCCCTGGGAAGGGGGGCGCGCCCCCCTATCTCGAGGATGGCCCGTAGCTCCCCTTTACTTGGCCCTGACTCCAAAAATTCCTATAAATAGTGAAACCTTTGGAAATTAATCTAGATCAGGAGTTCCGCCGCCCAAAGCCTCTGTAGCCACCGAAAACCAATCCACACCCATTCTGGCACCCTGCCGGAGGGGAGAACCCTCACCGGTGGCCATCTTCATCATCCCGGCGCTCTCCATGATGAGGAGGGAGTAGTCCACCCTCAGGGCTGAGGGTATGTACCAGTAGCTATGTGTTTGATCTCTCTCTCTCTCTCTCTCTCTCTCTCTCTCTCTCTCTCTCTCGTGTTCTTGAGATGGCACGATCTTGATGTATCGCGAGCTTTGCTATTCTAGTTGGATCTTATAATGCTTCTCCCCCTCTACTCTCTTGTAATGGATTGAGTTTTCCCTTTGAAGTTATCTTATCGGATTGAGTCTTTAAGGATTTGAGAACACTTGATGTATGTCTTGCACGTGCTTATCTGTGCTGACAATGGGATATCATGTGATCCACTTGATGTATGTTTTGGCGATTAACTTGCGGGTTCCGTGACCTTGGGAACCTATGCATAGGGGTTGGCACACGTTTTCGTCTTGACTTTCCGGTAGAAACTTTGGGGCACTCTTTGAAGTTCTATGTGTTGGTTGAACAGATGTTTCTGAGATTGTGTGATGCATATCGTATAATCATGCCCACGGATACTTGAGGTGACAATGGAGTATCTAGGTGACATTAGGGTTTTGATTGATTTGTGTCTTAAGGTGTTATTCTAGTACGAACTCTATGATAGATTGCACGTTACTACGGACTCTTGAATAGATCGATCAGAAAGAATAGCTTTGAGGTGGTTTCGTACCCTACCATAATCTCTTCGTTTGTTCTCTGCTATTAGTGACTTTGGAGTGACTCTTTATTGCATGTTGAGGGCTAGTAATATGATCCAATTATGTGATCCTTGTTGAGAGAACTTGCACTAGTGAAAGTATGAAACCTAGGCCTTGTCTACTATCATTGCAACACCATTTATGCTCACGTTTACCACTTGCTACCTTGCTATTTTTATATTTTCTTATTACAAAAACCTATATCTACCATCCATATTGCACTTGTATCACCATCTCTTCGCTGAACTAGTGCACCTATACAATTTACCATTGTATTGGGTGTGTTGGGGACACAAGATACTCTTTGTTATTTGGTTGCAGGGTTGTTTGAGAGAGACCATCTTCATCCTACGCCTCCCACGGATTGATAAACCTTAGGTCATCCACTTGAGGGAAATTTGCTACTGTCCTACAAACCTCTGCACTTGGAGGCCCAACAACGTCTACAAGAAGAAGGGTGCGTAGTAGACATCAATCTCTTTTCTGGCGCTGTTTCCGGGGAGGTTAGTGCTTGAAGGTATATCTTTAGATATTGCAATCGAATCTTTTAGTTTCTTGTTTTATCACTAGTTTAGTTTATAAAAGAAAACTACAAAAAAATGGAATTAAGGTTACCTCGTATGCTTCATCTTTTTAATATCTTTCGCAAAAATTATGGAAAGGAAAATTGCGCTCAAGTACTAGAAGAAGAATTACATAGAATGCTTGGCACTAAATACTTGAATGATGAGCATGATTCCAATGTTGTTAGTGTGAATCCCTTGAATACCCATGATGCTAATGATATGCAAAGCCACAAGCTTGGGGATGCTATGTTTGATGAAGATGATATGTTTAGTCCCCCAAGTTTTGATGAGCAAATTTATTATGATGAAAGCATGCCTCCTATTTATGATGATTATATTGATGAAAGTGGATTTGGAGAGGTCATGACTTTATTTAGTGATGAATCCACTATTTCGGAAGAGGTTCCACTTGATTATGAGAACAAAGTTGCTATCTATGATGATTATTGTGATGACTTGTATGCTATTAAGAATAATGATAACCATGAAACTTGTCATCATGATTTTAGTTTTCAATTGGATCATGCTTCACATGATAGTTATTTTGTTGAATTTGATGCTCCCACTATTCCGAATGAGAATAATTTTGCTTATGTGGAGAGTAGAAAAATTTCTATGCAAGTAGATCATGAAAAGAATGATTTATGTGCTGGTTATATTGTTGAATTCATTCATGATGCTTCTGAAAATTATTATGAGAGAAGAACATATGCTTCTACATATTCCAATAATATCAAGTTTCCTCTCTATGTGCTTAAAATCTTGAAGTTATGCTCATTTTCCCTTCCTATGCTAGTTGATTATCGTTCCCATAAGTTGTTTGCTTACAAAATCCCTATGCATAGGAAGTGAGTTAGACTTAAATGAGCTATTAATATGCTTCATGATGCTCCCGTTATGTTTCAATTCCTATCTTTTATGTGAGCATCATTATGCCTAGCTAGGGGCGTAAAACGATAGCGCTTATTGGGAGGCAACCCAACTTTATTTTGTTTTCTTTGCTTATGTTGCTGTTAGGGAATAAATATTGCATCTAGCCTCTGATTAGATGTGGTTTCATGTTTTGTTTAGTGTTTGTGCCAAGTAGAACATTTGGGAAGACTTGTGTGAAGTTTATATGATCTTGCTATGAAAAACATAATCATTAGCGCTCGCTAAAGTAGTCGTGGGATTTTACTGGAGCATGATTTTTAGTTGATTATTTTTGCTGCTGATTGGTAGAAAAATTGCGCAAATTTACCAATTTAGTTTGAACTTTTTGGAGTTCCAGAAGTAGGCGAACCCGGCAGATTACTACAGACTGTTCTGTCTTTGACAGATTCTGTTTTTCGTGTGTTGTTTGCTTATTCTGATGCATCAATGAGTAATATTGGAGGATATGGACCATAGAGAAGTTGGAGTGCAGTAGGTTTAACACCAATATAAACAAAGAATGAATTCATTGCTGTACCTTTGAGTAGTGGTTTGCTTTCCCATACTAACGGAGCTCACGAGAATTTTTGTCTAAGTTTTGTGTTGTGAAGTTTTCAAGTTTTGAGTATTGCTTTGATGGACTATGGAACAAGGAGTAGCAAAGGCCTAAGATTGGGGATGCCCATGGCACCCCAAGTAAATTCAAGATAATCAAAAGCCTAAGCTTGGGGATGCCCCGGGAAGGCATCCCCTCTTTCGTCTTCATCCATCGGTAACTATACTTGGAGCTATATTTTTATTCGCAACATGATATGTGTTTTGCTTGGAGCGTCTTGTAAAATTTGAGTCTTTGCTTGTTAGTTTGCCACAATCATCCTTGCTAGACACACCTATTTGAGAGAGTTGAATATGGCCTAGGAATTGTTAGAACACTCTATGTGCTTCACATATATCTTTTGAGTTGAATAGTTTTTGCTCTAGCGCTTCACTTATATCTTTTAGAGCATGGTGGTGGTAATATTTTGTAGAAATTGTTGAACTCTCATGCTTCACTTATATATATTTGAGAGTCTATTAAAACAGCATGGTAATGTGTTTAGGCTAAAGAAACTAGTCTTCACATGATAAACATCCAATGTCAATGTAGTAAAAAAATTCACACCAAGTGCATTGAATAGAATGAGATGTTGGATGCTTGATAATTGTTTTGAGACATGAGGATAGTGATATTAGAGTCATGCTAGTGGAGTTATTATGAAATTGAGAAATACTTGTGTTAAGGTTAGTGATTCCCGTATCATGCACGTATGGTGAACCGCTATGTGACGAAGTTAGAGCATGAGGTATTTGTAGAATGCCAACCTTTGTGTGGAGGTCGGGGGCGCGCGATGGTTAACTCCTACCAACCTCCCCCCTAGGAGCTTGCGTTGATTGCTTTGTTTTGATGACTCGTAGATTTTTGCAATAAGTATATGAGTTCTTATGACTAATGTTGAGTCCATGGATTATACGCACTCTCACCCTTCCACCATTGCTAGCCTCTCTTATACCGCGCAACTTTCGCCGGTACCATAAAACCACTATATATCCTTGCTCAAAACAGCCACCATATTGTTCCTCAAAACAACCACCATACCTACCTATCATGGCATTTCCATAGCCATTCCGAGATATATTGCCATGCAACTTTCTATCATTCCGTTTATATGACACACATCATATTGTCATAGTGCCATGCATGATCATGTAGTTGACATCGTAATTGTGGCAAGGCCACCATGCATATTTTTTCATATATGTCGCTCTTGATTCATTGCTCATGCCTGTACACCGCCGGAGGCATTCATATAGGGTCATACTTTGTTCTAGTATCGAGTTGTAATATCGAGTTGTAAATCAATAAAAGTGTGATGATCATCATTATTAGAGCATTGTCCAGTGTGATGAAACAAAAAAGGCCAAATAAAAAAAGAGGATGGCCCAAAAAAATATAGAGGGGATAAAAAAAAGAGAGAACGCCCCTCCAAAAAAATGAGAGAAAAGAGAGAAGGGACAATTGCTACTATCTTTTTCCACACTTGTGCTTCAAGGTAGCACCATGTTCTTCATGATAGAGAGTCTCATGCTTAGTCACTTTCATATACTAGTGGGAATCTTCATTATAGAACTTGGCTTGTATATTCCAACGATGGGCTTCCTCAAATGCCCTAGGTCTTCGTGAGCAAGCAAGTTGGATGCACACCCACTAGTTTCTTTTGTTGAGCTTTCATACATATTTAGCTCTAGTGCATCCGTTGCATGGCAATCCCTACTCACTCACATTGATATCTATTGATGGGCATCTCCATAGCCCGTTGATACGCCTAGTCGATGTGAGACTATCTCCCTTCTTTTTGTCTTCTCCACAACCACCTCTATTTCACCCATAGTGCTATGTCCATGGCTCACACTCATGTATTGCGTGAAAGTTGAAAGGTTTGAAAATATAGAGTATGAAAACAAATGCTTGGCTAAAATCGGGGTTGTGCATGATATGAATATTTTGTGTGATGAAGAGGGAGCACAACCAGGCTATATGATTTTGTAGGGATAACTTTCTTTAGCCATAGTATTTTGAGAAGACATGATTGCTTTGTTAGTATGCTTGAACTATTATTATTTCTTATGTCAATATAGACTTTTATCTTGAATCTTTCAGATCTGAACATTCATGCCACAATTAAGAGAATTACATTGAAAAACTATATTGGTTAGCATTCCACATGAAAAATTCTTTCATTATCATTTACCTACTCGAGGACGAGCAGGAATTAAGCTTGGGGATGCTTGATACGTCTCCAACGTATCTATAATTTTTGATTGTTCCATGCTATTATATTATCCTTCTAGGATGTTTTATGGGCTTTATTATACACTTTTATATGATTTTTGGGACTAACCTATTAACCCAGAGCCCAGTGCCAGTTTTAGTTTTTCTCCTGTTTTAGGGTTTTACAGAAAAGGAATATCAAACGGAGTCCAATTGATGAGCCAATTTTTTATGATTTTTTCTGGACCAAAAGAAGCCCCCGAAGCAAAAGAGTTGATCCAGGAGAGCCACGGGCTGCCCTCGAGGGTGGAGGGTGCGCCCTGGGAAGGGGGGCGCGCCCCCTATCTCGAGGACGACCCGTAGCTCCTCTTTACTTGGCTTCGACTCCAAAAATTCCTATAAATACTGAAACCTTCGGAAATTAACATAGATCGGGAGTTCCGCCGCCGAAAACCTCTATAGCCATCGAAAACCAATCTACACCCGTTCTGGCACCCTGCCGGAGGGGGGAACCCTCACCGGTGGCCATCTTCATCATCCCGACGCTCTCCATGACGAGGAGGGAGTAGTCCACCCTCGGGGCTGAGGGTATGTACCAGTAGCTATGTGTTTGATCTCTCTCTCTCTCTCATGTTCTTGAGATGGCACGATCTTGATGTATCGCAAGCTCTGCTATTCTAGTTGGATCTTATAATGCTTCTCCCCCTCTACTCTCTTGTAATGGATTGAGTTTTCTCTTTGAAGTTATCTTATCGGATTGAGTCTTTAAGGATTTGAGAACACTTGATGTATGTCTTGCACGTGCTTATCTGTGGTGACAATGGGATATCATGTGATCCACTTGATGTATGTTTTGGTGATCAACTTGTGGGTTCCGTGACCTTGGGAACCTATGCATAGGGGTTGGCACACGTTTTCGTCTTGACTTTCCGGTAGAAACTTTGGGGCACTCTTTGAAGTTCTATGTGTTGGTTGAATAGATGTTTCTGAGATTGTGTGATGCATATCGTATAATCATGCCCACGGATACTTGAGATGACAATGGAGTATCTAGGTGACATTAGGGTTTTGATTGATTTGTGTCTTAAGGTGTTATTCTAGTACGAACTCTATGATAGATTGAACATTACTACAGACTCTTGAATAGATCGATCAGAAAGAATATCTTTGAGGTGGTTTCGTACCCTACCATAATCTCTTCGTTTGTTCTGTGCTTTTAGTTACTTTGGAGTGACTCTTTGTTGCATGTTGAGGGCTAGTAATATCATCCAATTATGTTATCCTTGCTTAGAGAACTTCCACTGGTGAAAGTATGAACCCTAGGCCTTGTCTACTATCATTGCAACACCGTTTATGCTCACGTTTACCACGTGCTACCTTGCTATTTTTATATTTTCTTATTACAAAAACCTATATCTACCATCCATATTGCACTTGTATCACCATCTCTTCGCCTGACTAGTGCACCTATACAATTTACCATTGTATTGGGTGTGTTGGGGACACAAGAGAATCTTTGTTATTTGGTTGCAGGGTTGTTTGAGAGAGACCATCTTCATCCTACGCCTCCCACGGATTGATAAACCTTAGGTCATCCACTTGAGGGAAATTTTCTACTGTCCTACAAACCTCTGCACTTGGAGGCCCAACAACGTCTACAAGAAGAAGGGTGCGTAGTAGACATCAGGGGTTGTGTAGTTGAGAGAGTTAGAGATCGAAACATGGAGAGAAAGAATGGATGTGTGTTGGAAACCGATAGCTTCCTAAGGTGGTTAGGAGAGGAACATTGACCGATACAGGAAGTATGTAGCGTGTGTG
>LR738715.1:214817060-214835174 GCA_902687465.1 Secale cereale
AAAACAACATTTGAATGTAGATAGTACGAGACTTAATATCGATGTTTCAATTCGGTGTACATTGTAAGATTTGAACTGAGGACCATGCATATAGTTAATTATTTCGAATTCGTGCCATACTAGGTTTTGAAAAGTTGACATTGACTCGATTTGTTGTGCTATTTTGTAGGTCATATGTTTGAATCCATCCAAAAGTTTTCTCACTACCATGGTGTTCATCATATACATATGAATTTGTTTTAAAAAAGTAGCGTGGATACAGTGAAATGTGAAATCCACATTAGAATTGGAGATCGCTATGTGACACACACTCTAATTCAAATAACTAATTATGTGACTGACAACCCACAAGTGTAGGGGTTCTATCGTAGTCCTTTCGATAAGTAAGAGTGTTGAACCCAACGAGGAGCAGAAGGAAATGATAGGCAGTTTTCAGTAAGGTATTTTCTGCAAGCACTGAAATTATAAGTAGCAGATAGTTTTGTGATAAGGTAATTGGTAGCAAGTGACAAAAGGTAAAAGTAAATAAGGTGCAGCAAGGTGGCCCAATCCTTCTTGTAGTAAAGGACAAGCCTGTACAAACTCTTATATAAAGGAAAGTTCTCCCGAGGACACATGGGAATTATCATCAAGCTAGTTTTCATCAGGATCATCTGATTCGCGTTCGGTACTTTGATAATTTGGTATGTGGCTGGACCGGTGCTTGGGTGCTGTCCTTACTTGGACACGCCTCCCACTTATGATTAACCTCTAATGCAAGCATCCGCAACTACAAAAGAAGTATTAAGGTAAACCTAACCATAGCCCGAAACATATGGATCCAAATCAGCCCCTTACGAAGCAACGCATAAACTAGGGTTTAAGCTTCTCTCACTCTAGCAACCCATCATCTATTTATTACTTCCCAATGCCTTCCTCTAGGCCCAAATAATGGTGAAGTGTCATGTAGTCGACGTTCACATGACACCACTAGAGGAGAGACAACATATATCTCATCCAAATATCGAACGAAGACCAAATTCATATGACTACTAATAGCAAGACTTCTCCCATGTCCTTAGGAACAAAAGTAACTACTCAGAAGACATAATATTGTTCATGATCAGAGGGGTATTAATATGCATAATGGATCTGAACATATGATCTTCCACCAAATAAACCAACTAGCATCAACTACAAGGAGTAATCAACACTACTAGCAACCCACAGGTACCAATATGAGGTTTGGGTACAAAGATTGGATACAAGAGATGAACTAGGGTCTGAGAGGAGATGGTGCTGGTGAAGATGTTGATGAAGATAGATCTCCCCAAGATGGGAGAGTTGTTGGTGATGATGGCAGTGACGATTTCCCCCTTCCGGAGGGAAGTATCCCCGACAGAACAGCTCTGTCGGAGCCCTAGATTGGTTTCCGCCTCGGTTCCGCCTCGAGACGGCGGCGTCTGGTCCCGAAAACTTCCTTATGATTTTTTCCAGGTCAAAACACCTCATATAGGATAAGATGGGCATCGGGGTGCCCACGAGACAGGGGGGCGCGCCCTGAGAGGGGGGGGGGGGGCGCCCCCCACCCTCGTGGACAGCCGGTGGCCCCCCTCATGAACTTCT
The DNA here is from genome assembly GCA_902687465.1 of Secale cereale. Lineage (NCBI taxonomy): Eukaryota > Viridiplantae > Streptophyta > Magnoliopsida > Poales > Poaceae > Secale > Secale cereale. The sequence continues at coordinate 214,818,666 of LR738715.1, forward strand.
TTAGTCAGATATTTTTTATATTTTCTGAAACAGAGTTCTGTGGAGTTTCGGGGCTTTTGGAGTTGTGCAGAATAGGTTTCCAGAGTTTGCTCCTTTTCTAGCCCAGAATTCCAGCTGCCGGCATTCTCCCTCTTCTTGTAAACCTTGTAAAATAAGAGAGAAAAGGCATAAGTGTTGTGACAAAACAAGTAATAACAGCCCAAAATGCAATAAATATCAACATATAAGCATCATGCAAAATGGACGTATCAGTGACACACACTCTAATCCACGTTAGCGTGGATACCATTTCATTTTTTTTTCAAATAACTCCTCATTAATTAATTTATAGTATCTCGTTTTGAATGATAATTATTGCAAGGAAAACATCGGCATGGTAATACATACAGATTCGTTTGCAAATGAAAGAAGATTCGTTTGCATTCTCAAATGTAGGCGCACCAGGCAGACCAAGGTCGTGTCGTGGTGGTCGCGTGTGTCGGACGGACGCTTAGCACCCAGCCACCCACCCCCTCCCTCCCCCCCAAAAAAGGAAGACGACAAAATAAGTTCGCACTTCCACGTTTCGGATTGAAATATCTGGCGGCCCAATTCCAGCCCTGCAAAATCTCCCTTCTCCACTGTCCCCTTCCGCGCCCAGATTGCTCAAATCCCTAATTCGCCGCCAACCCAAGCAAAGTTCGAATCGCCCCTCGTCTCGTCTCTTTCCCCACCTCTGTGCCGGACGATGACGACGAAGACGACCGTCGCGCTTCACCACCGCACCGGAGCTACCTCATCTACGCCCTCGTCCACCGCACAGAGTGGTCCACCGACAACGTCGGCCGCCGCAACCGACGTGCCTCACAGACATCGACTTCCATCGCATCAGGTGCGCTTCACCGACGCTGTCTCCCAGCTCACCGGGGCTACTTCACCGAGCACATCGTCGCGCCTCCGCCCCCCGAGGCCGCTGGGGCTTCATCAACGGTCTCGTCCACTGCATTGTAGCACTCCGCTGCCACTCAAGATCTGCATCCGTGCGCGGCCAGCCAACGCCAGCGCATCACCCTCAACGGCTCTTAAGTGACCCACACTCTAGCTAGGCGAGCATGCCCAAACGCCGGCCCGAACTAGGTATCCACACATCACTCCCTTGTGCACTGTTTCGACGATGTTTGGATATCCTTTCACTGCTCTCTTAGCTTACATGCCTATCCAACTCGGACTTTAACTCTTATTTCTTCTGGAGATATCATCTGAAACAAGCAAACCCATTTTTTAGCGAAGCATGACGGCGCTACGGGATCTGGTACACATCCTGCACACCCGTATAACCTTGTAAGTATCTGTCCTCCGGTACAACAGCAAGATCGATTCCTCTTATTTGATCAGCCATTCACTGTGTCAAAAATGCAGAGGGGGATGCAAGGAGCACAAGGCCTGCACATCCAAGCAAGTCGTAACATGGACTTGTACACGGAACATCCCAAGCGCAAGCAGATCTGCAGTGAGCCTGTACAATGAGCTAGCGTAAGTCCCTGGATTTCATTTAATTCGTACTGGCATTTGTGTATGATTTGTGTGCAGTGGCGGATCCACGAATTCAAGTTACTAGGGGCGAACATTGAACTTAAAAAATACGAAGGCACTTGCACTCCGGAAATCAACATAACTTGAGAAATGTGAAGCTACATGCACTTTGAAAACCAGCTAATGATCCAAAGTAGTTCAGATTATAAACACTAAATGATGCAAGGACCAAAAAACACAAAATGTGACATGGTGTATGTCAGGGATATAACTATTGGGTATAAACCGCCCAGGAGAGGCCGGTTTATGCCCATAAGGAATTATTTCTACTGAAGCCCAGCAAGACAGAGTATGGCACGTTATTACAGAAGGTTAAAGATCCAGGGCCCAAAGGGTGTTAGGGCCCGTAAATGTAAACCGCCATACGGCGTGTGACTTGTATTGTAAGATAGGAAAGATAGAGACCGAGCCAGGCACGTTTATGAGCCGTCCTCGGGATTCTGTAAACCGGACCAGGCGTCATCCTGTGTATATAAAGGGACAACCCGGCGACGGTTCATGGACACAGAACAACAACTCGAGACACAGGCAAAGCGGATTCGCTCCCTGGTCATCGAAACCCTAGCAATACCACACCAAACTAGACGTAGGCTTTTACCTTCATCGAAGGGGCCGAACTAGTATAAAATCCCTTGCATCCTTGTCCGCTTTAACCCCTTTAAGCTAACCCGTAGCGATGGCCCCACGACTAAGTCCTTATGCTAGGACATCTGCCATGACAAAACCACAACAGTTGGCGCCCACCATGGGGATATCGTACGATGGTTTTGAGTTCTTAGAGGGCACCTTTGAATGAATTAAGGGCTATGCAGTGGGTCAGATGACTAAGAGTCGTCGCGGCAAGATCTACATCATCGATGCAGGCTGGGGCCCCGAGGCCGATTCAATCGAGTACGGGTACCAGGTCCCCTTTGGTGGCATCCACGTCTTCATTGGCAAGATCGGCGAACCGGGCCCTGAGCCGGACATCTGCTCCAACATCGTCGAGTCGGCTCAGCGTGCGAGACCTGCCCGGATTTGGCCCGTCATGAGGCATGTCTTCGTGGGAGCGGTTCACGGAGCGCAAGCTGAGGATGGATCAGAATCTGGTGGTGAGACCGTCATTTATTCCGGCGACGAGTCATCTATCGGAGAAACCGAGTCTTTATATCTGTTGCAGGATGGCCGGTCTGGGGGCTGTTCTGACGGTGACAGTATTTCGGACATCTTTGATCCGCCGAGCTGAGTTGCGGTCTTCATGGCCGGATCACAATCTGTGCAACAATCTTCAACTGCAGCAGCGTTAACATCCGATCTGGCGGCGGCAGCAGTAGCTGGGGCAGGAGGCACTGTTCAGCCGCCGGCTCAAGTTCTCTCCGCTTTATTCGACACCTTGATAGCGCTGCTGGCCGTGGAGGTCAGCCAGGCTGAGAAGGTGCAGCACGACGCGGAAGTTGCTAAAGTAAGGGGCCAAATAGATCAAGCCAATTTGGACCTGGCCGCTGAAAACACTAGGATGGCCATGAGGCTGGACGAGTTAGATGCACAGGCTTATCGGCTCTTGTTGGACCAGAACGCATCGAACGACGTAATGAGGAGAAGGCGCCAATCTCGCCTGCTGCCGGTTTACGAAGCAAGGAACCTCTTCAGTACGCTAGGAGCGGGAACCAGCAATCAGCCAGCGATAACCCGGGGAGAGCTGCCTGGCACGGGGGCGACGGTCCAGCCGTAGGGCGCGGATCCAACCCGTCAGATCGTTCCATCACATCATACACCAACGCCTCCCGGTCACTACTCCAACCCCTTGGATAACATAGTTGCAGCCGCTTCATGATTGGTAGCCCTTCCCATTGAAGGGGTACCCTATAGCAGTGGAGACACGGCGAGCTAGGGAGTTCCTGGAGACGGCTTTAACTCAGCAACATGCTTATTCTCACAGCCGCGAGAGGATTCATTCCACCCCCGCCCAAGCCAGAGTTACAGCAGGCATATGGATGTACCGGCCGTGTCAAGTAGTGCATAGAATCGTAACCCGCCGCGGAGGGATAACCCGGCGGGTGGAGGTGCAAACGCTCAAGAGGTGGTGGATCAAGGCAGACAACGCTGAGAGACCGAATTAGCGGCACAATATGAAGCCTGTCAACCTACGCCAGTTCGTCCATCTACCACCGTCGAGCCAGGGGTTACCTCCAGCTCCTTGGGAGTACCATGTCTCACCCCCACTTTGCGCAATGTACGGCTACCTAAGGACTTCAAAGGACCACGCAAGGTGCCCAATTATACTGCAAATTTATCCCCCGAAGCATGGGTCGAAAGCTACGAGATGGCAATGGAGATGCTGGACGTGGACGATGCGGCGTGTGCCAAATACTTCACCATGATGTTGGAGGGCACATGTCATACTTGGTTAAAAAGTTTACCGCCGAATTCCATCGGATTATGGGCTGAGTTACGCTGCCGGTTTATCAATAATTTCAATGACACATGCAAGCAGCCCATGTCCATTATAGACTTGGCTGCCTGTGTTCAGGGTGAGAATGAATCGACGAGTCATTGGGTGTGCCGGGTATCAAAGATCCCGCATTCCTCAAATCGCATCAATCCGGATACATCAGTTTTAACATTGGAAGGCAATTGCCGGTTCAAACCTCTAAAGCTGAAGTTGGGACGACTCAAACATAATTGCGATGACATGGGGACATTTATGGGCGCTCTGGTGAAGTATGCCGATTCAGATAGTACCAAGTATCCAGAGTCTGATGACGAGAAGTCAGGGAAAGGAAAGAAGAATGGTAAAGTGCCACAGTCTAATCCGGCGAATCAGGGATACAACGGTAAGCGTAAAGCAGATAGCAATTCAGATTTTGTGGCTAACACTAGTGCATAGGATGATGGCCAACATCACAAAGGTAGACCGCCCCCATCGGGCGGAGGATCAAACATTAATCTGGAGCGCCAGATGAATTTGCCTTGCCCCAGGCATGGCACGAAGGAAAAGCCAGCCACACACCTCTGGAAGGACTGCTTTATTATGAGGGAGTTCAAAAATCGGTTCCACTATGATCATGGATCGTCCGGCGGTTCAGGCCCTGGCTTCCACGGGCCGGGTTATCAAGGTGGTGGTTTCGGTCCAGGATTCCATCAATCAGAACGGGCATAACCAGCAAAACGGTCAGGGTGGCTATAATCATCAGGGCAATAATCAGCAACAACAATCAGGTTATCAGAGCAACCCGAAACAATTGAGTAGCGGGCAATACCACGTCTTTACCACTAGCTTGTGCAAGCGGGATCAGAAGGTCTATAAGAGGGCGGTGCACTCGGTTGAACCGGCAGTACCTTGTTACCTACGCTGGTCGGAGCAACCTATAGTGTGGAGTCGTGAAGATCACCCACCCCGGGTTGATAATCCGGGTCAGCTGGCACTAGTAGTGGTGCCTCAGGTTGGGGGGTATAAGTTCACTAAAGTGCTCATGGACGGGGGCAGCAACATCAACATCTTGTATTAAGAGACTTTACGTCGCATGGGACTAAAAGACAAGAAGCTTAGGCCATCCAACACTGTTTTCCACGGCGCGGTACCTGGTAAATCGGCGTATCCGGTCGGTAAGATAGACCTGGAGGTTACTTTTGGAGATGAGCATGACTCGAGGTCGGAAACTTTCACCTTTGAGGTGGCAAAAATCAAGAGCCCGTATCATGCTTTGTTCGGTCGGCCGGTTTATGCTAAGTTCATGGCGAGGCCCTGTTACGTTTATCTGTAGCTCAAGATGGCAGGTCATAAGTGAACTATTATGGTCCATGGGAGCCAGAAGATTGCTTTGGAATGCAAGGAAGGTGATGCAGCCTATGCTGAGGCGGTTTGTGCAACCGAGGAGTTGAGATTTTACAAGGACAATGTTGATCCGGCGGATATGTCTCCGTTGAATAAGCCGACTACAGAGCATGAACCGGCCTTGAAATTTAAATCAGCTGATGAAACCAAGCAGTTCGACTTTGTTCCTGGCGATTCATCCAAACAGTTCACCATCAGCGCTAACCTGGATCCGAAATAGGAAAGCACGCTCATCGAGTTCATCCGTGAGAATCGGGAGATCTTTGCATGGAAACCTTCTGACATGCCAGGTGTACCGAGGGAACTCGCTGAGCACACTCTTAATATTGATCCCAAGTTTAGACCGGTTAAATAGTTTCTCCGCCGCTTCAATGAAGAAAGGCGCAAGGCTATTGGTGAAGAGGTAGCCAGGCTATTGGCGGCATGTTTTATAGTTGAGGTGTTTCATCCTGAGTGGTTGGCTAATCCGATGCTGGTGCTAAAAAAGAATGGCACTTGGCGAATGTGTGTTGATTACACAGATCTGAACAAGGCTTGCCAAGTTGATCCTTTTGCCCTCCCCCGTATTGATCAAATCATTGATGCTACGGCGGGTTGTGAGCGCTTAAGCTTTTTGGATGCATATTCCGGTTATCATCAGATCAAAATGGCAGTTAAGGACCAGGAGAAAACAACTTTTATAACTCCCTTTGGAGCCTTCTGCTATGTATCCATGCCTTTTGGGCTCAAGAGTGCCCAGACGACCTATCAACATTGCATATAGAATTGTCTTCATAAGCAAATTGGGCGAAACGTTCATGCATACGTGGATGATATTGTGGTAAAGTCCAGGAAGGAAGAGACGTTGATAGCTGACTTGAAGGAAACCTTTGATAATCTTTGAGTTTATAAGATGATGCTTAATCCGGCCAAGTGCATTTTTGGTGTACCAGCGGGCAAGCTCCTGGGGTTCCTGGTGTCAAACAGGGGAATTGAAGCTAATCCGGAGAAGATCAAGGCTATTACGTCCTTGGCTAAACTGGCGTGCATCAATGATGTTCAGCACTTGGCAGGCCGCATTGCGGCACTGAGCCGGTTTATCAGCCGTTTGGGAGAGAAGGCCATCCCGCTTTACCAGATGATGAAAAAGATAGATCGCTTTGTCTGGAGTGATGCTGCTGATGCTGCGTTCGAGGACTTAAAGAAGCAGCTGGCAGAGCCGCCCATCCTTGCCGCCCCAGTTGATAATGAGCCGCTGTTGTTATACGTGGCTGCTAATGCCTGAGCTGTAAGTGTTGCCATTGTAGTAGAGCGCAAGGAGGCGGGGAAGGAATATCCGGTTCAAAGGCCGGTTTACTATATCAGCGAGGTGCTCATTGAGTCGAAGCAGAGATACCAGCATTGGCAGAAATTGGTATACAGAGTCTTCATGGCAAATCGGAAGCTTAAGCAGTATTTTCAAGGCCATCCAATCACTGTGGTCAGTTATACCCCTCTGGGAGATATAATCCAAAACAGATAAGCAACTGGCCGGGTTGCCAAGTGGGCCATTGAACTTGGTCCTCACGGGCTAAAATATGTGCCTCGCACTGCAATCAAATCTCAAGCACTGGTGGACTTCATCAACGATTGGACGGAGTTGCAAGCACCGGAGGAGAAACCGGATCACACGTACTGGACTATTCACTTCGATGGATCTAGGAAATTGGAGGGCTCGGGGGTTGGAGTCATATTAACTTCCCCACGAGGTGATAAGTTTTGTTATGTCCTCTGTTTAATGTTCCCTTGTACTCACAATGCAGCTGAATATGAGGCTCTCCTCCATGGTCTGCGAATGGCTAAGGAGATGAATTTAAGCCGGGTTAAATTCTTCGTTGACTCGGACTTGGTGGCACAACAAGTGTCTGGTACTTGAGATTCCAAGGACCCACTTATGGCGGTGTACCGTCGAGAGGTGGACGCTGTCGCTAGGCACTTCAAGGGTTATCAGGTGGACCACGTGGACCGGCGAAAGAATGAAGCGGCCGACGCATTAAGCCGTCTGGGTTAACAGCGTAAACCGGTTCCACCTAATGTCTTCCTAGACGTATTGCATAATCCATCAGTGAAATTACCTTCAGAAGAAGACTTGGCTATTCCTGATCCAGAGTCTCAATTGGTGGCGGTGCTTCACGCTATTCCGGATTGGACAGTCCCGTACCTGGCGTATATGAACCGAGGAGAATTACTAGAGGATGAAGTCTTGGCCAGGCAGATAATCCGGCGATCCAAGTTGATGACTATTGTCAATGGGGAACTGCATCATTGCAGTGTATCCGGGGCATTTAAGCGTTGCGTATCGCTAGAGGAAGGCTGCAAGATTCTTCGAGAGATACACGAAGGAGATTGTGGTCACCATGCCGGTTCAAAGTCTTTGGTGGCTAAAGCTTTTCATCATGGGTTCTATTGGCTGACAGCTCATGCTGATGCGGAGGACTTAGTCAAAAAGTGTGATGCTTGCCAGAAATTCTCGCGACGTGCTCATATACCGGCTCTAGAATTGAGGATGATTCCAATTACTTGGCCGTTTGCGACTTGGGGGCTAGACATGGTTGGGCCCTTTAAGAGATCTCCAGATAAGAAGACCCACCTTCTGGTGGCAGTTGATAAGTTTACCAAGTGGGTTGAGGCAGAGCTAGTCCGTAAGTGTGATGCAGCGACGGCGGTTCAATTCATCAAGAAGGTGATTTTCCGGTTTGTCTTTCCACACAGTATTATAACTGATAATGGCACCAATTTGTCCAAGGGGGCTATGGAAGAATTTTGTCAACGAGAGCACATCCGGCTTGACGTATCTTCAGTGGCTCACCCCCAATCCAATGGTCAAGCTGAGAGAGCCAATCAAGAGATCTTGAAAGGCATCAAGACCCGGCTCATGGTTCCTTTGCAGAGGACGCCGGGTTGTTGGGTGGTGGAATTACCTTCTGTGTTATGGAGCATCAACACCATGCCCAATAGGTCCACGGGTTACACGCCTTTTTTCATGGTATATGGAGCTGAATCGGTTCTTCCTAGTGACATCCGTCATGATTCGCCTCGGGTGGCGGCTATCGGTGTACAAAAAGAGGGGTACACTTTTTGTACCCCTATGACTGTGCACCGGCAGTCTGAGCCACGGGAACCACCACACCAAGCATGGCGAGGGAGGCGAGCCGGGGCAAGACCTAAGCTCGATGGAGACTGGAGCGACGCCAAGAACAAGACCACAAAGAGCAAAGGGACGAAGCGGCTCTCCCCGGCAAGATCCTTGCCGGGGCCAGCACTGGCAGCCCCGGCAAGACCCTTGCCGCGGCAGCTCGCCCCGCTCCTACGTAGCGAATCACCCTTGAGTCCACCACCCCCAAGGGGCGAGGATTCGAGAGATATCCCCGTGGTGGCATGCAGATCTTTGTGAAGACATTCAAGATCAGATACAAGTTAAGAAGACGACCCTTGGCGGGATTCCAGCCAAGGAGAACCACAAGGCCCCCGGCAAGCACCTTGCCGGGGATGACAGCAGGCACCACGGCAGGACCCTTACCGGAGCCCCGGCAAGGCCCTTGCCAAGGACACCCGTAGGGCCACCGTCAGGCCCACACCAACTGGGTTTCCACCGACCCACGCAGCTGCCGACCCGACCAGTTGGACGGGCTCCTGCGTGGCAACCCACAGATCTTCGTGGAGACCCGCCGTTGCGCCACCTCAGCTGCCTGTCTGCCTACATGGCGCCTCAGGAACTGCTGGCCAGGGCGCGTGTCAACGCGAGGAGGGGCGGCGACGGACAAGACGGACGTCTCCCCCCGTCCCCGATAAAACAAGGACACCTAAGCTGGGCACATTAAATGCACCTTGTCCTGTAATGCGAGGGATAACCTCGCATCACTGTACCCTTTCCACCTCCTGTGTGCCACTGTGGCAACCCCTTTTTCCTATAAAAGGAGGCCCGAGGTGACCAGGAGAAGTATTCGGCTTTTTGGAACTGCTCGCGACCCTCTTGGAGCTCCTCATTAGCTGAAGAACACCAACATATAATCCACCAAAGCAGGAGTAGGGTTTTACGCATCTTTGCGGCCCGAACCTGGGTAAAGGAACCGTGTCCTGACTGTTAGATCCGCTCTTCTCTCAATCCCACGCCCCGCAACCGTAGTAGGGATTCTTGTGATCCCATAGGTGTCGATCCAAATACACCGACATCTTTGGCGCGCCAGGTAGGGGAGCACCTAAAGTACGTGGTCCAGATGCACTTACCTAGGGAGGTATCAATGAACAACACTGCCGAGTACGGGGGGCTGCTTGCTGGTCTTAGGATCGCGGTGGACCTCGGAATCAAGAAGCTCATTGCCAGGGGCGACTCGCAGCTTGTCGTCAAACAAGTCAACAAGGATTACCAGAGCCCGTTGATGAAGGCCTACATCGATGAAGTGAGAAAGTTGGAAGAGCGCTTTGACGGTATATAGGCGGAGCACGTTCCCCGAGCAGAGAACAACATCGCCGATTACCTGTCAAAGCACGCTGCCCTCAAGCTACCTGTGGAACCAGGTACCATTGTGCTTCAGCTTTCTCAGCCATCCGTTGATCCATCAACAGAGCAGAACAAGAGGAGGAAGTCAGGGCCCGGCAAGTACTTTCCCGCCGAGTTCCCCGGAGCCGCCGGCAAGGATGTTGCCGGGGACACTGAGCCCGCCACCGGAGGGCTAACTCCGGCGGAGTGTCAAGCTTTTGCCGTCGAGATGGGCACTCCCTTGGCGGAGGAAATGCCTTTAGTCCTCGCCGTCGAGCCCCAGGCTCCAGCGTGGGCGCAGCATACCGTCCGATTCCTTCAGACTGGGGAACTTCCTGAGGAGCAGGAAGAAGCGGAGAAAGTAGCCCGTCGGTCTGCCATGTACCAGTTCGTCGATGACGTCCTGTACAGAAGGAGACTGAACGGTGTGAAATTGAAGTGCATCCCTCGAGAGGAAGGACTGGAGCTGTTGGCAGAGATACATGGAGGCATATGTGGATCCCACATAGGGTCGAGAGCCCTTGCCGGCAAGGCATTCCGGCAAGGCTTCTTCTGGCCCATTGCCCTCCAGGATGCGGCGGCGCTGGTCACCAGATGTGAAGCGTGCCAATTCCATTCAAAGAAACTTCATCAACCAGCTCAAGCCCTTCAAATCATTCCTCTCTCCTGGCCCTTCTCGGTCTGGGGGCTCGACATACTGGGCCCTTTCCCCCGCGCCGTCGGGGGCTTTGAGTACTTGTACATTGCAATCGACAAGTTCACAAAGTGGCCAGAGGTGGAGGCAGTAAGGAAGGTCACAGCTCAGTCAGCCGTCAAGTTCTTCAAGGGACTAGTGTGCCGTTTTGGTGTACCCAACAGGATCATCACCGACAACGGCACACTGTTTACAAGCCGCATCTTCATGCAATATACCCAAGACCTCGGCAGCAAGGTCTGTTTCGCTTCCGTTGCTCACCCCCGAAGCAATGGTCAAGCTGAGAGGGCAAATGCTGAAGTGCTGCGAGGACTAAGGACAAAGACCTTTGACAGGCTGCACAAGAGCGGGAGGCGCTGGATTGATGAATTACCGGCGGTTCTTTGGTCGATCAGGACGACGCCAAATCGAGCCACCGGCCAGATGCCCTTTGCCCTGATATACGGGGCAGAAGCAGTTCTCCCCACGGAACTCATATACAGGTCACCTCGAGTGCTCGCTTATGATGAGCTTGAGCAAGAGCAATTGCGACAAGACGACGCAATGCTCCTTGAGGAAGATCGTCTTTGGGCGGCTGTGAGAGCAGCGCGCTACCAGCAAGCCTTGTGCCGCTACCATAGCCGCAAGGTCCGTGCCCGAAGCTTTGAGGAAGGCGACCTTGTTCTCCGGCGCGTTCAATCTTCCAGGAATACAAACAAGTTGACGCCGAAGTGGGAAGGCCCTTATCGGGTAATACGAGTCACCAGGCCTGGCGCTGTCCGCCTGGAGACCGAGGATGCCGTTCCGGTGAGTAATTCCTGGAACATCGAGCATCTTTGCAAGTTTTATCCATAAGGCGCGGCTTGCTGGGCCCCCCGGCAAGCCACCCTTTTGTACAAGCCTTGCCGGCAAGGCATGTAACCCTTTGTACAAAGCCAGGCGCAGACCTTGAGCATAAATAAATGAAGCGCTGGCGCCCTAAGTTATAGCATGCATGCTGAGTCGAGTCTCGTCCTTGGTTAGGGTTGATAGTGCTTAGCAGCAGCTAACCCCTAGCTTAGAGGTCGAGTCTTTGTCTTTCCTCTGTCTTCTTTGGTTCACAGGACGCGCAGACATCCTTCCCGAAGCCACTCGAAGGAAGCAAAGAAGAACAGACCAACGCCTAGGCCCCGGCAAGCTAGTGTTGCCGGAGGCTGCAAGGGCAAGAATTCGCCCACGGCAGACCAGGGTTGCCGGGGGATGCAGCTTCAGATAAGTCCTTTATCCCTTATCATGCATTCCATTATGGACTGAGGTATGTGAAACCTCGTTCTTTTTCTTAAGCTACCATGCTCCCATAACTCTAGGCCCTAGGGCTCGTTCATGGGACTAGGTTTGGTCGTAGTCGCGGCAGCAGAAGGATGAAACGAGGAGCCTGAGCCCACTTCATCCCTGCCTCCGCCAAGGGCGTGAGAAAGGTCGAGCGAAGTAGGGAAACGACAGGGCCTGTTGCCGGGCGAGAAAATGTTTATCTTAAGGATATCAGGGATTTATTCCCTGTTGTGGGTTTTTACCTACGAACAAAAGACCCGGCAAACATTCCTTTTTCATTAGAAACATTCCATTCAGGTACAGTCCATAGGGAATGAAAAACATGAATAAGGGGATTACAAGTTTTAAACTTAACAGATGCCCGAAGGCTCACAGATTAAAAAGAGATAAGATGCCCGTAATGCCTTTCTTGCCCCTCTCCTCAGGAGGCAGGTCAAGGAGGCAAGAAGGGCAAAAGGGGCGCCTAGGCGAGCTACGGGTGGCAGAAGACACCGAGAAGGCATCTCGGCGGCCTCCCAAGGGCTGGACGGTGATGACGGCGCCGGAGACAGAGCTTGAAGACGAGGCGGCAGGACGTCAGTACGCGTCGAAGGCGTCGGTGCCCGCATACTCCGACATGACGACCTTGCCGCCCGCCTTCTTCCTCTTCCTCTTCTGCAGCCTCCCTACGCCAGCCACTAAGGAGACGACCAAGAGAAGTTCAAGGAGCTGGCGACGGGGATGATGGGGGCCGCCGGTGCCACCAGGAGCGGCGCCCGACACCTAGTCAGACCCGTCATCCTGTTGTCCACCGCCCTCGTCGTCGCTGTCGCTGTCCTCCTCGTCACCCTCGTTCGAGGAGGAGTCTTCGTCATCAGAGGAGCTCTCCATGCAGCACCTCGCGCGAGTCCCGAGGTGCCCGAAGACCTTGACAGAGAGGTGGTCGTCCTCCATCAACTTGAAGTGGAGGGTGAGCCCATCCGTCAGGCTGTGGATGCGAGCGAACCTCTTCCATCCTTGGCGAAGATACATCACATGAGGGGCAGGGAAGTCGATGCGGGCCCGCGTGCCACTGATCACACAACCCCTCATGTGCAGCCGCAGCGACTCCGGCGGATTCACCTCCATCTCCCGCGCAAATGGAGTCGGGAGACGAAGGCGACGGCGCGGCGACCCCTGAATCCTAACGAAGAACTCACAAGGGTCATCTCCAACATGACCTTCCATTGGAGGAGGAGCTGCTGGCGGGGGCGAGACCGGCGGGCCGCCCCGTCCTCCTCTTCCCCGAGCACCCCGGCCTCGCCCACGGCCCCGTCCCCTCCCTCTTTCCCTCGTGGCCGGTTCGGCCACTACAGGTGCAGGAGAAGGGGGGACGCGTTGTCGTGCAGCGACCCTCGCCGCCACCGTTGAGGAGCCGAGGTTTTCTCTCTTCATGGCGGACAGAAGGGAGGAGCAGAAGTTGAAGGAGAAAGAAGATGGAGGAGTGCGGGGCGCCGTCCCCTCCCTCCGCCCTTTATAAAGGGGCGGGGCTGGAGCTCGACCGCCCCGCTCGGCCAATCAAGACGCAGAAGGCGAGGGGGGCCGGGACCGACCCACCGCCCCAACCAGCGACGGGTCGGTTTCCCGCCTCCATCGCTCGCCACCTCGAACGCATGGGAGGCACGTGGCTAACATGCAGGACCGAAAGGACGGGTGAGGCGACCTCTCCCCACCTCGTGATCGTGGGGAGTGGACGCCTAGACGACCGCACCTCGGCCCCGTCCAGTAAGCGGGCCGCGCCTCCACGCTCTCCCCCGTTTACGGGGAAAACGCGGGCCGCCTCATTTCGCATTTACTGCGATATGACGCATGCCTGCGGGAACCGCCACACGCATGCCTCCCACGTCACGCACGCCCCTCCACCCCGCGCTGCGCGCGCGGGTCATGGGAGGCGCAGCGCACGGAAATTTTACCACGGTGAAAACCACCCCGCCTGCCCGCGCACCGTTCTGGGCCTGGCCCAACAACGTGTCGTGCTTATGTGTGGCCCAGGCCCGGGGGCTCCTGTCGGTGTACAAAAAGAGGGGTACACTTTTTGCACCCCTATTACTGTGCACGGGCAGTCTGAGCCACGGGCACCACCACACCAAGCATGGCGAGGGAGGCGAGCCGGGGCAAGACCGAAGCTCGATGGAGACTGGAGCGACGCCAAGAACAAGACCACAAAGAGCAAAGGGACGGAGCGGCTCTCCCCGGCAAGATCCTTGCCGGGGCCAGCACTGGCAGCCCCGGCAAGACCCATGCCGCGGCAGCTCGCCCCGCGCCTACGGAGCGAATCACCCTTGAGTCCACCACCCCCAAGGGGCGAGGATTCGGGAGATATCCCCGTGGTGGCATGCAGATCTTTGTGAAGACATTCAAGATCAGATACAAGTTAAGAAGACGACCCTTGGCGGGATTCCAGCCAAGGAGAACCACAAGGCCCCCGGCAAGCACCTTGCCGGGGATGACAGCAGGCACCACGGCAGGACCCTTGCCGGAGCCCCAGCAAGGCCCTTGCCAAGGACACCCGCAGGGCCACCGTCAGGCCCACACCAACTGGGTTTCCACCGACCCACGCAGCTGCCGACCCGACCAGCTGGATGGGCTCCTGCGTGGCAACCCACAGATCTTTGTGGAGACCCGCTGTTGCGCCACCTCAGCTGCTTGTCTGCCTACATGGCGCCTCAGGCACTGCTGGCCAGGGCGTGTGTCAACGCGAGGAGGGGCGGCGACGGACAAGACGGACGTCTCCCCCCGTCCCCGATAAAGCAAGGACACCTAAGCTAGGCGCATTAAATACACCTTGTCCTGTAATGCGAGGGATAACCTCGCATCACTGTACCCTTTCCATCTCCTGTGTGTCACTGTGGCAAACCCTTTTTCCTATAAAAGGAGGCCCGAGGCGACTAGGAGAAGGATTCGGCTTTTTGGAACTGCTCGCGACCCTCTTGGAGCTCCTCATTAGCTGAAGAACACCAACATATAATCCACCAAAGCAGGAGTAGGGTTTTACGCATCTTTGCGGCCCGAACCTGGGTAAATGAACCGTGTCCTGACTGTTAGATCCGCTCTTCTCTCAACCCCGCGCCCCGCAACCGTAGTAGGGATTCTTGTGATCCCATAGGTGTCGATCCAAATACACCGACAGCGGCTTATGTTGAAGCTGATAATGAGAAGGCGCGGCAAGAAGCATTGGACCAACTGGATCAGGAGCGTGACATTCCAGCAGCTCGATCGTAGATTTATCAGCAGGAACTGCGTCGATACCATAGTCGCCGAGTTAAAACCAGAACGTTTCAAGAGGGCGATCTTGTGCTCCGACTCATCCAAGACCAGACAGATATGCACAAGTTATCCCCGCCTTGGGAAGGACCCTTTGTGGTCAACAAGAATCTACACAATGGGTCATACTACCTCATCGATGTTCGAGAACACAAGGACTCACGCACCACGGAGGAGGAGACCCGACGACCGTGGAACATCGCTCATCTTCGGCCTTACTACACCTGAGCCATAGGCTCTGCTTTATGTACATATATTCGCAATGTATATATTATGATCAATATAATAAACCGACATCCCTGTTAAAGCGGGGTATCTGCTGCTTTTTTCATAAGAGTTTGTCACATGGGGGCTTCCGTGTGTAAAACGGAGTTCCTATGGCCCTCTTAGACCGGCTATCAAGCTAATATCATGATAAGATCACAACTCTGGTTACTTTAGTAATCCGGCTATCAAGCCAACGTGATGGTAAGGGGCAAAAGAGAGTTTGATGCATAGCACAACTCAAACATAGGCACCCGATGAGCACAGCTCACAATGTTACTTGGGGGCTCTTGTCGCACAGCGACAAAGAGCTTTTATGGCCCTTGTAATAGGCTATCAAGCCACGGCTTGGAAGCCTGGTGTATACACCTAAAACCCCGGGTTAACCTGCCTGCATCAAGTAAGTCACTCCGTCCAGGTAAACCTGGTATGACCCGTCGAACGATTGACAAGTCAATCTTATCACAGACCCTGAACTTGTCAACATTAAAACAACGATTGGTTAAAGATAGAGGTCCATCTTAACATGCTTTGTGAAATGGTTTAACTCATCGGCCTGGCAGCCCATGAAAAGCCTCGAATTTGGAGCCCGGCAGCTCGTAAAAAGTCTCGACTACAAGTTTTTATTTGCTTTGTTTGCCAAGTTTTTACTTCTCAATGAGATTGTTGGTATTCATCCGATATCTATTGATTAGGCCTACTGGTTGACTACAAGTCACCACCATTAATAAACCGGCGTTCATAGAACCCGGTCTAGTTTGATTATAAATCGACATTATTATCTATAGCTAAGCCAGTGTTTATCACAACCCGGTATGGTTTCATCATAAGCCGGCAAAATATTGCAGGAGTCATCAATATGTTGGGGAACATAGCAGAAATCAAAAAATTTCTACGCTTCACCAAGATCAATCTATGGAGTCATCTAGCAACGAGGAAGAGGAGAGTGCATCTACATACCCTTGTAGATCGCGATCGGAAGCTTTCAAGAGAACGTGGATGATGGAGTCGTACTCGTCGCGATCCAAATCACCGATGATCCTAGCGCCGAACAGACGGCACAACCCGGTATGGTTTCATCATAAGCCGGCAAAA
>LR738715.1:214835184-214873440 GCA_902687465.1 Secale cereale
ATAGCTAAGCCAGTGTTTATCACAACCCGGTATGGTTTCATCATAAGCCGGCAAAATATTGCAGGAGTCATCAATATGTTGGGGAACATAGCAGAAATCAAAAAATTTCTACGCTTCACCAAGATCAATCTATGGAGTCATCTAGCAACGAGGAAGAGGAGAGTGCATCTACATACCCTTGTAGATCGCGAGCGGAAGCGTTCAAGAGAACGTGGATGATGGAGTCGTACTCGTCGCGATCCAAATCACCGATGATCCTAGCGCCGAACAGACGGCACCTCCGCGTTCAACACACGTACGGAGCAGTGACGTCTCATCCTTCTTGATCCAGCAAGAGGGGAGGAGAGGTTGATGGAGATCCAGCAGCACGACGGCGTGGTGGTGGATGCAGCGGTATTCCAGCAGGTGTCAGGACCGGGTTTTTGGGGTATTAAATCCCCAAAAGAGGCCCTTGTGCTCACCAGCCCCAGGATTACTGTTAGTTGATGAGGCACCACTTGATACAGAAATACCAAGCAAAATGCAAAATATGTAGTACAAGACCATTCTGGCCTGAGAGTACAACACAAGGTTTCTAGTGGCTGATGGCGGAAGCGGTTTATAGAACATCGGTGTCTGTGGGACTCCATTTCCCATGGGAACAACTGACCAGGTTAACTCCTATCTTCGCGAGGCTGCTCTCACCATTGCGTAGGTTCCGGGGCGGTCGTCGCAATGCTTCTCTCCATGCAAGAAATCTGGCCAAGACAATAGCTAGGGACAAGCCAGTGAGTACTTTGAATGTACTCGCAAACATTATGAACACAGGTACAAAATAACAAAAGACATTCATGTCTGGAAATATTGGATAATCACTACGCTGGTCATGAAATAATAATCCACGATGCAAGCAGGTATTCGTATGAAACATGAAAATGCAATCAGGAGAAAAGAATAAAAAATGCCACAGTCGGGCGTCTGGGCGACACCACATAAAGGGCTTATAAATAAGAAATAACAAGCATGCCACAGTCGGGCGTCTGAGCGACACCACATAAAGGGCTTATAAATAAAAGAAATATCAAGCATGCCACAGCCGGGCGTTTGAGCGACACCACATAAAGGGCTTATAAATAAAAGAAAAGATAAGCATGCCACAGTCGGGCATCTAAGCGACACCACATAAAGGGCTTATAAAGAAATGAAATAACAATGAATATCCAGGAGGTAGAACCATCCCAGGGATACTCAATAACTCAAATAATATAAAGGGTTAGTCCATAATAATAATCATAGTAACAGTCAGCATAGGTCACAAGTCATGCTCTTTGGTTTGGTAGTCCTTCCTCCGAAGACCGACACTAAGACCGACACTTGACCCATCCCAAACTGTTGTCCTAACCCATGGACACGGCTATTCGAATAGATTTAATCTTTGCAGAGGGTGTACTTTTTACCCACGAGTAACGGATTCCTTTAGTCCATCGGGACTAATTCCATCTACGGTCTTTTAATTGGAAAATACACCTGACCGCACACACCAGCCTAACTTACCGGTGTCTGGAATCACCCCCGACACCCGTTAAGCGAAACTCTAAGTGGGGAGGCTACAACCTCGACTAGCATGGGATCGCAAAATTTATAACGCGTGCAAACTGGGGGAGCTACCCCCTTCGTCTCCAACCGAAAACACCCATGCCCCCTGACCAGGTGGCATGTCTACCGGATGCAGCCGGTATCTTCCACCATGGCCTCTCTGTATGGTGTGTGTTAGGACAGGGGTTGACAATTTACGGAACCGTACCCTACCTATGGCGGGGACAAGTGGTAGCACGAAACAAGTATGGGGGTTACTGGAACAAGGCTTAATCTATGGCCGACTTAGGAGGTTCAAGCATCACTTGAATGATTAGCATAACCAATATGTTCCACGTCAACAGACGGAACCACTACTCATCATACCTCACCATGCCATACCGGACACCACCGTCCCGACGAGGAACTAGTGACAAGCCCGTGTCTACACAAGACAACGACTTTCACGACTTTCTTCCGTTAGGCATGAAAGGCATACGAGGGGGATTACCATCACACACATATAAATTTTCAACAGCAAGGAGTCTACATCATGCAGTCATGGGTATGATCAAATCATCACATAGGAAAATGAATGCATCGATGTCAAGGTGGTGTTGTAATCACATCAAACAACACACCACAAGTATTGAGCCAGGGATCAGAACGCTTGCCTTCAAGTAGTGGAGAGGCAGAGTGCATTCCAAACTTTAGGAAGTTTCTTCCTTCTTAAAAAATCCTATTTAAGAAAATATGAAATCAACACATAGTTTCAAAACAGTACAAAAAAGTTGTCTGGAAAATTTTCAAATAAATTTGAAAATAAACTAGACCAAATTTGAGGAACAACAGAAAAAGAATCAAGTCATTTGGACTTATATATGTAAAAAGTTGTAGCGAGTCAAAGTTCAGTCAACTTTCTGTTTTTAAATAAAACAAGAAAAGAAAACGATTCGGGGAAGAATACGTGTTCGATGCAGGGAAAACGTTCTTTGGCGTTTACGCTTCCACTTAAGCCAGTGCGGGCCGGCTCTGGGTCACTGACAGTGGGTCCCTTGGGCCCACTGGTTAGGTTTGACCAGTCGCCCGCCTCCTTCCTCCTCTGTCCGAGCGGGGCGGGGCTCCGGCGATCGCCGTCGAAGTGCCACGGCTCCTTGAGGGGGTTCTGAGGGCGGGGATGGATCCGCCAGTCTGGGGTGGTCCTCCCGGTAGTCGTTAGGTCAGCGGGGGTGGAGGGAGTTGCCTGTGGCGAGCTCCGCGGCAGAGGTGGCCTCGGCCGGAATTGGGGGTCTTGGCTACGGTGGCTCCAGGTCATAGTTGAGAGTATGGGAAGCTCCGCACGAGCAGGGTGAGCCTGATGGTGGTGCTGGATGGACGGGGGAAGGTCTGCTCACGACGAGTGGAGCTGGAATGCAGTGGCGGCCGAACTGGCCGGAGACGAGGGAGACAGCCCTCCTGCCGTCGATTGCTGGGTGTTGGGGCATCAGGGAGATGGCTTGAGGTCGCCTGACTCCTCGGACGGGCTCGAGGCTCCTATATATAGCACTCGAGGTTGGTTCCGCGGCGGCCGAGGATAAGCTCGTCGGCGAACCGCCATTTTGTAGCAGCAGGGCGACGTGGAGGCGGCGGGCGCTAGCGGACGGCTCGTGGATAAGCTTGGACTACTCCAGGGGGCAGCTGGCGCGCTGGAGTGGCTTGGGCCGCACCGTCCGCGGCGCGGGCGCACTGTGGCCGCCGGCGTGCCGCCTAGGCCGTTCTGACGGTGGTGCTGTAGGGCGTCAGGGTGTCCCTGTGCTGTGGGAGGGACCAGGGCGTGTTGGCTGCGAGTGGAAGGAACCAGAACGAGCTCGGGGGCGATGACAGTGGGACGCGGCGACGCGTGCGCACGCACGTGCAAAACGCGCGCTCTGCTCGCGCTCCGGGCACGCACGGCAACTGCTTGGCAGAATGCCAAGGCCGGTTAGGAGGTTTGGTTGGGGCTGGGGTTTAACAGGTCTAGGTTAGAGGCTTCCAGGAGCTTAGTGGACAAAGCTACGGGGTCAGTGGATCAAGTTGGTAATGCAAATTAAAGATCATGCCCAAGGCTTGCTATGCATATAAGGTGTTCGACAGAATGCCATGAGCATCATGGCAATTCTTGGGGTGGCCAAAATCTCCAGACCAGTGCCTCTTTAGGTGTAGGAGATGATGACAAGGTTAGTTTGGCAAAACCAAAAACTTGCAAGTGTAAGTTTTTGAGAAACTCAATTCTGGACAGAAACAGAAGGCATTATTGCATGGACCAGAAATGCTCCAAATGGTCCAATCTCCTGGACTTAAGGGTTTTGAAGCGAGGACTACAAGCAGGAGAAAGCTCATGGCCAAAAGAGCAAGTTCACATCTGGCAGTAGTAGAAAGTGCCAATCTGGACCAGAGGGCAAAAGAGGATGTTTTGCTCAACTTTTTCAATGAACACCAAAGAATTTTTGCATAAAAGTGATGTAGGGACTTCACATGACATCCCAAATTTTTGGTGGAATTTTTAAATAAATCTATCAAACGGTTGTAGTGCAAATAGAGCTTTAAAACTAATGAAAATTCACTTTAAGAGATAAAGCTTAGGGAAAAATAATAATGCAAATAAACCCACTGGTAGAAGAAATGTTTTTCTTGGGTAGGGCAAACAAGTCCAATAATGTACTTGAGAAGTTTTCATCTGAGGTAAAAAAAAACTCCATAATATCAAAAGAAGGGGTGGTCCTGAAACCAAAGAAAACCCAGAAAGTGAAAGTTTTAATTCCGTGGCAAAATTTTGATTTATAAATCAAGGTCAAATTTTTTGGGGTGTTACAACACTACCCCCCTTAAGAAAAATCTCGTCCTCGAGATTTGCTAAAAATTGCTATGAAAAGAATTACTTCTACTGTCACAAAGTGATATCACCAAAAATAACCATCCTACTCATGCAATAAAATGTGGCTACAGTGAATGGGCAATAAGTGGTGTAAACTGTAGTGTGAAATACTGGTGCTACGTGAAAAAAATCTACGGTTGTGGAAAACGAGATATTTCTACTCTTGGCTATAGTGAATTTAGAAATATATTTTTTCTAAATTCCAAAATACGCTGGTCGCACCCGAGAGCACAGTGCTCTCTCTGGCTGATAGGTGGGACCGGGGCCCATTGTCAGTCTCTTCTTCTACCTCTGGCTATCTCTTCTCCCTCTCTCTCGCGCGTTTTCCCGCGCTTTCTCCATCGGCGATGCTTAGCGCGTAGGGCATCTAGGCCGTACTGCGGTAGTGCTCGGCGTGCTAGCTGCCGGCGCAGCGTGCACTCACCTCGCGGGCCAGTGCGCTGTCGGCACTGCTCGCGGATTCGCCTTCGAACACCGGCGGTCGAGCGACGGGCGGTGCTGGTGGACTCCGCCCACCGTACACCGATCTCGAGCTATAAAATGACTGAGGTGCTCCTTCTTCTTCCTCACACCTGGCCTCGCTTCTTCTTCTTCTTCCCTCTCCTTCATTTGTGTTTGCAGGAGCTCAGAACGAGGCTCTAATGGCGGGGGTGATGCCGGACTGGTGCATGATCCTAGTGTGCGGAGGGTTGGCGGCATTGCTGGGGTTTTCCGTGCTCTTGTGCGCGATGATCCTCGACGATCGTCGTGATGCTGCTGCTCGAGTGCTAGCTCTTCACGGCGGTGGTGATCACGAGGATTAGGCACGGGTGTCGGGTGCTAATGGCTGTTAGTGTGTGGAAGGCAACTTGTGCCTGAATAAACCCCCACAAGTTTCTCCTCAAGAGGCTATGGTGCGCTAGAGAGGTAAACATCTAGATGCAACAAGTGTACGTGGATTTGCAACTTAGTGTACTGGGTTGAGTGGTTGGGGTTAAGAGTCTGCTGTTGCGGTGCTTCGCGAAAAATCTATGTCCCGCAGAGATATACGTTGCAACAACTCAGGGGAAACAATACCTCACTCCAGGTTTCACCGAGAGCGAAAATTAGTTAATCAAAAATTAACGGCTGTAAAAACTACTCCCATAAACCAAAATCAAACATTTAATTTGACACACAACTTTAGGATAACACGCACAAGTGGTAACTCATAAATAAACGCTGGGACAACCAACATAGCAGTGATGTCTAAAATGAAAACGGTAAATGGATAGGGTCCTGGGAAAACGTCTCTAGTACTGGGGCACACTCTTCTTCTATCGGAGGAAGCGGATTGATTAGTCGATGAATGTGCTTCTCCTGTCTGGGCCTCAGGGGTCTGCCGATGGCGATCCGAGGATTTAAATCGGCGAGGCTCTGGAGGTAACCCATTACTCGTTGGGTCAAACGCTCTTGTGCGATGACATACTGCGTAAGGTTGGCCAGCACTGGGTCTCTCTCAATTCGTCCACCAGGGAAGGATGCTACTTCCCCGGGTGTTGCACGGCTCGGGAAGTAATAATTACCCCGTTCGCGGGCATATGGCACCGCGAATCGAAGGCGAGTAAGCGCTTCATACGCATCAGCTTCTATGGCCATTTGTGGGGTTGGCATAGATTTCCCTACGAAGGAACCTTCTGTTGGGTCTTGGTTTGGGTTTGCGGGAGGGATGCGCACTACTGCCCAGTATTTCGAGGTGGAAGGTGTGATCCTCGATTTGAGCAACTCGGACTGGGGTGGACGGGTAGCACTCATGGTACTACAGGTAAAATCCCACAATATCTTAACGAAACTACCTGGGGTGGCATCTGGGGTTCTTAGGTAAATACTAGGGATTGGCATGGCGAAAGAAATGGCTGTGAGAGTGGTGCACCAGGTGAGGGATGCTTGGCAAGGTCACGCGGTGGCCTTTATATAGCAACTGGGTTGGTAAAAAAATCGCGGTGAGGGGCCGCCATTTTGTTGGTTCTGCTCTACGGGGTCGGGGTCAAAGCTACAGATGCACACATCTCGCAAACGTGATGTATTTACTGTAGGAGTCGTTGGTGTGGTTCTTTGGAAGTTACGCCCGGAATTAAATGCATTCGTACACCGACATATTTATGTGTGGCTAGTATAAAGATAAGGGCGCACAAGCAAACATTATTTACACAAGGCAATACAGGGGCACACAACAATAGGGCGTGGACATATTAAGGCTCAGTACTACTCGAGTGATTTAATCTACCTCGTTTATATCTAAGCGGCCTTGCCTTGTGGATGCCGATGCTTCTCCAAGGGCTTCACTGTTGGTGTTAGCTGGAGGTGGCTGAGGGACTATAGGTTTGGGGCAGTGATGATGACCATCACAGGGATTGTTGAACACATCACAATCTCTTGCCGGGGCTCAGCGAACCAGTTCTCCATGAGCTGCGATCAGATCCAGAGTGATTTGATCGAACAGTTCTTCTAGTGCACTTACATAGCGTACCAGATGCAATAATGCAGGATCTTTCTCGTGGTCTCCGTTGGCAACCTGGGGTGGCCTACCATACCCGTTACGGCTGGGGTAGTAGTAGAATGAGCGACAGTTAACTCTGGGCGACAAGTGCCGGAGTTGAACTATAGCCTCTCGAGCAGCTAGTTGGATGGCTTGTGGCTCAAAGGAAGTTGTCCTTCCGGTGAACCTGTAAGGGCGTTCTGGCGACAGACCCCTACCATAGATGTGCACAGTGGCCCAGAATTGACGGCTTTCACCGCTCATGGACCCTTGGTACACAACATATTCTGGGGGCTCCTCTAATGAAAAGGCATGACGGGTGAGGTTTGCTAGTACTGTCACAAAACCTCCAAGGTTGGTTGCTGTGGTTTCATTGTGAACAATGGGTCCTGGCATTCTAGCTCGGTTTGGGGCAGAGGTTGTGCTGTGCTGGGTTGAGGCTAGCGTGACCTTTTTATAGAAAAAGGGGACGAAGTCTTCCTTCGCACGCTTGCGGAGGAAACTATTTAGGTGTTGGTCACTGGCACGTGATCGACGGGCTAGGCTGATAGGTTGGGCACCGACTGCCAAAGGTGTCGGCTCACTGTGTGGCTATCTTACACGAGAAGGTTGGCTGGGGTTAGGATAAGGTCTGGTGGGGTAGTTAACCTAGGTTTTTCGACCTGGCTAAGATAGGATTAACCAATGGTCAGCCTGGCTCTGATACCAAGGTTGTCAGGACCGGGTTTTCGGGGTATAAAATCCCCAAAAGTGGCCCTTGTGCTCACCAGCCCCAGGATTACTGTTAGCTGATGAGGCACCACTTGATACAGAAATACCAAGCAAAATGCAAAATATGCAGTACAAGACCATTCTGGCCTGAGAGTGCAACACAAGGTTTCTAGTGGCTGATGGCGGAAGCGGTTTATAGAACATCGGTGTCTGTGGGACTCCATTTCCCACGGGAACAACTGACCAGGTTAACTCCTATCTTCGCGAGGCTGCTCTCACCATTGCGTAGGTTCCGGGGCATTCGTCGCAATGCTTCTCTCCATGCAAGAAATCTGGCCAAGACAATAGCTAGGGACAAGCCAGTGAGTACTTTGAATGTACTCGCAAACATTATGAACACAGGTACAAAATAACAAAAGACATTCATGCCTGGAAATATTGGATAATCACTACGCTAGTCATGAAATAATAATCCACGATGCAAGCAGGTATTCGTATGAAACATGAAAATGCAATCAGGAGAAAAGAATAAAACATGCCACAGTCGGGCGTCTGGGCGACACCACATAAAGG
The DNA here is from genome assembly GCA_902687465.1 of Secale cereale. Taxonomy (NCBI): domain Eukaryota; kingdom Viridiplantae; phylum Streptophyta; class Magnoliopsida; order Poales; family Poaceae; genus Secale; species Secale cereale. The sequence continues at coordinate 214,843,413 of LR738715.1, forward strand.
GCTTATAAATAAGAAATAACAAGCATGCCACAGTCGGGTGTCTGAGCGACACCACATAAAGGGCTTATAAATAAAAGAAATAACAAGCATGCCACAGCCGGGCGTTTGAGCGACACCACATAAAGGGCTTATAAATAAAAGAAAAGATAAGCATGCCACAGTCGGGCATCTGAGCGACACCACATAAAGGGCTTATAAAGAAACGAAATAACAATGAATATCCAGGAGGTAGAACCATACTAGGGATAATCAATAACTCAAATAATATAAAGGGTTAGTCCATAATAATAATCATAGTAACAGTCATCATAGGTCACAAGTCATGCTCCATGTTTTGGTTTGGTAGTCCTTCCTCCGAAGACCGACACTAAGACTGACACTTGACCCATCCCAGACTGTTGTCCTAACCCATGGACACGGCTATTCGAATAGATTTAATCTCTGCAGAGGGTGTACTTTTTACCCATGAGTAACAGATTCCTTTAGTCCATCGGGACTAATTCCGTCTACAGTCTTTTAATTTGAAAACACACCTGACCGCACACACCAGCCTAACTTATCGGTGTCTGGAATCACCCACGACACCTGTTAAGCGAAACTCTAAGTGGGGAGGCTACAACCTCAACTAGCATGGGATCGCAAAATTTATAACGCGCGCAAACTGGGGGAGCTACCCCCTTCGGCTCCAACCGAAAACATCCATGCCCCCTGACCAGGTGGCATGCCTACCAGATGCAGTAGGTATCTTCCACCATGGCCTCTCTGTACGGTATGTGTTAGGACAGGGGTTGACAATTTACTGAACCGTACCCTACCTGTGGCAGGGACAAGTGGTAGCACGAAACAAGTATGAGGGTTACTGGAACAAGGCTTGATCTATGGCTGACTTAGGAGGTTCAAGCATCACTTGTATGATTAGCATAACCAATATATTCCACATCAACAGACGGAACCACTACTCATCATACCTCACCATGCCATACCGGACACCACCGTCCCGACGAGGAACTAGTGACAAGCCCGTGTCTACACAAGACAACGACTTTCACGGCTTTCTTCTGTTAGGCATGAAAGGCATACGAGGGGGATTACCATCACACACATATAAATTTTCAACAGCAAGGAGACTACATCATGCATTCATGGGTATGATCAAATTATCACATAGGAAAATGAATGCATCCATGTCAAGGTGGTGTTGTAGTCGCATCAAAAAACACACCACAAGTATTGAGCCAGGGTTCAAAATGCTTGCCTTCAAGTAGTGGAGAGGCAGAGTGCATTCCAAACTTTAGGAAGTTTCTTCCTTCTTCAAAAATCCTATTTAAGAAAATATGAAATCAACACATAGTTTCAAAACAATACAAAAAAGTTGTCTGGAAAATTTTCAAATAAATTTGAAAATAAACTAGACCAAATTTGAGGAACAACAGAAAAAGAATCACGTCATTTGGACTTATATATAAAAAGTTGTAGCGAGTCAAAGTTCAGTCAACTTTATGTTTTTAAATAAAACCAGAAAAGAAAATATTTCGGGGAAGAATATGTGTTCGATGCAGGGAAAACGTACTTTGGCATTTACACTTCCACTTAAGCCAGCGCGGGCCGGCTCTAGGTCACCGACAGTGGGTCCCTTGGGCCCACTGGTCAGGTTTGACCAGTCGCCCGCCTCCTTCCTCCTCTATATGAGCGATGCGAGGCTCCGGCGATCGCCGTCCACGAGCCACGACTCCTTGAGGGGGTTCTGAGGGTGGGGATGGATTCGCCAGTCTGGGGCGGTCCTCCGGGTAGTCGTTAGGTCGGCGGGGGTGGAGGGAGTTGCTGGCGGTGAGCTCCACGGCGGAGGTGGCCTCGGCCGGAATTGGGGGTCTTGGCTACGCTGGCTCCGGGTCGTAGTTGAGAGTATGGGAAGCTCCGCACGAGCAAGGTGAGCCTGATGGTGGTGCTGGATGGACGGTGGAGGGTCTGCTCACGGCGAGTGGAGCTGGGATGCGGCGGCGGCCGAACTGGCCGGAGACGAGGGAGACAGCCCTCCTGCCGTCGATTGCTGGGTGTTGGGGCATCAGGGATATGGCTTGAGGTTGCCTGAGTCCTCGGACGGGCTTGAGGCTCCTATATATAGCACTCGAGGTCAGTTCCGCGGCGGCCGAGGATAAGCTCGTCGGCGAACCGCCGTTCTGTAGCAGCAGGGCGACGTGGAGGCGGCGGGCGCTAGCGGATGGCTCGTGGATAAGCTTGGACTGCTCCAGGGGGCAGCTGGCGCGCTGGAGTGGCTTGGGCCGCACCGTCCGCGGCAGGGGCGCACTGTGGCCGTCGGCTTGCCGCCAAGGCCGTTTTGACGATGGTGCTGTAGGGCGTCAGGGTGGCCCTGTGCTGTGGGAGGGACCAGGGCGTGTTGGCTGCGAGTGGAAGGAACCAAAACGAGCTCGGGGGCGACGACAGTGGGACGCGGCGACACGTGCGCACGCATGTGCAAAACGCGCGCTCTGCTCACGCTCCGGGCACGCACGGCAACTGCTCGGCAGAATGCCAAGGCCGGCTAGGAGGTTTGGTTGGGGCTGGGGTTTAACAGGTCTAGGTTAGAGGCTTCCAGGAGCTTAGTGGACAAAGCTACGGGTCAGTGGATCAAGTTGGTAATGCAAACTACAGATCATGCCCAAGGCTTGCTATGCATATAAGGTGTTCGACAGAATGCCATGAGCATCATGGCAACTCTTGGGGTGGCCAAAATCTCCAAACTAGTGCCTCTTTAGGTGTAGGAGATGATGACAAGGTTAGTTTGGCAAAACCAGAAATTTGCAAGTGTAAGTTTTTGAGAAACTCAATTCTGGACAGAAACAAAAGGCATTATTGCATGGACCAGAAATGCTCCAAATGGTCCAATCTCCTGGACTTAAGGGTTTTGAAGGGAGGACTACAAGCATGAGTAAGCTCATGGCCAAAAGAGCAAGTTAACATCTGGCTGCAGTAGAAAGTGCCAATCTAGACCAGAGAGCAAAAGAGGATGTTTTGCTCAACTTTTTCAAAGAACAACAAAGGATTTTTGCATAAAAGTGATGTAGGGACTTCACATGACATCCCAAATTTTTGGTGGAATTTTTAAATAAATCTATAAAAGGGTTGTAGTGCAAATAGAGTTTTAAAACTAATGAAAATTCACTTTAAGATAAAGCTTAGGGAAAAATAATGATGCAAATAAACCCACTGGTAGAAGAAATGTTTTTATTGGGTAGGGCAAACAAGTCCAATAATGTACTTGAGAAGTTTTCATCTGAGGTAAAAAAAACTCCATAATATCAAAAGAAGGGGTGGTCCTGAAACCAACGAAAACCCAGAAAGTGAAAGTTTTAATTCCCTAGCAAAATTTTGATTTATAAATCAAGGTCAAATTTTTTGGGGGTGTTACAGCAGGGCTTCGCCAAGCAGCACTGGAGGAGGAAGGGGTGTCACGGGAGGGAGAGGGAGGCGCCAGGGCATGGGTGCGGCTGCCCTCCCTCCCCCCACTATATATAACGGCCTTGGGGGGGGGGGCGCCGGCCCTAGGAGATCCAATCTCCTAGGGGGGCGGTGGCCAAAGGGGGGGGGGACTTGCCCCCCAAGCTGGTGGGGCGCCCCCACCCCTAGGGTTTCCAACCCTAGGCGCATGGGGAGGCCCAAGGGGGCGCACCAGCCCACTATGGGCTGGTTCCCTTCACCTGTCAGCCCATGGGGCCCTCCGGGATAAGTAGCCCCACCCGGTGGACCCCCGGGACCCTTCTCGTGGTCCCGGTACAATACCGGTGACCCCCGAAACTCTCCCGATGTCCGAAAACGAACTTCCTATATATAAATCTTTACCTTCGGACCATTCCAGAACTCCTCGTGACGTCCGGGATCTCATCCGGGACTCCGAACAACTTTCGGGTTACCGCATACTTATATCTCTACAACCCTAGCGTCACCGAACCTTAAGTGTGTAGACCCTACGGGTTCGGGAGACATGTAGACATGACCGAGACGACTCTCCGGTCAATAACCAACAGCGGGATCTGGATACCCATGTTGGCTCCCACATGTTCCTCGATGATCTCATTGGATGAACCACGATGTCAAGGATTCAATCAATCCCGTATACGATTCCCTTTGTCTATCGGTATAGTACTTGCCCGAGATTCGATCGTCGGTATACCGATACCTTGTTCAATCTTGTCACGGCAAGTCTCTTTACTCATTCCGTAATACATCATCCCGTGACCAACACCTTAGTCACATCGAGCTCATTATGATGATGTCTTACTGAGTGGGCGCAGAGATACCTCTCCGTCATACGGAGTGACAAATCCCAGTCTTGGTTCGTGCCAACCCAACAGATACTTTCAGAGATACCCGTATTGTACCTTTATAGCCACCCAGATACATTGTGACGTTTGGCACACCCAAAGTATTCCTACGGTATCCGGGAGTTGCACAACCTCATGGTCTAAGGAAAAGATACTTGACATTGGAAAAGCTTTAGCATTACGAACTACACGATCTTGTGCTAGGCTTAGGAATGGGTCTTGTCCATCACATCATTCTCCTAATGATGTGATCCCATTATCAATGACATCCAATGTCCATGGTTAGGAAACTGTAACCATCTGTTGATCAACGAGCTAGTAACTAGAGGTTTACCAGGGACACGTTGTGATCTATGTATTCACACATGTATCACTATTTCCGGATAATACAATTCAAGCATGAATAACAGACAATTATCATGAACAAGGAAATATAATAATAAACATTTTATTATTGCCTCTAGGGCATATTTGCAACACAATACTCACAAATCAGGATCATCACCCTTACTGCAAAAGTTGGTCAAACTAACAACACGATTTTATATCACAGGTATGATGTATGTTTCGTATTTTAATACAGCTCAGGTTATAAACCTAGATCATGTATTTGGGCATTATGACCCATCCGGCGATAAACCGCCAGGACCCTTTAAATTTTGTCTTATGCAGAAACAGGTTGAGTAAAGCTGTTCAATGTAATAAGTAGAAGTGTTATGAAACTGCCGGCTTACGCAATATTATGCAGAAGAAATATGCATGATGACATGACGGACAAAATGTTTCAACTAGCCTATTACAAGGTGTTTGGCAGCCCAAAAGAATATCTGTTCCTTGCCAAGTATTGCACATGTTAAAAAGATAAAGCATCACCGGTTCATGACTCCTCGTCAGCCCGGCCAGATGGTTGCGGATCATCCTGCACCGTCTCTTCCTCGTTTACATCCAGCAGCTGGAAGTCAGTGGTTGCCCAATTGATCCTAGTCAGAGCCTGGCAAATAGCTTCATCGCTTATAAGCTCAGATGGTTCAACATCAAGGGCGTAAGTGTGCTTACGGACAGGCGGGATGAGATCCTGCACATCATGAACCGGCGTGTTAACCCGATGATTGTTAGCATCATAACCCGCCTGATAGCGGGATATATCAACTTCATCGGCTAGTTTGCTGGCCAAGGGCCGCATTTCTCTTGTCAGAGCTTGCAGATCTTCATTGGTGAATTCTGATCCGTCCTCTTTCATGCTTGGATAGCCATTTATTACGCCGGCTGGATCAAGATCAGGGACCCATGCCTTTGACTGAGTTAAGGCAGTTAAAGCGCCTGCCCTCGCAGCAATTTCTTCATCTCTTCAAACCGGGCGGGGAGCACAGATAGTTTCTCCAAAGTCTCTTTGATCAAATCTGGGGTCGGTTTGTTATGAGAGGCGGTACAGATGATCCTCTGTGGGCCGGTATAGAGCTCCTCTATAAGTGTATAGGCAGCCTTCAGCCTCTTCTGCATATCAGCTCCAAGATGAGCAATACGTTTTCCTGTATCAATGGAACCAGTGTTAAACCGGAAGATTGTAGAGATATCATATTCAGAGTTATAATAAGGATGCTTACCAAAGACAACTATGGCCATAGCTTTTATTTACCGCTTTAGGCCAGATAGCTCTTCTGACACGGGATTAAGGGCGGCCTCTGCATCAACTGCCCTTTTCTCCAAAGCGGCTCTTTCTGCCTCCCAATCTGCCCATTCCTTCTGGAAGTCTTTCTTCAATTTCTCCATGTTTGCTAAGGCACTGATCAGCTCATCCTTGGTCTTGGAAGCGGCGATTTGCTGGAATTTTAGGTTTTCTTGGAGATTAGCCACTTGAGATTCTTTTTGGTTTAGATCAGCCTACAAAGAGATGCACACATCATACATTGGTAAAGTATATTCAAAGTCCCAAGCACATAACAAGTTATATACTTTGCACTTGGGGGCTAATGCATATTTCCAATTATCAGGCATCTTTATCAAAGTCCCAAGCACATAACAAGTTATACGTTTGGCACTTGGGGGCTAATGCATTATTGTTCAAAAGAGGGTTACAAAATAAAAGTCCCGATTCATCTTAAACAGACAAACCGGCCCTTGGGAGCTACACAGGTGAAAAAACTACATATTTGATATTCTGAAGTCCCGGTTCATCCTGAAGAGATAAACTGACACTTTGGGGCTACAGTGGAGTCGATGCAAGCTATTGGGCTTAGGCAGGAATAATATTCCAGAAATTAAGTAGAAGTTTACTTCATATCGCTCCTTCATAAGATTCACTAAACTGGCTTCATAATCACGGCTTGTGTATAGCCGGTTCAGATATCCGGAATGAAGATCCTGGGCGCTGAGTTGAGCATAGCTTGACAAATCGGCATTCCATTTGCATTTGTCCTTACTAGAGACTTCTTCTTTAGCGGTATATTTGGATAAAGCAACGGGTTCACCAGGAGTGGTTTGACCAAATCCAGTAATTTGGACATCTTTTGAGGCAGCAGCGACTCCGGCAGGGCTGGCCGGAGTATTACTGGCCTGGACTGGGCTAGTTGGATTATCACCAAGGTCCATTGGTGCAACTTATTGTTCAGTAAGAGTTTCATGGTCCGGTGGAGGAGGATCATCATGCAAGACATCAACATTTTCTTCGGCTGGTTCTGGAGTCTTTTTCGGTTCAGGGTTTGTATCATCACCTGCCGGTTTACTCAATTTAGCCTTCTTGCTAGGCTTTGGCCTATTGCAAAAGATAAAAGTAAAAATAGTCAGTGGAATAAAAGAAAAGGATTAAACAGGAAAATAAAAACTCACCCATGAACAGTCTTGAGAGGAGGAAGCTGTGTGGATGTTGCCTCGCTAGATGACAAACGAGGAGTGTCCTGATAATTTGAATCAGACGGATTAAGAGGCTGGCGGAAATGACCCGCTTTGGGATAAAGAGCATCTGGAATATACAAGACCTCTAGTTGATGTTTCCGAGCCGGAGTATGTGGTAAACCGGTGGATGTGATTACTTGACCACTATGCCGTGTGATGCGGCGAGCTTCATGTTGTTGTTTCTTAAAAATAAAGTTTGGGTCCAATTAAGCGAAAGGATGAGAAAATTGTACTTTCTGGCTTGCTTGACGAATTTTCGATGTTGGCAGAGGATCTGAACCGGAGGAAAGGGTAATTACCTCGACATCATCAGCCTCGCTGCCTTCAGCGTTTTCTTGAGTATAATCATTGTCAATAAGATGCAAGAAAAGGGAGCCAAGGGAGTCAAATGATACCTCTGAGGCCGCTTCATCTTCATCATCAAGGTTTAAATCGGATGTCTCAGTGGTTTTCTTTTTTGAAGTTTTCTTAACAGTCTTGGTATTAAGGCGAGCTGCCTTTACCGGTTTATCTTGGGGTTTCCTCTTCCAGAACGGATCATTACCCTGATAAAGGTTGTGGGGTCATTCAGAAAGGATACTAAAACAAGATTGAAATAAAGCAAACAATATAAGAAGACTTACCGATGGTGGTTTATTGGATTCACAGAAAGGAGCCAGCCCAGTTTTGCTGCAGACGTCCACCGGTTCATTCAATATCTTCTTAACAGACTCATTAACTTCACTCTATGACAACACAGCTTCAGTATGGCGTAGAGGATCTTTGGGATTTCCGGTATATTCACACATCAAACCGGAACGCCGGCTTAGCGGTAGAATACTCCAAGAAATCCAACATCGAACAAAGTCAATGCCTGTTAAGCCGTTTGCGGTGAAGGCCCGAAGCTTTGAAAGCTGCGGTGCATATTGTGCTCGCTCCTGGGCACTTAGCCGTTGGGGGAAAGGATGATTATTGGGAAGACGATGAGGATGATAACCCAACAGAGGATTTTCATCGGCTGGAGATGTGTCTAAACAGTAAAACCAAGTCTGGTTCCAATCTTTAGGATGGCTGTGATGTTTGTCATGAGGAAAGCTGACATCCTTCCTTTTTTGAATGGGCATTCTGCCAAGTTCAGTATTGGGCCTGTCCGTAAATTCTGTGTGGCAGTTTAGGTGGAAGAAATCCCTAAGCAGTTCAACTGAAGGTTCCTCTTGCAAATAGGCTTCACAGAATACTTGAAAATTGCAAACATTGGACACAGAGTTTTGTCCAATATCTTGAGGGTGGAGTTGGAAGCTAGTCAGTACATCACGAAAGAATTTTGATCTGGGAGGGCTAAACCCTCGGGATAAATGATCAACGAATACAATCACTTCTCCATGTTTGGGCTTCAGAGGACATTTCGGACCTGGGACTCTCCAATGGATGACGTCTTTCTTGCCTAAAGCGCCAGATTCAACCCAGTCGTTCAGTTCCTCTTCAATAACCCGAGATGGAACCCAGTTGCAGGAAGTGAATTGCTTGGCTTGTTTTGCCATTTCAAGGTAAAAAGCTGAAATTACAGTTAAAGGGACAATTTATGATCTACGAAGGGCAGGTATTGAGAAATATGCAATAATAAACTGGAGTTAACTATCGGAAGTGTTACGAGGGCGACGAAAACGTCGGTTTAAGCGGGGCCTAATGATATCTACCGGTTTATGATTTTTCTAAAAGTTAAACCACCGGTGAGAGTATGAAAGGTGCAGATCTAAAGTTATGGAAAAACAGGTTTCGCAAATCAGCAGCAGAATTGCACATCTACGACATGTCAAAAACTTCAGCAATATTCAGGATCAATACTGAGCGGGTACTGCAGCAACGCAAACGAACCTAGATTATGGAGTACTTTAGAGAAGGATAAGTACACTAAGTGAGCGGAGTTATTACTACGGTCGCAGGCAAAAGCATCAGATCTACACTAGACATTGGAGCTATGACGAAGAATAGGGAAGGACAGCGAAGAACATCGCCCTAGCCGTGACGAACTCGCAGGAGAAACCCTAATGAGATCTATATGAAAGTAACGAAAGAACTTACCGGAGTTGTCGGGTGTGGAGGCACGCCGGCGAGGCTCTGGTCCGAACAGGTTGATGCAGCGGCCTGAGTTGAAGAAGAGGGAAAGGTCAACGGCGGCGGCGGTGCTTAGGCACGGACGGGCGCAAGGAAGAAGAAGGAGCAAATACATGAGGGGGAAAAAGAAATGACCCCTCGCCCTATTTATAAGCTGAAAGGTGAAACGGCAGGCGCGAGAATCAAGGAGCCCAAAAAGTGGATATGGGACGACACCGTCGCCTTGATCTTTGGAGATTTTAATAAATAAAGAATAAAACAGGTACAAGTATTAAATGAACAGGTGACGTCATGGCGGTTCAACATAATCCGGGAAGATGATGTCATGGCGGTTTACAAGATATTTGAAGCCATGGAGGACCAACTTTTCCAAGGTGTTGAAGATTGACATGAACAGGTTCAAATCAATCTGGGGCCTAATGTTAGGGATATAACTATTGGGTATAAACCGCCCAGAAGGGGCCCGTTTATTCCCATAAGGAATTACTTCTACTGAAGCCCAGCAAGACAGAGTATGGCGCGTTATTACAGAAGGTTAAAGATCCAGGGCCCAAAGGGTGTTAGGGCCCGTAAATATACACCGCCATACGACGTGTGACTTGTATTGTAAGATAGGAAAGATAGAGACCGAGCCAGGCACGTTTATGAGCCGGCCTCGGGATTCTGTAAACCGGACTGGGCATCATCCTGTGTATATAAAGGGACGACCCGGCGATGGTTCAGGGACATAGAACAACAACTCGAGACACAGGCAAAGCGAATTCGCTCCCTGGTCATCGAAACCCTAGCAATACCACACCAAACTAGACGTAGGCTTTTACCTTCATCAAAGGGGCCGAACTAGTATAAAATCCCTTCGTCCTTGTCCACTTTAACCCCTTTAAGCTAACCCGTAGTGATGGCTCCACGACTAAGTCCTTATGCGAGGACATCTGCCGTGACAAAACCACGACAGTGTGCAAGGACTACAAACATGGTCTGTACATGCTTGAATTATTCGTTCTCTGCGTGAAAATATCGAAGTGTAATTGCACCTATAACCAGTGCGCAAACTGCATATCAATATATCTATCATGCACAAGTATGCCAATAGTTTCAAACAACAGATTAGAAAAGTATTTAAGCTACGTTTTCATGATACGGGGACTTTCTGGTAGATGGCCTCGATGTTTCCTCAAGCCATGAAAATGCACTATAATTTGCTTGTCATCAATGCCTGCAAATCTCTATGTCTCTCTCAACGTAGTAGATCATCATTAGACACTAAATCCTTCAATGGGAGCTTGCAAAATGCTTGCATTAGATGCCTCATTAGACACTATATGTTCATCACTAGGAGCATGTAAAATGTTTGCATCAAATCCTTCATTACCAGTCTGTTCATTAGACACTTCAGGCTCAAGAACAACATGAGCTTGGATGTTTGCACCAGAAACTTGATTAGATTCATCAGATTCAGTCAATTCCGTATTGATTGGGGGAGTTATAAAATAAGTAGAATTTGGTTTCATTTTCTCATAGATTCCCTACATACAAGCAGTTTTACAACACCGCCAGGTTTAACTATTGGTTAGAAATTGAAGAGTTGAATTAGATATAATCAGGGATGTGATGTACCTGCTCGTTGCGCATGCTACTCTTGCAAGCTGCGACTTTCCGTTTGCGCCAGCTTGATGCCATGCCCGTGCTACCGCCGCTGCCTCCCACGCAGGCTACACCCAGGGTTGGATCTTCATCTTCTTGTCCTCCCGTTCGCTTGAAGCACGGCGACTGCCCTCCAACGAGGGCGCGAGGAAGTTTTGTGTCGGTCTGTCTAACGACGGCTAGGTTAGGAGCGAACCGGACTGGAGGCTGGAGTAGATGAATTGGGATTTTTCCTACTGTCGATCGATATGGGAGGCGCTCGTTTGGGCCGCGAGCCTGATATAGGGCCTGCCTTGCACTTATGTTATCGGCCTATCCAAATTGAAACATTTTTCTTCATTTTTTACATTGCCTGCTCGTGCGTTGGGACGAACAAAACTAGCCTGGGCCAACCTGGACGACTCAAACTAGGTGCACACTTTCGAGCCACCCGAGGCGGCCGCCCATACCAGCCCCTATGGTGGCGTCGCCCCTTTTTGCGTGTATAATAGGGGTAGTGAAAAATATTCCAGTGGCGCTTTTGATTTACCCACAGAATGGTTGAATTGCTTGTTTCTATGAACTGAGTTCGCCAATAATGTGAAGGATGCCAGTCTTTTCATCTTATTGTAGATTGCTTAGATCTCGATATGCCAAAAGTAATCACATGAAATATATAATAAAAGCCACTGTGATGTGTGTGGCTACAACTAGTGTGACTACACGTCCTCATATAACATATCAAGGACGCACCATCTTACCAGATTAACCATTCGACTTACCAATGTGGGAAGAAAGAAGTATTGGGACTGCGTATCCAAGCAATTGATGCCATGGACTCCTTCATACAGCCTTGTAAGCGAAAAAGAAGTTGCAGTGTGCCTGTACAAAGAACTAGTGTAAGTTCAGTTACCTGCTTCTCGGAATTTTAGTTAGCCACTTATTGCAAAATTGTTCAATTACGTTGCTTGGCTTAATTTAGTTTGCTACTGATTACATAATGCCACAGCCTGTTAATCCTATTATAGACTGCGCCTATCTATGTGTTTGATACTTACTGTTAAGCATTACCTGTTTCCCTGAACTTAAATAGCTACTTGTTTGTTTAACTGCTTTGCTGCTGCAACAACGGGTTACAATGATGTTAATAACTACTTTTCAACATCGAATTGAAACTCTTTAATACCTTTTTTTTGTTTAACTGGCTTGCTGTTATAACTCCCAGTTGAGATGTTTTGCTAACTTCAACTTTTCTGAATCCAATCAGAACTTTAATGGCAAAACAGGTTAGCCCAAGATCAAAGAGCGAGGTTCCCATGGACGTTGTATCATCCCACAGCAGTGCCATCGGCCCAATCATGCATTATGAATTGCCAACTGCTGATGCTCTAGAGGCTAAACTAGTGGTAGAAAGAGATTCTGCTTCTACACTTAGATATGAAGTTGACATGTTGAGGAAGCAAACATCACAATCAGTAGTAGTACTCAAGACAACCATTAAATATTTGGTGGATTTCAAAACGAAGCAAGCTGAGACTGACCACATTGTTAAGGTTCTGAAGGAAAAAAGGAAATTAAATTCCCACTTGGTAAATCATAGGTGAAATGTTCTTTCCATCGTTGAATAACCTTTGTGTTGTTTGTTCATGTAATCAATCAAACCATTTGTTCTAGAGATCATGTGATAATTGTTTTTTGTTTTTTGTTTTTTGGTTTGTAATTTTATTTGAGCACAAGTCTGTATTAATTGATAAGACTCGGAGACATTTCATTTTGATTGCTGTGCCAGACCTACAAATATGCCAATTGGGCTGAATGTGCATTCGGCAATAATAGTAGTATAGATGGACCATAAGTGGCACGCATCGAAAAGGGCCAAGATGTTGTAGTAGCTTGGCTGAAAAAAGAATGCTGTTGTAACAAAGAAAAGTATAGCGGACTGGCTTATGTATGTTAGTTGATATTACTGATCCATATACTCTATAAGTGTTTATATGTCTGTTAGTTCTGTACATTCTTGGTTGATTGACTCGGTATTTGAATCTTGATACATCGCTTGTGTACATATCTAAATGGGAGTACACAGTATGCTGCGTGTGACATTTGACTTGGACATGAAGTGTTCCAAATATTCGAATTAACCTTAAACTAGATTCTAGCTTCTGAATTTGAGTATCGGCATTTGTAAACCATATTCATATATGACAGTGGAAGACTTCTTTGTCGTCCTTTTGAAGATATATAAAAACACATAGAATGATTTATAAAGATTCGTATAGGAATACAAAATGGATTCAGATTTAGTTGCCAAGGTAAACATGGATGCTTATTGTCCCGAAATTCGAAAGAAGCGACAAAATGTCCAATCCCACGTCGGCTGCCCGAAGCCAAGTGTTTGGGAGATGGAAATTACTGTCTACCCATTACACAGACAATCCATCGGCCCGATTTTCCACTACTCTAAATAGGGGTAGGATAGTAACTTCAATTAGACGTGACACGACACCTCTGAGCCCATTCAGACACGGTGGGCGCCAAACATGGGCAACAAAACACATTTGATTCAAGCTCGTCCGAAAGACCTCTGTTTCTCCCTCCATTTCCCCATTCATACACGGTGGGCGGTAAAACAAACTCGACTTAGCCGAAATCGATGTAGGCAAATATTTTCAATAGGGACAGGTTTGTAACTTCACTCAGACATGACACAACCGCCCTACCTGTCAGCCCCACTCATACACCGTGGGCGCCAACCATGGGGGCCAACCACCCTCTCCTCGCCCGAAATCGCTCTGGGCAAATATTGGTGAGATGCGAGATTACCGTCGTATCCCCAACCGACGAGACGTCCAAATTTTAAACGGGGGCTAAGTTCATAACTTTCCCATATTTCAGACAGGCGCATCCCAAAAACATGGATCCCGTACCTCTCCCTCCATTTTCCCATTCACACACCGTCCACGCTAGAACACCATCCCCACACCAGCCTCCGTCCGCCACCCCGTCCATCGCCGCAGTCCTCCACCACATCCATCGCCGCTGTCCTCCACCACATCCATCGCCACCATCCTCGACCATGCCGGAGCGCCTACCAAGACCACGTCGTCCACTGCTAGAGATAGACATTTCTGATCCACGGCGACGGACAAAGAGCCTTGCATCACGTCCTCTCGCTTCATCGGCGCTGTCGTCCTCTTTGTCGGGGCCGCTCACACGACCTTCTCTTCCACCGCAACGGGACTTATCCCCTGATGAACCCGTCTACTGTCACAGATCTGCTTCAACACCACCGACAGCCATCGCACCCCCGATGCCTACACAGCGCCGCAAGAAAGGTGGTACTTCATATCTCAACTTTTTGATCGCAACCACAAAATAGATCTTAACTTGGTTACTCTACTTTTCTTTCAACTCTTAGAATTTAGTTCTTAGTTCGAAGCAAACAATGGCTGCTAAATACCATTTCTCCGATTTCCCCCTTTTATGATCACTATACGATCAGAATACGTGCTTCCTGTCATAATAGCACTGCTCGACCCATCAAACTAAACAAGCTTAGTTGTTCAAATACGAATCTGATATTATTAAAACAGATTCGTTTAATTGGTTAGCTAAATGTTCCTAAATTAGTTTCAAAAATGCATGTTCGCCGCTCGAGTGTGTATCTCTACAGGGTGCCCACGGTGGGTCGGCCCACCCTGGGATTTTGGGACGTCCCAGGCCCTGATTCCCCTTCGTTCTGCTGCGCGCTTCCGATCTCTACTCGCCCCCAGCCGCCTGCCTCGCCGGCGACTTGCCGTCCCCGGACGGCATGACTCTAGAAGGAGACACCGGACTAACAGGAGGTCAGGAGCCGCTCGCCCAACAGCATCACTGCTGCCCGAGTGCGCCACCGTGCCTACCTTCCCAATCCGTTCAAGGCTCAGGCGTGCAGCACCCACTAAGCCATCCCAATTTATCCTAAGATAAGTCCTCAACACTTAGCAGCCACTCCTCATCACCCATTTTCTAATTGATTCATTACTCATTAGGCAGGACTGTCATTAGGGTTTGTTGTGTGCTTAGTGCTACCTACACTTAATGGTTCAGATGTATTTCGGTAATCTTTAGTACCTGTAAAGTTCACAGGGTTTTCAGAATTCCGGCCCTAGGAACAGACACTAGTCATTTTGGATTGTTGGTCGTAGTGACATTGATCTAGATTACTACTGCAAGCCAGGTTTGTTGACAATTTTACTTGTCTTTCTTACTCATTCGATATAATATTCAATTATTTACGTCGATTAGTTGCAAACAATAAGTGCTAGACAAGCTTCTTGATTCAGATTTTGGACGGTCTCTTAGTGCAGTTACAATTCTGCATACTTGTCCTAGTAAGCTCACAAGTAAATGATTGATTCACTACATCTATGCTTGCCTTGTCATATTTATTGTCAATATTCTTTTAGGGTGGACCACCCTGTTTCTAAATACTGCAACCGTAGACATGAGTGAATAGTATTTCTCTATGCGATCTCTTCCGTCATGTGTGGGCAACGAACACTGCATTGTATAGAAAGAAAGTGTCATTTCTAGCTTTTACATAGGCTTCGATCTTTTACATGGAATACAATCTGCCTACTTGCTTTGTGTCGCACTACCAACACTCCACCCTTGAAGCTAAATATTATGCCACTCATAATTCCTTAGTTTATTTGTTCAAATACGAATTTCATATGATTCTAATGTTCCTACTTCAGTTTTGAAATGTGTGTCTGCTTGTTATAGAGACATAAGGGGTTTGTATTTCTGTGTGTGGTCTGGTCAACACGGTTGGGGGTGAACTTTGCATATGCAGGGGTTTATAGGGAGACACTCTTCGAGTTTAATCCGCAATGCATTCCATAGATAATCTGACTACGTTTTATGTTTTCATGAATCCCAGATTCTGAACAGCATCATAATGATTATGACCTTGCGCGCATGAAAAGAATAAAGCATAACAATGCCATGGCTGTCAAACTTGGCATTAAGGGACTGAAATCAAGTCTGGATGCAATGCAATGCAAACGCTCTCCACCTACAGATTCATGCTCAGAATATGATCCTAACAGTGATTCTAAGCTAGAGGGAGACCTAAGTCAATGTAGCTCCCTAGTGGAGGAGTCACAGGAAGATGCCCTATCTTTCAGCCATCAAGGTGCTTGCTCTAACTTTCCAAGGTTATATTTGTCGCACATATCTTGCAACTGATACTTTGCATTGCTTCTACTTTGTTGAACTGTCATTAGCTTAGTTTACACATCGTGTATGTGAATACGCCCTACCTATCCATTTTCAGTACATATTCCATCTGTCATCATACCATATTTATCCATTCAAATGTTGTTCTTGTGTATCAGACGTTCAAAAGGAAGAGGGCGATTGCTAATCGTGGAGGAGCACAAGCAAAGTATTTGGAAAAGGTAGTGGCACCTGATAAATCAAATAGCCCATTAGGTGTAGTTGCAATATCACCTGACCCACAAAACACCCCAACTCTAGCAGACTCTAGCCCTACTACACTGGTCATTTCTGATGCCCCAACTCAGCAGACCCCAATTGCAGCAAACATTATGATTATGCCAGTTGACATAGCACCAGCTCTACAACGCAAAACCCCCATTCCAGCAAAGAGTACACCAAATCCAGTTGCCAAATCCCTTTTCGAACCACAGAAAGCCCCAATTGCAGCAAATAGGACCCATGTTCCATTTCTTCCCAGTTTAGAAGACAAAGCTTATATTGTTGTTAGGAACTTTGTGCGCATCTTTCCTTCATGGAAAGATTATACTGCAGACATAGAACAATTTCCAGTCTTCCTCCGCAACTTACGCGTAAGTAATGTACTAATGTAATTCATGGTCATTGCTGCATATGTTTCTGATGATAGAAGACACAAGATTTCATTCTTTTAAATAGGCGAGGACCAAACTAGATTGTGAAGACGAGCAAGGGTTGGTTGCGCTTTTCAAGCACTCGTTGATGAAGTATCATTCCTACCTGAGGCAAGCGCACTTCAATGGCAAGCCTCTAAACGAAATTTGTGTACAGTCTCCGATGCTACATTTATCCGACGGTGACTGGAATAATCTTGGTACACATTGGTCTCGGCTGCAACGTAAGGTACTATCTATGATATCACATCAAAATTTGAACTACATTTCTGCATTTTCCTTAACCTCTCACTTGTACGAAAAATGTTAGCAGAAGAACATTCATTCTCAAGGGACCACAGAATCTCGCAACTATACTGCACACTTCATTGCTCTTGTGAGTACCTCTTGCCCTGTATGACCATACTTAGGCCCTGTTCGGGACGCGGGAAAAATGCAGGAAACTCAAAGGAAAGTGATTCCTAAGGATTTCTTTTCCTTTTGACCGTTCGGAACAAAGGAATGTCTTCTTTCCAATCTGCTGGAAAGTTTTCACAGCCTGCATTTTCACGGGAAAGCAAACATCCACTCCCACCCAATTTTTTCACACAGGCCGAGGCTGTGGAAGGGAAAAGACTACCGATCCATGCAAGCAGGGACCCACATCGGCTGTAAAAATGGTTGATCTGTACACCTTGAGGCCCACATACACGAGAACCCAAGCAAAATGGGACCCACGTGTGCTGATTTCGTGGGATTTCTTCTCCTGCGTATCGAACGCCAACTCTGTAGCTTCCTGCGGCGTTTTCTTTTCCACTGTTTTGCTCCTCTCTTCCTTCCCCTTTCCTCTGTTTTTCCTAAACCTATGTATTCCTATCCTCCGACCCGAACAGGGCCTTACTTTCATAGCTGTTTGATTATGTAGCATCACTGCACATGTTAGCCTCGTTATCATCCATTTGGTGGACATTATAAGATCCATATGGACTCTTACATAAATTTAGAATCAACCCAATGCTTTTGAAGAGGTTTAGCTCTGCAGTCCTCTTGTAAGGACTGAATGTCGTATATCACTGTACTTACATTAACAGCTACTCCCTCCGTCCCATAATATAAGAACGTTTTGTACAGTACACCAGTGTTCAAAACACTCTTGTATTTTTTTTGACTATAAACAGTAGGGTAAAACCCCACTGCAACTTTTATTGATAAAAATGGAAAAAAAAGTCTGTTGGGCTTGAGCTAAGACCAACTAAAAGAACAAGTAAAGGAAAGAAACTACCAAAAAGCTATACAACAACTAGCAAAAACTAAAAAACTAAAGAACTAAACAACAGAACAGGAAAGCAAGGAGAACTAGACATATTACAACAAAGAATCCAGCCAAGCAGAGAATTGCACTTCACATTTCTTCTTGATCCCGAGTTTCAGAAGCTTGAGTTCCTCAGTAAAAATGTGTTTCCAGCCTTGAAAAGAAGGAGTTATACCATCAAAGATTTTGTTGTTTCTGGATATCCAGATGGCCCATGATCCCAAGATGATAATCTCCATAAATAAAGGGTATCTGAGTTTGTCTTTGAGGTCTTGAAAAGCCTCCAGAACTGACAAGTTTGGAGTTCTTGAAGGACATATAAAGTCCCAACATCTGGTGGCAAAGGAACAACCCCAAAAGAGATGGTGAAGAGTTTCCTCTTGAGGACAGTCCCTCACTGCACAGTTGTAAACTTCCAATTCAAAGTTTTTCCTCCTTAGTAAATTCCTTGTGTTTACTCTGTCATGCAGGAGCATCCAGAAAAAAACTTTATGCTTGGGTTGACAGGAGCTTTTCCAAATCCATGAAAAATGTGGTGGGGTTTGTTTGTGCCCAATTAGCACATTATAAGCTTTAATTGCAGAGTAGACTTCATTGCCCCGTATGTAACTCCAAGTATCCAGAGCATCCAAATATTCTGATTGTCTCATGGAAATGCACATGTCCTCCATTTGAAGGAACTCCTCATATGCCTGTGCAGTTAGTGGCAGATGGAATAAGTCCCGGAGATATTCAGTGTTGATCACTTGTTGGACACTTGTCTGTGGATTTCTAACAAAGGAATATAGATGATCAAACTTGTGCTTGAGAATGAATTGAGCCCACATATCATCCCAGAACAAAACAGATTTACCATCTCCCACATTGCATCTTGCTATAGCTTTGGACTGATCAATGAGTGCAAGATTGGATTTCCACCAAAAGGAGCCCACTTTTTGATCTCCTGGAAGTTGCCCATTGCTGTAATATGTTTCCCAAATTAGATTGACCCAAGGGATGTCATGTCTATTGTAAAACTTGTGAAGGTTTTTCATTAGCAGAGTTTTATTTTGTGTGAATATATCCAGAACTCCCAAGCCACCCTAATTTTTAGGTCTGCAGACTGTGTGCCAAGCCACCAGGGCTGGCCTCCTATCTTCCAAATCAGGGCTCCTCCACAGACAGTGCCTTAAGTACTTGATGATCTGGTGTTTAATAGTAATGGGAATGTCCAGGCAACACATGAAGTAAACTGCTAAGGAAGCCAGCACATATTTGACCAACAAAATCTTCCCTGCCTGAGTCATGAAAGTAGAAATGCCAGTAATCCTCTTAGCAATTCTATTCACTATGGGTAAACACTGCTCTACAGTTGGCTTATAAATGCCCAAAGGTACCCCTAGATAAGTGACTGGAAATTGCCCTCTGGTACATTGCAAAGTGTTAGTGAAAATTTCTACTCTGTCTTCTGCAATGTTTAGTGGCACCATGATTGATTTCCCATAGTTAACTTTAAGGCCTGTGGCATCTGCAAATGTGTTCAGTAGGGCTTTGAGGCATACAAGCTATTTAGCACTTGCTTGCAAAATGACAAGAGTATCATCTGCATACTGTATAATAGGGAAGTCAGGGCATGAGGTCACTTGTAGTGGAGGTGTTATTAGATCCCTAGTCATGGCTTTATTTAAAATTGATTGAAGCAGATCAGCAGCCAATATGAATAAAAGAGGTGAAAGGGGATCTCCTTGCCTTACTCCTCTTTTACAGTAGAACTTTTTCCCTGGAACCCCATTTAACATTACAACAGAGGATGCAGAATGGAATAGCATGTGTATCCAGGTTATCCATCTCTCACCAAATCCCTTAGCCCTTAAGATATCAATTATAGCCTGATGCTCAATAGTGTCAAAAGCCTTTTCAAAATCCAGTTTGATAATAAGCAATTCTTCTTTTGACTTATGGCATTGATGTATATATTCATAGGCCCATCCCAGACAGTCTTGAATTACTCTGTTCTTTAAGAATCCATACTGGTTGATATGAACAAGCTTGAGAATGACTTTTTGTAATCTGGTTGCCAACAGTTTAGTAATGATTTTGAGCACCCCATTAAGCAGTGAGATTGGTCTAAAGTCATTAGGGGATATAGGTACCTCCTTTTTAGGAATGAGTGTGATATATGAAGTGTTAATGCTTTCCAAATTCACATTACCAGCATGAAAAGCCATGATAAGTTCAGTAACATCCAGCTTGATAATGTCCCAACAAGCTTTGAGGAACTCATTATTAAATCCATCAGGGCCTGGAGATTTGTCTGTGGGTATGTTTTTAACTACCTCTTCAATTTCTTCCTAAGAGAAAGGTCTCTCAAGGTCTTGGGATATTTGTGGATCCACTCTGTTGTCATACAGGTCCTATAAATTGAAGTGCATTGTATGGCCATTTGATTGTCCCATTCTCTTCTTGAAAGCTTCCCAAAGAATTGCAGCCTTCCCTTCATGATCAGTAATTTCCACTTGGTCCTCATTCATGAGCATTGCAATTTTGTTATGCCTGTGATTAATTGAAGCCTTTGTATGGAAGAATTTGGTATTTTCATCCCCAAATTTTACCCCCTTGATTTTACCTCTTTGTTTCCAGTAAATCTTCTGATTATTGAGGACAGTTAGAAGTGTTTCTTTCAAAAACTCTCTGCAGTTATGCTCAGATGTAGTGAGGTCTCTGAATTCCTCCAAGAAGTCCCATAGGAATATACATTCATTCAACTCTTCAATCTGCTTTTTAAGACAAGAAAGGTTTTTTGCCCAAAGTTTTAGTGCTCTCCTCAAGTTCTTGAATTTAGCATTAATTTTCTTAGCTGGATCAGTATAGCCAACAGGGATGTTCCATGCAGTTTGAACAATATCCTTGAAAGAGTTGTGCTTCAACCAATAATTTTCAAATCTAAAAACCCTTGACTTAGGAATAGATGTGCCAATTTTAATAACACAAGGCAAATGGTCTGATATTGGTTTGGCAAGAGGCAGTGCAGTTGTGTAAGGATAAGAGGTCATCCATGCAACAGAGGTGAAAAACCAATCCAGTTTTTCAAGAAAAGGACTTTGTTGCATATTGCTCCAACTGAACTGTCTTCCTTTTAGAGGTAGATCAATTAATCCCAAATTACTAATGGCCTCATTGAACAGTAACATCTGATTAATATCACCACCAGGCCTATTTCTGTCTTCAGGTGACCTGATGAAGTTGAAGTCCCCCATAACTATCCAATCAGCATCATCTGGCATGTGAATATTTGTAAACCAATCAATAAATTCCAATTTTTCTTCAAGATTGAAAGGCCCATAAATGTTTGTGAGGATCCAAGGTTTGTTGGTTGAAGTACAAGTGAACTGCATGGAGAGTGAAAACTTATTCTGCAAGAGCAAATGTCCATTAAAAAGAGCCTCATTCCAAGCAGTTAAAATCCCTCCAGATGCCCCAATAGAAGGCAGGAATTCAAATTTATTGAATCTATGTGGACAAAAGTTATGGATATATGCCAAGTCAAATGCTTGCCTCTTAGTTTCTTGGAGGCACAAAATACCAGCAGCACTTTCCTCAATTTTTTGCCTAATGGCCAGCCATTTATCAGAAGAATTTAAACCCCTAATGTTCCAGTTTAAGATGTTCCAGGATCTGTTTCTACTCATGATTAAATAGCTGTGTGGGAAATTGTGATACCATGCCCCATCTCCTGGTATGTTGCCATACTTATGCAAAGCATAGTCTTTGTGTGAATGAGACCCAGCACAATTGAGGTGACAGATATCATGAGTAATATATGAAACACAACAGACCTGCTAGGAAGAACAATATTATCAAAGTCTTCATGGTAACCAGAACTCCAGAGCAAAGACAAGTAGATCATCATGGCAGTAGACAAAAGAGGGCACCAAATATTCATTACAGACATTGAACATGTTCTGCTTACATCAGGCAAACCAGACATCATACATTCCACTATCATGCTATCCTTTCTCAAAATATTCCTGATACTATTAGTTGCTGGGCAGTTTATCATGGCACTTCCTAAGGGGTTGTATCTCCAGTGACCTTGGGGACCTTGGCCACATCCTCCTGTCCCTTCTTCTTGGGCCTCTTAGAAAGCATGTCCTGTGCCTCATCCTCAGACACCTTGCAAAAAGTTTTTGTCAAATTTTTGACCACTTTATAATGCACAATGGGTGGAATAGCATTACAAGGTAAGCAAGAGCTAGTATCACATGATTTCCTCCTATACCCATTGTTATCTTTCTTAATTCTATCACTTCTTCTCACCTGGGTCTCCACAAGTGGCTCTTTATCCCTTCTTTTCCTTGAGACAGCTTCACCTAGTGGCAACTGTATGTCTTTGTTGGGGGACACTTGCTTAAGTGGACTTCCAGCTCCACTTGAGGAATGAGCAGCAGGGCTTATACCCTCATTTTCCTTTCCCAGACCCAGCATGATTTCTTTGCAACTTGGAGCCTGTGAGGTAGCAGGTTTGTCATGTATATAGAATAAGATAGTCTGTTCAGTATCACAATTTACAGTAAGCATTTTCCACAGCTCAGATTTCAACAGATGCATCACCCAACCAAATTTGTCAGGAGTGAGGAGAAGGTGAATTATGAAGTTAAACTAACTTACAGGAATGTCTATTTTGAAGGTGTTTGCTTCTCCCTGGGTAGCTGGAGCAAAGTGCTGAATCCACAGGTCCAGACCTTCCTCAGAAATCAAATGGGCACCATCAATAATATCCAAGGTATGATTTTGAACTAGTTCAAAGAACTCCAAAGAAGGTGAATTGGTTGAATAAAAACTGTCCATACCCTTACTTGTTCCACCAGTGGAGGTGCCAATATGAGCAATAGGGGCTTCTACTTTGTCTTTTAACTCCATACTGTGCTGTGGGCTTTGAGCAACCTGAATTCCTTGTGGCATTACATTGGCATCCACATTACCTGTGCCCATAGGACCAACATTGTGCTGAGTGGCAGATGTAGAATTCTCTTCATTCCCTTCAGCCTGAACATTGACAGCACCCACAGGCTGAACAAGAGGCCCCTCTGTCACAATAATACCTTCAGCAACAGTAGGTACAATCACAGCCTCATTGTTTCGCCCAAGATTCTCCTCCTCCCCATCTTCCTGATAGGCATTAATAATATTTTGTAAGCCCAAGCCCAAAGGGTTGTTCTGAGCACCTTGGTTAACCTCCTCACTGGTAGTATGAGTGTTGGACCAAAAACCATCTGATAGTGAGACGGTAGTGGTGATGCTGCTATTGGGAGCACCATCCTCTTGCAAGATAGGTATCTCCATTTGTGGCCGTGGAAGTTGATCCTGAGGGTTATTTGCCAGGGGGAATGCCCAGTGACCTTCTTCCTCCTGCTCTTCCCAATCATCCTAGTTATCCTGTTGAGCAGGTACATTATGAATTGGAGCCGGATGGAAGCCAGTGAGGTCATTTGCGTGTTGTGGAATAGGGTGAGGGTCCACTCCAGGAGGTGGAATAGGATCTTCAGTAGCTAGACCACCTCCCAGCATTTCCTCTAGAAGAATCTCCACCGAACAAGTCCAAGATTCCTTCTCAAAATTCTCTCCTTCAGACCACCTTATACTTTTAGGGATGTCAATAAGATCAGTGACTCTTGCCTTCACCATAATCATCCCTTTTAGGGCATCCTCTCTCTCCCAACTAATAATTCTTCCCCACTTAGCAACAGCAGCTGCAATATCTTCAGTGTTGAAGTGATCAAATGGAACACCCACAAACAGTAACCAAACGATCCTATTGAAGTGCAGTCTGCGCCAGTTCCTACCTTGGTTGTGTTTGGAGAAAGAGATAAAAACATCTCCGAATATATGTGGGCTCTGTCTGATGAGACGATCTCTGTCCCTAACATGCCGAAACTGAACATATGCCTCTCCAAACGGACAAGGTTGGATTTCTCTGAACCCCACTGCTTCAACACCTTGAAAGAACTCCTCAAGGACTTCTCTAACGTTGGGAAAAAATACCTCATTGGGATGCGGCTGAATGGTAGCAATCGCCCAGTCCTCATGCCTTCGTGGACAATGCGGTAGAATAGCCCTCGAAACACCAGTACGGCCCTCCACCTCGAAAATCTGGAACCCATGAGGAACAAAGGGAGCCGGGTCAATGGGAATGTTGGCCACGGTCGATGACGAAGCTTCTGATGAAACGGCCACCAGGGTCCGCTCCGGCGATGGTGAGGTAGACGGCGAGCTAGCCGAGGCAGCAACAGTGGAATGGGCAGAGTTGGTAAGAACAAAGGAATGCGAGGAGGCAGCCTATGGTCGCGGATGAAAATTTGGAAATAGACCCTTGACCAACTCCGCAAATGACGAGACCTACCTAATCGGTTGAGCTGGGCCGACACATTTGAACCAGGCCTCCACCTCGCCATCATCCCATGCCACTTCAGGTGGGCTCGCGAAAGAATCAAATTGGATAAAAGGCCATAGCCCAGGTAGCTTTGGAGCCATGCAGTTACGTGCGTAGTGACCTTGCTCTCCACATGCAAAAGACACTACATTCGCGCGGGTGGTAGAACGTTGAAGCATTTGCGGCTGATTAAACGACTCATAACTCTCCGAATTATGGGAGGGGGAATTCAAAGCTTGTCGCTGATTGTCAGTGGAATGAATGGGACCCACTAACCGCTCATAAACAGATCGACCGTTTCTGACCATCGTGCTGTAACTCCGACGATCGCCGGAGTTGTCGACGACAGCCTTTCCCTTTCTACCCACCAAGGTCCATTCATCATCTAGCTCTTTGTAAAAAACTTGTTCTTCCCTAAACCAATTTGGTCCACCATAATTCCACAAATTAAAAACAACCTCAAAGTCTTGCTCAACAATTCTACCATTGTTGTAAATCACAAAACCAACAGACTTAGAGGCCACCGAGAACTTGAAAGTTCTATCCCTCAAGAGAAGAACCCGAAAACCTTGGGCATAACCTCCAAACATAGCCATGAGAGCGATACTAACAGTGTGCACATCAAGCTTGAAGGATGCGCGACAGAAGGAAACCACCAAGATGAATTCTTGTTGACGAAAGCCAGGGGAGAACACCACGGGATGTCCAAACTTGGTTCTCATATCTGCTTGAAACTTTCTGCCATGATCAAAGTTGAGGGCAAAAGGAGCCATCTATAGATGTGGCTGCCGCGGCCGGAGTGACCGTCGACAGGAAGAGGTGGCCGCCGGGGACGGAGTGGCCGCCAGCGCAAAATCGCCTTGGAGTCGCCTAGGAGTCGCCTAGGAGAAGATCTTTCCAGAATTCCCCCTCCACTCAAAACACTCTTGTATTATGGGAAGAGGGATTGGTTTATTGTGTAGCATTCTGCATCTTATCTCCCTCGCCCACCATTTGCTAAAAAAGATCAGATCTATATTTAATCTTACCAAAAAGTAGAATACACAGACAATGCCAGTGTAGAAGTGTAGCCCATTGCTCTTGTCAGTACATTTTGTCCTGTAATGCTTGTACATCCATGGATTGGTAGTTGATTCTGTAGCATCAATCTGCATCTTATCTTCATTATCCTCTACCCCTTCCAGTATTATCATATCTATAATTACTCTCTACAAAATGTTGAGTATAGCCAATGCTTATGAAGAAGACTCTGTGCTGAAATTCTTGAGTTATCCTTCCCTTGACATGGAGAAGGGTATTATAAAGCTGGTGTTAACTGCTAATGTAAGTCAGTCCTTCTAAAGCCTTTATCCTCAACTGCTGTTTAATTTGCTCATACTCCCTATCGTTTACTGCTGTTTAGTTTGCTATTTCTACCAAAATGCATGTTCGCAAGAACTGTAAGTTCTAAGTTTTACTTGTAAAACCAAATTAGTTATTCATACCATGCACATTACTCAAACTCCCTATATGTATGCTTGTTTTTGTGGATCTATAATCTAGTGTGTGGTGAAGCAGCCCACGTTTGCACCTTTTCATCTCCTGTTTTATCTTACTAATGTGGCTGATGATATGAACAACATGGCATGCACATTAACCAAAATAGATACAATGATTTTCTTTGCCCTTCATCTATGCTTGTTATGTTGACATGGTAATCCTGTAGTGTGCTGAAGCTCCCCGCATTTTGAACAATGCCAAATTATGCTATTGATATTTTGAACTTACTCTATATTTTCTAATTTGAAATTCGATGGAATTGATAGCACAGTTATCATCTTTGTTTATACACATGCAATACCTCTCATCTCTCTGCTTTGTTTCAGGGTGATATGCCTGATGGCATGCACAAGTCTGCTGAAGGCTGTGAGACAAACCCAACATATATTGCAGCAAAGAAGGCAAAACATCTTGAAGATAGCGAGACAACCCCAAAGTCTTGTCTTGATGCAGTGTTCAAGTTGCTTGAGACTAGCAGTCAGACAAGCTCACAGAATTCATTGTCTGAATCAGTTCGACTTCTTCAGTCCCAAGTTCTAGCAGAAAGGCATTCTGCAACTCAACTTCGACTTGAAGTCCTATATCTAAGAAAGATTGCGGAGAACACCAATGAGAACCTCATCGCTAAACAGCTACACCTGGGAGCTATGACCGACATGCTAGGCCGGTCTCACAGCCTTGCTCAGCAGCTTGCGCAGCAGTTCCCGCGCAAGGCTAACCTTTCTTGAACTGTCTTGGAAGTGGTCTCGGTTCAGTATTATTTTGTTGCGCTGTAATGGTGCCCAGTTTTTGTAATCTGCTTCTTCGTTGCGCGTTATGATCACCGGTGGCGAACTTCGATGCCGAGTGGATGTAATATACCATAAATCCTTTATTATATAGTGTAGGTTTATTCTTAGTTACTATGCCGTAATTTCTTTATTGTATAGAGTAGGTTTGTTTTTAATTATTACTAGTTACTGCCATCATTCGCTATCTGAAAAAAAATCAGATGTAGTCGACCGGGCCGAAACATTCACCTCTAATGGGCCTGGTGTTTAGCGGGCCACAATTGGGCCGACCTACATCTTTCTTGGGCCTGAATCATTGGGGCATTCACACTTTGCGCGAGGCCCACAACTTACACCGGCCTATATTTTAGTTGGGCCTTTTGTGGACCCAGCGCTTAGTTTGGCCCAAGTAGCATTGGGCTATTAACAGGCTGAATATTGTACTGGCATGTTACAGCCCAGATGAAACCATGGTCCTTTAGCAGGCCGAAATGCATATTGGGACTCAATTTTCACTAGTCGTCGACGGGCCTTCAGCAGACTGAAATGTAGATGGGGCCTTTTTGGGCCCAGTTATATCACGGGCAGTTACCAGGCCGAAACATATCTCGGGCCTTAGTTGGCCCACTGATATCATGGGCCTTTAAGAGACCGAAAGCTTAGTACAAACATCAACAGGTCGAATTATGCGACATGCCTTTAACAGGCCTAAAGTCACGTTGGGATTAACTGTTGCCACCTTTATCATGGGCCGTTAGTGGGCCCGATGTCCTGTCGGACCATATATGGCCCATGGGCAGCATGGGCCATTCCCAGGCCCAAAGTCACACCGGGCTGAAATGGGCCCATGTCTACATCGGTCCTCTAGCAAGCCGAAAGTCACTGGGCTGTAATTGGGCCCAAATATTCGGCGAACAATTAATGGGCCAGATCTGGCTTCGGGCCATAAATGGGCCCAAATATTCGGCGAACAATTAACGGGCCATATCTGGCTTCGGGCCGTAAATGGGCCTTTATTAAGCAGGCCGTTATTGGGCTGGCCCACTAGTACCTGAGTAAGTACTACGGGCCATTGATTGGGCCAGCCTTTTTAACCTATATGGGCCTCTGTTGGGCCGTGCCATGTGTCGACGTATCATAGGCCAAAAGACGTCATGGGCCATACATGGGCCGGAAGTTAAAACGGGCTGGAATTATATTGGACGGCCCAGATGACGCTACTGGGCCTAATTCGGATAGGCCGTAAACGGGCCCTGGGTTAGCGGGCTGTAAATGGGCTATATGCGAACATGTCGTTAACAGGCTTGTCGTGGGCCGGCCCGCCACCTTTTGACCAAGTCAAACGGGCTAGCCTTTTCACATGAATGGGCCTCTGTTGGGCCGTTCCACGTGTCGACGTATCATAGGCGATTTGTGTCCAATGAGTGGATGGAATCTGTCCCAACGGTGAGACGACACGTGTTTCCTCCAGCCAATGATGATTTACGTGGAAAACCCCCATTGGTCGGGGCTGTTAACGGGTTATTGGATCCAAAACCGGACCCGATAGCTTAACGGCGTTCCGTTACGGTGGATGCCACGTGTCGGTCACCCTTGACGAAAGCACTTCTGTGACGCGCGATTTATCATCATGGAAGTCAACACTTCCGTGATGATAATTTTGGTAATGTCATGGAACACTTCTACGACAGCACAGGTATGACTATCTTGATTCTGTCATAAATTTGTCATGGATGTACATGCATGACAGAAAACATGGCCTACTGTGACAAACACGTATCATCACGGAAGTGTTTTTTTGTAGTGTTTGCACCCATGACATGCTTGCCATGATTACCTCTAGTATGTTGCATCTTGGAACTACTAGCTTATTTGACATGATCGCTATGATTGCTTGCTATGTTGCATCACCCATGTTCCACTCTTACTCGCTTTCTTGGGTTGATGACATATATGTTCATGCATTTCACATGATTTACATCGATCATTTTCACTTGTCTCCAATAGTTGCATCTCTCATATTCACTTATAGTGAGTGCAACTTTGCTATGCTTGTTGATCTCGGAGACTTCGACACCCTTCTTGTGATGCATACTTGATTTATTGAGCCTATTGCACTTGGTTTTTCTCGCATCTTATGCCTACATACCATGCAGCACACTCTTGTACTTTCTTATGATAAGAATGATGCAAGCACTTGTCGGGTATTTTCCCGCACGAATGCTAGGTTTTGCATGTCGGCTAACCTCATTTGTTTTTCCGAGCATTTGTCATGTTCTTTCATTTTGAAGGATTCACAAGGTGGTACCATCACGAGGCATCTTGGGCATGTGAAGGCATACACGTTGCGCGACACCAACACCTTCGAGAACATACATAAGGTGAATTCTTTGTGAGCCATCCTCACATATGCATATTGGATGGGCCATACTTTTATTGTTGTTTCCTTCTTGTTGTCTACATGATACATCTACAAGATGGAGGACCAACATTGAAGATGGACCATATGGATACACCACCGGTCTACCACTCTTGCCACGACATTGAGCAATGGTACACCACTACTCATGACAAATTTGCACCTTATACATGGAATGACTTGCATTATGATTGCCTTGTTGCATCGTGTATTCCCATGTCATCCATGATATATGGGCTTGTGCACTTTCTTAGCAAGTTTGTTATGATCTACCTAGATGGCATATTCATACATCTTGATCATTTTGTCCACCATCAATTGATTGATAACATACACATATTGCGCATCCATTGCCATGTTCATGCTCTTGATAAACCATCACATTATGACATCATTTTTCACAATGGTTGCATTGATCACATTCACAACACCTTTGTGTGCACCATGAATGACATTTCTCCCATGAATGCATTATATATCACTCTACATCTTTTGGATAAGCATCATGTGCCTTGTCACACAGACTCATTCTTACATGATGGAAACTTTCTGTACGCTAACCATTGTATTTTCGAGTGTCATTTGTGCTTGCTCTTATTGCATGTATACTACTCCGGCAACACCATGGGGTACTTGGATTGCACCATGTCTTCGAATCCGTCCAACTACAAGTCCGTCCACGACAACCATTTCCATGGTGATGAGCGTTTTGATCCGAGGTCGGATCTTTCCCAAGGGCGGGGGGGGGGGGCATGAT
>LR738715.1:214873493-215132904 GCA_902687465.1 Secale cereale
CGGAGCATCCCACGATAATCCCCATGTTCACTTTGACTAGACCTCAAGTACCCACCATTGGTCACAAGGTTGACTCGCTCCTCTCCAAACCTTCACTTTCCACATGTGAGACATGGCTACTACATCATGCATGGACCTTGTGCATACCCAGGTACATCCGAGACGACCATGAAGAATCCAAGGACCAAGGCCAAGCATGGAAGAGGAGAAGAAAAAAGGAGAATGTACAAGACAGAATATGCCCGGATCATCCGGACCCCCAGCCGGACGATCCGAACCAAGCCCGGATGATCCGGACCGTCACCCGGATGATCCGGGTAATGTGCCCGAAGACACCCGAAGCCTGCACGACAAAGCCGGATCATCTGGAAAGACGCCCGGATCATCTGAATAGCCGCCCAGATCATCCGGACCCCTGACACCCGGATCATCCAGGCCACCATCTGGATCATCTGGGCCACCAGGGATCATCCGGACCCCGCCTGTGTGCGTGACTAGGGCCGAGCCCGTGTTCCCCTTCGCCCCTCACTTACCCCTTAGTGGCTTAGACTATAAATACTCCTCCCCCTCCTCCATTTTAGGGTTAGCTTTGTGCTAGCTCATTTGAGACCTAGAGTATTGCTCATCCATAGTGGTTCTACTCCACGAGAGAGACCGTGGCCTCTACGGAGAAGATCCACACCAGTTTCAAGACCCCTAAGGGGAAGATCCCTCGTGGATTCAAGACCTCCTCACGGAGATGAACTAGCTACCATGTATCTTTCCTTTGTCAGATTTGGACCATGTATCTCGTTGTGTTGAGGATCTAGCACATGTGTGATCGTTTTCTTGTTGATTTGAGTGTTTTCTCTCGTTTCCCCTTGTGATTTCCCCTCGTGTTCTTCGTGTTCGTCCTCGGGGATCCCTCCAATCATGAAAGATCGGCCTAGATCGGGTTAGCCCCGCATCATGATGCAAATGATTGGGTTTGCCCATGGTTGGATAGATATGATCATGAAATGTGTTAAAACTGCCATATTCTCTGTCAAGCTTAATGGTGGTTATTCCCAGTATTTTATCCCATCTAGAGGTCTGAGATAGGGTGATCCGTTGTCACCTTACCTATTTCTATTTTGTGTGGAATGTTTTTCTGCTCTATTGAAAAAATCTTAACATGAAAATGAAGTTTGTGGGGTCTCTTTTGGGAGCACTGGCCCCCATGTGACCCATCTTATGTTTGCAGACGACAACATTGTTTTTTTAGAGGGGTCCCAAAGTAATCTTGAGTCTCTCAGGAACATTCTGCACGTATACGAGGAAGCATCATGGCAGAGAGTAAATTTACAGAAGTCCTCAGTTTTCATTGGGAATGGTAGTAATGATGGGAACAAGCAATTGTAAAAAGGGATTATTGGGATCAACTCAGAGGCTCTACATGAAAAATATTTGGGTTTGCCAATGGTGCTTGGAAGATCTAAGGAGGGCACTTTCAAACATGTTAGGGAAACTTTCAAAGGAAAAGTCACGGGTTGGAAAGGTAAGGGCCCCCTCTATGGCGACAAGGGAATGCTACCTCTTGAGCTTGCGTTGGTTTTTCCCTTGAAGAGGAAAGGGTGATGCAGCAAAGTAGAGTAAGTATTTCCCTTAGTTTGAGAACCAAGGTATCAATCCAGTAGGAGATTACGCACAAATCACTAAATACTGCATAAACAATCAAACAACTTGCACCCAACGCTATAAAGGGGTTATCAATCCCTTCACGGTTATTTGCAAAAGTGAGATCCAATAGAGATAGATGAACTAGTAAAGCAAATATTTTCGGATTTTTGGTTTATAGATTGAAAAGTAAAAGATTGCAAAATAGTAGATCGGAAACTTATAAGATGGAAAATAGACCTGGGGGCCAGATGTTTCACTAGAGGCTTCTCTCAAGATAGCAAATATTATGGTGGGTGAACAAATTACTGTCAAGCAATTGATAGAAGAGCGAATAATTATAAAGACATCTATGGCAATGATCATGAATATAAGCATCACATCCGTATCAAGTAGACCGACTCCTGCTAGCATCTACTACTATTACTCCACACATCGACCTTAACGATTGTGCATCTAGGGTATTAAGTTCATAAGAACAGAGTAACACGTTAAGCAAGATGACATGATATAGCGGAATTAACTCAAGCAATATGATGAAAACCCCATCTTGTCATCCTCGAGGTCAACAATATAGTATGTGTCATGTCTCCTACTATCACTGGGATTGAGCACCGCAAGATTGAACCCAAAGCAAAGCATTTCTCCCATTGCAAGGAAAACCAATCTAGTTGGCCAAACCAAACCGATAGTTCGAAGAGAATTATTAAGATATTAAATCATGCATGTAAGAATTCAGAAGAAACTCAAATATTATTCATAGATAATCTGGTCATACACCCAGAATTCATCGGATCTTGATAAACACACCGCAAAAGAAGATTACATCGGATAGATATCCAAGAACATTGAGGAGAACATGGTATTGTGGATCAAAGAGAGAGAAGAAGCCATCTAGCTACTAGCTATGGACCCGTAGGCCTGTGGTAAAGTACTCACACTTCATCGAAAAGGCAATTGGGTTGAGGTAGATGCCCTCTGTGGTTGATTCCCCCTCTGGCAGAGTACCGAAAAAGGCCTCCAGATGGGATCTCACGAGAACAGAAGGTTATAGCAACGGAAAATTGGTTTCGATGGATGTTCTATTGTTTTTGGAATATTTGGGAATTTATAGGCGAAATAAGTAGATCAGGGGGGTCTCAGGGGGCCCACAAGGTAGGGGGCTCACCCTACCCCCCAGGGCGCGCCTACACCCTTGTGGCCGCCTCGAGGCTCCCTTGGCGTGTACTCCAAGTCCTTCTGGTGTCTTCTGGTCCAAGAAAAATCCTCTTAAAGTTTCATTCTATTCAAACTCCCTTTGATATTTCTTTTCTGCGAAACTCAAAACAAGGAAAAAATACAGAAACTAGCACTGGGCTCTGGGTTAATAGGTTAGTCCCAGAAATCATATAAAATAGCATATAAATGCATATAAAACATCCAAGATAGATAATACAATATCATGGAACAATAAAAAATTATAGATACGTTGGAGGCGTATCAAGCATCCCCAAGATTAATTCCTGCTCGTCCTCGAGTAGGTAAATGATAAAAGCAGAATTTTTGATGTGGAATGCTACCCAACATATTTATCAATGTAATATTCTTTATTGTGCCATGAATGTTCAGATCCGTAAGACTCAAAATAAAAATTTATCAGTATCAAAACAATAATACTTCAAGCATACTAAAAAGTAATCTACGAAGCTTCAAAAATAACATGGCTAAAGAAAGTTATCCCTACAAAATCATATAGTCATTTATGCTCCCTCTTCTTAACACAAAGTATGAATCATGCCCATCCCGGTGTCAATCAAGCAATTGCCTTCACACTCTACTTTTTTAAACCTTTTCAACTCTTCACGCAATATATGATCCTGAGCCATGGACATAGCACTATGGGTGGAATAGAAGATGGTAATAGACAAAAGGAGGGAGAAAGTCTCACATCAACTAGGAAAATCAACGTACTATGGATATGTCCATCAATTGATATCAATGTTAGTGAGTAGGGATTGCCATGTAATAGATGCACTAGAGCTATAAGTGTATGAAAGCTCAAAAAGGCAACTAGTGGGTGTGCATCAATTTGCTTGCTCATGAAGACCTAGGGCATTTGAGGAAGCCCATCGTTGGAATATGCAAGCCAAGTTCTATAATGATAAATTCCCATTAGTGATATATGAAAGTGACAACATAGGAGACTCTCTATCATGAAGAACATGGTGCTACTTTGAAGCACAAGCGTGGAAAAGGATAGTAACATTGTCCCTTCTCTCTCTTTCTCTCCTTTTTTTGGTGGGCTTCTTTGGCCTCTTTTGTTTATTTGGGCTTCATTGGCCTCTTTTATTTTTGATAACCTCACATGGGACAATGTTCTAATAGTGATGATCATCACCCTTTTATTTACTTACAACTCGATGCTAGAACAAAGATATGACTCTATATGAAGGCCTTGAGCGGTGTACCGGGATGTGCAATGACGAAGAGTGACTTGTATGAAAAATATGAACAGTGGCTTTGCCACAAATACTATGTCAACTACAGGATCATGCAAAGCAATATGACAATGATGAATCATGTCATAATAAATGGAATAGTGGAGTTACATGGCAATATATCTCGGAATGGCTAT
Organism: Secale cereale; assembly: GCA_902687465.1. Taxonomy (NCBI): domain Eukaryota; kingdom Viridiplantae; phylum Streptophyta; class Magnoliopsida; order Poales; family Poaceae; genus Secale; species Secale cereale. The sequence goes on from LR738715.1 coordinate 214,877,743, forward strand.
GGAAATGCCATAATAGGTAGGTATGGTGGCTGCTTTGAGGAAGGTATAAGGAGGGTTTTATGCACCGGCGAAAGTTGCGCATCACTAGAGTGGCTAGCAAGGTGGAAGGGTGAGAGTGTGTATAATCCATGGACTCAACATTAGTCATAAAGAACTCACATACTTATTGCGAAAAATCTATCAGCTCTCGAAGCAAAGTACAACGACGCATGCCCCTAGGGGGAGGTTGGTATGAGTTAACCATTGCGCGCCCCCGACCTTCATGCAAAGACAAACACTTCAAAATACAAAGTGCTCCAATTTGGTTACATAGTTAGGAGACCATACGTGCATCCTTCGGGAATCACAAACCTTAACACAATTATTTCTTTAACCTCACAAACTACCACTAGCATGACTCTAATATTACCATCTTAACATCTCAAAACAATTACAAGGAATCAAACTTCACATAGTATTCAATGCTCTATATATGAAAGTTTTTATTATATCTCCTTTGGATGTCTATCATATTAGGACTAAATTCATAACCCAAGCAAATTGCCATGCTGTTCTTTAAGACTCTCAAAATAATACTCCCTCCGTCCCAAAATAAGTGACTCAAGTTTGTACTAGCTATAGTACAAAGTTAGTACAAACTCGAGACACTTATTTTGGGACGGAGGAAGTATAAGTGAAGCAAGAGAGTTCAACAATTTCTATAAAATAAACCATCACCGTGATCTAAAAAGATATAAGTGAAGCACTAGAGTAAAATTGCCTAGCTCAAAAATTATAAGTGAAGCACACAGAGTATTCTAATAAATCATGATTGAAGCGTTTCCCTCTCAAAAGGTGTGTACAACAAGGATTATTGTGGCAAACTAAAAATCAAAGACTCATATCATACATGATGGGTGAAGACGAAAGAGGGGATGCCTTCCCGGGGCATCCCCAAGCTTAGGCTCTTGGCCGTCCTTGAATTTTACCTTTAGGTGCCTTGGGCATCCCCAAGCTTAGGCTTTTGCCACTCTTTATTCCATAGTCCATCAAATCCTTACCCCAAAATTGAAAACTTGACAACACAAAACTCAACAGAAAATCTCGTGAGCTCCGTTAGTAAAACAAAGCAAATAACCACTAAAGGTACTGTTATGATCTTATTCTAATTTTCTATTGGTGTAATATCTACTGTGTTCCAACTTTTCCATGGTTCATACCCCCCCCCGATACTAGCCATAGATGCATCAAAATAGGCAAACAACACATAGAAAACATAATCTGTCAAAAAAAAAGAACAGTCTGTAGCAATCTAAAAACTTTGCATACTTCTGTAACTCTAAAAACTCTAAATAATTAGGATGACGTGGGGAATTTGTATATCAATTTTGTGTAAAAAAACTCAGAAGTTTTGACGTTCCAGTGAATTATTGAATTTTCTGCACTGGGTGCAAAAGTTTCTGTTTTTCAGCAAAATCAAATCAACGATCATCGTAAGCCATCCCAAGGGTCTTACTTGGCTCAGACACTAATTAAAACACCAAAACCCAATTACTACAGAAGTAATAATGTTTAAAACCTGAAAAATAGAACCAAAAAGTAAAAAGCAAAAATAAGATTGGATTGCCTCCCAACAAGCTCTATTGTTTAATGCCCTTAGCTAGGCATAAAACGCAAATATATGTAGGTGTTGTGGTAATAATGATAAGGCACATCTCGAAAATTCATCTCATACTCCCTTCGTTCAGCAGCAATTTTTCTTTGATGCAAGAAAAAATAATCAAAAGGGCTAAATTTAGTAGGATAAGAATCCCCAAGATTGATCTCGGGAGGAATTGGTTCCTCCTTTGGCCCTTCGTATTGTATGACCAACTCATTATTATAAGCATTATTTTGGCAAAAAGTCATGAGATTATTTCCAAGGGAGAATCCCAATCCATTTTTTTGTATAGCAAAATCATCATTAAGTTCGGAAATCCTATCAATCAAAACTTCCGTAGGGACCTTTTTTCTCAATTTTTCATTATAAGTAACATGATCAAGAGATCGCAAACGCATTATTTCTTCTTGGTTAAGGAGGAACCCCTCTATAGGAGGATGACCCCCATCTACTTTGTAATGCACAAAAATTTCACTAGCCTCTGTCATAATAAACCTGAACTTATGGGCTAAAAATATAGTAGCAGCACGCTTGACAGAAGAATGCTCAATATTAGAGAACTCTAGAAAAATCCTTTGTATGCATGGATGCATATGAATAAATTGTCTTTCAAGTTAGACTATAAGAAAAGAAATAGCATCCGCGAGGCTATTATTTTTATGAAGAATAGATCCTCCTAATGTAGGGAGTGATCCGGCACAAGTGAAATAGTCTTGAATAATCCCCTTTCCAATAATGTTGCCGCTGCCTATGCGGAGTTTTTTAGTATGCAAGATGGTAGCTTCTTTATGATTATTAGAAAAATCATCAAGGTTTCCTCCATCGTTGCTATCATCTTTAGCAACTACAACTTCCTCGAATTCTGGCATGGCCGAAAACCAATCTGGCAAACGGGCAGGCGAATGAAAGAGAGGTGAAGAAAAGGCAAAAAAATCAAAAATCGTTTTAGAAGTGGGGGAGAGGAAAACGAGAGGCAAATGTCAAATAATGTAAATGCGAGAGATGAGAGTTTAATGAAGGGTACTTGGTATGTCTTGACTTGGCATAGATCTCCCCAGCAACGGCACCAGAAATTCTTCCTGCTACCTCTTGAGCTTGCATTGGTTTTTCCCTTGAAGAGGAAAGGGTGATTCAGCAAAGTAATGTTAGTATTTACCTCAGTTTGAGAACCAAGGTATTAATCCAGTAGGAGATTACACATAAATCGCCAAATACATGCACAGACAAGCAAACAACTTGCACCCAACGCTATAAAGCGGTGGTCAATCCCTTCACGGTTATTTGCAAAAGTGAGATCCGATAGAGATAGATGAACTAGTAAAGTAAATATTTTTGGGTTTTTGGTTTATTCATTGAAAAGTAAAAGATTGCATAATAGTAGATCGGAAACTTATAAGATGGAAAATAGACCCGGGGCCGTAGGTTTCACTAGAGGCTTCTCTCATGATAGCAAATATTACGGTGGGTGAACAAATTACTGTCAAGCAATTGATAGAAGAGCAAATAATTATAATGACATCTATGTCAATGATCATGAATATAGGCATCACGTCTGTATCAAGTACACCGACTCCTGCTTGCATCTACTACTATTACTCCACACATCGATCGAAACGATTCTGCATCTAGGGTATCAAGTTCATAAGAACATAGTAACACATTAAGAAACATGACATGATGTAGCGGAATTAACTCAAGCAATATGATGAAAACCCCATCTTGTTATCCTCGATGGCAACAATACAGTACGTGTCATGTCCTCTACTATCACTGGGATTGAGCACCACAAGATTGAACCCAAAGCAAAGCACATCTCCCATTGCAAGAAAAACCAATCTAGTTGGTCAAACCAAACTGATAGATCGAACATAATTACTAAGATATTAAATCATGCTTATAAGAATCCACAAGAAACTCAAATATTATTCATAGATAATCTGATCGTAAACCCACAATTCATTGGATCTTGACAAAAACACCGCAAAAGAAGATTACGTCGGATAGATCTCCAAGAACATCAAGGAGAGCATGGTATTGTGGATCAAAGAGAGAGAAGAAGCCATCTAGCTACTAGCTTTGGATCTATAGGTCTGTGGTAAACTACTCACAATTCATCGGAAGGGAAATAGGGTTGATGTAGATGCCCTCGGTGGTTGATTCCCCCTCCGGTAGAGTACTGGAAAAGGCCTCTAGATGGGATCACGCGAGAACAGAAGGTTACAACAGCGGAAAAGTGGTTTCAATGGATGTTTGTTGTTTCTGGAATATTTGGGAATTTATAGGCGAAAGAAGTAGGTCAGGGGGGTCTCGGGGGGGGGGGGGCACAAGGTAGGGGGCGCGCCCTCCACCCTTGTGGCCACGTCGAGGCTCCCCTGGCGTGTACTCCAAGTCCTTCTGGTGTCTTCTGGTCCAAGAAAAATCCTTGTAAAGTTTCATTCCGTTTGGACTCCGTTTGATATTCCTTTTGTGCGAAACTCAAAAACAAGGAAAAACAGAAACTAGCACTGAGCTCTGGGTTAATAGGTTAGTCCCAAAAATCATATAAAGTAGCATATAAATGCATATAAAACATCCAAGATAGATAATATAATAGCATGAAACAATAAAATATTGTAGATACATTGGAGACATATCAGGGAAGTACTAATTAAATCTGGACTTCAAGCTGTACCGACATTTACCATGAGCTGTTTTCAACTCTCAAAGAAAATATGTCGGAACCTGTCTACTATTTCCTCTAACTTCTAGTGGGGGTCACCCAATGGTGAAAATAAGGTGCATTGGGTAGCTTGGGAAAATATGTGTATGACTAAAAGAGAGGGAGGTATGGGTTTCAGAAACTATGAAGTTTTCAACCAAGCTCTACTGGCGAAACAAGTGTGGAGGATCTTGCAGGTCCCAGAATCCCTTTGTGCGCGTGTACTTAGAGCTAGGTACTTAAAATATGGGTCCATCATGAATGCAAGTTGCCCAACTGGTGCATCCGATACTTTTCGTAGTATTTTGTTTGGTCGTGATCTGTTGCATGAAGGTCTTGTTTGGAGTATCGGCGATGGTTCCAAGATTCTTATCTATCATGATAAGTGGATCCCTTGTAATATAAGTCTAGGACCACTGGGCCAGACATATATTCAGGGTATCACAAGGGTAAGTGACTTACTAAATGAGCAAGGAGAGGGTTGGGATCATGTTAAGGTTGACAATATGTTTTATGCTGATGATGCATGTGATATAAAACAAATCCCGGTTGGAGGGCCAAGCGTGGAGGACTTTAGTTCTTGAAATTTCATGAAGAATGGAGAGTTTACCATTCGGTCGGCATACCATTTGCTTATGATCCTGAAAAAGGCGAGGAATGGACATCCGGAATCGTCATCGAATGTAAACAATCATAGGAATTGGTTGGCACTTTGGGGTACTCATGTTCCAAATAGGGCGAAGATTCACTCTTGGAGGATCATGCGTAATGGCCTAGCTGTGGGATCGGAGCTCCACCAGCGGTGCATAAAGCTGGGTATTTTGTGTACTGTGTGTGGAAGAGAAGAAACACTAATTCATAGATTCTAGGGATACCCTCATTCTCGTCAGTTTTGGGATATTTGGCGAAGCGTAGGGGTATTCCAGCTATGCAACCACCAGAGTGCATTCAATCGAATAAAGAGGTTGGGAGGTGGATGTTTAACTGGATTGGTGAGGCTAATGATGAGGATAAGGAAATGGTGCCCCAATGAGTATATGGCCTATGGTTGGCGCATAATGAGGCCCAGGATGGTAAAAGAATTCAAGCAGCCCAAGATATTGCATGTTCAGTGTCAAGGTTTATGGATGAAGGAATGAAGTTGCACAGAAAAACGCAAGAATAAGAACTCAGATCCAAGTGGAGAAATGGATACCTCCAGAACATGGTTGGGTGAAGGCCAACTCTGATGGAGTTATTTCAAAAAGTGCAATGTAGGGAGGAGGAGTGGTCTTACGTGACCATGGTGGTGCTTTTCGAGGTCTTGTGACCCAATTTCTTCCCAACATGGTAAATTCTGTGATTGTAGAGCTAATGACTTGTAAGTGAGTGTTCCAATTTGCACGTGATCAAGGTGTGCAGAGGATCCATTTTGAGTTGGACTGCAGAGAGGTTGTGTGTATGATTAATGATTGCAACAAAAATCTTTCTGATGTGGGGTTGATTGTGGAGGATATAAAGATGCAGATGCAAGGGTGGCAAGGTTGCAGAGTTACTTGGATGAGGCGTACTGCCAATCGAGCTACTCATATTTTAGCAAAGCTAGTTGTAGGTGTGGAGCGTTGTCACGAGTGGAGTGATGCACCTCCTGATTGTATATTGCATGTATTAGCTGATGAACTCCCTAACTTTATTTAAGTAATGAATTTGATTCTTATAAAAAAAACCAGGTCCGGGTGAAATGAAATTGGGCCTCTTTGTTGCCTGCAGGCTGGCCTGGCTCACATCTGCATGGACCTTAAAGCACCCCTCGGCCTGGCTCGCTAGGAACGCTGGAATCGGCCGTTTCCAGCGAGTCAGGCTGAGTGGGGTGGAAAATGAAGACGCGACGTAGGGCGATGTGCAGGGGGGATTCAGACGGAGATGGCGGGAGGGGAAAACCGGCCTAGTCCGGGTGGCGCCAAATATACCCTCACCACCCATTTCCTCACTCACCTCTAGCTGTAGGACAAACCCTCCTATGTTCTTGGCATCGGCGGCAGCAGCGACTCAGATTTGCGGCTGGGACGACGGCGATGGCTGAGATCTGTGGCTTCGATACTCACCTGCAGCGGTAAGAGGCGGAAGACTTACTCCCCAACGGCGGCGGCTGCTTCCCCCTTTCTTCTTCGTCTCTGTCGAGCCCTCCTCGTCTCCGCCATGTCTCCCCCGACATCAATGCTGGTAAGCTACCCTCCCCCCTCCACCTCCACTGTTATGTGTTAGGTCATTTGATAGGAGCATTTAGGGTCGATAGCGGCATCGCTGACCGCATCATGGATGTCGCTTATGTTGTGGATGAACAGACAAAGCTTCTAGTTCAGGCAGCATCGCTTATAGTTGTGGTTCAGGCCCAGATCATGTTGGTCCATATGAGATTTGTTCGTCGGAATGAGAGACCTCGCATCCGGTATGGTCCGATATTGATCCGTGATCAAGAGAGGATAGCAAATCTGAACTACATCTAAAACTGCAATGACACAGAGGCTCTGTGGACGCTTTGACTGAAAAGAGCACCTTTCGCCAGGTTTGTGCATACATTTAGGATCAGGGGGCTGCTAGAAGATAGCATCCACACCACTGTGGAAGAGGAAGTCGCCATGTTCCTCCATGTTGTTGGTCATAACCAGAGGTTCAGGGTTGTACACAACACCTTCAGAAGATCAATGGCGACCATCTCCTTGTATTTCAAGCAAGTGTTGTATGCTATTTGGGAGCTCAGGGGAGAGATGGTCAGGTCACTAGCTAGCCGGACTCCTACCAAGATTCACACTAGCCCAAGATGGTATACATACTTCAAGGTGAGCACTTGATATGTTGTTGTAGTTCATGCCTTGATATGTTGTTATTGCTCTGTAGTAGAGTAACAACATGTTGTAATGCCATTACAGGATTGCATTAGAGAAATAGATGGTACTCATGTCACTGCCAGAGTGCCGAGGTCACAAGCTGCAACATATAGAGGAAGGAAGCACTACACAAGCCAGAATGTGCTAGCTGCTGTTGACTTTGATATGAATTTCACATATGTGCTAGCTGGCTAGGAAGGATCAACACATGATGCTAACATTCTTGGTGATAGCATGAGTTGTCATGATGGGATCAACATCCCCGATGGCAAGTTCTACCTTGGATATGCTGGCTATGCATGTCGGCCAGGTGTTTTTCCACCCTTCAGGAAAACCAAGTACCATCTAAATGAGTTTGCTAGTAGGAACTATCCTAGGACTCCTGATGAACTATTCAATCTCAGACACTCTAGCCTTAGAGTCGCTATTGAGAGGGACTTTGGAGTTCTTAAGAACTGGTTTAAGATCCTAGATCAGAAGACATTCCACCCTTACCCTACCTAGGTGAATCTTGTTCTTGCATGTAGCATCATTCATAGCTGGATCCTGCAATGGGGAGTTGATGAATTTTTGACGGAGGAGGAAGATGTGACTCCTGATGAGGTGATTAGCTCCGGCCATGGTGTGGAGGCATTCGACAACAAAGTGTGGAACAAAAGGTTAGAGTGGGCCCAGGCAATGTGAGATAACAGAGGTCAGACAAGGATCTGAAGCAGAAGAAAAAGAGGAAGAATAAGAAAGAGCGAGCGGCAGGAGCGAGTAAGAGGAAGCAGAGGAAGAGGAAGCACCTAGTTAGCATCATTGAACTATCCTTATTCAGCCATGTTGGCTCTTAATAACTTGTACTGTCATTTCCTAGTAGCTAGGATAAACTGCCATTTGTTTCCTTGCTAGGACAAAACAATGTTCAGTGTGTGTGGTAAGATCACCACTAGTGAGAAGTGGTGACCACATCTTTACCTGTTTGCAACCAAATACCTTGTTGCATGTTTAACAACAGCGACACATGCAACCAAACAACATGCTGACTAGTTGATTCCCTCATGCAGAAAGCCTAATGCAGGCAATCAAACTACATGTAGATGTTGGTTTTAAGCCTTCGTTTTCCCAATCGGGCCCAACTGGAACAAGTATGCAAAATGCCCTAAAACAAAGATGTGAACCAAACATGCCCTTGGCATCTGCATCAGAGCTTCGGAAGCCTGATAGTATTAGGCATTTGCCAAGCAAGTACATTGGAAGAGCAACTCCAACGGGGTGACCCATTCCGTCTGCCCATGTCCGCTTAGGTCGTCGCGGACAAAAACACTGGCCCAATGCATCGACCCATTCCCAAAAACATCCGCTTCACATCCGTGTTGACCCATTTTTGGCCTAAAATCATGCCTAAAATGCGTCGGCGCAGACGCGCCGCGTGACTCCTCGGTGTTGGCTATGGTCCCACTTGGCGGCCACCCAACTACCGCCCGTCATCTAATTTATGACGACCACCAACACTGGGCGCACTAGTCAGCCAGTGGAAGTGTCATTTTTTAACCCACACGTGCGGGAGAGGGCTTATCCACTTCTGTCCACATCTGGCCCCCACCCCCTTCATGCTTCCTCGCTGATGACAACCCAAACACTAGCAAAGGGCCTCTTCAGCAGCAGCTCCGGTAGCGGCAAGGGAAAGGTGTCACGCCCAAGATGCGATTATATCCCGATCATGTGATGTACTCGTGATTGGGGCACAACCGCATTTCAGGCGCTTAGCAAGATGGATATTATTACATCGTACCATTACATAAATAGATGGGGATACATACAAGTCATACAATTCCACATGAATAAAACAAATCATACACAAGACATCCGACTATGGATGAGAAACACTTGAAAACACAACGACATCCATCTTGCTATCTTAGGCTGCCGACCAGGAACCTATCCCAAGTCTGACAAAGAAGAAGGAAGAACTCCAACACAAGTAAACATCACTCTCACGTCAAGTCATCGGAAACCTATACCTGCAACTGTTGTTGTAGTATCTGTGAGCCAAGAGGACTCAGCAATCCCATAACCATGGGTATCAATACTAGCAAAGCTTAATGGGTATGGAAAGGATAGTGGTGAGGTTGCAGCAGCGACTAAGCATATGTATGGTGGCTAACTTACAAGTTCAAGAATAAGAAGAGCATCTACGCAAACGGCCGCAAACTAGCAATGATCAATAAGTGATCCTGAACTACCTATGAGTCAAACATAATCCCACTGTGTTCTCTTCTCGAAATGAAAAGAGACGATCACGGTTACTCACGCGGTTGGTGTATTTTATTTCGGATCATGTGTCAAGTTCTCTACAACTGGATATTAACAAATTCCAATCTGCCACATAACCGCGGGCACGACTTTCGAAAGATCATAACCCTGCAGGGGTGTCCCAACTTAGCCCATCAAAGCTCTCACGATCAGCAGAGGTAAAACCTCTTATCTTAGGGAAGGCCCGAGTGTCCTTGGAATCCCGGTGCACAAGTTCTTCAAAGAAAGGAAAACTAGCCCAAGGAGATCTTCCAGTGAGTCAGACCCGTGTCCAGAGCCGCGCGCTCTCTATCTATGTACTCATCCGTCCATGCAAAGTGGACGATAACTAGAATACCTCGAGTTGGCCCGAGGCGACACCGCCGACTGCTAGGTAGGTGGGCCAACAATCAAGTCGAGCATTGGCCCGGGGGTTGATTAATGAATCCTCGGGTTAATTACTCCCTCGGCAAGTTTTTGTTATTAGGCAAATGGTAAAACCAAAGTTGGATCTCCTCGGGAAAGCTTTACTTTAAGCGAAGAAGCAAGGGGGGGGGGCATAAACCCCAACCGTGTTAGGAACGCAAACTCAAGGAACATAACACCGGTTTATCGGTTCTTAAGGCGGAATGAGTGGGAGAAAACGCTGAGCAAACGGCTAAGCCTTCCACCCATTGTCCAGTATACATGTGCATTTATTTAAATAAGAGATATTGTGATATTCCATATATCCAAGATCTGACATGGAGCAATCTTCATCTTCACCTGCAACTAACAATGCTATAAGAGGGGCTGAGCAAGCGGTAACATAGCCATACAACGGTTTGTTGGGATGGTGACAAAGATTAGAGGTTTCATGGCAACAATGAGAGGCCGACAACAATAGATAGGCGGCGCGACATATAGCAATAGCATCACGACAATTAGCATAACAATGATAGTAATGGTATCCAAGGTGACGGTCATCTTGCCTGAGATCCCGCTAGTAAGAAGAATGAGTCCATGAAGAGGAAGAAGCCACGAAGACGATCCAAGCGTAGTCGAACGAATCCTTGCGATCACAATGAAACATGAACTAACAAGAAGAAGCAAACAACATGGTAAACGCACAACACATAAACAAGACAAGGTGCTCAACCAAGTATGATGCATGACAAGGCTACATGATGCAAATCATGGCAAGAGATGAATCATACAAGAACATCAAACAAAGCAAGTTTAAATGACGCCGAAGACAACATATAACAATTCCGATAAGTCCTCAAATGCAAATTTCGAAATTGGTCCGGACCTGAACAAACATTAAGTTGGAGTTTTTAAACAGCAAGTTAAGATGCACCATGATGATCTACACGATTTTCTAGTCAAGTTACATATAAAGTTCATTTAATTCGGAGCTACGACCTAGAAGATATGAGTAAAACAAGTCAAGCATGGCATTGATGCAAAATGTATTCAAACAACATGCAAACACTCTCAAAGCATTGATGCAACATGACATGATGCATCTACATGCAAAACCAACCAAGTTTCATATACAACATGCTCAAAACGGAGCAACAGTTCAACACATACACACGAATCAAGTTTAAATGACAAGCTATCCAAAACAGCAACTAGGCATCTTACAAGCATCAAAACAACATGCTATAAGTACAAGATAGGCACAAGCATGGCATCAACTCAAAGTACATATCACATGCTTCCAATATCATCAAGAATCAAGTTCATATGCATCAAGAGTAATCCAACATGATTTAGGCAACAAGCAAACTTTATATCAAACATTAGAACTTAGTGAAAAAACAGAGCATATACATGAGAAGAGTTAATATGTTGGCATGTTGGAGGCAAGAAATAATTAAGCTACAGTGCAAGAACATGACAAGTAAAAGCATGGCATGCTAGTCCATAACATGGATCTCAAGGAACATAACATGACATATACATGGGAGCAACATGTTCATGGCATTCATTAAAACAAGATGGAAACATGATATAGCAGATCCTCAGAGTGAAAATCTGGGATGCAAACAACAACATCATGAGGCTGACTTTCGAGGCACATACCAGCAAGCATATCAACTCTAATAAGCATGCAAAGGTCATGAACATGTAGTAGGCATGGCATAATCCAAATAACTCCATTGGCACAACTCCAAAAGATGCATAGACTGATTACAATGAGCTTTGCCAAATTGAACATGTTGTTAACAAGCTGACAGAAACATTATAATGACAACTTGAGAGCAAGAAAGATACATTCTACAGCAACCTATAATTGCAAACAAGGTCATGGATGGATATAGCATAACATGGACTTTACAACATGCTCACTGTACATTCCAAAATATACATGGATTTGACTGTAGCATCAAGCAAACATGGCATCGTAATATAACAGTTTCAGACTTAGCAGTTTTTACCAAGTCTCAGAAATCAACAAACAGTGAGCAGGCCACTTTGCAACCTTGTTCCACTCACCAGAAGGCATATCATGGAAAACTAATTACACCATTGCAAAGATGACATGATTATGCTCCTAAAACATGTTGATATGATGCTCAAACAAAAATCACACAAAAAGATATGAAAAAGACAAAAAGAGCAAGTTATAACAGTTTTCAGCAGTTAACAACACTTAGCACTTTTGCAACAGAGATTAACATGGCAAAAAGCATCCTAACATGCATGCAAATGCAACCATCATGTAGACCTCTCTGAGATGAACAATTTGACATATTATATGATCAATTTGGATCTACGTACACATAGATATGGCAGGTCAAACATGGCAACATGATGCTGAAATCTAGGGACTTAGTGGAGTTTTCACTCGCAAAAAAACGAGATCGGGTGGACGCACGACGGAGAGGTCCAGTCCAGGGACATGCGTTTGGTTGGAGGGGCAACGACGTCCAGGGACAGGGTGGTGCAGATTGGCGCTAGCGGCGGCAATGGTGAGGACGGCGTCGGCGGCGGTCCACAGCGTAGGGGAGGATGGCGAGGGAAGTCGGAGGATGCCGGGGCCGGGCGGATCTGGCCGTGGGCGCCCCAGATCTGGCCAGAGGACGAGGACGGCGGAGGCTTCGCAGATGGCGGCGAGGCTCGCGACAGCGGGGTCGTTGCGGGCGGCAGCGACGCGAAGGACCCACGATAGCGAGATTGGGCGAGTTCCGGCGAGGCGAGGAGCAGGTGGAGGTCGCTGGTGGGAGACTGGTCGGCGGCGGTGGGGCGGAGGGGTCTGGGCGGCTGTGGGGAGGCGGGGCCCTTGGGAGCGGAAGCTCGGAGGCGAGCGGAGGCGTGCACGGGCTCCTCCGGGCCTAGATCTGGCCCGGGGCGGGCTGCGTTGCAGACTGAGAGGGCCAGCGGCGGTGGGAGCGGGGTAGGGACAGCTGGCACAAGGGGAGAGGTGCGGGCGGCGACTCAGGTGTTTTTTCCAGTGACTGCGGCTGCAACAAGTGGCAAGGAGGGAGTGGGGCGGCGCTAAAAACGAGGAGAGGTTGCTGGGAGGTAGGGGAAGGCTAGGAGATGCCAAATTTGGCATGAGGAGTGTCTATATATAGCAAAAGGACTAGGGTTAGGGGATTTGGGAGCGTTTCGGAGCCTTAGATGGCGATCCGACGGCTACGGCGCAGAGAGGGGTAACTGGGTCATAGGTGGGCTGGTTTAGAGTGGGAGTGGGCTGTGAAGAAAGGTGGGAGAGAGGACGGCGGGAGTTTCGGAGACAGAAACGTCTGACGAATATACCGACAACGATGCCGCTCTATGTTTAACAGTTGGATTATCAAACGAGTTACGAATGGGACAAAATTTGGCAAGCGGTCTGTCGTCACTATAATAAGACCGCACGCCAAGTTTCAACTCATTCCGAGGACCGTTTCCGGGCACTTACAAAACCAGGTTTCAGAGGTGCCGCGGGCGCATGCAAGTGTGTCTAGGCTCAGAACGGGCAATGGAGAGAACCAGCAACTACGAACAGATGCAAGTTTTGAAAGCTATGCAGATCAAATGCACATGATGACATGGCAGAATGCAACACGCAAGCAGATGACATGGCAACGATGGCGAATAACTGGAAGACACCTAGCACAACGGTCTCAGGGTGTCACAAAAGGGCACCACCGGCGCCTCATCCTCCCGTGCTCCTCCTCCCCCTCCTCCGCCGCTGGCGCATTCCCACTCAGGTCGGCAGTGGTTGCACATCCCGATGCACCAGGCGCAGTGGCACTGGGAGTAACGGCAGCCGCTGCGTTACCCTAACGTGACACTGCTACAACACTGGCACCTCGATACGTAGCGAATCACAGTGCAAGCGGTTCCTGATACGTCCAAAACGTATCTATAATTTCTGCTTGCTCCATGCCTCTTTTGGGTGATATTGCTATGATATTTATACACTTCCATACACTTTTGATCATATTTGGACTAACCTATTAACTCAGTGCACCCCAGTGCCAGTTTCTGTTTTCGGCTGTTTTTGTATTTCAGGTATTCACATTACGAGAACTGCCAGGAAAAATCCAGAAAAATTATATAAAAAATCAGCGTTCCAGAAACTACCGTGCGCCCGAAGGACAGCCGGGGGGGGGGGGCACCAGGGCTCCAGGCGCCCTGGCGGCGCGCCCCCTTGGGCCGCGCCGGGGGGCGCCTGGGCCCCCCGAGGCTCCTCCGATGCCCCCCTTTGGCATATATTTAAAGCGTCTCCCGAAACCCTTGAGGGAGGAACTCTTTTCGCGATCTCATCTCTGTTCCGCCGCTGCCGCCGCTTCCAAGATCGGGAGCACCAGGAGAACTCTTCCCGGCACCCTGCCGGAGGGGAGGATCACCATCGGGAGCCTCTCCACCACCATGGACGCCTCACGGATGAGTTGTGAGTAGTCTCCCTTGGACCATGAGTCCATGACCAGTAGCTATGTGATGTTCTCCTCCCGTTCTTGTGCTTCACTAATTAGTCCTCGTGAGCTGCCCTACATGATCGAGGCACATATGTAATCCTTATGCTGTTGCTATGATGAGTTTGCTGGGATCCGATGGATTATGAGATTATGTTCAGATTGTGCTTGAGTAATATATTTTATCTACCTCTTTTATATTTATGTTCGTAAGTAATTCTTGCATGTTCTCCATTGTTATTTATTGCTTTGGCCAAGTAATAGGTAGTGACTCCAAGAGGGAACGTTATGCTTGATTGTGGGTTCATGCCCCTCGATGACTAGCTTGAGTGACAGAAACATGAGTCTAGGGGATGTGCTGTTGCCACAAGGGTGAAAACAACGGTGCTTGTGCTCGCGGGTGCAAGGATTGTTTACTTTACGCAAAGTTCTTTTAATGCAGTTGTCTGTTGCATTGAGTTTACACTATGGGTGGGACTCGCAACTTAATACCAGCGAGATGTTCTGGATATATATCTCAAGGTGGATGATTAGTAGTAGATATTGATGGATTTCGGTCTACTTACTTTGGCGTACCGCCCATGCTTTGAACCTCAACCTTTCCTGCAATGTAGTCAGCATTGGTTTGCGCACATGGTCCTGTCAATTGCCCAGCTGTAATTCGTTTACCTCACATAGCTGTTTTATCGTCTTTTGGGAGAGAGACATCACTAGTGAACATCATGAGACTCCGGTCCATATTACCATCATTGATCACATCCGCTATTTACTTTTCGCTTTTGTTTACTATTGCAATTATATCTATCACTACTATCACTTGTGTTTAATCCTTTGTGAACTACAAGGCCGGAGGGATTGACAACCTCTCTGTACTCGTTGGGAGCAAAGTTATTTGTATCTGTGTGCAGGTCCACGTTGATTGCTAATATCTGGCGCCGTAGCAGTTGACACCTTCTTGTTGAACCTAGGAGTCTCTGGGGATTCGATCCTTGGTATCTTTGCCAAGGGAAAAACTTCCGCAACACTACATCTCACACCTTCCACTTGGGGTAACCAACGAGGGGCGAGAAGCCTAGCAGTTCCGCAGACACAGCGGGCGCACAACGAGGAGGTGCGCAGGCGCCAGGCGCAGCTCACACCGGCATATCGGTAGATGCCCGAGTATGCCGCAGACTCTCCCAACTGAGAGGCCTGGTTTTCCCTCGAACACGAGGAGCAACATCAGCAAGGCGTGCACATAAACCAGGAGTTTCCACCACCGCCCATGCGGGTAGAACCGGAGGAAGAGGAGGCGGAGGCAGAGTACCAAGCCGCCCTCTAGGAGGCCCTGCAGCATGCGCTGGCGGCAAGCCAACATGAGGCGGATGCACATTGGGATGGGCTGGAACAAGCCCTTGCCTTGTCCATGGCTGGGGACTCCGTCCAGGCGCCCCTCTTCGTGCCGCCACCGCCACCCAAGGCCAAGTTGGAGCCGGAGCCAGAGCGTGATCCAACTCCCATGTGCAAGCGGTCACCTCCGCCTCCCACTTGGTCAGAGGAGTACTATTCATGGACCGGCGAGTACCGCGAGTGGGTGAGCACGCCTCCCTGCAACTATGCTGCCATGTCGGAAGAAGAGGTGACTGTAGGATCAAAAGTATGTCTAGAGGGGGGGGGGTGATTAGACTACTTGACCAAATAAAAATCTAGCCTTTTCCCAATTTTAGTTCTTGGCATATTTTAGCAACTTAGCACAAGTCAAGCAATCAACCTACACATGCAATTCTAAGAGTATAGCAGCAGAATGTAAAACAATTGCATATGAAGGTAAACGAAGGAGTTTGAGGGAGCAAACACAATGTAGACACGGAGGTATTTTACGCGTGTTCCGATAGGTGGTGCTATCGTACATCCACGTTGATGGAGACTTCAACCCATGAAGGGTAACGGCTACGCGAGTCCACGGAGGGCTCCACCCACGAAGGGTCCACGAAGAAGCAACCTTGTCTATCCCACCATGGCCATCGCCCACGAAGGACTTGCCTTACTAGGTTAGATCTTCACTAAGTAGGCGATCTCCTTGCCCATACAAACTCCTTGGTTCAACTCCACAATCTTGTCGGAGGCTCCCAAGTGACACCTAACCAATCTAGGAGACACCACTCTCCAAAGGGTAATAGACGGTGTGTCGATGATGAAATCGTTGCTCTTGTGCTTCAAATGATAGTCTCCCCAACACTCAACTCTCTCTCACAGATTTGGATTTGGTGGAAATATGATTTGAGTGGAAAGCAACTTGGGGAAGGCTAGGGATCAAGATTCATATGGTAGGAATGGAATATCTTGGTCTCAACACATGAGTAGGTGGTTCTCTCTCAGAACAATGAGCAATGGAAATGTAGGTATGTTCTGATGGCTCTCTCCTGAATGAGGAATGGGTGGAGGGGTATATATAGCCTCCACACAAAATCTAACTATTACACACAATTTACCAAACTCGGCGGGACCGATTCCGAGAACTCGGTAAGACCGATTTAGTTCATAATGTGACTGTTAGACATTTTGGTGGGACCGATATGATCAACTCGGTAGGACCGATTTCATTAGGGTTAGGGCATAACGTAATCTTGGTGAGACCGATTACACAAACTCGGTGGGACCGATTTTTGTAATAGACTAACGAGAGAGTTGGTCAGGCAAACTCGGTGGGACCGATTTGCTCATTTTGGTGGGACTGAATGTTACAAAGGGGAAACAGAGAGTTTGCATTGCGAACTCGGTGGGACTGATCGCTCATCTCGGTTAGACCGAGATGTTGGAAAGGGAAACAAAGAGTTTGCAATCCCATCTCGGTGAGACCGAGATCCCTTTCGGTGAGACCGAAGTGATTAGGGTTTTGTGGCAATGGCTATGTCAAATGAACTCTGTGGCGCCGGATAGAACTTTTCGGTGGGGCCAGGTTTGATTTTTGGTTTAGGACATATGTGGATGTGAGAAAGTGGTTGAGGGTTTTGGAGCATATCACTAAGCACTTTGAGCAAGAAGCCCATTAAGCAACACCTCATCCCCTTTTTATAGTATTGGCTTTCCTATGGACTCAATGTGATCTTGGATCACTAAAATATAAAATGTAGAGTCTTGAGCTTGAGCGAATATGTGTCCTTAGCATTTTGAGGGGTCCACATTCCTAATCCATGCCATGCAAATCATTGAACTTGCTGAAATGATCATCTTGAACTAGCATTAGTTCAATGAGCTATATATTGTTAGGAATTACCAAAACCACCCAGGGATAGTTGCACTTTCAATCTACCCCTTTTTGGTAATTGATGACAACATATAGATCAAAGCTTCAACAAATGATAATAAGATTTAAGCACATCTTCGTCGCTTTGAGAAGTATGTTATAAGCAAGAGCTCCCCCTAAATTTGTGCATTATTTTAAAATTTGCGTTTGAATGCAAATGCACAATCGATTATGATCATGGGTTACTATTCCATGTCACATACATCTTGGTGGAGCACTCAAAATGATATAAACTAAAAACATGCACTCATCACCAAGCAAAGTGAATGATCATATAGGGATATAAAAGATAGTATCATACAAGCAAGCATTAAGGTAGCATGTGATCAATCACATGATCAAACAAGTATCTCACACACGGACATATAGTATCAAGCAAACACACAAATGAAGTTCAACCAAAAGCAAGAGAGACCAAGAAGCAAAACACTCTCTCTCGAAGCCTATGATCTAAACATATTTCTCCCCCTTTGGCAACAAGTTACCAAAAAGTTTGAAAGTGCATAGTGCTATGCGTTTCTCAGGCTTGATCTTTGGGAGGTGGTGTAGTGAGAACTCCAAGGACGGAGGCTTCAGATGATGTAGTTGGAGCTAGTGGAGTGGCTGCTGGAGGTGGCACTGAAGCTGTGGCTGCTGGTGCTGATGATGTAGCTCTTGTATCAGGTACATGCACTGCAGCAAACCTCTGTCCTCTAGGCACTCTCTGAAAGGCATCTATGGTAGCCTGCCTCTCCTCTCCTCTGCTTCCTCCCGGAGCTTCTCAACTGTAGACTGTATCTCTGTCACTTTCAGATCAAGACCATAGAACTTTGTTTCAATGATCCTCTCCAAGCTCTCCCGATTCTGAGTTAGGGTGGGCAAGCCCTTCTCAATCCTCATAGTTGCTTGAATCAGATATGCCATTTGATCTTGTTTAGACTTGAGGTAGACTTGAGATGCCTCTGCAACACTTGTCATCTTGGCAGCTTTCTCTCTCTTCTCATGTGCTTGCACTGATGAAGGTTCATTCTCATCCATCACAATTGTGTTGTCCTCAAAGTCTAGATATAGGGGTAAATGCTCCTTGTCCAACAAGTATATGTATGTGCCCATCTTGGAGTTGATGAGCTTCTGAATGTGTGGATCATACCCACATGACCTCTTCTGATCTATTGCAGTCCTTTTGATTGTTTCAACAATCAGACTCATGACTTTGAACTTTTGAGGGACATCAAAAATATGCAGCAAGTTGATTGAATGTCCTCTTATCATCTTGTGATCTCCTGACATGGGCAATAATGTATGCCTCAAGATAGTGTTGATGGTAGCTAGACCGGACAACAAGAAGTGTACATATCCAAACTGATGTGTTTCCAATGCTTTGTCTGGGATCTCTTTGTACATGTTAGCCATGGAGTTGTGGTCTTGCTTCTTCTTGGCGTAGACATCCAAGTCATCCTGATGCTCTTTATGAGCTTTTATCAGCTTGGCCCACTCGTTGACTGGTACCTCGTACCTTCAGACATCCACACAATTCTACCATCAGGATAAAAGTGAGCGGTGGAGTAGAATTGCATGATGAGTTCATTATTCCATTTTGTCAGCTACTGACCAACAAACTTGTCAACACCACATGCTTTGAAACTTTCAATCACATTTGGAAAGTGATCTTCATTGTCCTTGATGTAGTCCAAGTCAACCCATCTCATATCACACACTATGGACTTCTTGTCAAGCAGAACTGTCTCATAGAAGTCTTGCTGTTCTTTGGTATGGAACTTGTAGTCTACAACAATCCTTCTCCTCACAGCATATGGATCACTTTGTCTCCATCTTCTGAGACCTGCATCTTTCCTCAACTTTATGTCCTCAGCAACAATATGAGTATTATCATGATCAGGGATCTTGGGCTTCAACTTGGACCTCAGCATCTTCATCAACCTCAGGCACTAGGGCCTTGTTCTTCACTGAAGCTGAAATGTTTCTAGTGCTTCTCTTGGGTGCAGACTTGGTGGCTTGAGTAGCTTTGGGAGAAGTCTTGAGCTTTGAAGGAGCAGCCCCTGACTTGATTGCATCTCCCATAAGCTTCTGATCTTTAGGAGATGGTGCCGCAACCTCCTCTTCCTCTTCTTCAGCTTCATCATCATCATCCTCTCTCATGGGTGGCTTGCAAATCACTCTGGCTGTTGTCTTTCTAGGTCTCTTCTTTACTCCTCCTGGCTCATCATCTCTGGTTTCAAGGGTGAAAACCATTGTCTCTTGAGTAGATGATCTGGCCTTTGACATAGGAATCCTCTTGGCAGGTGCCTTCTTGTATAAGTCTCGCTTTGTTGCAGCAGCTGCGCCATACTCTTTCCTGAGCACCTTCTTCTTTGAAGTGGCCTCATCAGCCACAAAATCCTCATCATCAGTGTCAGAAGTTTTCTTCTTTCTGGTCTTTGTAGCTGCCTTGGGCAAGTTGCTAGGTGTGCTCCTGCTACGCTCATCAGAATTGCTAGAGGGACTAGTGCCTCACTCATGTTGACTTGCTCCTTAGACAAATTCTGGCTGTCAATCTGGTCAGACATCTTGGCAAACTCACTGACAGCAAACCCTGTGCATAGATGTAGATGAGGTAGACTGGATGAGCATCACAAAGTGCAGAGTTTTTGCAAAACAGATGATTCAAAAACTTAGTTTTAGTTCTCTACAGAAAGCATTTCGGAGCTACCGATTTTTTAAACTCGGTGATACCGAAGCAATTCTGGAACCTAAACTAGTGAACTCGGTCAGACCGAGTCGCAGTTCGGTGGCACCAAGATTGCTAGGGTTTCACAGAGAGTTGAACTAGGTCGCACCGATTTGCAATTTTTGGTCATACCGAAAATCACATGTGCAATGGACTAAGCCAAATCGGTGAGACCGATTTCTACAACTCGGTCAGTCCGAGATAAGTTCGGCGGAGAACTAACCCTAAATTTTTCGAATCAAAACTAATCTCAGGATGTTTCTGCTGGACATGATGATTTCAATCGTGGCAAGAATCATGGCAAAGCAATGTGCTAACAATTGGAGTAAAGAATAGCACAAAGATCAAGTTCATACCCTAACTCGGCGCTGAACTTGCTACGGCAGCAACGGCGGGGCAGATTGCCGTTGACGGCGGCGGAGACCAGCGGCGGGAGGTTGCTGGCGGCAAGGAGCTGATCTGGAGACCCGAGGAGGCAGAGCAGGTCACGCGCATGCGAAAGGTTTCAGAGAGTTTTCCAAAATTCAACCCGTCGGTATATATAACCTGACCCTGTCGGTGTGACCGAGTGGAACAACTCGGTGGCACCGAGATGCAAAACTTCTAGCAGTTACTGCAACTCGGTGAGACCGAAAAGTTCAAATCAGTTGCACCGAGATTGAAGACCTAGATCAACTTAGTGAACTCGGTGTGACCGAAGTGGATGACTCGGTCGTACCGAAATGCACAAAGAGGTTTGGGAAGTTTAAGTCTATGACGAATCAGGGACTCCAAGTGATCCTCACACAGAGTGGTTCGAATCTGACTTGATCAAACTTTGTGATGTGGCATGAATAGAGTTTGAGACCAGAAAAGCATAGATAGCTAGAGGAGGTTCTTAGGCATTCTTGTCCATCCATTTGGCAAAAGAAAAAGAGCCAAACAATCAAAGCAACAAATGGATGTCCTCGAATGAGTAAAATATGCATTCAACATGCTCACACAATAAGATAGCAAATGAAACATGTGGCAAAGCATGCACAACCATTCTAGCATCTATCAAGCAATTGGCGATGACTAGGTCATCTATATATGAGTATATTGACTTAGGAGTCAAATGAGAACAGTTGATCATAGGTCATACTCATCGTTTAAGCACAAGTGGGGTTACCACTTTTACATAAAGCATTGTTGTGTTCACATCATTAGAGTTGCTTCAGCTCAATTGATTAGAGTAAAGCTCCCCCTAGATGTGATATCCCCCCTAAGAGGGATGAACTGACATTGGGTTTTGTCGATGATGACTTCATGTAGGTGTTGGAGATGTAGATGCTCAATGTTGATGTAGATCATTTGGAGCAATCCATTGGAGTGAGTTGCACTTTCAATACCTACACGGGTTAGTCCCACAAGGAACAAACAAGGATATCCATAGACATAGAGTGAATTGCACACAAGAAGATGTCCATGAAATCATTAGGTTACCTTGTCCCTTGTCTTAACAACAAGAGGGTTTGTGACTCCTTAAACTAGTGCAAGATATGGAGGTTGTTTGCACTTGTCCTCGCCAAAATGATACGAGTGAAGTATGTTGGCGGAGTCACCCTCAAGAACTCTCTAGTTCTTCTTCTTCAGGATCCACACCATCTTGATGGGAATCCTTGGAGTTGTAGTCATACTTGATGAAGTAGGACTTGAAGTAGTCTTGGGAACCCACTTGATCAAGGCCTTAGGAGCTTCTTCAAATGCATTAATCTCCTCTTGAAGCTTGTCCTTGCCTTTTAGCTTGTGGTCTTGTGGTGGAAGATCATCTTGTGCTTGTGTCCCTTGAAAAGAAGTAGGATCATACTTCTCTTGTTGAGGAACAAACTTCGTCTTGGGGTATTGATCTTCTTCCCACTCAACTCCATTGGCATTGAACTTTCGTTCAAAACCAACACCTTGATTCTTCCGGTGTCTTCCTTGCTTGTGTACAATTTCCTCAAATTGCTTACTCCTGGCAAGGCTTTTGTAAATATCTTTCTCTATAATTCCCTTCAATAAGCTATTTTGTTGCTGAAGTGTAACTTGGCTAAGAGAATCGTTAGTGGAATCAAGAGAGCTACTAGAAGCAACAATATTGGATTTAGCATTATTATTGTTACTATTAGATGAAGAATCTTTCTTGTCCTTGTTGATAGATTTTACTTGTGGCATGTAAGTAGACAAGAGTAAACGCTTGGCAATGTAAGAATAACTTTTCTTGCAAAGACCATCATTGATTGCTTTTAAGAACTCATGCTCTTGCTCAAGGTCGAGCTTTTAAAAGCGTAACTTCTCATGAGTCTTTAAAAGTTCTCGATGATCTTCCAAGTTAGTTTCATGAGCTAGCTTAAGAGTGTTTAATTCTTCAGTTAGACGCTCAATCTTCTCCTTATCATTGTCATTCATTTTATCTTGATTAGCATGATTAATAGCAATTTCATCATAGTTTTCATCATAGGTTTCATCACTATTGCTACCAACAAGTAAATCATCATCTCCTAGCAAGTCATCTTCATCACTACTAAAGTCAAGATATTCAGGTGTGATACCTTAGGGCCTTTATCCATGAAGCGTCTTCCAATTCCTTCATTTGGTGAGTCAAATATGTCGTAGCAGTTGGTTGACACAAGAGCAATTCCAGCAACACCTTCATCTTGAGTATCTTTGGAGTCGGAGTAATAGCTTCTCTTGGAGTGGTCATTGGAGTCGGAACCGGATACCCATTCACCAACATGAGCCTGATGTCTTCGTCTTGTATAGCTTCTTGATGATTTGTCCTTCCTTTCGAAATCTTTGCTTCTCCAAGAAGGTCTTCGTTCATAATGATCATCTCTACTCCTCCTCTCTCTTGTTGGTGATTCTTATCTTCTACAGGGGCAAGCAATTTTTCTTCCTTCTCATGATGCCTAATAGGTATATTAAAATGTTCAGCAAGGCGAGAAGCAAAGATGCCTCCAAAGATGGGCGCTTTGAGCGGTTAAGACTCAATCGTTTGGCAACGACGGTGCCCAAGCTAAAAGTTGTGTCGCGGAACAAAGCATGGCGTAAAATGATAATATCAGGGGCACTGAGATTCCCACTGTTCCGCGACCAATTAAACACCTACTAGCAAATAAAGCAAAGTAGCGCAGAACAAGGAAGTGTATACTAGTGATTCTTGCCACTGAAACTTGTCTAGTTTCACCGACGGCTATCATATCAATAAACCCTTTGACGTCTTCATGACGTGGTTCATTAAGTCTACCTTCAAAGGGTACTTTGCATATTTCACAAAAGTCTAACAGTGATATCTCCTAACCACATCATATAAGCGAAACTCCACCATAGGTGGTGTTTTCCTAGAATGAAAATGAAAACTTTGCATAAAAATATTGGTGAGTAAGAGATACTGTTCTTTTTTGGTCGTTGATGAAGTCGGCGAGGCCTGCATTATTAGCCATCCAATAAAAGTCTTCGTAAATACCGGCGGACATCATGCAATTATTACAAGGCCATTCGCATGGTCGAACTTCCGCCATGCGAGGAAGATGATACTTGGGCTTCTTATTTTCTTCTTTCTTCTTCTCCTCTGAGCTCTTGCTAGAAGAGCCCCACAATATTCTTTTTAACATTTTCCTTTTCTGAAAATTTCTGAAATTTTTAGTAACGCACAAATAAACATTAACCAAACTCAACAAGATTGGTAGCAACAACTCCTATAAGTGCCTAGAAGCTATATCATGCATTAGAACTACTTGGGACCAAGAAAATTTGACATGCAAGCTCAAGAACAAGGACACCACAGCAGCATAAATTTGCAACAAATAAAGCACTAGAACAAAAACTAATTGGACCAATGGAGGAGTCACATACCAAGGAACAATCTCCCCAAACAGTTTGGTGAATGGTGCTTTGAGCAAGGAGATCGAAAATGGAAGCAAAATGAGCTAGAACTCGGGTTTGAGCTGGTTGGGGATTTTTTGGGGAGGAAGAAGAAGAGTATGGGTGAAAGGATAAGTGGAGGGGGCCACGTGGGGCCCTCGAGGCAGGGGGCGCGCCCTGTGCCCTCAAGGCCACATGCTGGCTCCCCTCGCTGTGTGTTTAGTTCCATATTTTCTTAAATATTCTAGAAACATTCATATTTCATTTTCATGGCATTTGAAGAACTTTTATTTTCGGGATATTATTTTATTGCACGGATAAGTCTGGAAAGAGACAGATAATGGTATTTTTATTTTATTTAACCTAATTAACAGAAAATAAAAGGAAGGTACAGAAGGTTTGTGCTATCTACATTCACCTATCCCATGTTCATCAAAAGGAATCCATTAACAAGGTTGATCATGTCTTGTTAATAACTCTTTCCGAGTAACATGAAACCGGAGAATTTTCTAATAACACTATGTTACCTCAATGGGGATATGTATGTCCCCAACAATAAGTATGTCATATGCCTTCTTGATAGTAGGAATAGGAAACTCAAAACCTCCAATAGTAATTGTCGAAGTTTTTCCAATATAGTTGATACTATGAACCTGAGGATGTTTCTCGGAAAGTGTAACGTATGCTCATTACCATTGACATGAAAAGTGACATTGCCTTTGTTGCAATCAATAACAGCCCTTGCAGTATTCAAGAAAGGTCTTGCAAGAATAATAGACATACTATCATCCTCGGGAATATCAAGTATAACAAATTCCGTTAGAATAGTAGCATTTGCAACTACAACTGGCACATCCTCACAAATACCGACAGGTATAGCAGTTGATTTATCAGCCATTTGCAAAGATATTTCAGTAGGTGTCAGCTTACTCAAGTCAAGTCTACGATATAAAGGGAGAGGCATAACACTAACACCGGCTCCAAGATCACACAAAGCAGTTTTAACATAATTTCTCTTAATGGAGCAAGGTATAGTAGGTACTCCTGGATCACCTAATTTCTTAGGCGTTCCACCCTCGAAAGTGTAATTGGCAAGCATGGTGGAGATTTCTACATCAGGTATCTTTCTTTTGTTGGTAATAATATCTTTCATATACTTGGCATAAGGATTTGTTTTAAGCACATCAGTCAAACGCATACGCAAAAAGATAGGTCTAATCATTTCAGCGAAGCGCTCAAAATCTTCATCATCCTTTTTCTTGGATGGTTTCGGAGGAAAAGGCATGGGTTTATGAACCCATGGTTCTCATTCCCTACCGTGCTTCCTAGCAACAAAGTCTCTCTTATCATAACGTTGATTCTTTGATTGTGGGTTATCAAGATCAACAGCAGGTTCAATCTCTACATCATTATCATTGCTAGGTTGAGCATCATCTTGAACATCATTATTAATATTATCACTAGGTTCATGTTCATTACCAGATTGTGTCTCAGCATCAGAAACAGATATATCATTGGTATTCTCAGGTGGGTGAGCTGCAGGTTCACTAGAAGCATGCAAATTTCTATCATTTTTCTTTTTCTTCTTCTTAGAAGAACTAGGTGCATCTAAATTAGCTCTCTGAGAATCTTGCTCAATTCTCTTAGGGTGGCCTTCAGGATACAGAGGTTCCTGAGTCATTTTTCCACCTCTAGTAGCAACTCTAACAGCATAGTCATTATTCTGACTGTTTAATTCATTGAGAAAATCATTCTGAGCCTTAAGTACTTGTTCTACTTGAGTGGTGACCATAGAAGCATGTATACTAATAAGTTTCAGTTCATCTTTAGCACTAGACATATAATCACTCAAGCGTTCAATCATATAAGCATTGTGTTGCAATTGTCTACCAACATAAGCATTGAAGTTTTCTTGTTTCACAATGAAATTGTCAAACTCATCTAAGCATTGACTAGCAGACTTATAACGAGGAATATCACCTTCATCAAATCTATAAAGAGAATTTACCTTTACTACCTGTGTCGGGTTATTAAGACCATGTATTTCTTCAATAGGCGGTAAATTCTTAACATCTTCAGCTTTAATACCTTTTTCTTTCATGGATTTCTTTCCCTCTTGCATATCTTCAAGACTGAGAAATAGAACATCTCTTTTCTTCGGAGTTGGATTAGGGGCTGGTTCAGGAAGTGTCCAATTATTTTCATTGGCCAGCATATTATTCAATAGTAATTCAACTTGTTCCATTGTTCTTTCCCTGAAAACACAACCAACACAACTATCCAGGTGGTCTCTGGAAGCATCAATTAGTCCATTATGAAAGACATCAAGTATATCATGCATCTCAAGAGGATGATCAGGCAAAGCATTAAGAAACTGGAGAAGCCTCCCCCAAGCTTGTGGGAGACTCTCTTCTTCAGTTCGAGCAAAGTTATATATTTCCCGTAAGGCAGCTTGTTTCTTATGAGCGGGAAAATATTTAGCAGAAAAGTAATACATCATATCCTGGGGACTACGCACACAACCAGGATCAAGGGAATTAATCCAAGTCTTAGCATCACCCTTTAACGAGAACGGAAATAGCTTAAGGATATAGTAGTGGCGAATCTTTTCATCATTGGTAAACAGGGTGGCTATATCATTCAACTTGGTAAGATGCGCCACAACAGTTTCAGACTCGTAGCCATGGAAAGGATAATATTCAACCAAAGTAATTAACTCAGGATCAACAGAGAATTCATTATCCTTATTAGTGACACAAATAGGTGAAGTAGCAAAAGCAGGGTCATGTTTCATTCTAGCATTCAAGGACTTTTCTTTCAGCTTAGCTAATAACTTCTTAAGATCATATATATCATTGCAAGCAAGAAAGTCTCTAGCAGTTTCTTCATCCATAACATAACCCTCGGGTACAACAGGCAATTCATCTCTATTGGAGGTAGTTTCATCATACATAGCAGAAGTAACATCATCAAGAACATACGACATTTCAGATTCAATAGCAGGAGTAGGTGTCGCAAGTTTACTCATAACGGAAGGAGAATCAAGTGCAGAGCTTGATGGCAGTTCCTTACCTCCCCTCGTAGTTGAGGGTAAGATCTCGGTTTTTGAGTCCTTCAAATTCTTCATAGTGATAAGCAGATATAAATCCCAAGTGACTTAAAGAATAGAGCTATGCTCCCCGGCAATGGCACCAGAAAATAGTCTTGATAACCCACAAGTGTAGGGGATCGCAACAGTTTTCGAGGGTAAAGTATTAAACCCAAATTTGTTGATTTGACACAAGGGGAGCCAAAGAATACTCTTATGTATTAGCAGTTGAGTTGTCAATTCAACCACACCTGGAAGTATCTGCTGCAAGATAGTTTAGTAACAAAGTAATATGATAGTGGCAGTAGCAGCAATAAAATTAACGATAGTGTTTTTGTAGTTTTTGTGATAATAGCAAAGGAAAAGTAAATAAGCGACTAGCAATATAGGTAAAGCTCGTAAGCATTGGATCGGTGATGCGAAATTATGTTGGATGCAATTCATTATGTAGAAGTTATAACCTAGGGTGACACAGAACTAGCTCCAGTTCATCAATGCAATGTAGGCATGTATTCCGAATATAGTCATACGTGCTTATGGAAAAGAACTTGCATGACATCTTTTGTCCTACCCTCCTGTGGCAGCGGGGTCCTATTGGAAACTAAGGAATATTAAGGCCTACTTTTAATAGAGAACCGGACCAAAGCATTAACACATAGTGAATACATGAACTCCTCAAACTATGGTCATCACTGGGAGTGGTCCCGATTATTGTCGCTTCGGCGTTGCCGGATCATAACACATAGTAGGTGACTATAGACTTGCAAAATGGGATCAAGAACACACATATATTCTTGAAAACATAATAGGTTCATATCTGAAATCATGGCACTCGGGCCCTAGTGACAAGCATTAAGCATAGCAAAGTCATAGCAACATCAATCTCAGAACATAGTGGATACTAGGGATCAAACCCTAACAAAACTAACTCGATTACATGATAGATCCCATCCAACCCATCACCATCCAGCAAGCCTATGATGGAATTACTCACACACGGCGGTGAGCATCATGGAATTGGTGATGGAGGAAGGTTGATGATGACGATGGCGACGATCTCCACTCTCCGGAGCCCCAAACGGACTCCAAATCAGCCCTCCCGAGAAAGATTAGGGCTTGGTGGCGGCGGCTCTGTCTCGTGAAACGCGATAATTCTTTCTCTCTGATTTTTCTCTCCACAAAATGGAATATATAGGACCTGGGGATAGGTCGGTGGAGCATCGGGGGGCCCTCGAGGTAGGGGCGCGCCTTGGGAAGGGGGGTGCGCCCCCCACCTTCGAGGACAGGGTGTGGGTCCCCCGGTGCAGATCTTCTTGCAGATATTTTTTATATTTTCTGAAATAATTCTCCGTTGATTTTCAGGCGATTCCGAGAACTTTTCATTTCTGCACAAAAACAATACCATGGTAGTTCTGCTGAAAACAACGTCAGTCCGGGTTAGTTCCATTCAAAATATGCAAGTTAGAGTCCAAAACAAGGGCAAAAGTGTTTGGAAATGTAGATACATTGGAGACGTATCAACTCCCCCAAGCTTAAACCTTTGCTTGTCGTCAAGCAATTCAGTTGATAAACTAAAAGTGATAAAGAAAAACTTTGACAAACTCTGTTTGCTCTTCTTGTTGTAAATATGTAAGCTAGCATTCAGGTTTTCAACAAGATCATGAACTAACCACATTCACAATAACTTTCAGGCCCAAGACTACTCACATCAATGGCATAATCAACTAGCGAGCAATAATAATAAACCTCGGATGACAACACTTCTCAAAACAATCATGATATGATATAACAGGATGGTATCTCGCTAGCCCTTTCTGAGACCGCAAAACATAAATGCAGAGCACCTTTAAAGATCAAGGACTGACTAGACATTGTAAATCATGGTAAAAGAGATCCAGTCATGATCATACTCAATGCAAATTAATAGTAATACATGCAATGATAGAGGTGCTCTCCTACTAGTGCTCTTTGATAAGAGGATGATGACTCTGCATAAAAGTAAATAGATAGGCCCTTCGCAGAGGGAAACAGTGATTTGTAGAGGTGCCAGAGCTTGATTTTTAAATAGAGATTGAATAACATTTTGAGTGGTATACTTTCATTGTTAACATATCAACCAAGAATCTCGATATCTCCCATGCTACACACATTATAGGCAGTTCCCATACAGAATGGTAAAGTTTATACTCCCCCAACCACCAACAAGCACACTCCACGGCCAGCCGAATCCACGGGTTAGCGTCCAAACAAGCAACAACTCTGGGGGAGTTTTGTTTAATTATTATGATTTTAAGCATGGGACTGGGCATCCTGGTTACCAGCCATTTTCTCGTGAATGATGAGCGGAGTCCACTCATCGTGAGAATGACCCACCTAGCATGGAAGATATAGACAACCCTAGTTGATACATGAGCTGTTCGAGCATACAAAACAGAATTTAATTTGAAGGATTAGAGTTTGGCACATACAAATTTACTTGGAACGGCAGGTAAATACCGCATATAGGAAGGCATGATGGACTCATGTGGAATAACTTTGGGGTTTATGGAAGTGGATGCACAACCAGTATTCCCGCTTAGTACAGGTGAAGGCTAGAAAGACACTGGGAAGCGACCAGCTAGAGAGCAACAATGGTCATGAACATGCATTAAAATTAACCAACAATGAATGCAAGCATGAGTAGGATATAAATCACCATGAACATAAATGTCGTGAAGGCTATGCTGATTTGTTTCAACTACATGCGTCAACATGTGCCAAGTCAAGTCACTTAAATCGTTCAGAGGAGGATACCACCCATCATACCACATCACAACCATTTTAATATCATGTTGGCACGCAAGATAGACCATTATAAACTCTCAGCTAATTAAGCATGGCATAAGCAGCTATGATCTCTAATTGTCATTGCAAACATGTTTCATTCATAACAAGCTGAATCAAGAACGACGAGCAATCATATTTACAAAAACAAGAGAGGTCAATTTCATACCAGCTTTTCTCATCTCAATTAGTTCATCATATATCATCCTTATTGCCTTTCACTCGCACGGCCGAACGGTGTGGAAACTAATAACAGTGCACGTGCATTGGACTAAGCTGGAATCTGCAAGCATTTAATACAAGAGAGAAGACAAGGTAATATGGCTCAAGGTTAAATCTACAACAAAGAATATGAGAGCCACTAAGCATTTTCAATCATGGTCTTCTACCTTAACCCCCTAAGAAAAGAAAAGAAACTATTTACACGGGAAAGCTCCCAACAAGCAAAAGAAGAACGGGAAATCTTTTTGGGTTTTCATTTTTAGATACTACTAATATTTTTTTGTTTTTCTAGGTTTTTCTAGCACACAAGAAAAAGACTAAGAAAAAGAAATTTAAACTAAGCATGGATGGTACAGTGAAAGAGTGTGAGCACCGAGAACTAGAATAAGTGTGTGAACATGAATGTAAAGTCGGTGAGAAACACGTACTCCCCCAAGCTTAGGATTTTGGCATAAGTTGGTCTATGGCCAGGGATCGAAGCCACTCCCTCCAGTGTACTGAGATGTGTCCTCGGGGCGCCACTGGTTGGCGAGCTCGTCCAGCTCCCACCCATAAATAGATTAACGGGAAGGATCAAATGGTGGTTCTGGCTCAGGCTCTGAAGCTTGTGTCTGGCCTTGATACTTGTAGAAGGCATTTGATGTAATGAGGTACTTGCCTGTGGACAGATCAAATAGAGATGGTGCAGGCAAGGTAACAATTTCATAGTATATTTCATCAAACCTCAATTTATCATTTAGCTGCATATTTTTGTCTTTAACAATAAAGTCATGAGCTACCATGCTCTTGTAGTCTAGATAAACAGGGGCAAGCAATTTTTCTTCCTTCTCATGATGCCTAATAGGTATATTAAAATGTTCAGCAAGGCAAGAAGCAAAGATGCCTCCAAAGACGGGACCCTTTGAGCAGTTAAGACTCAATCGTTTGGCCACGACGGCGCCCAAGCTAAAAGTTGTGTCGCGAAACAAAGCATGGCGTAAAATGATAATATCAGGGGCACTGAGATTCCCACTATTCCCGCGACCAATTAAACACCTACTAGCAAATAAAGCAAAGTAGCGCAGAACAGGGAATTGTATACTAGTGATTCTTGCCCCTGAAACTTGTTTAGTTTCACCTACGGCTATCATATCAATAAACCCTTTGACGTCTTCATGACGTGGTTCATCAAGTCTACCTTCAAAGGGTACTTTGCATATTTCACAAAAGTCTAACAGTGATATCTCCTTAACCACATCATATAAGCGAAACTCCACCGTAGGTGGTGTTTTCCTAGAATGAAAATGAAACCTTTGCGAAAAAATATTGGTCAGTAAGAGATACTGTTCTTTTTGGTCGTTGATGAAGTCGGTGAGGCCTGCATTATTAGCCATCCAATAAAAGTCTTTGTAAATACCGACGGACATCATGAAATTATTACAAGGCCATTCGCACGGTCGAACTTCTGCCATGCGAGGAAGATGATACTTGGGCTTCTTATTTCCTTCTTTCTTCTTCTCCTCTGAGCTCTTGCTAGAAGAACCCCTCAATATTCTTTTTAACATTTTCCTTTTCTGAAATTATCTGAAATTTTTGTAACGCACAATTAAAAGTTAACCAAACTCAACAAGATTGATAGCAACAACTCCTATAAGTGCCTAGAAGCTATATCATGCATTAGAACTACTTGGGACCAAGAAAATTTGACATGCAAGCTCAAAAACAAGGTCACCACAGTAGCATAAATTTGCAACAAATAAAGCACTAGAACAAAAACTAATTGGACCAATGGAGGAGTCACGTACAAAGGAACAATCTCCCCAAGCAGTTTGATGAATGGTGCTTTGAGCAAGGAGATCGAAAATGGCAGCAAAATGAGCTAGAACTCGGGTTTGAGCTGGTTGGGGATTTTTTGGGGAGGAAGAAGAAGAGTATGGGTGAAAGGATAAGTGGAGGGGGGCCACGTGGGGCCCTCGAGGCAGGGGGCGCGCCATGTGAAGGGGGGCACGCCCTGTGCCTTCGACGCCACGTGCTGGCCCCCCTCGCTGTGTGTTCAGTGCCATATTTTCTTAAATATTGTAGAAAAAAATCATATTTCATTTTCATGGCATTTGGAGAACTTTTATTTTCGGGATATTTTTTTATTGCACGGATAAGTCTAGAAACAGAGAGATAATGCTCTTTTTCTTTTATTTAACCTAATTAACAGAAAATAAAAGGAAGGTACAGAAGGTTTGTGATATCTAAATTCACCTATCCCATGTTCATCAAAAGGAATCCATTAACAAGGTTAATCAGGTCTTGTTAATAACTCTTTCCGAGTAACATGAACCCGGAGAATTTTCGAATAACACTATGTTACCTCAATGGGGATATGTATGTCCCCAACAATAAGTATGTCATATGCCTTCTTGATAGTAGGAATAGGAAACTCAAAATCTCCAATAGTAATTGTTGAAGTTTTTCCAATATAGTTGATACTATGAACCTGAGGATGTTTCTCGGAAAGTGTACCGTATGCTCATTACCATTGACATGAAAAGTGACATTGCCTTTGGTGCAATCAATAACCGCCCCTGCAGTATTCAAGAAAGTTCTTCCAAGAATAATAGACATACTATCATCCTTGGGAATATCAAGTATAACAAATTCCGTTAGAATAGTAACATTTGCAACTACAACAGGCACATACTCACAAATACCGACAGGTATAGCAATTGATTTATCAGCCATTTGCAAAGATATTTCAGTAGGTGTCAGCTTACTCAAGTCAAGTCCACGATATAAAGAGAGAGGCATAACACTAACACCGGCTCCAAGATCACACAAAGCAGTTTTAACATAATTTCTCTTAATGGAGCAAGGCATAGTAGGTACTCCTAGATCTCCTAATTTCTTAGGCATTCCACCCTCGAAAGTGTAATTGGCAAGCATGGTGGAGATTTCTACATCAGGTATCTTTCTTTTGTTGGTAATAATATCTTTCATATACTTGGCATAAGGATTTGTTTTAAGCACATCAGTCAAACGCATACGCAAAAAGATAGGTCTAATCATTTCAGCGAAGCGCTTAAAATCTTCATCATCCTTTTTCTTGGATGGTTTCGGAGGAAAAGGCATGGGTTTCTGAACCCATGGTTCTCATTCCCTACCGTGCTTCCTAGCAACAAAGTCTCTCTTATCATAATGTTGATTCTTTGATTGTGGGTTATCAAGATCAACAGCAGGTTCAATCTCTACATCATTATCATTGCTAGGTTGAGCATCATCTTGAACATCATTATTAATATTATCACTAGGTTCATGTTCATTACCAGATTGTGTCTCAGCATCAGAAACAGATATATCATTGGGATTCTCAGGTGGGTGAGCTGCAGGTTCACTAGAAGCATGCAAATTTCTATCATTTTTCTTTTTCTTCTTCTTAGAAGAACTAGGTGCATCTAAATTAGCTCTCTGAGAATCTTGCTCAATTCTCTTAGGGTGGCCTTCAGGATACAGAGGTTCCTGAGTCATTTTACCACCTCTAGTAGCAACTCTAACAACATAGTAATTATTCTTACTATTTAATTCATTGAGCAAATCATTCTAAGCCTTAAGTACTTGTTCTACTTGAGTGGTGACCATAGAAGCATGTATACTAATAAGTTTCTGTTCATCTTTAGCACTAGACAGATAATCACTCAAGCATTCAATCATATAAGCATTGTGTTGCAATTGTCTACCAACATAAGCATTGAAGTTTTCTTGTTTCACAGTGAAATTGTCAAACTCATCTAAGCATTGACTAGCAGACTTATAACGAGGAATATCACCTTCATCAAATCTATAAAGAGAATTTACCTTTACTACCTGTGTCGGGTTATTAAGACCATGTATTTCTTCAATAGGCGGTAAATTCTTAATATCTTCAGCTTTAATACCTTTTTCTTTCATGGATTTCTTTGCCTCTTGCATATCTTCAGGACTGAGAAATAGAACACCTCTTTTCTTCGGAGTTGGCTTAGGGGCTGGTTCAGGAAGTGTCCAATTATTTTCATTGGCCAGCATATTATTCAATATTAATCCAGCTCGTTCCACTATTCTTTCGCTGAAAACACTACCAGCACAACTATCCAGGTTGTCTATGGAAGAATCGGTTAGTCCATTATAAAAGACATCAAGTATATCATGCATGTCAAGAGGATGATCAGGCAAAGCATTAAGTAACTGGAGAAGCCGCCCCCAAGCTTGTGGGAGACTCTCTTCTTCAGTTTGAGCAAAGTTATATATTTCAAGTATATCATAGCTTAAGGATATAGTCGTAGCGAATCTTTTCATCATTGGTAAACAGGGTGGCTATATCATTCAACTTGGTAAGATGTGCCACAACAGTTTCAGACTCATAGCCATGGAAAGGATCAGATTCAACCAAAGTAATTAGCTCAAGATCAACAGAGAATTCATAATCCTTATTAGTGACACAAATAGGTGAAGTAGCAAAAGCAGGTCATGTTTCATTCTAGCATTCAAGGACTTTTCTTTCAGCTTAGCTAATAACTTCTTAAGATCATATCTATCATTGCAAGCAAGAAAGTCTCAAGCAGTTTCTTCATCCATAACATAACCCTCAGGCACAACAGGCAATTCATATCTATTGGGAGTAGTTTCATCATCACTTTCATAAATATCATCAATATTTGCACTCTCCCTAACCTTAACAATTTGTTCATCTAAAAATTCACCTACTGGCACAGTATCAAGCATAGAGGTAGTTTCATCATACATAGCAGAAGTAGCATCATCAAGAACATATGACATATCAGATTCAATAGCAGGAGTAGGTGTCGCAAGTTTACTCATAATAGAAGGAGAATCAAGTGCAGAGCTAGATGGCAGTTCCTTACCTCCCCTCGTAGTTGAGCGTAAGATCTCGGTTTTTGAGTCCTTCAAATTCTTCATAGTGATAAGCAGATATAAATCCCAAGTGACTTAAAGAATAGAGCTATGCTCCCCGGCAACGGCTCCAGAAAATAGTCTTGATAACCCACATGTGTAGGGGATCGCAACAGTTTTTCAGGGTAAAGTATTAAACCCAAATTTGTTGATTCGACACAAGGGGAGCCAAAGAATAATCTTAAGTATTCGCATCTGAGTTGTCAATTCAACCACACCTGCAAACTTAGTATGTGCAGCAAGATAGTTTAGTAGCAAAGTAATATGATAGTGGCGGCAGCAGCAATAAAAGTAACGATAGTGTTTTAGTAGTTTTTGTGATAATAGCAATGGAAAAGTAAATAAGCGACTAGCAATATATGTAAAGCTCATAGGCATTGGATCGGTGATGGGAAATTACGTTGGATGCAATTCATCATGTAGAGGTTATAACCTAGGGTGACACAGAACTAGCTCTAGTTCATCAATGCAATGTAGGCATGTATTCCGAATATAGTCATACGTGCTTATGGAAAAGAACTTGCATGACATCTTTTGTCCTACCCTCCCGTGGCAGCGGGGTCCTATTGGAAACTAAGGGATATTAAGGCCTCCTTTTAACAGAGAACCGGACCAAAGCATTAACACATAGTGAATACATGAACTCCTCAAACTATGGTCATCACCGGGAGTGGTCCTGATTATTGTCACTTCGGGGTTGCCGGATCATAACACATAGTAGGTGACTATAGACTTGCAAGATGGGATCAAGAACACACATATATTCATGAAAACGTAATAGGTTCAGATCTGAAATCATGGCACTCGGGCCCTAGTGACGAGCATTAAGCATAGTAAAGTCATAGCAACATCAATCTTAGAACATAGTGGATACTAGGGATCAAACCCTAACAAAACTAACTCGATTACATGATAGATCCCATCCAACCCATCACCGTCCAGCAAGCCTACGATGGAATTACTCACACAGGGCGGTGAGCATCATGGAATTGGTGATGGAGGAAGGTTGATGATGACGATGGCGACGATCTCCACTCTCCGGAGCCCCGAACGGACTCCAGATCAGCCCTTCCGAGAGAGATTAGGGCTTGGCGGCGGCTCCGTCTCGTGAAACATGATAATTCTTTCTCTCTGATTTTTTCTCCACGAAACGGAATATATAGGACCTGGGGATACGTCGGTGGAGCATCGGGAGGACCTCGAGGTAGGGGGGCGCGCCCCCACCCTCGAGGACAGGGTCTGGCCCCCCCGGTGCAGATCTTCTTGCAGATATTTTTTATATTTTCTGAAATAATTCTCCGTTGATTTTCACGCGATTCCGAGAACTTTTTATTTCTGCACAAAAACAACACCATGGTAAGTTCTGCTGAAAACAGCATCAGTCCGGGTTAGTTCCATTCAAATTATGCAAGTTAGAGTCCAAAACAAGGGCAAAAGTGTTTCGAAAAGTAGATACGTTGGAGACGTATCAGGGCATAGTGTAATCTCGGTGAGACCGATTACACAACTCAGTGGGACCGATTTTGGTAATAGACTAACCAGAGAGTTGGTCAGGCAAACTCGGTGGGACCGATTCGCTCATTTTGGTTGGACCAGAACTATATGAAGGAGAAATAGAGAGTTTGCATTGCGAACTCGGTGCGACCGATCGCTCATCTCGTTTAGACCGAAATGTTACGAAGGAAAATAGAGAGTTTGCAATCCTGTCGTGGTTTTGTCACGGCAGATGTCCTAGCATGAGGACTTAGTCGTGGAGCCATCGCTACGGGTTAGCTTAAACGGGTTAAAGCGGACAAAGGACGCAAGGGATTTTATACTAGTTCGGCCCCTTCGATGAAGGTAAAAGCCTATGTCTAGTTGTTGTGGTATTGCTAGGGTATCGATGACCAGGGAACGAATCCGCTTTGCCTGTGTCTCGAGTTGTGTTTCTTTGTCCTTGAACCGCCGCTGGGTCGTCCCTTTATATACACAGGATGACGCCCGGCCGACTTACAGAATCCCGAGGCCGGCTCATAAACGTGCCCGGCTCGGTCTCTATCTTTCCTACCTTACAATATAAGCTACATGTCGTATGGCGGTTTACATTCACGGGCCTTAACACCTTTTGGGCCCTAGGCTTTTTAACTTTCTATATTAAAACGCCATAATCTATATCTTGCTGGGCTTCAGTAGAAGTAATTCTTCATAGGCATAAACCGGCCCCTCCTGGGCGGTTTATACCTGATAGTTATATCTTGACATTATGCCCCAGATTGATTTCAACCTGTTCATGTCAATCTTCAATATTTCGGAGAAATCTTTGTCTTCCGCGGCCTCAAATGTCTTGGTAAACCGCCATGACGTCATCTTCCCTGATTATGTTAAACCACCATGACGTCACCTGTTCATTAAATGCCTGTATCTGTTTTAACCTTTGTTTATTAATCCTCCGAAGATCGAGGCGACAGTGTTGTCGTATATCCATTTTTTCGGGCTCCTTGATTCCCGTGCCTGCCGTTTATCCTTGCGGCTTATAAATAGGGCGAGGGATCCTTTCTTTTTCCTCCCCTCGCCTCTTCGCCCTTCTTCTTCCTCGCGCCTCCTCAGTGCTTATGCACCGCCACCACCGTCGACCTTCACCTTTGCTCCAACCCAAGCCATTGCATCATCCTGTTCGGACCAGAGTTTCACCAGCGCACTTCCGCATCAGATAGCTCTGGTAAGTCCATTCTTCCCTTCTCCTGTAGATCTCATTAGGGTTTCCTTCACGAGTTCATCACCGCCACCACGTTGTTCCTCCCTGTTCTTCATCGTGGCTTAAGTATAGATCCGATACCTTTGTCCGTGGCTTGTAGTGTTAATCCTTCTTTCTGCTCATTATCACGCTTGTCCTTTTAAAGTAATCCCCCATCTGGGTTTGTTGAACTACTGCGGTACCTATTCAGCTTAAGTTTGAATATATATGCATTTATTGACACGCTGTAGATCCGTAATTCTGCTGTTGATCTGTGAATCTTGTTTTCCGTAACTTTGCTCCTTTAGATATGCGTCCTTCATATCTTCATCGGCGGTTTAACGCTAGAAAAAATCATAATCCGGTAGGTAGCATTAGGCCCCAATTAAACCGCCGTTGCAGCTGTCCTTGTAGCGCTTGCAATACCTAGTTCCCGTTTACTATTGCGTATATCTCAATACCTGCCAATCATGAACCATAAACCGTCCTTTATCTGTAATTTCAGATTTTTCCTTTGAAATGGCAAAGCAAGCCAAGCAATTTTATTCCTGCAATTGGGTTCCGTCTCGGGTTACTGTAGAGGAACTGAATGTTTGGGTTAAGGTTGGCGCTTTAGCCAAAAAGGATGTCATCCATTGGAGAGTCCCTGGTCCGGAAAACCCTCCTGAACCCAAGGAAGGAGAAGTAATTGTATTTGTTGATCACTTAACCCGAGGGTTTAGTCCTCCCGGATCAAAAAATTTCCGTGATTTACTGACCAGCTTCCAACTCCACCCTCAAGATATTGGACCGAATTTTGTGTGCAATATTTGCAATTTTCAAGTGTTCTGTGAAGCTTATTTGCAAGAGGAGCCCACAGTGGAGCTGTTTAGGGATTTCTTCCACCTGAACCGCCGCACGGAATTTATAGATGGACCTAACACCGAACTTGGCGGGATGCCCATTAAAAAAAGGTAGGATGTCAGTTTCCTCACGCCAAGCATCACAGTCATCCTAAAGATTGGAACCAGACTTGATTTTATTGTCAAGATACATCTCCAGCTGACGAGAATCCTCTGCCGGGTTATCATCCTCATCGGCTTACCAATAATCATCCCTTCCCCCAACGGCTAAGCGCCCAGGAGCGATCCCAATATGCACCGCAGCTTTCAAAACTCCGGGCCTTTACCGCAAACGGTTTAATAGGCATCGACTTTGTTCGTTGCCGGATTTCTTGGAGCATTTTACCTCTAAGCCAGCGTACCGAGTTGATGTGCGAGTACACAGGGGATCCCAAAGACCCTCAGTGTCATACTGAAGTTGTGCTGACAGAGAATGAAATCAATGATTCTGTCAAAAAGATATTGGATGAACCGGTGGATGTCTGCAACAAGACCGGACCAACTCCCTTTTGTGAATCCAATAAACCGCCCGGTAAATAGCCTTATAACTTTTGCTTTATTTCAATCTGTTAAGCATCCTTTCTGAAGCTCCTCAATTTCTGACAGGGTAATGATCTATTCTGGAAGAGGAAACCCCAAGATAAACTGGCAAAGGCTACTCGTCTTAAGACCAAAACTGTCAAGAAGAAAACCGCTGAAGCATCCGAATTAAACATTGAGGATGATGAACCGGCCTCAAAGGTAGCACTTGACTTCTTCAGCTCCCTTTTCTTGCACCTTGTTGACAATGATTATGTTCAGGAAAACGCTGAAGGTAGCCAAGCCGATGGTGTTGAGGTAGTTATCCTTTCATCCGGTTTAGACCCTCTGCCAACACAGAAAATCCGTCAAGCAAACCGGAAAGTAAGATTTTCTCACCCTTTAGCTTACTTGGGCCCAAACTTTATTTTGAAGAAACAGCAACATGAAGCTCACCGCACAACTCGGCACATCGGTCAAGTAATTACGTCAACCGGTTTACCACATACTCCGGTCCAGAAGCGTCGATCAGAGGTCTGGTATATTCCATATGTTCTTTATCCCAAAGCGGGCAATTTTTGTCAGCCTCTTAATTCGTCTGATTCAAATTATCAGGACACCACTTGTCGGGGGAAACTGCCCACCACGAACACCTATGGGACCGGAGCCCCTTCTACGTTGCGGTAAGGGAGCGGAGGGAGCACGGAGAGCAGATCGAGGAACGCACGCGGGCAGTTTTACCCAGGTTCGGGCCGCGCGGACGCGTAAAACCCTACTCCTGCTTGGATTGTATTGAGTTCTTGAGCTCGGGAGCTTGAATAGCTAGCTGCACCGAGCGGAAG
This sequence comes from Secale cereale, assembly GCA_902687465.1. Taxonomy (NCBI): domain Eukaryota; kingdom Viridiplantae; phylum Streptophyta; class Magnoliopsida; order Poales; family Poaceae; genus Secale; species Secale cereale. The sequence continues at coordinate 214,917,978 of LR738715.1, forward strand.
TGTTGTCTAGGTTTCGAACCCTTTCTACGTTGTGCATGGGCCTCCTTTTATAGCTCAAGGGGGTCACCGACAGGTGTCAACGTAGAGGGGGGGAAAAGTGTAATTTTGGTGGTAGTTGTAACAGTGCGTGAATAGTGCATGAACAGTGGATGAACAGTGGTCTTCACCTAACCTTGACAGTGGGGGACAAGGGCATTAAATGCCCGTCGCCGTCGACCCCAAAAGCGCCCGTCCATGCTTCTCCGTTCGCCACGGCGGTAGCCTCGTCACCGTGGCGTGCCACCGTGCCCCCCAGGCTGCGCAGCCATCCGCCACGCGTCCCTGGAAGGGCCCCAGGGCGACGCGTGGGCCGATGAGCTGGAGCGCGGGCACACAGCGCAGGCTTCCCCCGGCAAGCACCTTGCCGGGGTCTTGATCTTGCCGGGCCCGGAAGCTTGTCGCTCCCCGGGTCCTGCCGGGGCGCAGGGTGCGCCGAGGCATCTTTTGAGATACGTATTCCTTGGTTTTCCTGGCAAGCTCCTCTTGCCAGGGTCTTGCGTTTAGGTAATAATCTTGAGCCTGGTGCGGCCTTCCCGGCAAGCTCCTCTTGCCGGGGTCTTGACTTTCTGTCTTGTATACTTTGTTTTTGAATGGCTTCATAAGGACCAGAAAAGGTTTCCGGCGAGCACGCGGTAAACCCTGCCGCGGGAAGCTGCTACTGCCCGTGCACAAGTTGGGGTACTAAGGTACCCCTACCTTAGTACACCGACAGGAGCCCCCGGGCCTGGGCCACACACGGTGCCGAGCGCTGTTGGGCCAGGCCCAAAACAGTGCACGGGCACACGCGGCCCACGGCACGCCGTATCTCCTTCCGTATCCGCCGCATCCCTCCCTAACGGCACGCGTCGATTGCGGCGTCGTGGGAGAGATCGTGGCCTCGTTCTTTAATGGGAAATGCGGAGCGTCCCCCACTTCCCCCTTAAAAGCAAAGGAAGCAGGGGCAGTTCCCCTCCTTCGTCTTCATTGCGCCCGTCTTCTCCAAAAACTTCCGCTGCTTCTTGCCTCCTCCCCTCCTCCGCCGTCTTCCGCATCCGCGGCGCCGTCGAGCTCCTCGCCTCTTTCCTCACCACTCCCGCCATGGCTCCGAAGAGCGACAAGGCCAAGAGCGGCAAGGCCAAGAACGACAAGGCCAAGAAGGAGAAGTCCGAGCAGGCGGCGAAGCTGGCCGCCCTGCGGAAGAGGAACGTGGTCTTCGCGCCAAGGCTCGGTCCGAGGGAGCTGCGGGACAAATATTATTTGTTATGGGCGAGGGAGACCAAAGCTCACCCCCGCACCCAAGTCTTCCCCGCCATCGCCAAAGATATGTTCCCCGGCGGGTATTTCTTCTTCGCTACATTTTTCCACTGTGGATTGTGCCCTCCGTTCTCGGAGTTCTTTGCGACATCATGAACACATACAACCTCCACCTCCTAGATTTCACTCCCAACGCCATCCTTACGATGGCCGTTTTCGCACATCTGTGCGAAAACTATGTTGGGATTCATCCCAATGTCGCCCTTTTCCGCCATTTCTTTATGCCTAGAGTAGAGGCTGGCGCTCCCCTTTCCGGCGGCATCTCCTGGATCTTCAGGCTGAACAAGAAAATTCGTACCTGAAGGGAGAACTCCGCGGCAAGTGGGAGGAGTGGAGAGCAGATTGGTGTTGGGTGGTGGAGGATAAGCCGGTGCCCTTCACTGTGTCGCGCACAACAGCCATAGTGCGCGGCAGGAATTGGAGTGAATTGGCCCCGGAGGACAACAAGCTCAGTATTGCCCTCGTCAGGATTATCCGTCTCCGGGTAGCTAATCTGACCATCGGAGAGGTTGGGGCAGATTTCCTCTGCCGCCGCATCGCCCCCTTACATGAAAGGAAGAGGGCCGCCTGGGAATTCGGCAATGTGGCGGATATCATGAGGCTGCGCCCTGGATTAAATTATAATTTCACTGCTCTGGAGTTGAAGGGGATGGTCCGAGAGCTCTTCAAGCATGACCCGGCCCATCCGGAGTGGTTCAAACCTTCCCGGGGAGTGGTGCCGCTATGCAACAGCACTGCCCGAGATGCCTTGCGCGCGATGATGCCGGCGTGTGACTCCCATGGCGTCGTCCCCACCTGGATCGAGCCTCCGCCGGACACCGTGCTGAGCTTTTTCGACAACTTGGTCGAGACGCCCAAGAACGCTGAGGAGAACAAAGGCCTCACCCGAGCCACTACGGCAAGGGATATAGCCTACATTGCTACCAGGATGGAGGAGGCCGCCGCAGCGGCAGCCGCGGGTGATTTTGGATACACCATGGACGAGGCACAGGCCGCGGACGAGGTGAGCCAAGCAGAGGAGGCGGAGATCCTCAGGCTGCTCAAGCTTCCGCCCGAAGAGTTTGCCGGGGTGCCTTCCCTGAAGTTTGCCAGGACGAACGAGGTCGCCGGGGAGGACGAGGTCGCCGGAGGGAGCGAGGTTGCCGGAGGGAGCGGGGTTGCCGGAGGGAGCGGGGCCGCCGGGCACGGTGCTGGGTCCAGCGGGCCTGCCGGGGAGGAGGAGGAGGAGGACGCCGAAGCTGGCGAAGACTCTGGTGGATCTCTGGGACTTGACGACGATGCCTCCTCGTCCTCAGAGAACTCCCCGCCACCGGCAAGTCCCAAGCAGCAAACGAAGAAGCGCCTCCGCAAGGCAGCTGAGGCGGCGAGGCCGCAGGCGCCCCGACAGCAGCCGGTGCGCCGTGCAACGCGCGCCACCAGGACGAGCAAAGTCATCCATGAGGCGCCCCGCGCACCAGCGCCTAGCGGAGGGGGATCCTCCCGGAGCGGAACGGCCGCCCCTTCCGCTCCTCGGCCCTCGGCGACGACGGAGGCTGGGTCTTCGCAGCCCACAGCCCCGGAGACCGCCAAGCGCCCGAGGGAGCCTTCTCCTCCTGCTCCTCGCGCGGGAGCACCTCAGGCGGATTTCGACTTCTCCGCCCTTAGCTCCGACGACGAGGAAGAGGAGTAAGTTCTTGCAACTTGTAATTTCCTTGATTTTGTCTTGATTTCCCTTGTTGATCCTGATCTTGTTCTTGTTTTGCTCTCAGGACCCTGACCCAGCGGATGGCGAAGAGGGCCAAGATCCCTGTGGTTGAGGTCGAAGACGACTCGCCCGCCGCGGCAACCGGAGACGTGCCAGCGGCAAGCTTGCCGGATCAACCTGCTGCTTCAAGGAGCAGCCCCCAGCGCAGCCCCCAGCGTAAGTCTGGTTTTTGAGTTTTCTGCTTGGCGGGCGCGCTTGAGATTGTCGTTTGTACTGATATTTTGTTGTCTTGTTGTCTTGTTTGTCTTGTGCAGAAGTGGAGCAGCAGCTGCAAGAGCAACCGGAGGTCACCCCCGAAGAGCTGCTTGTTCCACCCTCCCCGCCAAGGGTGAGCTCCCCGGCGAGGGAGGACGCTCCGCCGAGGACGGGCACCCCGCCAAGGGCGAGCAGCCCGACAAGGGTGAGCACCCCGCCAAGGGAGGGCGCGGGCGGCCCTCCGCCAGCAGGGGCCACCACTCCGCCGCCAAGGGTGGATTCCCCGGCGAGGGAGCCTGTCATCGAGGAAGTCCGCGAAGGTAAATCTTGTAGCTTTTTCTCCTTGAACTTGTCTTTTTGGATATTTGCTTGACTTTTTCTTTTCTTTTTCTTCTGCTAGATCCTCCTGCACCGGAGCGGATGGAGACGGAAGCCACCGTCGAGGAGGAGGTGCACGGCGACGGCGGCAACGCCACTGCCGCTGACGAGCTAGCCGCCGTAGAGAGCGCCTCGGCCGCCGACGCCGCGGCTGGGGAAGAGGCCGGCGACCACACTGCTGGCCCGGAGGCAGCAAGAGCGACAAGCGCTGCACCGGCCGCCGACCCCTCCGCCACCACGGAGCGGTCGGGTGTCTACCTTGAGGCCCCCAACGGGATCTTTATACAAGTCCCTTGGGCGTCCTCATCTCGAGCACCCGTGGAGGGAGAGGCCTTTGACGGAGAGGTCCTCGCCTCCGCGGGGTTGAAGGTTGTTGAAGCGCCTGGCGGCAGCGACGAGCCCGAAGAGGAGAAGCTCCTTCGCCGGCTTCTGGCTCTGTACCGGGCCAGGTAGGCGAAGCTAGAGTCCCGGGAAACCCTTGCCGCCAAGGCTGGAGTTGACTTGGAGAAGCGCGCCGCGGAGCTTCGCGCCGACAACCAAGCAGCCCTCCGCCATCTGGCTGAGGAGCGCGAAGAGCTTGCCGGAGCGTAGCAAGCCTTCCTCTTGGAGAAGGCCGAGGTGGACGAGCAGCAACGGTTGGCCGCCGAGGAGCTATCCCGGCGAGAAGGAGCGCTCAACCAGCGGAAGGTCGACCTCGATGCCCACGAGGACGACCTCACCGCCCGGGAGCAGGCCGTTGGCGGAGCCCTGAAGGAGGTGAAGGCCGCCGCCGCCACCGCGGAGACCGCCAAGAAGGATCTTGAGGCCAAGGTGGAACAGCTGGAGCGGTACCTGAAGGCGAGTGCAGACAGAATCACCGCGCTCAATGTGGAGCGGGAAAAAGACGCCCACACCAATTCTGATCTGCAGGTACGTCTCTCCAAGAAGGGCGACGAGCTTACTGCCGCCAAGGACACGATTGCTGACTTAGAGTTGAAGGTCTCCACTCTGACTAATTCGCTCGACGCCGCCCGGGACCGCGAGACGAAGCTGAAGGACGAGCTCCGCAAGGAGCGGAACCTGGTGGAGAGCGCCGTCGTCTCAGCGAACAACTTCAGCCGGGCGGTGGAGCAGTGGACTGACGATCTAGTCACCTCCGCTGCCAATATCGACAAGGATATGGTGGCGCTGAGGGCGGAGCATCTCGCGTACTCTCCGGACGAGAACCTCCCCCACAGCGCCAAGTTGAGTCTCTTCTTCAGGGGAATAGCGCCGGCGCTTGCGAGGCTGCAGGAGAAGATCCCCGCGCAGCTGGCCGACGAGGCGCGTCGGCTCTGCATGGGCACCTTCGAGCGTGTCTTGACGAAAATTGTCTACCGCAACCCCGGCATCAACCTCGTCAACGTCCTCCGCAGCTTGCCGGACGACGCTGATCAGGAGGCGTTGAAGGCGCAGGTCGCCCACATCGTCGCCAGGGTGAACAAGATCACAAGGCGTGAAGGCGACCGCGTAGATTAGATCTCTTTCTTTTTGTTTCCCTTGCCGCTGCAAGGCATGTTATTGGACAAGAATCTATTAGTATCGCGGCAAGCTATCTTTGTAATATACAATCTTATTTCGAGTCATCATTGCAGTGTTATCTTCCTTGCTTTTGATCCTCCACTTTGTATGCTTTTTACCCTACGCTTTTAGGGAACTTGCCGGCAAGGGGCCCTTGCCGCGAGCGCTGAGTGCTGGACTCATAGCAGCCTGCTGGCAAAAGACCTTGTCGGCAAGTAACCTTGCCGCAGCCCGTCGCAGCACACTTAGCTTGCTGAGCGAACTCGAAAACGAAGTAAGGGCGCGACACTTGTCGCAGCTCACTTAAGTCGTTGAGCGTGCTCGAAAACAAAGTAAGGGCGCGGCTAGCCACGGGTAGGTTCCTACGCGCACAGGTTTTCCATACAAAGTGTGGTTGTTCAAGGAAGACAACTAGAAATTTTAAAAATTTGAATGCTCAAACTTTAATAACTTAGCTTTCATAAATTGCTTGTCCCCCGACAAGGCTTCTCTTTCTTGAACAGCACTTGGTTCATCCTCCACCTCCTCCCCCCCTGGCAAACTTGTGCGCGAGGAATACTCCTTCTGCTTAAGAGGGAAAGAAAAAGAGGAGGGAAAACAAGTATATAGCCTCATGGCTTGCTAGTGCTTACCGGGGATGTGCGTTGCACAAGGTGCCAAACAATGCATGCAAATAACAAAGAAAAGCATGGAAATGGCAAATAGTGCGAAACACAAAAGCTTTACTGATGCACGGGATCTGCGCCCGGCTTTGTACACAGGTTTACATGCAACAGCGGCAAGACTCGTACAAAAGGTGGTTGCCGGAGCGGATCACGGCAACCGCGCCTTATGGGTGAAACTTGCGAAGATGCTCTATGTTCCAGGAATTGCTCACCGGTAAGCCTTCTTCGGTCTCAAGGCGGACAGCTCCGGGCCTTGTGACTTGTCTCACCCGATAAGGGCCTTCCCACTTCGGCGTCAACTTGTTGGAATTCTTGGCGGACTGAACACGCCGAAGAACAAGGTCGCCTTCCTCGAGACTCCTGGCCTTGACCTTGCGACTATGATAGCGACGCAAGGCTTGCTGGTATCGAGCAGCTCGTACAGCAGCCTGGAGACGTTCCTCCTCGAGGAGCAATGCGTCATCTTGTCGCAGTTGCTCTTGCTCGAGCTCATCATAAGCGAGCACTCGAGGAGATCCATATACGAGTTCCGTGGGGAGAACTGCCTCTGCTCCATAGACAAGAGCAAAGGGTGTCTGCCCGGTGGCTCGATTTGGTGTCGTCCTGATTGACCAAAGAGCCGCCGGCAACTCCTCTATCCAGTTTCTTCCGCACTTGCGCAGCCTGTCGAAGGTTCTTGTCTTGAGCCCACGCAGCACTTCAGCATTGGCCCTCTCCGCTTGACCATTGCTCCTCGGGTGAGCAACAGAAGCGAAGGAGACCTTGGCACCAAGGTCTTGGACGTACTGCATGAAGGTGCGGCTTGTGAACTGTGTGCCGTTGTCGGTGATGATCCTGTTAGGGATTCCGAAACGGCAAACAATCGCTCTGAAGAACCTGACTGCTGATTGTGCTGTCACCTTTCTCACTGGTTCCACTTCTGGCCACTTTGTGAACTTGTCGATTGCTACGTACAAGTACTGAAAGCCCCCGACTGCGCGGGGAAAGGGGCCGAGGATATCGAGCCCCCAGACCGAGAAGGGCCAGGACAAAGGAATCGTCTGGAGAGCTTGAGCTGGCTGGTGAATTTGCTTGGCATGGAACTGGCACGCTTCACACTTGGTTACTTGTGCAGTTGCATCTTGGAGGGCTTCTTGCCAGAAGAACCCTTGCCGGAACGCCTTCCCGGCAAGTGCCCTTGCGCCAATGTGGTGGCCACATATGCCTCCATGTATCTCTGCCAACAGCTTCTGTCCATCTTCTCTGGAAATGCACTTCAACCTGACACCGTTGAGTCTTCTTCTGTACAGTTCATTGTCAACAAACTGGTACATACTTGACTGTCTGGTTATTTTCTCTATCTCTTCTGGCTCATCGGGAAGTTCTCCAGTTTGCAGAAAACGGACGATCTGCTGTGCCCATGCCGGAGCCCGAGACTCAACGGCAAGGACTAAAGGCATGAGGGCTGCTGCGGGAACCCCAGCTTCTACGGCAAGAACCTCCGGTTCTGCCGGAGCTGATGGTCCCCCGGCAAGCCTGCCGGGGCAAGGCTTGTCGGGAACGCTTGCTTCAACTGTACAGACCCTTGGATCTGCAGGAGCAAACTGTTCCTCAACATCTGGACTGTTGATCTTGGGGACCTTGGCGGCGGCTTCTGGAAGGTCCGCCGGCAAGTAGTCGCCGGAGACCAACTTTCTCTTCTTGTTCTGCCCAACCGATGGTGTAACGGATGGTTGAGTCAACTTGAGCAGGAAGGTCCCTCGTTCCACAGGTAACTTCATTGCAGCACACTTTGAAAGGCCATCTACAATATCGTTCTGAGCTCTCGGGACGTGCTCCATTTGCAGACCTTCAAAGTGCTCTTCAAGCTTCCTCACTTCATCAACATAAGCTTCCATCAAGGGGCTGTGATAACTCTTATTCACTTGTCGGACCACCAACTGCGAATCTCCCCGCACAATTAACTTCTTGATCCCAAGCTCGGCTGCAATTCTGAGGCCGGCAAGCAACCCTTCATACTCAGCAGTATTGTTTGTCGCTTGTTCCCTGGGAAAGTGCATCTGGATAACATACTTGAGGTGCTCTCCGGTGGGCGCTATGAGTACCACGCCGGCACCAGCGCCTTGCAGCGAGAAAGCACCATCAAAGTACACCATCCATTCTTTGCTTGCTTCTTGGACGGGGATGCTTGTCTCTGGAACTTCTTCATCCGGTGTTGGGGTCCATTCTGCTATGAATTCTGCCAAAGCTCTGCTCTGTATGGTTTAAGTACTTTCAAACTTGAGACCAAAGCTTGACAGTTCCAGTGCCCACTCGACGATCCTGCCTGTTGCTTCTGGATTTTGCAATATCCTCTTCAACGGAAAGCGAGTGACCACTGTTATCTCGTGTGCTTGGAAGTAATGGCGCAGCTTCCTTGAGGCCATGAGGAGGCCGAATAGCAACTTCTGCACCCCAGAGTATCTTGATCTAGCCCCCTACAAGAGGGAACTTACAAAATACACTGGGCGTTGCACCATCTTCCTTCGCACTTCACCTTGTTCCTGCGCAGACTTGTCCTTGTCGGGGCCAGAGCTTGTCGGCGGAGCCCCCTGCTTGTCGCTGGATTCGCTTGCCGGGGATGTGGGTTCCTCATCTGCCTCCCTCTCCGCTACTAATGCAGCACTGACCACTTGATTGGTTGCCGCTAAGTACAGCAGCAACTTCTCTTGTGGTCTAGGTGCGACAAGTATTGGAGTGGAGGACAGGTATCCTTTCAAGTCTTGCAGCGCTGCCTCCGCTTCCGGAGTCCATTTCATAGGACCTGCCTTTTTCAAGATTTTGAAGAAAGGCAGGGCGCGTTCTGCAGACTTTGAAATGAACCTGCTGAGGGCAGCCACACAACCAGCAAGTCTCCTTACATCCTTGACGCGCTTCGGGGCTTCAATCTGCTCGATGGATTTTATCTTGTCGGGATTGGCTTCAATCCCCCTCTGGGACACAAAGAACCCGAGAAGCTTGCCGGAGGGGACTCCGAAGACGCACTTCTCGGGGTTCAACTTGAGCTGAATCTTGCGCAGGTTCTCAAAGGTTTCCTCTAAGTCTTGGATCAGGGTATCCTTGCTCTTGCTCTTGACCACTATGTCATCCATGTATGCTTCTACATTTCTGTGGATCTGTGGCTCAAAAGCAGTGTGCACCACCCTTGCAAAGGTGGAGCCTGCATTCTTCAATCCAAAGGGCATGCGTATGAAGCAATATGTGCCGCATGGAGTAATGAATGCAGTCTTCTCTTCATCTTCCTTGGCCATGAAAATCTGGTGGTAACCTGAGTATGCATCAAGGAAGGAAAGCAGCTCACATCCAGCGGTGGAATCAACAATCTGGTCGATACGCGGCAAGGGAAATGGATCTTTGGGACATGCTTTATTCACATCAGTGAAGTCTATACAGAGCCTCCATTTTCCATTGGCCTTGCGTATGACAACTGGATTGGCCAACCACGTAGGATGGATCACGCCTCTAACCAGGCCTGCTGCTTCCAGCTTCTTTATCTCTTCGGCGATGAATTCTTGGCGCTCCACGGCTTGCTTTCTGACCTTCTGCTTGACGGGCCGCGCATGGGGACAAACAGCAAGCTTGTGCTCAATTACCTTCCTGGGAACGCCGGGGATGTCAGATGGTTGCCATGCAAACACATCGACATTCGCCCGCAGGAAGGCAATGAGCGCGCTTTCCTATTTGTTGTCGAGCGTAGCACTGATGGTGAAGGTACCACCAGTGCCGTCCTCCATGGCGGACACCTTCTTGGTTGCCGGTGGAGCGGCCATCCCTTTCTTGCACTTGCCGGTGGAGCTCGATGGTGCGTCCTCAACGGCAGCGCAGCACTCCGAAGAGGTGCGTTTACCGGAGTGGGCCCCAGAGCTCTTGCCGGACTTGGTCTTGGTCTTCCCCCCGGGAGCTTCAGCGGCAAGTGTGTTGCTTTCTGCTGCGGCTGCTGCATCCCGGTAGATCTTGTCGGCGCAGATAAGCGCGTCCTTCTTGTCGCTAGGGACAGAGATGACGCTTATCGGCCCCGGCATCTTGAGTACGTTGTAGGCATAGTGGGAAGCTGCCATGAACTTGGCGAGGGCAGGACGGCCAAGTATCCCATTGTATGGCAATGGGATATCGGCAACGTCGAAGGTTATCCTCTCCGTCCTGAAGTTAAGCTCCTCGCCAAAGGTCACTGGCAGAGTAATCTTTCCCTTCGGCTTGCTCCTTCCCGGGTTGATCCCCTGGAACGACTCGGTTTCTTCGAGCTCGCCGTCTTGGATTTGTAGTTTCTTGATCACAGCCGAGGAGATCAAGTTCAGGCCAGCCCCGCCGTCAACCAACATCTTGGTGACCTTGAGGTTGCGGATAGTTGGTGAAACCAACATCGGCAAGCACCCGACCGCTGTGGTACGGTCAGGGTGGTCCTCAAGGTCAAAGATGATGGGCGTGCCGGACCACTTCAGCAGCCTGCGTGACTCGACGGGCGGCTCAGCTGCGTTCACTTCCCGCACCCACTGCTTGAGTTGGCGGTGGGAAGTATGCAGAGAGGCGCCTCCGTCGACACACAGAACTTCTGTGGCCTTCTGGAACTCCTGCTCGCTGTTATCTCCTTCTTCCATGTCGTCGTCGTCGTCTTCTTCCTCATCCTTGTCGCGGCCCCGGGGAGGTCGGTCACCTTGCCGCTGCTTGGCCTTGCCGCGGCGTCCTCCCCGGCCATTGAACGGCCGCTTCTTGCTAGGCTCTCCTCCGCCACCTTGGGCCTTCTCCTGGTCGCGACGCTCGTATTCAGCCTTCTGCTGCTCTACGAGGTACTCGACTCGCTTGCAGTTCTGAAGATCGTGGCCCTTAGTGCGGTGAATCTTGCAGTATTGCTTGTCGGAGCCGTCCGGCTTGTCGGCTGCCGCTACAGGGGCAGGTTCCTTGCCGGAACCGCCAGCCTGTACCTTCTTGGCGGGAGCCTCCTTGCCGGACTGCTCGACGACCAGCACTTCCTTGCTCTTCTTCTTTCTGCTGTTCCGCCGGAGGCTCTTCCTTGCCGGGGCGGCATCCTCGCTGTCGCTTCCTCCTGCGCCAGCATCCTCTCCGGGGAGTTTCCTCCCCTCTTCGGCGCGTGCGCATTTGTCAGCCAGAGCGTAGAGCTCGCTGACATCCCGGATCTTGGTCATGGCCATCTCTTCCCTCATGCGGCGGTTACGCACGTTCTGGTGGAACGCGCTGATAACCGCGGCAGGGTGGACGTCGGGAATGTTGTGTTGCACGCGGCTGAACCGTTGAATGTACTTGCACAGGGATTCTCCTTCCTTCTGGGCTAGGATGTGGAGATCGCTCTCTTGGCCGTGGGGTTTGTGGCCGCCCGTGAAGGCGCCAACAAACTGGTGGCACAGACCCACCCACGAAGAAATGGAGCTCTCCGGCAAGTGCATAAGCCAAGAGCGGACGTTTGGCTTAAGCACTAGCGGGAAGTAGTTGGCTAGTATCTTCTCGTCGCGCCCCCCGGCAGCCTGCACCGCGATGGTGTAGATGCTGAGGAACTCTGAGGGGTGCGTCTTGCCGTCGTACTTCTCGGGTACGTCGGGCTTGAAGTTTTTCATGCTGGGCCACTGGACTCGCCGCAGCTCACGGGTGAACGCAGGGCAACCTGCCGCGTACGGCAAGTCGCCTGGTTCACCGGGCACGTACGTGTCGACAGCGGTTCCAGCACGCTGATCCGACTGTCGCCGGGCTTCTCGTCGGCGCTCGATGCGCGTCCGAGCGTCTTCTTGTCGCCGGTCGTCGAGGACTTGGCGCTGGTCCCGACGAGCCCGCGGATCCGACGACGCCGTGGAGTCGTCGTCGACGTTGATCCGGCGGGGAGGCGTCTTCTGCTTTCGCGGCGGGGAGTGCACGGTGGTTGCACCCCCGGCGGTCTTGTCGCCATCGTCCTTCGTCTGGTCGACTTGCCGTGGCCGCGATGTCGCCGGATGCTGCGGCGTGTCGTTGTTGGCGAAGGCGATGATGCTCTGAATCGTCGCCCTCCAGTCCTCGGCCTTGTCTGCCACTGGAGGGAAATCGAGGAGCAGTTGTGCTCTTGCTAGAGCTTCTGCTGGAGAGGAGGGGAGCGGCGGCGAGCGGTGCGAGGAGCGAGATATGCTCGGACTTCTAACAGGGTTAGAAGGAGCAGTTTCTCGCCCCGGCGACCGCGCCTTGCTCGTACCAGGACGGTGACCTTGAGCGTCCCGCGATCCTCCGGTTTGTCCTTGCCCCAGCAAACATATGGTACCTCCTGTACCACGGCGCTGCTGGCCTGGCATCTGCTGAGAGAGACATGGTGCATCTACGGACACCGAGGCCTTGGAATTCGCCCGGTCGTCCGTCTTTTCCTTGGATTTGGTGGCGCCGTGAGTCTCCTCGCCGGCGACCACCCTTCCGCCGGCGTCTCCTCCACCAACCGTTGGTTCTGGTGGCGGTGGGATCGACGCAGACGGCCCTGCGACCTCCGAAACCTTCTTCTTCGGAGGCATGTTGTTGTTGCTGATGAAGTTGATGAAGTTGGAGAGGTTGATGAAGAATGCGCCCGCGTGAGCGCCGGATCAGGTTCGCACAACCTCGACGCCCCCTACCTGGCGCGCCAAAGATGTCGGGGAAACTGCCCACCACGAACACCTATGGGACCGGAGCCCCTTCTATGTTGCGGTAAGGGAGCGGAGGGAGCACGGATAGCAGATCGAGGAACGCACGCGGGCAGTTTTACCCAGGTTCGGGCCGCGCGGACGCGTAAAACCCTACTCCTGCTTGGATTGTATTGAGTTCTTGAGCTCGGGAGCTTGAATAGCTAGCTGCACCGAGCGGAAGTGTTGTCTAGGTTTCGAACCCTTTCTACGTTGTGCATGGGCCTCCTTTTATAGCTCAATGGGGTCATCGACAGGTGTCAACGTAGAGGGGGGGGGGAAGTGTAATTTTGGTGGTAGTTGTAACAGTGCGTGAATAGTGCATGAACAGTGGATGAACAGTGGTCTTCACCTAACCTTGACAGTGGGGGACAAGGGCATTAAATGCCCGTCGCCGTCGACCCCAAAAGCGCACGTCCATGCTTCTCCGTTCGCCACGGCGGTAGCCTCGTCACCGTGGCGTGCCACCGTGCCCCCCAGGCTGCGCAGCCATCCGCCACGCGTCCCTGGAAGGGCCCCAGGGCGACGCGTGGGCCGATGAGCTGGAGCACGGGCACACAGCGCAGGCTTCCCCCGGCAAGCACCTTGCCGGGGTCTTGATCTTGCCAGGCCCTAAAGCTTGTCGCTCCCCGGGTCCTGCCGGGGCGCAGGGTGCGCCGAGGCATCTTTTGAGATACGTATTCCTTGGTTTTCCTGGCAAGCTCCTCTTGCCAGGGTCTTGCGTTTAGGTAATAATCTTGAGCCTGGTGCGGCCTTCCCGGCAAGCTCCTCTTGCCGGGGTCTTGACTTTCTGTCTTGTATACTTTGTTTTTGAATGGCTTCATAAGGACCAGAAAAGGTTTCTGGCGAGCACGCGGTAAACCCTGCCGCGGGAAGCTGCTACTGCCCGTGCACAAGTTGGGTACTAAGGTACCCCTACCTTAGTACACCGACACCACTCGTTTGTCATCTGGCGAGTCGACAGCCACACAGCTTCCTCCTCTCAAAACCGTTCCTGGGTGAGTTTTATTTTCCTGTTAGCCTTATATTTTAATCCACTGACTAACTTTTACCTTTATCTTTCTCAGTAGGCCAAAACCTATTAAGAAGGCTAAATTGAGCAAACCGGCAGATGATGATATAAACCCTGAACCAGAGAAGACTCCAGAGCTGGCAGAAGAAAATATTGATGCCTTGCGTGATGATCCACCCCCACCGGATCATGAAATTTTTACTGAACAAGAAGCTGCACCAATGGACCTTGGTGACCAATAGAATAGCCTAGTCTAGGCTAGTGATATTCCGGTAAGCCCTGCCAAAGCTGCTGCTGCTACTACAGACGATGTGATGATTACTGGTTTTGGCCACACTACTCCTGGCGAGCTCGTCGCTTTGTCCAAACATAGCGCCAAGGAGGAAGTTTTTGGTATGGACAAGGGCAAGTGGAATACCGACTTGTCAAGCTATGCCCATCTCAGCGCCCAAGATCTTCACTCTGGCTATTTAAACCGACAGTATACAAGTCGTGATTATGAAGCCGGTTTGGTGAAACTTATGAAGGAACGATATGAGGTAACTGCTGCTTGATTTCTGCAATGTTATTTCTTCCTTAGTCCAATCACTTGTATCATATGCTTGTATCAACTCCACTGTAGCCCCCAAGGGCTAGTTTATCTCTTCAAGATGAACCGGGACTTCAAAACACCAAATTTACAGCTTTCCGTCTGTGTAACCCCCAAGGGCCGGTTTATCTTTTCATGATGAACCGGGACTTTAGTTTGTAACTTTCCTTTGAGCAATTATGCATTAGCCCCCAAGTGCCAAGTGCATCACTTGTTATGCGCTTGGGACTTTGATAAAAATGTCTGATAACTGCAAATATGCATTAGCCCCCAAGTGCCAAGAGTATAACTTGTTATGCACTTGGGACTTTCAATATGATTGACCAAAGCATGACATGTATATCTCAGGCTGATCTAAACCAGAAGGAATCCCAAGCTGCTGACCTTCAAGAAAATGAAATTCCAGCAAACAACAACCTTCAAAGCCAAAGATGAGTTGGCCAGCGCTTTGGCAAGCATGGAAAAGTTGAAAAGAGACTTTCAGAAGGAGCGGGCGGATTGCGAGACACAGAAATCTGCTTGGGAGAAAAGGGCGGTTGACGCAGAAGCCGCCCTTAAACCGGCATCAGAGGAGCTATCTGGCTTAAAGTGTCAAGTAAACGCTATGACCACTGCTGTCTTTGGTAAACACCCTTATTACAACTCTGAATGTATCATTCCCATAAATTGTCGGCTTAACAATGGTTCCATTGATGCAGGAAAACACACTTCCCATCTAGGCTCCGACATGCAGGAAAAACTGAAGGCTGCCTATACACTTATGGAGCAACTTTATACCGACGCGCAACGAATCATCTGTATTGTTGCTCATAACAAACCGCCCCCAACTTTGATCAAAGAAACCTTGGAGAAGCTGCCAATGCTACCCGCCCGGTTTGAAGAGCTGAAGAGATCGGCTGCAAGGGCAGGTGCTTTAACTGCACTGACCCGGACGAAGGCATGGGTACCCGACCTTGATCCGGCTGACGTAGTAAATGGCTATCCAAGCTTGAAAGAGGATGGATCAGAATTCACCAATGACGATCTTCGAGCTTTAACAAAGGAAATGCGGCCCCTGGCCAGCAAGTTAGCTGAAGAAGCTGATTTTTCCCACTACCAGGCGGTTTATGATGCTGACAACAGACGGGTTAATGCGCTGACTCATGATGTGGAGGATCTCACCCCGCCCGTCCGTACGCACACTTACGCCCCTGATGTTGAACCGTCCAAGCTTATAAGCGATGAAGCTATTTTCCAGGCCCTAACTGGGATCAATTGGGCAACCACTGACTTCCAGCTGCTGGGCGGATACGAGGAGGAGGAAACAACGCAGGGTGATCCGCAGCCGTCTAGGCGGGCTGGCGAGGAGTCATGAACCGGTGCCGGTTTAATCTTCAACATGTCGTAATACTTGATGAGGAAGTGCTATTCTTTTGGGATGCAAAACGCCTTGTAATAGGCTAGCTGAAAACACGTGGTCTATTATGCCATCGTGCATATTCCCTTTGCATAATCACTATTTAATCTGGTATCTTTATAATTTTTTAGCTTATTCTTCTAAATAGCCTTTCTCAACTTGTTTCTGCACGAAACAAATTTAAAGTGTCCTGGCGGTTCATCGCCGGACGGGTCATAATGCCCAAATACATGACCTAGGTTTACAACCCCGCTGCATTTTGAAATAAATATGAAAGTACATATCATACATGTGATATCAAATTGCAGTTGGCTTTACTAACATTTGTAGTAGGGATGATTATCCCAAATTGTGAGTATTGATGACTCTTGCAATATTTCGCCGGTTTATGATAAAACCATACCGGGTTGTGATAAACACCGGATTAGCTGTGGATGATACTGGCGATTTGTAATCAAACCAGATCGGGTTTAATAAACACCGGTTTACTTGATGGTGGTGATTTATAATCAACCACTAAGCCGAATCGATATATATCAGATGAATACTAAGAATCTCATGAAAGGATTAAAAAACACGGCAAATAAAAACATATGAAAACTTGTAGTCGAGGCTTTTTACGGGCTGCCAGGCCCCAAATTCGAGGCTTTTCATGGGCTGCCAGGCCGCTGAGTTAAACCATTTTACAAAGCCTGTTTAGATGGACCTCACATTAACCAATCGTCGTTTTAACGTTTACAAGTTCAGGGTCTGTATAAGATTGACTTGTCAATCGTTCGACGGGTCATACCAGGCTTACCTGGACGGAGTGACTTACTTGATGCAGGCAGGTTAACCCGGGGTTTTAGGTGTATACACCAGGCTTCCAAGCCGTGGCTTGATAGCCTATTACAAGGGCCTTAAAAGCTCTTTGTCGCTGTGCGACAAGAGCCCCCAAGTAACATTGTGAGCTGTGCTCGATGGGTGCCTATGTTTGAGTTGTGCTATGCATCAAACTCTCTTTTGCCCCTTATCATCATGTTGGCTTGATAGCCGGATTACCGAAGTAACCAGAGTTGTGCTCTTATGATAATATTGGCTTGATAGCCTATCTAAGAGGGCCATGGGAACTCCGTTTGCACACAGAAGCCCCCATGTGATAAACTCTTATGGAAAAAACAGCAGAGGCCCCGCTTTAACATGGATGCCGGTTTATTATATTGATCATAATATATACATTGTGAATATATGTACATAAAGGGAGCCCATGTCTCATGTGTAGTAAGGCCGAAGATGAGCAATGTTCCACGGCCGCTGGGTCTCCTCCTCCGCGGTACGTGAGTCCTTGTGTTCTCGAACGTCAATGAGGTAGTATGATCCATTGTGTAGATTGTTGCTGACCACAAAGGGTCCTTCCCAAGGCGGGGACAACTTGTGCATATCTGTCTGGTCTTGGATGAGCCAGAGCACCAGATCGCCTTCTTGAAACGTTCTGGTTCTAACTCGGCGACTATGGTATCGACGTAGATCTTGGTGGTAAATCGCCGACCAAGCCGCTGCGACGTCACGCTCCTCATCCAACCGGTCCAGTGCTTCTTGTCGCGCCTTCTCGTTGTCAGCTTCAACATAAGCCGCCACACGAGGCGAATCATGACAGATGTCACTAGGGAGAACTGCCTCAGCTCCGTACAACATGAAAAAAGGCGTGTAACCCGTAGATCTGTTGGGCGTGGTATTGATGCTCCATAATACAGAAGGTAACTCCTGCACCCAAAAAGCCGGCATCCTTCTGTCGGGGAAACTGATCGCCCATGAATACCTATGGGACCGGAGCCCCTTTTCGGTACGGCCGGGGGCGGAGGATGCACAAAGAGCGGATCGAGGCGAGCACACGAGCAGTTTACCCAGGTTCGGGCCGCACGAATAAAACCCTACTCCTGCTTTGGTTTGTATTGTGTTCTTGCTCGGGAGCGAGGAGAGCTACAGCACCCTCTAACCGCTAGCAAGACCGAGCGTGGGAATGATCGATGTTCGGAACCCCTTCTACGTTGCGCATGGGCCTCCTTTTATAGGTCAAAGGGGTCACCGACAGGTGGCAACACAAATGAGGGTAAAAATGTAAAAAGGGTGGTAGTTGGAACAGTGTTCCATACCTAACCCTGACGGCAGGGGACAAGGGCACTAAATGCCCGTCGCCGTCGCCCAAACAGTGTAAAAAGTGGCCGTCAGGGGCGCCACCGTCCGCCACGATGGTAGCCTTGTCATCGCTGCTTGCCACCGTGTACCCCAGGCTGCACAGCCTTCCGCCACGTGCGTCTGGGATGGTCCCAGAGCGACACGTGGGTGGATGCGCTGGAGCGCGGGTACTGAGTGGAAGCCTACCGCGGTCGCTATCTTGTCGCTTCCGGGAGCTTGTCGCTCACCGGGCCTTGCCGGGACACGTGGCGCGTCGCGGCAAGTTCCTTGAAATGCCTTGATTGGCCTTCCCGACAAGCTCCTCTTGCCAGGGTCTTGTGCCTTGAGTGGTTTTGTGCCTTGAGTGGCCTTCCCGGCAAGCTCCTCTTGCCGGGGTCTTGTCTTCTGGACTTGGATACTTTGTTCTTGAATGGCTCCAAGGGAACCACGGAGGATCTTGGCGGTCGCCTAGCAAGCCTTGCCGCGGGACGCTGCAACCGCCCGTGCACAAGTTCGGGATACTAAGGTACCCCTACTTTAGTACACCGACAGGAGCCCCCGGGCCTGGGCCATACACGGTGGCGAGCGCTGTTGGGCCAGGCCCAAAACAGTGCACGGGCACGCGCGGCCTGCGGCACGCCGTATCCCACTCCGCATCCACCGCGCCCTCCCCTAACGACACGCGTCAATCATGGCGTCGTGGGAGAGATCGTGGCCTGTTTCTTTAATTGGAAATGCGGAACGTCCGCCCCCTCCCCCCTTATAAGCAGGGGAAACAGGGGCAGTTCATCCATCTGCCCGTTGCTTCTTCAATCCTCAGAAACCTCCGCCGCTCCCCTCCTTCCCGAAGGCCGAAAGAGAGCAGCGCTCCGCCCTCCGTCGCCACCAGCACTACCAGCGCCGTCGCCCTCCTTCACCGCTTCCGCCATGGCTCCGAAAGGCGAGAAGGGAAAGACTAAGAAGTCGGTCGAGGCGCTGTGGCTCGCGGCGATGCGGAAGAAGAAGGCGGTCTTCCCCCCCAAGCTTGACGCGGAGGAGCTGAGGGATACCTTCTACCTTTTCTGGTCGAGGGAGACGAAGGCGCATACGCGCACCAAGGTACTCCCAGCCGTCGCTTGCAAGATGTTCCCGAATGGCTATGCATTCTTCGCTCTGTTCTTCTACTGCGGGCTCTGCCCGCCCTATTCTGAGTTCTTCTGCGACATCATGAACACCTACGGGTTCCACCTCCTTGACTTCACCCCCAACGCCGTCTTGACCATGGCCGTTTTCGCGCATCTGTGCGAAAACTTTGTCGGAGTCTTCCCCAATGTAGCTCTTTTCCGCCACTACTTCACGCCCCGAGTTGAGAGGGGAGAGCCTCTGTCTGGCGGAATCTCTTGGATCTCTAGGACCCACAAAAAGGAAGCTTACTTATCGGGAGAGCTCCGCGGCAAGTGGGATGAGTGGAGAGCCAGTTGGTGTTGGATCGTAGAGGATAACCCGCGGCACTTTACCGCCCGGCGCCAAGCCCCAGCAGTACGCGGTGACGACTGGAGCGACTTGGCCCCGGAAGATAGTGGACTGAAGATTGCTACTACCCGAATCCTTCGCCTCAGGCTTGCCGGGCTGACTATAGGTGCAGTTGGAGCAGACTTTCTCCGCCGCCGCATCACCCCCTTGCAGGAGAGGAAGTGGCCCGCCTGGGAGTTCGAGAATGCGGCAGATATCATGCGGCTGCGCCCGGGCCTCAATTATAATTTCACTGTCCTGGAGCTCAACGCGATGCTCCAGGCGTTGTTCAAGTACGACTCCGACCATCCCGAATGGTTCACGTTGCCGAGGGGCGTAGTTCCGCTGTGCAACAGCTCGGCGCTCAGTGGAATCCGTGCAATGATGCCGCTGTGCGACTCGCACGGGATCGAGCCCACTTGGCAAGAGCCTGCCGACGAAGCTGTGCTGGCATTCTTCGACAATTTGGTGGAAATGCCAATCGACTCCGACGAGAAGAAAGGCCTCACCCACGACACCACTGATCAGGAGATGGCATATATTGCCACCAGACTGGAAGAGGCGGCGGCAGCCACGGCCGCGGGCGAGTTCGGGTATACAGTGGAGGAGGTGGAGGCAGCGGAGGCGACAAGCCTTGCCAAGCAGGAAGAGTTTCTCAAAGCGGGGAAGCTTGCCGGGAAGGTCGCCGAGACAAGTGATCCCGCCGAGCAGGGCGTCGAGTCGAGCGGGCCCGCCAAGCAGGGCGCCGGGTCGAGCGGGCCCGTTGGGGACACGAGCGGCTCACTAGAGATCGGCTCCTCTTCTTCTTCGTCCTCAGGCAGCTCGCCGCCACCAGCAGAGCCTCCAGCTCCGCGAAGGCGCCTCCGCAAGGCAGGGGACGCGGCGGAGCGGCAGATGGGCCAACAGCCGCAGCGTCGCGCGACACGTGCTACCGCGGCAAGCAAGGCCGCCATGGGAGCACCTCGTGCTTCTGCGGCAACCGGAGCGGGATCTTCCCGGACTGGCGCCTCTGCTCCCGCTGCCCCTCGCGCTTCGGCGGCAACCGGAGCGGGGTCTTCTCAGACCACCGTCCCTGCTCCCGCCAAGCGGCCAAGGGAGCCCACTCCTCCGCCTCCTCGCGCCGGGACGCGTGAGCCATATTTTGACTTCTCCGCGCTTAGTTCCGACGAGGAAGAAGAAGAGTAAGACCTTGCAATTCTTGTATTTCTTCAATTTTCTGTTGCTCTGTCTTGTATCTCTCTTGCCTAACTCTGAACCTGTTCTCTTTTCAGAACTCTGGCTTAGAGGGCAGCGAAGAGGGCCAAGGTCCCGGTGATCGTCATCGAGGACGAGCCCGCCACGACAGCAGGGGGCGCGCCTGAGACAAGCTTGCCGGACCCGGCAACTGTTCTTCAGAGCAGCCCCCAGCGCAGCCCCCAGCGTAAGTGTGGTTCACTTTCCGCTTGTCGGGCGCGCGTGGCTCTTCCATCCTTGCTGATATCTCGTTTGTTGACTTGTGTAGAAGCAGAGCAGGAGCACCAGGAGCGCCAGGAGACCGCCCCCGACGTGCCGCATGCTTCGACCACACCGCCAAGGGGAGGCTCTTCGGCAAGGGCGAGTCCTCCGCCAAGGACGAATTCTCCGCCAAGGGCGAACACTCCGCCAAGGGCGAGCTCTCCGGCGAGGGATGGCACTAGCGGCCCTCCGCCGGCGGGAGCTACAACCACGCCGCCGAGAGAGAGCTCCCCGGCAAGGAACCTCACCGAGGAACCGGCCCGCGCAGGTAACCCCTTCGCTTCAGGCTTCCCTTGGCTTTTCTTCTTTCAATTCTTCTTTTTGGATATTTGCTTGACTGTTTGTCTTTTCTTTTCCTCCGTCAGACCCTTCCGTGGTGAGCCAATGGAGACGGAGGTCGTTGCTGACGACGCCGCCGTCGCTGAAGAAACGGTTGGCGCGGACGATCCCGCTGGCGCTGAGGCCGCCGCCGCAGCAGCCGGCGAAGGGGCGGGCGGTCGCATTGACGGCCCTGAGGCCGCAGGAGCGCCGGGCGCTACGCCGGCCGCCGAGCCCTCCGCCGCCGCTACAGCCCCCAGCCCTGACGAGCCCGAGCCAGGCGCCTACCTAAAGGCTGGCGATGACGTCTTCATCCAGCTCCCTTGGGCGTCCATGTCCAGGGCGCCAGTCAAGGGAGAGGTCTTTGACGGGGAGGTGCTTGCCTCCGCCGGGCTGAAGCTTGTCGACGCGCCGAGCAGCAGCAACGAGCCTGAGGAGGAACGGCTGCTGCGCAGGCTGCTGTCGCTTTACCGCGCCCGGCAGGCCAAGCTGGAGTCCCGCGAGGCTCTGGCCGCCAAGGCGGGAGTCGATATGGAGAAGCGCGCGGAGGAGCTCCGGGCCATCAACCAAGCGGCTCTCCGGTCCTTGGCGGAGGAGCGGGAGCAGCTTGCCGAGGCGCAGCAGGCCTTCATCCTCGAGAAGGCCGAAGTCGAGGAGCAGCAGCGGCTTGCCGCCGAGGAGCTGTTCAAGCGAGAAGGCGAGCTGGCGCAGCGGAAGGTCAACCTCGACGGCCACGAGGATGAGCTTGCCGCGCGCGAGCAATCACTTGGCGGGGCCCTCCAGGAGGCAAAGGATGCCGCCGCAGCTGCCGAGACCGCCAAGAAGGAGTTGGAGAGGAGGGTGGCGCAACTGGAGGCAGACCTTAAGGCGAGCAGCGAGGAGGTTGCCGCGCTCAAGCTTGAGCGCGAGAAGGACGCCCACAGCCACTCGGAGCTGCAGGTTCGCCTCGCCGAGAAGGGAAAGGAGCTCACCGCCACCAAGGACTCCAACACCGACCTCGAGCTGAAGCTGGCTACTCTGACCCGAGATGCTGGACGGCGCCAAGGAGCGGGAGGCGGCCCTGAAGGAGGAGGTGAGGGCCGAGAAGGCATTGCTGGAGAGTGCTGCCATCTCCCAGAACAACTTTAGGCAGACCGTCGAGCACTGGACGGAGGGCCTCGTCAACGCCGCAGCGGACATCGACAAAGAGTTGGAGCAGCTGGGGGCATAGTATCTCGGGTACTCCACCGATGAGACTCTCCACCCCAGCGCCAAACTTACTTTATTCTTCAGAGGCGTGGCGATGGCCCTCCAACAACTCCGGGAGAAGATCCTGAAGCAGCTGGCGGACGAGTCGCGTAGGCTCTGCGCGGGGGCCCTGCAGAAGGTGTTGATGAAGGTGGCCTTCCGCAATCCAGGCCTCAACCTCACCAACGTCCTTAGGAGCTTGCCTCCGGACGCCGACCAAGAGGCGCTCAAGGCCCTTGTCGCACCAATTGTGGACAAGGTGGGTGGCATCAAGAGGGTCGAGGGCGAACGCGCGGACTAGTCTTGTCCATCTTCTTCTTTTCCTTGTCGCTGTTAGCCATGTTATGAAAAACAGACCATTAGAGTTGCGGCAAGTCGCTTTGTAATATAACTCTATTTTGGGTAGTTAATGCAATGTTATTTCCTTTACTCGAATCCTTTTGCTTTGTATGTTTTTGCCCTACGCTTTTAGGGAACTTGCCGGCGTAGGCATCTTTGCCGCGAGCGCTGAGTGCGGGACCTCAGCAGCCTGCTGGCGGTGCCGTTGCCGACAAGAAACCTTGTCGCAACCAGTTGCAGCACACTTAAGTTGTTGAGCGGGCTCGGAAACAAAGTAAGGGCGCGACACTAGTCGCAGCATGCTTAAGCTGTTGAGCAAACTCGAAACAAAGTAAGGGCGCAACTAGCTACGAGTTGGTTCCTCCGCGCACAGGTTTTCCATACAAAGCGCGGCCGTTCAAGGAAGATAACTTAAAAATTTAAAAATTTGATTGCTCAAACTTTGGCTACTTAGCTTTTGTGTTGTCTGCTTCCCGGCAAGGCAAGGCTTTCTTGAACGGCGCTTGGTCCATACCACTATCTTTGACTATCTTCCTCCCCCCCGGCAAACTTGTGCGCGAGGGAACCTTCCTTTGCTTGAGAAAAAAGAGGAAGAGATAATATAGATATGGAGCCTTTGGGCTCGTTATTGCTTACCGGGGGTAGGTGCTGCACAAAGTGTCAGATAATACATGCAAGAAAATAAAAAGCATGAAATGACAGGATGTGCGGGGCACATAAGCTTTACTGATGCACGGGGTCTGCACCCGGCTTTGTACAAAGGATTACATGCAACAGCGGCAAGACTTGTACAAAAGGTGGTTGCCGGAGCGGATCACGGCAACCGCGCCTTATGGGTAAAACTTGCGAAGATGCTCAATATTCCAGGATTTGCTCATCGGATAGCCATCTTCGGTCTCAAGGCGGACAGCGCCGGGCCTAGTGACTCGTCTTACCCGATAAGGGCCTTCCCACTTCGGCGTCAACATGTTGGAATTCTTGGCGGACTGAACGCGCCGAAGAACAAGGTCGCCTTCCTCGAGACTTCTGGCGCTAACTTTGCGGCTATGGTAGCGGCGCAAAGCTTCCTGGTATCAGCAGCTCGTACAACAGCCTGAAGATGGTCTTCCTCAAGGAGCAGCGCGTCATCTTGTCGCGGCTGCTCTTGCTCGAGCTCATCATAAGCGAGCACTCGAGGCGACCCGTATACGAGTTCCGTGGGGAGAACTGCCTCTGCTCCATAGACTAGAGCAAAGGGTGTCTGTCCAGTGGCTCGATTTGGCGTCGTCCTGATCGACCAAAGAACCACTGGCAGCTCCTCGATCCAGTTTTTTCCACACTTGTGCAGCCTGTCGAAAGTTCTTGTCTTGAGTCCGCGCAACACTTCAGCGTTTGCCCTCTCCGCTTGACCATTTCTCCTCGGGTGAGCAACAGAAGCGAAGCATACCTTGGCGCCAAGGTCTTGGACGTACTGCATGAAGGTGGGACTTGTGAATTGTGTGCCGTTGTCGGTGGTGATTCTGTTAGGGATCCCGAAACGGCAAACAATCGACCTGAAGAACTTGACCGCTGACTGTGCAGTCACCTTTCTCACTGGTTCCACTTCCGGCCACTTTGTGAACTTGTCGATTGCAACGTACAAGAACTCAAAGCCCCCGGCTGCGCGGGGAAAGGGGCCGAGGATGTCGAGCCCCCAGACCGAAAATGGCCAGGATAAAGGGATCGTCTGGAGAGCTTGAGCTGGCTGGTGTATCTGCTTGGAATGGAACTGGCACGCTTCACACTTGGTTACTTGTGTAGTTGCATCCTGGAGGGCTGTAGGCCAGAAGAAACCTTGCCGGAACGCTTTGCCGACAAGTTCTCTCGCGCCAATGTGGTGACCACATATGCCTCCATGTATCTCTGCCAACAGCTTTTGTCCATCTTCCCGGGGAATACACTTCAATTTCACACCGTTGAGTCTTCTTTTGCACAGTGTGTTGTCAACAAACTGGTACATACTTGACTGCCGGGCTACTCTTTCCGCTTCTTCGTGCTCTTCAGGAAGTTCTCCTGTCTGAAGGAAACGGACAATCTGTTGTGCCCATGCTGGAGCTTGTGGCTCGACAGCAAGGACTAAAGGCACATCTACTGCTGCGGGAACGTCCGCTTCCACGGCTAGGACCTGTGGTTTAGCCGGAGCTTGGCGATCCCCGGCAAGCTTGCCAGAGCAAAACTTGTCGGGAGCGTCTGCTTCAACTGTACAAACCCTAGGGCTTGCAGGAGCAGACTGCTCCTCAGCATTTTCGGTGTTGATCTTGGGGACTTTCTTGGCGGCGGCTTCGGGAAGCTCTGCCGGAAAATAGTCAACGGAAACCAACTTCCTCTTCTTGGTCTGTCTAGTTGATGGTGTTACGTGTTGGGGAACGTAGTATTTACAAATTTTCCTACGATCACGCAAGATCTATCTACTAGATGCATAGCAACGAGAGGGGAGAGTGTGTCTACGTACCCTCGTAGACCGGGAGCGGAAGCGTCAAGTGACGCGGTTGATGTTGTTGAACTTCTTCGCGATCCAACCGATCAAGCACCGAACGTACGGCACCTCCGCGTTCAGCACACGTTCAGCTTGATGACGTCCCACGAGCTCTTGATCCAGTTGAGCTTCACGGGAGAGTTACGTCAGCACGACGGCGTGGTGACGGATATGATGTATCTACCGGCGCAGGGCTTCGCCTAAGCACTGCAACGGTATGACCGAGGTGTGTTTATTTGGAGGGGGGCACCGCACACGGCTAAAAAAATTCAACTTGTGTGTCCTAGGGTGCCCCCCTGCCCCCGTATATAAAGGAGCAAGGGAGAGGCCGGCCCTAGAGGGGGCGCGCCAAGTGTGGGGAGTCCTACTAGGACTCCCAAGTCCTAGTAGGATTCCCCTTTCCTTTCCGGAGTAGGAGAGAAGGAAAGAGGGGGAGAGGGAGAAGGAAAAGGGGGCTGCACCCCTTGTCCAATTCGGACCAGAAGGGGGCCACGCGCCTCCTTCCTTTTGGCCTCTCTCCTCTATTCCCGTAACTCCCCGGTACTCCGAAAATACCCGAATCACTCGGAACCTTTCCGATGTCCGAATATAGTCGTCCAATATATCGATTTTTACGTCTCGACCATTTCGAGACTCTTCGTCATGTCCCCGATCTCATCCGGGACTCCGAACTCCTTCGGTACATCAAAACTCATAAACTCATAATAAAATTGTCATCGAAACCTTAAGCGTGCGGACCCTACGGGTTCGAGAACTATGTAGACATGACCGAGACACGTCTCCGGTCAATAACCAATAGCGGAACCTGGATGCTCATATTGGCTCCCACATATTCTATGAAGATCTTTATCGGTCAAACCGCATAACAACATACGTTGTTCCCTTTGTCATCGGTATGTTACTAGCCCGAGATTCGATCGTCGGTATCTCAATACCTAGTTCAATCTCGTTACCGGCAAGTCTCTTTACTCGTTCCATAATACATCATCCCGCAACTAACTCATTAGCTGCAATGCTTGCAAGGCTTATAGTGATGTGCATTACCGAGTGGGCCCAGAGATACCTCTCCGACAATCGGAGTGACAAATCCTAATCTCGAAATACGCCAACCCAACAAGTACCTTTGGAGACACCTGTAGAGTACCTTTATAATCACCCAGTTACGTTGTGACGTTTGGTAGCACACAAAGTGTTCCTCCGGTATTCGGGAGTTGCATAATCTCATAGTAATAGGAACATGTATAAGTCATGAAGAAAGCAATAGCAATAAAACTAAACGATCAAGTTGCTAAGCTAACGGATGGGTCTTGTCCATCACATCATTCTCCTAATGATGTGACCCCGTTGATCAAATGACAACTCATGTCTATGGCTAGGAAACATAACCATCTTTGATCAATGAGCTAGTCTAGTAGAGGCATACTAGGGACACTCTGTTTTGTCTATGTATTCACACATGTACTAAGTTTCCAGTTAATACAATTCTAGCATGAATAACAAACATTTATCATGATATAAGGAAATAAATAATAACTTTATTATTGCCTCTAGGGCATATTTCCTTCAGTCTTCCACTTGCACTAGAGTCAATAATCTAGATCACATCACCATGTGATTAACACCAATAGTTCACATCACCATGTGACTAACACCCATAGTTCTCATCGCCATGCGACTAATACCCAAAAGGGTTTACTAGAGTCAACAATCTAGTTCACATCGCCATGTGATTAACACCCAAAGAGTACTAAGGTGTGATCATGTTTTGCTTCGTGAGAGAAGTTTAGTCAGCGGGTCTGTTATATTCAGATCCGTATGTATTTTGCAGATTTCTATGTCTACAATGCTCTGCATGGAGCTACTCTAGCTAATTGCTCCCACTTTCAATACGCATCCAGATTGATACTTAGAGTCATCTGGATTTAGTGTCAAAGCTTGCATCAGCGTAACCCTTTACGACGAACTCTTTATCACCTCCATAATCGAGAAACATTTCCTTAGTCATCCAGTTACTAAGGATAATTTTGACCGTTGTACAGTGATCTACTCCTGGATCACTATTGTACCTCCTTGTCAAACTTATGGCAAGGTACACAAAATGTTTGGTACACAGTATGGCATACTTTATAGAACCTATGGCTGAGGCATAGGGAATGACTTTCATTCTCTCTATATTTTTCTGCCGTGGTCTGGCTTTGGGTCTTACTCAACTTCACACCTTACAAGTCAGGCAAGAACTCCTTCTTTGACTGATACATTTTGAACTACTTCAAAATCTTATCAAGGTATGTACTTATCGAAAGTCTTATCAAGCGTCTTGATCTATCTCTATAGATCTTGATGCTCAATTTGTAAGCAGCTTCACCAAGGTCTTTCTTTGAAAAACTCCTTTCAAACACTCCTTTATGCTTTCCAGAAAATTCTACATCATTTCCGATCGACAATATGTCATTCACATATACTTATCAGAAAGGTTGTAGTGCTCCCACTCACTTCTTGTAAATACAGGCTTCACCGCAAGTCTGTATAAATCTATATGCTTTGATCAACTTATCAAAGCGTATATTCCAACTCCGAGATGCTTGCACCAGTCCATGGATGGATCGCTGGAGCTTGCACAATTTGCTAGCACCTTTAGGATAGACAAAACATTCTGGTTGCATCATATACAACTCTTCTTTAATAAATCCATTAAAGAACGCAGTTTCGTTATCCATTTGCCAGATTTCATAAAATGTGGCAATTGCTAACATGATTCGGACAGACTTAAGCATCGCTACGGGTGAGAAAATCTCATCGTAGTCAACACCTTGAACTTGTCGAAAACCTTTCGCAACAAGTCGAGCTTTGTAAACAGTAACATTACCATTTGCGTCGGTCTTCCTCTTGAAGATCCATTTATTTTCGATGGCCTGCCGATCATCGGGCAAGTCAACCAAAGTCCACACTTTGTTCTCATACATGGATCCCATCTCAGATTTCATGGCCTCAAGCCATTTTGCGGAATCTGGGCTCATCATCGCTTCCTCATAGTTCGTAGGTTCATCATGGTCTAGTAACATGACTTCCAGAACTGGGTTGCCGTACCACTCTGGTGCGGAACGAACTCTGGTTGATCTACGAAGTTCAGCAGAAACTTGATCTGAAGTTTCATGATCATCATCATTAGCTTCCTCACTAATTGGTGTAGGAATCACTGGAACGAGTTTCTGTGATGTACTACCTTCCAATTCGGGAGAAGGTACAATTACCTCATCAAGTTCTACTTTCCTCCCACTCACTTCTTTCGAGAGAAACTCCTTCTCTAGAAAGGATCCACTCTTAGCAACAAAGACCTTGCCTTAGGATCAGTGATAGAAGGTGTACCCAACAGTTTCTTTTTGGGTATCCTATGAAGATTTACTTCTCCGAATTGGGTTCGAGCTTATCATGTTGAAACTTTTTCACATAAGCATCGCAGTCCCAAACTTAAAGAAATGACAGCTTAGGTTTCTCGTCAAACCATAGTTCATACGGTGTCATCTCCACGGATTTAGATGGTGCCCTATTTAACATGAATGTAGCTGTCTCTAATGCATAACTCCAAAAGCGATAGTGGTAGATCGGTAAGAGACATCATCGATCGCACCATATCTAATAAAGTACGGTTATGACGTTCGGACACACCATTACACTGTGGTGTTCCAGGTGGTGTGAGTAGTGAAACTATTTCACATTGTTTTTATTGAAGGCCAAACTCGCTAACTCAAATATTTTACCTCTACGATCATATCGTAGAAACTCTTATTTTCTTGTTACGATGATTCTCCACTTCACTCTGAAATTCTTTGAACTT
The DNA here is from genome assembly GCA_902687465.1 of Secale cereale. Lineage (NCBI taxonomy): Eukaryota > Viridiplantae > Streptophyta > Magnoliopsida > Poales > Poaceae > Secale > Secale cereale. Next base: position 214,946,821 of record LR738715.1, read on the forward strand.
TTCAAATGTTTCAGACTTGTGCTTCATTAAGTAGATATACCCATATCTGCTCAAATCATCAGTGAAGGTCAGAAAATAACGATACCCGCCGCGAGCTTCAACACTCATTGGTCCACATACATCTATATGTATGATCTCCAACAAATCTGTTGCTCGCTCCACAGTTCCGGAGAATGGAGTTTTAGTCATCTTGCCCATGAGGCATGGTTCGCAAGCACCAAGTGATTCATAATCAAGTGATTCCAAAAGTCCATCACTATGGAGTTTCTTCATGCGCTTTACACCAATATGACCTAAACGGCAGTGCCACAAATAAGTTGCACTATCATTATTAACCTTGCATCTTTTGGCTTCAATATTATGAATATGTGTATCACCACGATCGAGATCCAACAAACCATTTTCATTGGGTGTATGACCATAGAAGGTTTTATTCATGTAAACAGAACAACAATTATTCTCTAACTTACATGAATAACCGTATTGCAATAAACATGATCAAATCATATTCATGCTGAACACCAAATAACACTTATTTAGGTTCAACACTAATCCCGAAAGTATAGGGAGTGTGTGATGATGATCATATCAATCTTGGAACTACTTCCAATACACATCGTCACTTCATCCTTTAACTAGTTTCTGTTCATTATGCAACTCCCATTTCGAGTTACTACACTTTAGCAACTGAACCAATATCAAATACCGAGGGGTTGCTATGAACACTAGTAAAATACACATCAATAATCTGTATATCAAATATACCTTTGTTCACTTTGCCATCCTTCTTATCCGCCAAATATCTAGGGCAGTTCCATTTCTAGTGACCATTTCCTTTGCAGTAGAAGCACTTAGTTTCAGGCTTGAGTTTTAGCTTTGGGTTTCTTCACGGGAGTGACAACTTGCTTGTCATTCTTCTTGAAGTTCCCCTTCTATCCCTTTGCCCTTTACTTGAAACAAGTGGTCTTGTTAACCATCAACACTTGATGCTTTTTCATGATTTCTACCTTCGCCGACTTCAGCATCGCGAAGAGCTCGGGAATTCCTTTCGTCATCCCTTGCATATTATAGTTCATCACGAAGTTCTACTAACTTGGTGATAGTGACTAGAGAACTTTGTCAATGACTATCTTATCTGGAAGATTAACTCCCACTTGATTCAAGTAATTGTAGTACCCAGACAATCTGAGCACATGCTCACTGGTTGAGCTATTCTCCTCCATCTTGTAGGGAAAGTATTGTGAGAAGTCTTATACCTCTCGACACGGGCATGCGTATGAAATACTAATTTCAACTCTTGGAACATCTTATATGCTCCGTGGCGTTCAAAACGTTTTTGAAGTCCCGGTTCTAAGCCGTAAAGCATGGTGCACTTAAACTATCAAGTAGTCATCATACCGAGCTTTTGTCAAAACGTTCATAACGTCTACATCTGCTCCTGCAATAGGTCTGTCACCTAGTGGTGCATCAAGGACATAATTCTCTGTGCAGCAATGAGGATAATCCTCAGATCACGGAACAATTCCGCATCATTGCTACTAACATCTTTCAACTTGGTTTTCTCTAGGAACATATGAAAAATTAAACGGGGAGCAACATCGCGAGCTATTGATCTACAACATAGATATGCTAATACTACCAGGACCAACTTCATGATAAATTAAAGTTCAATTTAATCATATTAATTTAAAGAACTCCCACTTAGATAGACATCCCTCCGGTCATCTAAATGATCACGTGATCCAAATCAACTAAACCATGTCCGATCATCATGTGAGATGGAGTAGTTTCAATGGTGAACATCTTATGTTGATCATATCTACTATATGATTCACGCTCGACCTTTCGGTCTCCAGTGTTCCGAGGCCATATCTGCATATGCTAGGCTCGTCAAGTTTAACCCGAGTATTCTGCGTGCGCAAAACTGGCTTACACCCGTTGTATTTGAACGTAGAGCTTATCACTCCCGATCATCACGTGGTGTCTCGGCACGACGAACTTTCGCAACGGTGCATACTCAGGGAGAACACTTATACCTTGAAATTTAGTAAGGGATCATCTTATAATGCTACCGTCGTTCTAAGCAAAATAAGAAGCATAATAAGATAAACATCACATGCAATCAAAATATGTGACATGATATGGCCATCATCATCTTATGCTTTTGATCTCCATCTCCAAAGCACCGTCATGATCACCTTCGTCACCGGCGCGACACCTTGATCTCCATCGTAGCATCGTTGTCGTCTCGCCAACTATTGCTTCTACGACTATCGCTACCGCTTAGTGATAAAGTAAAGCAATTACATGGCGATTGCATTTCATACAATAAAGCGACAACCATATGGCTCCTGCCAGTTGCCGATAACATTACAAAACATGATCATCTCATACAAAACCGTATAACTCATCATGTCTTGACCATATCACATCACAACATGCCCTGCAAAAACAAGTTAGACATCCTCTACTTTGTTGTTGCAAGTTTTACGTGGCTGCTACGGGCTCAGCAAGAACCGTTCTTACCTACGCATACAAAAACCACAACGATGTTTCGTCAAGTATGTGCTGTTTTAACCTTCACAAGGACCGGGCGTAGCCACACTTGTTTCAGCTAAAGTGAGAGAGACAGACACCCGCCAGTCACATTTAAGCAACGAGTGCTCGTAACGGTGAAACCAGTCTCGCGTAAGCGTACGCGTAATGTCGGTCCGGGCCGCTTCATCTCACAATACCGCCGAAGCAAAGTATGACATGCTGGTAAGCAGTATGACTAGTATCGCCCACAACTCATTGTGTTCTACTCATGCATATCATCTACGCATAGACCTGGCTCATGATGCCACTGTTGGGGAACGTAGTATTTAAAAATTTTCCTACGATCACGCAAGATCTATCTACTAGATGCATAGCAACGAGAGGGGAGAGTGTGTCTACGTACCCTCGTAGACCGGGAGCGGAAGCGTCAAGTGACGCGGTTGATGTTGTCGAACTTCTTCGCGATCCAACCGATCAAGCACCGAACGTACGTCACCTCCGCGTTCAGCACACGTTCAGCTTGATGACGTCCCACGAGCTCTTGATCCAGTTGAGCTTCACGGGAGAGTTACGTCAGCACGACGGCGTGGTGACGGATATGATGTATCTACCGGCGCAGGGCTTCGCCTAAGCACTGCAACGGTATGACCGAGGTGTGTTTATGTGGAGGGGGGCACCGCACACGGCTAAAAAAAATCAACTTGTGTGTCCTAGGGTACCCCCTGCCCCCGTATATAAAGGAGCAAGGGAGAGGCCGGCCCTAGAGGGGGCGCGCCAAGTGTGGGGAGTCCTACTAGGACTCCCAAGTCCTAGTAGGATTCCCCTTTCCTTTCCGGAGTAGGAGAGAAGGAAAGAGGGGGAGAGGGAGAAGGAAAAGGGGGCTGCACCCCTTGTCCAATTCGGACCAGAAGGGGGCCACGCGCCTCCTTCCTTTTGGCCTCTCTCCTCTATTCCCGTAACTCCCCGGTACTCCGAAAATACCCGAATCACCCGGAACCTTTCCGATGTCCGAATATAGTCGTCCAATATATCGATTTTTACGTCTCGACCATTTCGAGACTCCTCGTCATGTCCCCGATCTCATCCGGGACTCCGAACTCCTTCGGTACATCAAAACTCATAAACTCATAATAAAATTGTCATCGAAACCTTAAGCGTGCGGACCCTACGGGTTCGAGAACTATGTAGACATGACCGAGACACGTCTCCGGTCAATAACCAATAGCGGAACCTGGATGCTCATATTGGCTCCCACATATTCTACGAAGATCTTTATCGGTCAAACCGCATAACAACATACGTTGTTCCCTTTGTCATCGGTATGTTACTAGCCCGAGATTCGATCGTCGGTATCTCAATACCTAGTTCAATCTCGTTACCGGCAAGTCTCTTTACTCGTTCCATAATACATCATCCCGCAACTAACTCATTAGCTGCAATGCTTGCAAGGCTTATAGTGATGTGCATTACCGAGTGGGCCCAGAGATACCTCTCCGACAATCGGAGTGACAAATCCTAATCTCGAAATACGCCAACCCAACAAGTACCTTTGGAGACACCTGTAGAGTACCTTTATAATCACCCAGTTACGTTGTGACGTTTGGTAGCACACAAAGTGTTCCTCCGGTATTCGGGAGTTGCATAATCTCATAGTAATAGGAACATGTATAAGTCATGAAGAAAGCAATAGCAATAAAACTAAACGATCAAGTTGCTAAGCTAACGGATGGGTCTTGTCCATCACATCATTCTCCTAATGATGTGACCCCGTTGATCAAATGACAACTCATGTCTATGGCTAGGAAACATAACCATCATTGATCAATGAGCTAGTCTAGTAGAGGCATACTAGGGACACTCTGTTTTGTCTATGTATTCACACATGTACTAAGTTTCCAGTTAATACAATTCTAGCATGAATAATAAACATTTATCATGATATAAGGAAATAAATAATAACTTTATTATTGCCTCTAGGGCATATTTCCTTCATTACGGATGGCTGAGTCAGCTTGAGCACAAAGATCCCTGGTTCCATAGGCAACTTTAGTGCGGCGCACTTCGACAAGCCATCCGCGATGTCGTTCTGAGCTCTTGGAACATGCTCCATCTGTAGGCCGTCGAAGTGTTGTTCAAGCTTTCTCACCTCGTCGACGTAAGCTTCCATCAACGGGCTCTGATAGTTCTTGTTCACTTGGCGGATGACAAGCTGCGAGTCACCCCTTACAATCAGCTTCTTGATCCCAAGGTCTGCTGCGATCCTGAGACCGGCAAGCAAACCTTCATACTCTGCAGTATTGTTCGTTGCTTGCTCCTTGGGAAAGTGCATCTGGACGACGTACTTGAGGTGCTCTCCGGTGGGTGCGACAAGCAGCACGTCGGCACCGGCGCCTTGCAGCGAGAAGGCACCATCAAAGTACATTATCCACTCTTTGCTCGCTTCCTTGATGGGGATGCTCGTCTCTGGGATTTCTTCGTCTGGTGTTGGCGTCCACTCCGCTATAAACTCTGCCAATGCTCTGCTTTGGATAGTTGAAGTGCTTTCAAACTTGAGGCCAAAGCTTGACAGTTCTAGTGCCCACTCGACAATCCTGCCTGTTGCTTCTGGATTTTGCAGTATCCTCTTTAGCGGAAAGCGAGTGACAACTGTTATCTCATGTGCTTGGAAGTAATGGCGCAGCTTTCTCGAGGCCATAAGAAGGCCGAAAAGCAGCTTCTGCACACCAGAGTACCTTGATCTTGCCCTCTGCAGAAGGGAGCTGACAAAGTAAACTAGGCGCTACACCATCTTCTTCCGTATCTCCCCTTGCATCTGCGCAGATCCGTCCTTGTCGGGACCAGAGCTTGTCGGGGAAGCCCCCTGCTTGTCGTTGGATATGCTTGCCGCAGTTGCTGGCTCATCGTCTGCCTCCCTCTCCGCTACTAACGCAACACTAACCACTTGATTGGTTGCCGCTAGGTATAGCAGTAACTTCTCTTGTGGTTTAGGTGCGACAAGTATTGGAGTGGAGGACGGGTACCCCTTCAAGTCTTGCAGCGCAGCCTCCGCTTCCGGAGTCCATTTCATTGGACCTGCCTTTTTCAAAATTTTGTAAAACGGCAGGGCATGCTCAGCTGACTTAGAGATAAACCTGCTAAGAGCAGCCACGCAACCGGCAAGTCTTCGTACATCCTTGACGCGCTTGGGTGCTTCGATCTGCTCGATGGCTTTGATTTTGTCGGGATTGGCTTCAATCCCCCTCTGAGACACAAAGAACCCGAGAAGCTTGCCGGAAGGGACTCCAAACACACACTTCTCGGGGTTGAGCTTGAGCTGGATTTTGCGCAGATTTGCAAAGGTCTCATCTAAATCTTGAACTAGGGTAGCCCTGTCCTTGCTCTTGACCACTATGTCATCCATGTAAGCTTCTACATTTCTGTGAATCTGTGGCTCAAAAGCTGTATGGACCACCCTTGCAAATGTTGAACCAGCATTCTTCAATCCGAAAGGCATGCGTATGAAGCAGTAAGTGCCACATGGAGTAATGAATGCGGTCTTCTCCTCATCTTCTTCTGCCATGAAGATCTGATGGTATCCTGAGTATGCATCAAGAAATGAAAGCAAATCACATCCGGCCGTGGAGTCAACAATCTGGTCAATGCGCGGCAAGGGAAATGGGTCTTTGGGACAAGCCTTATTCACATCAGTGAAATCGATACAAAGCCTCCATTTCCCGTTTGCCTTACGCCCGACTACAGGATTGGCCATCCACGTTGGATGGAGCACTCCTCTGACAAGGCCTGCTGCTTCCAACTTCTTGATTTCTTCTGCGATGAATTCTTGGCGCTCCACTGCTTGTTTCCTAACTTTTTGCTTGACGGGCCGCGCGTGAGGACAAACGGCAAGCTTGTGCTCAATCACTTTCCTGGGAACACCGGGGATGTCAGACGGTTTCCATGCAAACACGTCGACATTCGCCCGCAGGAAAGAAACGAGCGCGCTTTCCTATTTAGGATCAAGCGTGGCACTGATGGTGAAGGTACCACCAGTGCCGTCCTCCTTGGCGGACACCTTCTTGGTTTCTGCCGGAGCTGCCATCGTCTTCTTACTCTTGCCGGTGGAGCTCGATGGTGCGTCCTCAACGGCAGCGCAGCACTCCGAAGAGGTGCGTTTGCCGGAGTGGGCCCTAGAGCTCTTGTCGGACTTGGTCTTCTTCCCTTCGGGAGCTTCAGCGGCAAGTGTTCGTCGCTCTGTTGCGGCTGCTGCATCCCGTTAAATCTTGTCGGCACAGATAAGGGCATCCTTCTTGTCGCCAGGGACAGAGATGACGCTTATCGAGCCTGGCATCTTGAGCATGTTGTAGGCGTAGTGAGAGGCTGCCATGAACTTGGCAAGCGCTGGACGGCCAAGTATCCCATTGTAAGGCAATGGGAAATCGGCAACGTCGAACGTGACCCTCTCAGTCCTGAAGTTCAGCTCGCCGCCAAATGTTACTGACAACGTGATCTTCCCCTTCGGCTTGCTCCTTCCCGGGTTGATTCCTTGGAAAGTGCCGGTTTCTTCGAGCTCGCTGTCGGGAATCTGGAGTTTCTGGATCACAGTGGAGGAGATCAGGTTCAAGCCGGCCCCGTCGTCAACTAACATCTTAGTGACCTTGAGGTTGCGGATAGTTGGTGAAACCAACATCGGCAAGCACCCGACCGCAGTTGTGCGATCAGGGTGGTCCTCAATGTCAAAGACGATAGGCGTGCTGGACCATTTCAGAAGTTTGCGCGATTCGACAGGTGGTTCTGCTGCATTGACTTCCCGCACCCACTGTTTGAGTTGGCGGTGTGAAGTATGTAGAGAAGCTCCGCCGTCAATGCACAAAACCTCTGTAGCTTTCTGAAACTCCTGCTCACTGGTCTCTCCATCATCCATATCTTCATCGTCGTCATCATCTTCGTCCTTGTCGCGGCCGCGGGGAGGTCTGTCTCCTTGCCGATGCTTGGCCTTGCCACGGCGTCCTCCCCGGCCGTTGAATGGCCGCTTCTTGCCGGATCCTTCGCCACCTCCTTCGGCCTTTTCCTTGTCGCGCCGCTCGTACTCAGCCTTCTGCTATTCGACGAGCAGCTCGACCCTCTTGCAGTTCTGGAGATCATGGCCCTTGGTGCGGTGGATCTTGCAGTACTTCTTGTCGGTGCCGTCCTACTTGTCGGCGGCCGCCATAGCCTGGCAGTTGGTGCATGTGGCAGTCTCCTTGCCGGAGCTACCAACTTGGGCTTTCTTGGCGCCAGCCTCCTTGCCGGACTGCTCAACGACTAGCACTTCCTTGTTCTTCTTCTTTCTGTTGTTCCGCCGCCGGCTTTTCTTTGCCTGGGCGGCATCCTCGCTGTCAGATCCTCCGGCTCCTGTATCCTCTCCGGGGAGTTTCCTCCCCTCTTCAGCACGTGCACACTTGTCGGCCAGGGCGTATAGCTCACTGACGTCCCTGATCTTGCACATCGCCATCTCCTCCCTCATCCTGCGGTTTCGCACGTTCTGATGGAACACACTGATAACCGCGGCAGGGTGGACGTCCGGGATGTTGTGCTGCACGTGGCTGAATCTCTGGATATACTTGCGCAGAGGTTCTCCTTCCTTCTGGGCAAGCCGGTGAAGGTCACTCTCCTGGTCATGAGGCTTGTGGCTGCCTGTGAAGGCGCCGACAAACTGATGGCACAGGTCGGCCCAAGAAGAAATGGAGTTGTCCGGCAAGTGCATGAGCCAGGACCTGACGTTGGGTTTGAGTACCAGAGGGAAGTAGTTGGCAAGGATCTTGTCGTCTCGCCCCCCGGCAGCCTGCACCGCAAAGGTGTAGATGCTGAGGAACTCCGATGGGTGCGTCTTGCCATCGTACTTCTCCGGCACGTCTGGCTTAAAGTTTTTCATGCTGGGCCACTGGACTTGCCGCAGCTCACGAGTGAACGCAGGACAACCTACTGCGTACGGTAAGTCACCTGGTCCCCCTGGCGCTTGCATGTCGACAGTGGGCCCAGCGCGCTGGTCTGACTGACGCCGCGCTTCTCTTCGGCGCTCGATGCGAGTATGAGCGTCTTCTTGTTGGCGATCTTGAAGAACTTGGCGCTGATCATGACGAGCTCGCGGATCCGACGACGCGTTGGAGTCGCTGTCGAGGTTGACCGGGCGAGTCGGCGATCTTGGCCTTCGGGGCGGAGAGTGCACGGTAGTTGCACCCCCACCGGTCTTGTCGCCATCGGCCCGCGCCTGGCTGACTTGCCGCGGCCGCGATGTGCTTGGCTGCTGCGGAGTGTCGCCGTTGGCGAAGGCGATGAGACTCTGAATGGTGGCCCTCCAGTCGTCGGCCTTGTCTGCCGCTGGAGGGAAGTCTAGGAGCAGTTGAGCTCGAGCTAGAGCTTATGCTGGAGTGGCGGGTAGCGATGGAGAACAGTGCGAGGAGCGGGATATTCTCGGACTTCTAACTACGTTAGAAGGAGCAGCATCCCGTCTTGGCAACCGCGCTTTGCTCGTCCCAGCATGTTGGCATGTATGCTGGTCTTGAGCGTCTCGAGATCCGCCAGCTTGACCTTGGCCCAGCAAGCGTATGGTACCTTGAGTACCACGACGCTGTCGGTCCCGCGGCTCCTGAGAGGGGCGCGGTGCATGCATGGACGTGGAGGTCTTGGAGTGCGCCCGGTCGTCGTGAGAGCCGGTTGCGCCGCCGATGGGTAGCGCAGCCTTGTCCTTGGACCTGGCGGCACCGTGAGTTCCCTCGTCGGCGTCCTTTCTTCCGCCGGCGTCTACCCCACCAGCCGTTGGCTCCGGCGGTGGCGGGATCGACGCGGACGGGCCTGCTGCCTCCGAAGCCTTCTTCTTCGGCGGCATGTTGATGGAGTCGATGAAGTTGATGAAGTTGATGAAGATCTAGCTCGTGTGGACGCCGGATCGGGTTCACACAACCTCGACGCACCCCCTACCAGGCGCGCCAAAGATGTTGGGGAAACTGATCGCCCACGAACACCTATGGGACCGGATCCCCTTTTTGGTACGGCAGGGGGCGGAGGATGCACAAAGAGCGGATCGAGGTGAGCACACGAGCAGTTTACCCAGGTTCGGGCCGCACGGATGCGTAAAACCCTACTCCTGCTTTGGTTTGTATTGTGTTCTTGCTCGGGAGCGAGGAGAGCTACAGCACCCTCTAACCGCTAACAAGACCGAGCGTGGGAATGATCGATGTTCGGAACCCCTTCTACGTTGCGCATGGGCCTCCTTTTACAGGTCAAAGGGGTCACCGACAGGTGGCAACACAGATGAGGGTAAAAATGTAAAAAGGGTGGTAGTTGGAACAGTGTTCCATACCTAACCATGACGGCAGGGGACAAGAGCATTAAATGCCCGTCGCCGTCGCCCAAACAGTGCAAAAAGTGGCCGTCAGGGGCGCCACCGTCCGCCACGACGGTAGCCTTGTCATCGCTGCTTGCCACCGTGTACCCCAGGCTGCATAGCCTTCCGCCACGTGCATCTGGGATGGTCCCAGAGCGACACGTGGGTGGATGCGCTAGAGCGCGGGTACTGAGTGGAAGCCTGCCGCGGCAAACGCCTTGCTGCGGTCGCTATCTTGTCGCTTCCGGGAGCTTGTCGCTCACCGGGCCTTGCCGGGACACGTGGCGCGTCGCGGCAAGTTCCTTGAAATGCCTTGATTGGCCTTCCCAGCAAGCTCCTCTTGCCAGGGTCTTGTGCCTTGAGTGGTTTTGTGCCTTGAGTGGCCTTCCCGGCAAGCTCCTCTTTCCGGGGTCTTGTCTTCTGGACTTGGATACTTTGTTCTTGAATGGCTCCAAGGGAACCACGGAGGATCTTGGCGGTCGCCTGGCAAGCCTTGCCGCGGGACGCTGCAACTGCCCGTGCGCAAGTTCGGGATACTAAGGTACCCCTACTTTAGTACACCGACACCTTCGTAAGGGAACCATAAGCCGGGGTTTGATGCCTCTCAAGATCTCTTGATTGGCTCTCTCAGCTTGACCATTAGATTGGGGGTGAGCCACTGAAGATACGTCAAGTCGGATGTGCTCTCGTTGACAAAATTCTTTCGTAGCCCCCTTGGACAAATTAGTGCCATTATCAGTTATAACACTGTGTGGAAAGCCAAACCAGAAAATCACCTTCTTGATGAACTGAACCGCCGTTGCCGCATCACACTTGCTGACTGGCTCTGCCTCGACCCACTTGGTAAACTTCTCAACCGCCACCAGAAGGTGGGTCTTCTTATATGGAGATCTCTTAAAGGGCCCAACCATATCTAGCCCCCAAGTCGTGAACGGCCAAGTAATTGGAATCATCCTCAATTCTTGAGCCGGTACATGAGCACGCCTTGAGAATTTCTGACAGGCATCACACTTTATGACCAAGTCCACCGCATCAGCATGAGCCGTCAGCCAATAGAATCCGTGACGAAAAGCTTTAGCTACCAAGGATTTTGAACCGGCGTGGTGACCAGAATCTCCTTCGTGGATTTCTCGTAGAATCTCACAGCCTTCACCCAGAGACACGCAACGCTGAAATGCCCCCATTACACTGCAATGATGCAGTTCTCCGTTGACAATAGTCATTGACTTGGACCGCCGGATTATCTGCCTGGCAAAGATTTCATCCTCTGGTAACTCGCCTCAGTTCATATACGCCAAGTATGGGACTGTCCAATCCGTGATAGCATGAAGCGCCGCTACCAACTGAGCCTCTGGATCAGGAACAACCAAGTCCTCTTTTGAAGGTAATGTGACCAACGGATTATGCATAACGTCCAGAAAAACATTATGTGGAACCGGTTTACGTTGGGAACCCAGACGGCTTAATGCGTCCTCCGCTTCATTCATTCGCCGGTCCACATGTTCCACTTGATAACCCTTGAAGTGCCCACCAACAATATCCACCTCTCGACGATATGCTGCCATGAGTGGGTCCTTGGAATCCCAAGTACCAGATACTTGTTGGGCCACCAGGTCCCAATCACCAAAGCATTTAACCCGGCTTAAATTCATCTCCTTAGCCATTCGAAGACCGTGGAGGAGAGCCTTATATTCAACTGCATTGTTCGTGCCAGGGAAGATTAAACGGAGAACATAACAAAATTTATCACCTCGTGGGGAAGTTAATATGACTGCAGCCCCCGAGCCCTCCAATTGCCTGGATCCATCAAAGTGAATAGTCTAGTACGTGTGATCCGGTTTTTCTTTCAGCGCCTGTAACTCCATCCAATCATTGATGAAATCCACAAGTTCTTGGGATTTGATTGCAGTAAGGGGCACATATTTTAGCCCGTGAGGACCAAGATCAATGGCCCACTTGGCAACCCCGGCCAATTGCTTCTCTGTTGGATTATATCTCCTAGAGGGGCAGAGCTGACCACAGTAATGGGATGACCCTGAAAGTATTGCTTAAGCTTCCGGCTTGCCATGAAGACGCCGTATACTAGTTTCTGCCAATGCAGATATCTCTGTTTAGATTCAATGAGCGCCTCGCTGATGTAGTAAACCGGCTATTGAACCAGATATTCCTTCCCAGCTTCCTTGCGCTCCACTACAATGGCGACACTGACTGCTCGGGCATTAGCGGCCACATATAGTAACAGTGGCTCATTATCAACCGGAGCAGCAAGGACAGGCGGCTCTGCCAACTGTTTGTTCAAGTCCTCGAACGCAGCATTAGCAGCATCATTCCAGACAAAGTGGTCTGTTTTTTTCATCATCTGGTAGAGCGGGATGGCCTTCTCCCCCAATCGACTGATAAACCGGCTCAGTGCCGCAATGTGGCCTGCCAGACGTTGAACATCATTGATACACGCCGGTTTAGCCAAGGACATAATAGCTTTGATCTTCTCTGGATTAGCTTCAATTCCCCTGTTCGATACTAGGAACCCCAGGAGCTTGCCAGCCGGTACACCAAAAACGCACTTTGCCGGATTGAGCATCATCTTATAAACCCGGAGATTATCAAAAGTTTTTTTCAAGTCATCTATCAACGTCTCTTTCTTTCTGGATGTTACCACAATATCATCCACATATGCATGAACATTATGCCTGATCTGTTTATGAAGACAATTATGTACGCAACGTTGATAAGTCGCCTGGGCATTCCTGAGACCAAAGGGCATAGATACATAGCAGAAGGCTCCAAAGGGAGTTATAAAAGAGTCTTCTCCTGGTCCTTAACTGCCATCTTGATCTGATGATAGCCAGAATATGCATCAAGAAAACGTAAGTGCTCACAACCTGTCGTAGCATCAATGATTTGATCAATACGGGTGAGAGCAAAAGGATCAGCCCGGCAAGCCTTGTTCAGATCTGTGTAATTAACACACATACCCCAAGTGCCATTCTTTTTTAGCACTAGCACCGGATTAGCCAACCACTCAGGATGAAACACTTCAACGATAAACCCAGCCGCCAAGAGCCTGGCTACCTCTTCACCAATAGCCTTGCGGCTTTCCTCATTGAAGCGGCGGAGAAACTGTTTGACCGGTTTGAACTTGGGATCAACGTTAAGAGTGTGATCAGCGAGTTCTCTTGGTACACGTGGCATGTCAGAAGGTTTCCATCCAAAGATGTCCCGGTTCTCACGGATGAACTCGATGAGCACGCTTTCCTATTTCGGATCCAGGTTAGCGCTGATGCTAAACTGCTTGGACGAATCGCCAGGAATGAAATCAACTAGCTTGATCTCATCAGCCGATTTAAACTTCAAGGACGAATCATGCTCTGTAGTTGGTTTCTTCAACGGAGACATATCCGCCGGATCAGCATTGTCTTTGTAGAATTTTAACTCCTCGGTTGCACAAACCGCCTCGGCATAGGTCGTATCACCTTCCTCACACCCCAAAGCAATTTTACGGCTCCCATGTACCGTGATAGTCCCTTTATGACCCGGCATCTTGAGCTGCAGATAAACGTAACAGGGCCTCGCCATGAACTTAGCATAAACTGGCCGCCCAAACAGGGCATGATACGGGTTCTTGATTTTTACCACTTCAAAGGTCAAAGTCTCTGACCTTGAGTCTCGCTCATCTCCAAAGGTAACCTACAGATCTATCTTACCGACCGGATACGCCGACTTTCCAGGTACCACGCTATGGAAAATAGTGTTGGACGATCTGAGTTTCTTGTCTGTCAGCCCCATGTGACAGAAGGTTTCATAATACAGGATGTTGATGCCGCTTCCTCCGTCCATGAGTACTTTAGTGAACTTATACCCCCCAACCCGAGGTGCCACCACTAGTGCCAGCTGACCTGGATTATCAACCCGGGGCGGATAATCCTCACGACTCCATACAATGGGCTGCTTCGACCAGCGTAAATAACGAGGTACTGCCGGTACAATGGAGTGTACCGCCGTCTTGTAAACCTTCTGATCACGCTTACACAAGCTAGTGGTGAAGACATGATACTGCCCACTACTCAACCGCTTTGGGTTGCTCTGATACCCTGACTGCTGATGTTGATGATTCCCCTGGTGATTGTAACCAACTTGGTTTCCCTGATTGTTGTGCCCATTCTGATTTCCATGTCCATTCTGATTGCCTTGAAATCCTGAGCCAGAACCACTACCTTGGTAACCCGGCCCATGGAACCCAGGGCCTGAACCGCCTGGCGGACCATGATCATACTGGAACCGATCCAAATTTTTGAACTCCCGCATAATAAAGCAGTCCTTCCAGAGGTGTCTGGCTGGTTTTCCTTCGTACCGTGCCTAGGGCAAGGCAGATTCAACTGGCGCTCCAGATTAATGTTTGATCCTCCGCTTCGTGGGGGCAGCCTACCCTAACGACGCTGACCATGATTCTGCGTACTGTTGTTAGCCACGAAATCTTAATTATTATCCGCTTTACGCTTACCGTTGTACCCATGATTTGCCGAATTAGACTGTGGCGCTTTACCATTCTTCTTTCCCTTTCCTGACTTCTCGTTGTCAGGCTCTAGATATTTGGCACTATCAGAATCGGCGTATTTCACCAGAGCCACCATAAGTGTTCCCGTGTTATCGCAGTGACGTTTGAGCCATCCCAACTTCAGTTTCAGAGGTTCGAATCGGCAATTGCCTTCCAATGTCAAGACCCGCCGTGCCCGGATTGATGCGTTCTGATGAATGCAGGATCTTGGAAACCCAACGCACCCAATGACTTGTTGATTCGTTCTCCCCTTGGACACAGGAAGCTAAGTCCACAATTAACATGTCTGCTTGCATGTATCTTTGAAATTATTAATAAACCGGCGCCTTAACTCGGTCCATGATCCGATGGAATTAGCCGGTAAACTTTTCAACCAAGTAGGAGTCGTTCCTTCCAGCATCATGGTGAAGTACTTAGCACATGCTGCATCGTCCACATCCAGCATCTCCATCGCCATCCCGTAACTCTCTACCCATGGTTCAGGGGATAGATCAGCAGTATAGTTGGGCACCTTTCGTGGTCCTTTGAAATCTTTAGGCTGCCGCACATTACGTAAAGCGGGGGTGAGACACGGCACTCCCAAAGAATTGGAAGAAACTCCTGGTTCTACCGTAGTAGTTGGATGAACCGGGGTAGGCCGACGGGCTGTATATTGTGCTGCTAACTCGGCCTCTCGACACTGTCTACCCTGTTCTACTACATCCTGAGCATTTGCACCTCCACCAGCCGGGTTATCCCTCCGAGGTGGGTTACGATTCCGCGCACTACTTGATACGACCGGTTCATCCATATGCCTGCTATAACTCCGGCTTGGGCGGGGGGTGGAATGATTTCGCTCGCGGCTGTGAGAGTAAGCCTGCTGCTGAGTCAAAGCCGTCTCTCGGAACTCCATAGCTCGTCATGCCTCCACTGCTATAGGGGATTCTCCTTCAATGGGGAGGGCCGCCAATCATGAAGCGGCTGCGACTATGTTATCCAACGGGTTGGAGTATTGACCGGGAGGCGTTGGCGTGCGCTGTGATGGAATGATCTGACGAGATGGGTCCATTACGTGCGGCTGGACCGACGCCCCCGTTCTAGGCACCTCTGCCCGGTTTACCACTGGCTGATTGCTGGTTCCCGCTCCTGGCATATTAAAGAGATTCCTGGCCTCATAAACCGGAGGCAGGCGAGACTGGCGCCTTCTCCTCATTACATCATTTGACGTGTTTTGATCCAACAGGAGCCGATAAGCCTGAGCATCCAACTCAGCTTGCCTTGCAGCCATCCTAGTGTTTTCAGTGGCCAGGTCCACCTTGGCTTGATCTATCTGACCCCTTACTTTAGCAACTTCTGCGTGGTGCTGCTCCTTATCAGCCTGGCTGACCTCCATGTTCAACAGTGCTGCCAAAGTGTCGAATAAAGCGGACAGGACTTGAGCCGGCGGTTGCACAGGGCCTCCTACCCCAGCCGCCGCTGCCGTCACCAGACTAGACGTTAATGCTGCCGCAGTCGAAGATTGTTGCATAGACTGTGATCCGGCCATGAAGACCGCAACCTGGCTTGACGGATCAAGGGTGTCCGGAATACTGTCGCCATCGGAACAGCCCCCAGACCGGCCATCCTGCAATAGGTATAACGACTCGGTCTCTCCGGTAGATGACTCGTCGCCGCAATAAACAACAGTCTCACCACCAGATTCCGATCTATCCTCTGCTTCCGCTCCGTGGACAACTCCCACAAAGACACGCTTCATGGCAGGCCAAACCCGAGCTGGTCTCGCACGCTGAGCTGACTCGACGATGTTGGAGCAGATGTTCGGCTCAGGGCCCGGTTCACCGATCTTGCCGATGAAAACGTGGATGCTGCCGAATGGGACCCGGTAACCGTACTCGATGGAATCGGCCTCGGGGCCCCAGCCCGCGTCATCGATGTAGATCTTGCCGCGACGACTCTTAGTCATCCGTCCTACTGCATAGCCCTTGAGTCCTTCAAAGTTGCCCTCTAAGAACTCGAAACCATCGTGCGATAGCTCCACGGTGGGCGCCAGCTGTCGTGGTTTTGTCACGGCAGATGTCCTAGCATGAGGACTTAGTCTTGGAGCCATCGCTATGGGTTAGCTTAAAGGGATTAAACCGGACAAAGGACACAAGGGATTTTATACTAGTCCAGCCCCTTCGACGAAGGTAAAAGCCCATGTCTAGTTGTTGTGGTATTGCTAGGGTTTCGATGACCAGGGAGCGAATCCACTTTGCCTGTGTCTCGAGTTGTGTTTCGTTGTCCTTGAACCGCCGCCGGGTCGTCCCTTTATATACACAGGATGACACTCGACCCGGCTTACAGAATCCTGAGGCCGGCTCATAAACGGGCCCGGCTCAGTCTCTATCTTTCCTATCTTACAATATAAGCTACACGCCGTATGGCGGTTTACATTCACGGGCCTTAACATCTTTTTGGCCCTGGGCTTTTTAACTTTCTATATTAAAACGCCATAATCTATATCTTGCTGGGCTTCAGTAGAAGTAATTCTTCATAGGACTAAACCGGCCCCTCCTGGGCGGTTTATACCTGATAGTTATATCTTGACAAATCACATCTCGGTGAGACCGAGATCCCTTTCGGTGGGACCGAAGTGATTAGGGTTTTGTGGCAATAGCTATGTCAAATGAACTCGGTGGTGCCAGATAGAAATTTTCGGTGGGGCTGAGTTTGACTTTTGGTTTAGGACATATGTGGATGTGAGAAAGTGGTTGAGGGTTTTGGAGCATATTACTAAGCACTTTGAGCAAGAAACCCATTAAGCAACACCTCATCCCCTTTTAATAGTATTGGCTTTCCTATGGACTCAATGTGATCTTGGATCACTAAAATATAAAATGTAGAGTCTTGAGCTTGAGGCAATATGTGTCCTTAGCATTTTGAGCGGTCCACATTCCTAATCCATGCCATGCCAATCATTGAAATTTATGAAATGATCATCTTGAAATAGCATTAGTTCAATGAGCTATATGTTGTTAGGAATTACCAAAACCACCCAGGGATAGTTGCACTTTCAGCGACCCACCTTGAGCGCTGGAAGGAGCACTGGGTCACTGAGGAGGGGGCCGACGGCGAGCGGTAGATGCAATATGAGGAAATGTTACGCTGTGACGAGGAGGCTCTCGGCTTGAGGAGGAGGAGGAGCGCGCCCGCCTCGCCGCTATGCCACCATCGCAGCACGCCGGACGAGGTTGCCCTGGCAGCCTATCAAGCCATGTTCAGTTGGGCTGGGCCTCCCTCCATCTTCATGGACCTCACCGGCAGCGAGGAATACGACAAGGGCAAGGGCAAGGCGGTCTAGGGTAGCGTGCGGGCATTTATTTATTTAAAGCTTTAATTTGTTTAGTTATGTTTAAGTGGACTTTGGCCAACGTCTGACCAGCCATTTATGTTTAATTATGATTGTGCCTCAGTTTCTGCCAAGTCGTCATAAATGGGTCGGCCTTCGTTGGGCGCAACTGCCAACCCAAATGAAAAACTGGACGTGCACATCCGCCTGCCGACCC
This sequence comes from Secale cereale, assembly GCA_902687465.1. Classification (NCBI taxonomy): domain Eukaryota; kingdom Viridiplantae; phylum Streptophyta; class Magnoliopsida; order Poales; family Poaceae; genus Secale; species Secale cereale. Next base: position 214,964,780 of record LR738715.1, read on the forward strand.
AAACGAACGAAAAGCGGACAAAGTGCGCGTCCGTTTGGGTCGCCCCGTTGGAGTTGCTCTAACTGCATTTAACATCTTATATACGTGGCTAAATAAAGGAAAACGTTTGCAGCGGCCGCGAGCCACACTGGCATCGTGCGCCCACACAATCGGTGCCCCACAGAAGACGTGTGTTTTTGGTGGGCCCACACGGACCGCCACTCTCCCTCCCTTATCTTTTTCACAACCGCACGCCCGTCGTTCCATACCTCCAACTACATCCCTCCCCACACCTTGTTTCTTTTCCCTTTCTCTGCGCTATCACAAACCGCCACAAAGCACACTGATCGGCGGTGGTTCCTTCGTGTGAAAGACCTTCCCCGACATGTTGAAATCACAAAATGAGCAGCGGCGTGCTGGAACCATGGTGGAAATTGTTGGATCAGGTTAGTGAGAAAGTTGGAACCAAGCCCACGAGATGTCGCAACGGTGCTACGACATGAGGCACCCCCGGACATGGATTCTTTACTAGAACTATGGGTGCAATTGTTGAACGAGCTACCATGTAAGTTGGAACCAGCAAGGATTTTTGCTGCATATGTTGTCTGTTTTTGCTGGAAACTAGCACTTTTTTATTTTTGCTACTACCGGCTAGTGTTTTGCTGGAACCTGCAGCCATTTTTGGTACTACTATTTTTTGGTTTTGCTGGGATAGTGCCATTTTTGTTGGAACTAGTGTCTTTTTTTGCTGGAACCAGTGTTTTTTTTGCTATCACCGGCTTGGCTGGTGAGCGATGTCATCATTGCATTAATGCTGCAGCCGGAGGTTTGGCAACACCGTCAAGGATAGACGTTTTGCAGGCAGTGCCAGAGAGGGGGCGCCATGGATGCAACATGAGGGCAGGTAACAAAAAAGTTGTTGCGGGTTAATGATCTCCTTTTTCTGATTTGACGGTGATGAGCATCGGGTGCAAGCTTCAACAATGAGTAAAACAAGCGAGACCAAACGAGGTAGGGGATGCGCGTTGCGGAAGGCAGGGGAGGGGGAGAGGGACAACCGCATTGTTTTTCCACGTGTTATGTTCCTAGACATAGAGTCGCGTGAGGTGAGGAAGACGATGGCTTCCATCAAATGGCTATCCATGTGAAGGTCCCATGGCTGTGTGGCGACCGGCCAAATTTTGGGTCGGCCGACCGACGCCTAGTGGTCGCCAAAATAAAAATGCCTCTAAGAACGCTGGTTTGAGACAAGTGCAACTCCAAAAACTCTCCAATCTCTATAATAACCGTCGTTTACGGTAACTTAGAGAAAAAAACTCTCCAACAGTTTCCGTATAGTGTCTGTAACTTTAGAGGATCTCGTAAAATTGCCTTTTGGCTCCCCGCAAGTTTACGAGAAAATTATCTGCTTGTATCTTTTTGGCGGGCTAGTAACCTCCTAAAACTTCACCGCTGCTTGCTAGAACCTCGCCGGAACGATGCCGCCACACCGCCTTGCGCCAGTGTACACCGCACCGCCCGCTGTCACGTGTCACCGACTAGTGGGTCCTAGGCAATTATATTTTTTCATTTAAAATAAAATATAATAAATTTCCAGAAAGAATTTTAGGTGAGGTGAGAAAAGTTGCTCTCATACAACTTCCCCTAACTTTTACAAGAGGCCAAAAAACATGTTTTCCGGGAAGATTTTTAAGTGGGCTGTTGGAGTTACTCTGACTCCCAAAATTTCCAGACTTAGTGAAGGATGACCAATTTCTTTCTCTCTATCTCCTTACAAATGATTCACAGAGCCCAATAATGCGCTTCTACCTCTACAATGGTGAAATAAAATTCGTTGTCAAACAAACCAAAAATTCCTCTCTTGTGCCCAAGTTCAAGTTGCTTCCTCAACACTGATCTCCTATTCATTAATAGTGTGCTTAGTTCACGTGCATCTCTGTATCAGCATCGACCTTCTCGTTGAAGTGCTCCCTTCGGTATTCTGTCACCAAGAACGAGAATGCAAATGCAGGTATGTACCTTATTATCCATATGGTGGGAGTTTTCACGAATGCGACCCCCACGCCTACTCCCATGGACGCTCATGGGAGAAACCCTAGCCGCCACCACTACCTTCTCCTACTCCTCCTTGCCTCACCGCCGTTGGAGGGCGGCCCCGGCAAATCCTGGGCCGGCCCCAAGGAAAGCGGTGGTGCGACACTTTCTTGTTGGTGTAACATAGGTGCACGGCAAGACATAGGAGAGGTGCTTCTTCGCACGACATGTCTGGAAATTATGCCAGCACCATAGAGAGGCAAGCACACACAACTATTTCGGTGGGGTTCCCATGAAGGGAGTAGATGAGGACACGACGCTCGTCTTGGATGCCTGCGGTGGTCTCGCTAGCCATTTCCCTAAGATCTGGGAGCAAGTTTGAAAGATCGTGGATGTTGCCTAGAGAGGGGGTGAATATGATCTTTAAAATAATTATAGTTTAGTGTTTAACAAATGCGGAATAAAACTAGCGTTAATATGTCAAGCACAAAACTTAAATCAACTAGCCTCACAAACAACTTATGTTAAGCAAGATAGACAACTGAGTGATAGCAAGATATAAAATAAGAAACACTATGGCTATCAGAAAGTAAAGTGCATAAGTAAAGGGTCAGGTAAGAGATAACAGAGGTAAGCGGAGACTACGATGTATCCCGGAGTTCACACCCTTGTGGATGCTAATCTTCGTTTGGAGCGGTGTGGAGGCCAATGCTCCCCAAGAAGCCACTAGGGCCATCATAATCTCTTCATGCCCTCGCACAATGCAAGATATCATGATTCCACTAAGGGATCCTTGAGGGCGGTCACCGAACCCGTAAAGTTGGCAACCCTTGGGGCGGTCACTGGTACCAGGAAATCTCTACAACTTAATTGGAGACCCCGATGCTTGCCTGGAGCTTTACACCACAATGATTGAGCTTCGTGACACCACCAACCGTCTAGGGCACCAAAGCACCCTAGAGGAACAAGCTCTAGGGTACCAAGCACCCAAAAGTAATAAGCTACTCAACTTTCACTTCCATGTGTCACCGTGGAGAACTCAAACTGATACACCAAATGCAATGGCAAGGGACATGGAGTGCTCAAGTCCTTCACTCCCAAATCCCACCCCGACAACAACATCTATGGAGGAATATGAGAGAAAGAATGAGGAAGAGAACACAAAGAACTCCAAGATATAGATCCAAAGGGTTCCCCTTGCTTTGAGGCGAGATGGATTGGTGGAAATGTGGATCTAGAGATCTCCTCTCTCTTTTCCATCAAAAACTAGCCAGAATCATTGGAGTGATTGAGAGATAGCAAGCTCAAGGAGGTCCACCAATGGGGAAAAACACGAGCTCAACGGATAAGATCCATTGGGGGAAGAAGACCCTCTTTTACAGGTGGGGACAGAACCAGTCATTATTTGTCCGCAGATGCGCATGAGTGGTACTACCACTCAGGAGAGCAGTACTGCCGCTTGGCACGGTGGTATTGGCCAACACATGCTAGTGGGCGAGCCACAGACATGGCAGTTCCGCCAGAGCGATACTACCGACCCTACGAGTTGTACTACCGTTATGTATTACACAACATGGTGGAGCCGTGGTAGTGGAGACGGGTACAGCAGAAGTACTAGTTGAAGTGGTACTACCACGATCTACATCCACTCTACAACCGTGAATGCGAACACGAGTTCCCAGGGCACTAAATGAGTTGTGGTAGTGCCAGCGGTAGTAGGAGCAGCAGTACTGCACTAAGCGATCCTACCGTCCTACACCAGCAGTATTACCACTTGAGGCGGTACAACCACATTTCACCACCGCCCTACCACCGTGAAAACGGGAAGGGCAACAGAAGCTCAAACACAAGCAGAGGTACATCAGAACTGGACTGCGGTAGTATCACATCAAGCGGTACTACAGCTGCCAGGGGTGGTACTACCACTTGGGCACCTCAAGGAAGCCCAAGCAAAGAACAAATGGATGCAACAAGACCAAAACTGCCATAACTTTTGCAAACAGACTCCGAAATCAGCAAAATCAAGCTTGTTGGAAAGAAGACGACAAGTACTATCCATCAGCGATGGGATATATTTAGAACTATCAATTTAGAATAAATGCCAACAGGGTAAGGAAGAGGACCTTCTCAAATATGATCCGGCAAAAACTCCAATATTGAAAACACAATAGATGAAGCATACAAAATCCATTTTCGATGAATTTAAGCTTGTTGTGAAGATGACCCTACACTCAAAAACTCACGCTGAGAAAAGTCAAACAAGAATCGAGAAAGATGATTCAAGGATGCAATGGTTTGATCCATCTATGAACGATACGATCAAGCTACTCACTCAAGATCCCCCCTTGATAGTACGACAATCAATCCTATAACCTCGTCACCCAACTACCACCATGAGAGTGATAAAATGGAAAACCTATCAAGGTCAAACCTTTTCCTTACGCATAATCCACTTGAGCTAGGTGATGACGATCTTGTACCCCTCAAGTTGGACCACCATTCTTGACTGTGCAGGCTCGATGAAGACTAGTAGATTGTTTCCCCATACTCCACTATGGGTTAGCCCCTCTTTGGCACATCTTCACAAGTCCATTGTTACCACGATGGATTACAAGCTTCAAGCATGTCATCTCTTCGTGATGCTCATCTTGATCTTGGCACCGCAACTTAACCCCACATAGAACTCTCACATAGACCATGGGTTAGTACACAAAGCGTAATGGATAATATTTAACATACCGTGGGATCATTTTATCCCTCTTGGTACATCTTCTACGCTTTCTGTATTGATCAACTTGATTCACTCTTTGAATTAGTCTTGATCAACCATGTATCATATCTTCTCTATGACCAATATTTGGATAATTCCCTGAATAGCACCTTGGTCTTCACATAATCTCCCTGAGACCAACAAATGGCCTTCAAGAAATGCCTATGGTCAAACTGCTCAAATATAACGCATGGCAGCCATTAGTCCATAGGGGATTGTAATCAATTACCAAAACCAATCATGGGGCACCATACTCTTTCAAAGTTGTTGCATGTGGTGGTGCTGTCTCAGTCTACTTGTGGACTGCGGTGACAATGGGTCTTCGTGAGAGTTCACATATTCAGATCCGGTGCCTAATGTTGGTGGCTTGTTCTGTCGATGTTGCGGGATGCATTTGAAAGGCTTGTTTGTGGGTTTTGATAGCTCTCACTTTGACCAGTTTGCCGTTAGTGCTGAGATGCAATATAAGGACAGCGACTTGATGCTGAGGGTGTGGTTGTGACGGCTCTCACTTCTGGGAAAGTAGTCTTGTCTTGATCATATCCATGGGTTGTCAAGTAATCCAAGGGAGTATGCACTGAAACTTGCAAAACACATGGGAAAGGAGCAGTTAATGAGCATGCTAAATACTTCATGATTATCAAGAAATATGATTACCAACATATGATTTATGAAATATATAATATATAAACCAAAGAGAAAATTACATATAACCACTACATATACATGCTAGGGTTATATCCTAGTACTGCATTCATGACAGCTCATGTAGAACCACAAATGCTGTGTTACTTGTGAACTGCGTTGTGATTTCCCCAAAGAGGAGAGGATGATGTAGTACAGTAGAGATAAGTATTCCCCTCAGATAAGAACCAAGGTTGTAAATCTAGTAGGAGAACCAAGCAACACCTCATTAGAAGCACCTGCACACAAACAACAAGCCGTTGCAACCCAACGCGAACAAGGGGTTGTCAATCCCTTGACTGTTACGAGCAAGATTAAATTGTATGGTGTTTGATAGATAGATCAAACACAAATACAAAATAAAATAAATAAACTAAAAACGCAGCAAGGTATTTTCGGTTCAATATATGATAAAAGATAGACCCCGGGGCCATAGTTGTCACTAGAGGCTTCTCCCTTGAAAATAGCATACGTTGGGTAAACAAATTACTGTTGGGAAATTGATAGAAAAGAAAACAATTATGATGATATCCAAGGCAATGATCATATATAGGAATCACGTCGAAGACAAGTAGACCGAAACAATTCTGCATCTACCACTATTACTCCACTCATCGACCACTATCAAGCATGCATCTAGAGTATTAAGTTCATAAAGAACGGAGTAAGGCCTTAAGCAAGATGGCATGATGTAGACAAGATAAACTCACTTATGAAAAAACAATCTTTTACCCTTAATAGCAACGATACAATACATGCCATGTCCCTTCCTGTCACTGGGATTGTGCACCGCAAGATGGAACCCATTAGAAAGCACCTCTCCCATTGCAAGAAAACTCAATCTAGTTGGCTAAACTAAATCAATAGACCGGAGAGAAATACGAAGCTATAGTAATCATGCATAAAAGGGTTCAGAGAAAACTCAAATAATATTCATGGATAGATCTAATCATAAACTCATAATTCATCTGATCCCAACATCCACACCGCAAAAAGTCATCGCATCAAATAGATCTTCAATAACATCAAGGAGAACATTGTATTGAAGATCAAATAGAGAGAAGAAGCCATCTAGCTACTAGCTATGGACACATAGGTCTATGGTAAACAACTCATGCATCATCGGAAGGGAAGCAAGGTTGATGTAGAGCCCCTCCGTGATTGAATCCCCCTCGGCAGAGTGCCAAAAAAGACCTCTAGATGGGATCTCGTGGTTCTGGAACTTGCAGCGGTGGAAAAAGTATTTCATGGACTCCTCTGTTGGTCTCATTGTTTTAGAAAGTTTATGGAGGTGGAGTTAGGTCAAACGGAGCCACATGGACCCCACAAGCCATCAGGGCGTGCCCTACCCCCTGGGCGCATCGTGGTGCCTCATGGGCCACTGCTCCATCTTCTTGTCCCCTCCCGAAGCTTCCACGGTCTTTTATTGACATAAAAAAAATCCAAAAAGTTTCGTGGCATTTGGACTTCATTTGATATTTATATTCTGCAAAACCGAAAACAGACAAAAAACAGCAACTGGCACTCAGCACTAAGTTAATAGGACTAAATGGAGCAAAACTTTTTGACGATTTTTCTTGGATCACAAGACACCCTACAAACTTTGGATTGAGGCCAGAGGGGCCACGAGACGATGACAAGCTCAGGGGGCGTGCCCCAGGGGGTCATGACCCCCAAGCTTGTGCCCCCCATGGCTCCCCTAACCCTAATTCTTCTATAAATTCTCAAATATTCCCCGAAGACCAGAGAAAAACCTAAAAATACTTTTCCACCATCGCAAGTTTATGTCTTCGTGAGATCCCATCCGGGAACCTTTTTCGGTACTGTGCGAGAGGGGGATTCAATCATAGAGGGCTTTTACGTCAACCTTGCTGCCCATTCGACGATGTGTGAGTAGTTTACTGTCTTCTCTCTCTTTGATCTTTAATACAATGTTCTCCACGATGTTCTTGGAGATCTATTCGATGTAATCTTCTTTTGCGCGTGTTTGTTGAGATCCGATGAATTGTGGGTTTATGATTAGATCTTCTATGAATATTATTTGAGTCTTCTCTGAACTCTTTTATGCATGATTGTTATAGCTTTGTATTTCTCTTCGATCTATTGATTTGGTTCGGCCTACTAGATTGATTTTTCTTACAATGGGAGAGGTGCTTTGTATTGGGTTCAATCTTACAGTGCTCAATCCGAGTGACAGAAATGGACATGACACGTATTTGTATTTTTCGACTAAGGATAAAAAGACGGGGTTTGTTCATATTGATTGGATCTATCCCTCTACATCATGTCATCTTGCTTACGGTGTTACTCCGTTCTTGGTAACTTAATACACTAGATGCATGCTGGATAGCGATCGATGTGTGGAGTAATAGTAGTAGATGCAAGCAGGAGTCGGTCTACTTGTCTTAGACGTGATGCCTATATGCATTATCATTGCCTTGGATATCGTCATAACTATGTGCTTTTCTATCAATTGCTCAACAGTTATTAGTTTACCCATTGTATGCTTTCTTTCAAGAGAGAAGCCTCTAGTGAAAACAATGGCCCCGGGGTCTATCTTTAATCATCTTGCTTTCAGATCTATGATAAGTCTCCAACATATTGATACGTCTCCAACGTATCTATAATTTTTGAAGTATTCATGCCATGTTTATAACAATTTTATATGATTTTGGTATGAGTTGGATGGAACTAATTTGGACTGACGCTGTTTTCAGCAGAACTACCGTGGTGTTGTTTTTTGTGCATAAATGAAAGTTCTCCAAATGAGCTGAAACTTTTTGATGATTTTTTTGGAAAAAAGAGACCGCCGACGCTTCGTGGGAGGGCCAGAAGATCCATGAGAAGGGCACAATCCACGAGGGCGCGCCTGGTGGGCCTGGCTACTCCGGTGGGTAGTGCTCACCTTGAGGCCCATCTGGATGTGAGACCGACGCCAAAAATTCCTATAAATAGAGAAACCATCAGAAATAACCCTAGATAAGAAGTTCCGCCACCACAAGGCTCTGTAGTCCACGAAAAACCATTCTAGACCCTTTCCGGCACCCTGCTGGAGGGGGAAATCATCATCGGTGCCATCTTCCTCATCCCGGCGGCCACCATGATGAGGAGGGAGTAGTCCACCCTCGGGGCTGAGGGTTTGTACCAGTAGCTATGTGTTTAATCTCTCTCTCTCTCACTCATGTTCTTGAGATGCACAATTTTGATATATCGCGTGCTTTCTTAACATAGATCGATCATATGATGTTTCTCCCCTCTCTATCTTGTTGTGATGAATTGAGTTTTTCCTTTGAGATTTCTTTGGATTGAATACTTGTATGGATTTGAGAACACTTGATGTATGTCTTGCTATGAATACCCGTGGTGACAATGGGGTGTCATATTGATTCACTTGATGTGCGTTTTGGCACTCAACTCACGGATTCCCGAGGTGGCATTGGGGTAATCTATGCATAGGGGTTGATGCACGTTCTTGTGTTTGTTTCTCCGGTTGAAATCTTGGGGAACTCTTTGAAGTTCTTTGTGTTGGATTGAGTATTATGAATCTGAATTTGTTTTGGTGTTATTTTAGTACGAACTCTTGATGGATCGATCGGGAAGGATAACTTTGTGTTATCTTAGTATGAACTCTTGAAAGATCGATCGGAAAGGATAACCTTGTGTTATTTTAGTATGGACTCTTGGATAGATCGATCGGAAAGGATAACTTTGTGTTATTTTAGTACGAACTCTTGGAAAGATTGATCGAAAAGAATAACTTTGAGGTGGTTTGGTACCCCACCAACAATTTCTTCTTATGTTCTCTGCCACATAGGAACTTTGGAGTGATTCTTCATCGCACGTTGAGGGATGGTTATTGATCCAGTTATATTAGCATTGTTGAGAGATTGCACTAGCAAAATTACGGACCCTAGGCCTTTTTTCCAAGCATTGAAATACCGTTTGTGCTCTGCTTTATCACTTGCTACCTTGCTGTTTTTTATTGTTCCTATTACAAAAATCAATATCTACTATCCCTATTACACTTGTATCACCATCTCTTCGCCGAACTAGTGCACCTATACAATTTGCCAATGTATTTGGTGTGTTGGGGACACAAGAGACTCTTTCTTATTTGGTTGCAGGGTTGCTTGAGAGAGACCATATTCATCCTACACCCCCTACGGATTGATAAACCTTAGGTCATCCACTTGAGGGAAAATTGCTACTGTCCTACAAAACTCTGCGCTTGGAGGCCCAACACGAGTCTACAAGAATAGGTTGTGTAGTAGACATCAAGCTCTTTTCTGGCGCCGTTGCCGGGGAGGTGAGTGCTTGAAGTTATATCTTTAGATCTTGCAATCGAATCTTTTAGTTTCTTGTTTTATCACTAGTTTGGTTTTGTAAAAGAAAACTAAAAATGGAATTGAGGTTACATCATATTATTGATCATCTTTATAATATCTTTCTTGAAAATGATGGATCGAAAAATTGTGCTCAAGTCTTAGAAGAATAAGTCAATAAAATGTTTGGCACAAAATATTTGAATGATGTGCATGATTGCAATGTTGTTAGTATGAATTCTTTAAATATCCATGATGCTAACGATATGCAAAGCCATAAGCTTGGGGATGCTATGTTTGATGAAGATGATATTTTTAGCCCCCCAAGATTTGATGTGGAATTTTTTTATGATGGTAGCATGCCTCCTATTTATGATGATTATATTGATAAAAGTGGATTTGGAGAGGTCATGACTTTATTTAATAATGATTCCACTATTTTTGGAGGAGGTTGCAATTGAACATGACAACAAAGTTCCTATATATGATGATTATGGTGATGACATGTATGCTATATTGAATAACTATAAACATGAAACTTGTCATCATGATTTTAATTTCCAATCACATGAGAGTTATTTGGTTGAGTTTGCTCCCACCACTATTCATGAGAATAAATATGTTTATGTGGAGAGTAGCAAAATTTCTATGCATTTGCATCATGAAAAGAATGCTTTATGTGATGGATATATTGTTGAATTCATTCATGATGCTACTGAACATTATTATGAGAGAGGAACATATGCTTGTAGGTATTGCAAAAATATCAAGTATCCTCTCTATGTGTTGTAATTTTTGAAGTCATGCTTGTTTAGCCTTCCTATGCTAGTTGATTCTTGCTACCATAAATTATTTGCTCACAAAATCCCTATGCATAGGAAGTGGGTTAGGATTAAATGTGATTGCCATGTTATTCATGATGCTCTCTTGCATGTTTCAATTCATATCTTTTATGTGAGCATCATTGAATTCATCATGCCTAGCTAAAAGGCATTAAATAAAAAGCGCTTGTTGGGAGACAACCTGCTACTTCTCTAGCTTGTGTTGTATTCACTCGAAGAGAAAGGGTGATGCAACACAGTAGCATAATTATTTCCCTTAGTTTTTTAGATCATGATCATGCATGGCAATATATGATCATGCATGGCAATATGACAATGATGAAGCGTGTCAATAACATGATCATGCATGGCAATATGACAATGATGAAGCGTGTCATAATAAATGGAACGGTGAAAAGTTGCATGGCAATATATCTCGGAATGGCTATGGAAATGCCATGATAGGTAGGTATGGTGGCTATTTTGAGGAAGGTATATGGTGGGTGTTTGGTACCTGCGAAAATTGCGCGATACAAAAGAGGCTAGCAATGGTGGAAGGGTGAGAGTGCGTATAATTCATGGACTCAACATTAGTCATAAAGAACTCGTATACTTATTGCAAAAATGTGCGAGTTATCAAAACAAAGTATTCAACGCATGCTCCTAGGGGAAGGGTTGGTAGGAGTTAACCATCGCGCGATCCCAACCTCCACACAAAGGATGACAATCAATAAATAAATCATGCTCCAACTTCATCACATAACGGTTCACCATACGTGCATGCTACGGGAATCACAAACTTTAACACAACTGTTTCTCAAATTCACAATTACTCCACTAGCATGACTCTAATATCACCATCCTCATATCTCAAAACTATCATCAAGTATCAAACTTCTCATAATATTCAATGCACTTTTATGAAAGTTTTTACTATACCCATCTTGGATGCCTATCATATTAGGACAAATTTTATAACCAAAGCACATTACCATGCTGTTCTAAAGGACTCTCAAAATAATATAAGTGAAGCATGAGAGATCCATAATTTTTACAAAATGAAACCACCACCGTGCTCTAAAAGATATAAGTGAAGCACTAGAGCAAAACTATCTAGGTCAAAAGATATAAGTCAAGCACATAGAGTATTCAAATAAATTCCGAGCCATGTGTATGTCTCTCAGAAGGTGTGTCCAGCAAGGACGATTGTGGTAAACTAAAATGCAAAGACTCAAATCATACATGACGCTCCAAGCAAAACACATATCATGTGGTGAATAAAAATATAGTCTCAAGTAAAGTTACCGATAGACGAAGACGGAAGAGGGGATGCCTTCTCGGGGCATCCCCACGCTTAGGATTTTGGTTGTCCTTGAACTTTACCTTGGGGTGACTTGGGCATCCCCAAGCTTAGGCTCTTGCCACTCTTTGTTCTATAGTCCATCAAATCCTTACCCAAAACTTGAAAACTTCACAACACAAAACTTAGCAAAAATCTCGTGAGCTCTGTTAGTATAAGAAAACAAACCACCACTCAAAGGTACTGTAATTAACTCATTATTTGAATATATTGGTGTTAAACCTACTGCATTCCAACTTCTCTGTGATTCATACCCCCGGTACTACTCATAGATTCATCAAAATAAGGAAACAACACACAAAAAACAGAATGTGTCAAAAACAGAACAGCGTGTAGAAATCTGTAACTTTCGAATAATTTTGTAACTCTAAAAAATTTGAAATAAAATGGTGGACGTGAGTAATTTGTCTATTAATCATCTGCAAAAAGAATCAACTTAAAATCACTTTCCAGTAAAAAATGGTAGCTAACCTTGTGAGCACTAAAGTTTGTGTTTTCTACAGCATGATCGCACAAACTTCACCCAAGTCTTCCCAAAGGTCTACTTGGCTCAAACACTAATTAAAACACAAAACCACATCTAACCAGAAGCTAGATGAATTGTTTAATACTAGACAGAAGCAAAAGAAAAGAAAATAAAATTGGGTTGCCTCCCAAAAAGCGCTATCGTTTAACGCCCCTAGCTAGGCATGATACAATAATAGATCTAGGTATTGCCATCTTTGGTAGGCAATCCATATGTCGGGGGAAACTGTCCGCCACGAACACCTATGGGACCGGAGCCCCTTGCTTGTGCGGTAAGAGGGCGGAGGGAGCACGAAGAGCAGATCGTGGAGATCACGCGGGCAGTTTCCCCCGACATCTTTGGCGCGCCAGGTAGGGGGCGTCGAGGTTGTGCGAACCTGATCCGGCGCTCACGCGGGCGCATTCTTCATCAACCTCTCCAGTTTCATCAGCAACCTCATCAGCGACATCGCCATGGCCCCGAAGAAGAAGGCTTCGGAGGTCGCAGGCCCGTCTGCGTCTCATCCGCCGCCACCGGAGCCAACGGTGGGCGGGGGAGACGCCGTCGGAAGGGTGGTCGCCGGCGAGGAAACTCGCGGCGCCACCAAATCCAAGGACAAGACGGACGACCGAGCCTCGGTCTCCGTGGACGCGCCACGTCCATCTCAGCAAACGACAACCCAGCAGCGCCATGCCACGGGAGGTGGCATCCGCTTGCTGGGCCAAGGGCAAACCGGAGGCTCGCGGGACGCTCCGGGCCATCGTCTTGGCACGAGCAAAGCGCGGTCGCCGGGGCGGGACCCTGCTCCTTCTAACGCTGTTAGGAGTCCGAGCATATCCCGCTCCTCGCACCGCTCGCCCCCGCTCCCCTCCACTCCAGCAGAAGCGCTCGCAAGGGCGCAACTGCTCCTCGATTTCCCTCCAGCGACAGACAAGGCCGAAGACTGGAGGGCCACCATCCAGAGCCTGATCGCCTTCGCCAACAATGACTCTCCACAGCAGCCGGCGACCTCGCGGCCGTGGCAAGTCGAGAAGACGAAGGCCGACGGCGACAAGACCGCCGGGGGTGCAACCACCGTGCACTCCCCGCCGCGGAAGCAGAAGACGCCGCCCCGCCGGAACAACGCCGACGACAGCTCCACGGCGTCGTCGGATCCGCGGGCTCGTCGGGACCAACGCCAGGTCCTTGACGACCGGCGACAAGAAGACGCTCGAACAACGATCGAGCGCCGCCGAGAAGCTCGGCGACAATCAGACCAGAGAGCTGGGAACGCTGTCGACGCGCGCGCGCCCGGTGAACCAGGCGACTTGCCGTACGCGGCAGGTTGCCCGGCGTTTACTCGTGAGCTGCGGCGCGTCCAGTGGCCCAGCATGAAGAACTTCAAGCCCGACGTACCGGAGAAGTACGACGGCAAGACGCACCCCTCGGAATTCCTCAGCATTTACACCATCGCGGTGCAGGCTGCCGGGGGGCGCGACGAGAAGATTTTGGCGAATTACTTCCCGCTCGTGCTTAAGCCGAACGTTCGTTCATGGCTTATGCACTTGCCGGAAGGCTCCATTTCTTCTTGGGCACATCTTTGCCACCAGTTTGTTGGCGCCTTCACGGGCGGCCACAAACCCCACGGCCAGGAGAGCGATCTCCACATTCTGGCCCAGAAGGAAGGAGAATCCCTGCGCAAGTACATTCAACGCTTCAGCCGCGTGCAACACAACATCCCCGACGTCCACCCTGCCGCGGTTATCAGTGCGTTCCACCAGAACGTACGTAACCGCCGCATGCGTGAGGAGATGGCCATGACCAAGATACGGGATGTCAGCGAGCTTTATGCTCTAGCTGATAAGTGCGCGCGCGCAGAAGAGGGGAGGAGACTCCCCGGGGAGGATGCTGGCGCAGGAGGAAGCGACAGCGACGACGCCGCCCCGGCAAAGAAGAGCCGGCGGCGGAACAACAGGAGGAAGAACAAGAAGGAGGTGCTTGCCGTCGAGAAGTCCGGCAAGGAGGCTCCCGCCAAGCAGACACAGGCTGGCGGCTCCGGCAAGGAGCCTGCCCCTGTAGCGGCAGCCGACAAGCAGGACGGCTCCGACAAGCAATACTGCAAAATCCACCGCACCAAGGGCCACGACCTCTCCAACTGCAAACGTGTCGAGTACCTCGTCGAGCAGCAGAAAGCTGAGTACGAGAGGCGCGACAAGGAGAAGGCCCAAGGTGGCGGAGGAGAACCAAGCAAGAAGCGGCCGTTCAATGGCCCGGGAGGACGCCGCGGCAAGGCCAAGCAGCGGCAAGGTGACCGACCTCCCCGGGGCCGCGACAAGGACGAAGAAGACGACGACGATGACATGGAGGATGAAGATAACAGCGAGCAAGAGTTCCAGAAGGCCACGGAGGTCCTGTGCGTCGTCGGTGGCGCCTCTCTGCACACCTCCCACCGCCAACTCAAGCAGTGGGTGCGGGAGGTGAATGCAGCAGAGCCGCCCGTGGAGTCGCGCAGGCTCCTCAAATGGTCCAGCACGCCCATCATTTTTTATCTTGAGGATCACCCCGACCGCACCACTGCGGTCGGGTGTTTGCCGATGCTGGTCTCACCCACCATCCGCAACCTCAAGGTCACCAAAATGTTGGTTGACGGCGGGGCCGGGCTGAACTTGATCTCCTCTGCTGTGATCAAGAAACTCCAAATCCCAGATGGCGAGCTCGAAGAGACCGGTTCTTTCCAAGGAATCAACCCGGGAAGGAGCAAGCCCAAGGGGAAGATAACTCTGCCGGTGACCTTTGGCGGGGAGCTCAACTTCAGGACTGAGCGCATCACATTCGACGTCGCCGATATCCCATTACCATATAATGGGATACTCGGCCGTCCCGCCCTCGCCAAGTTCATGGCAGCCTCCCACCACGCCTACAACGTACTTAAGATGCCGGGGCCGATAAGCGTCATCACTGTCCATGGCGACAAGAAAGATGCGCTTGTCTGCGCCGACAAGATCTACCGGGATGCAGCAGCCGCGGCAGAGAAGGATACACTTGCCGCTGAAGCTCCCGGGGGGTAGAAGACGAAGACCAAGTCCGGCAAGTGCTCTGGGGCCCACTCCGGCAACCGCACCTCTTCGGAGTGCTGCGCTGCCGTCGAGGACGTTCCATCAAGCTCCACCGGCAAGTGTAAGAAGGGGATGGCCGCTCCCCCGGCAACCAAGAAGGTGTCCGCCAACGAGGACGGCACTGGTGGTACGTTCACCATCAGTGCCACGCTTGACAGCAAATAGGAAAGCGCGCTCGTTGCCTTCCTGCGGGCGAATGTCGATGTGTTTGCTTGGCAGCCATCTGACATCCCCGGTGTTCCCAGGAAGGTAATTGAGCACAAGCTTGCTGTTTGTCCTCATGCGCGGCCCGTCAAGCAGAAGGTCAGAAAGCAAGCCGTGGAGCGCCAAGAATTCATTGCTGAAGAAATCAAGAAGCTAGAGGCAGCAGGCCTAGTTAGAGGTGTGATCCATCCGACGTGGTTAGCAAACCCAGTCGTCGTGCGCAAGGCCAATGGGAAGTGGAGACTGTGTATAGACTTCACCGATGTGAATAAAGCATGTCCCAAGGATTCGTTCCCTTTGCCGCGCATTGACCAAATCGTTGACTCCACTGCCGGATGTGAGCTACTCTCTTTTCTTGATGCATATTCAGGCTACCACCAGATCTTCATGGCCAAATAAGACGAAGAGAAGACCGCATTTATCACTCCATGTGGCACTTATTGCTTCATACGCATGCCATTTGGACTGAAGAATGCAGGATCAACATTTGCAAGGGTAGTGCACACTGCTTTCGAGCCACAGATCCACATAAATGTAGAGGCTTACATGGATGACATCGTGGTGAAGAGCAAGAGCAAGGATACCCTGGTCCAAGATTTGGAAGAAACATTTCAGAACCTGCGCAAGATACAGCTCAAGTTGAACCCCGAGAAGTGCGTCTTTGGAGTCCCCTCCGGCAAGCTTCTCGGGTTCTTTGTGTCACAGAGGGGGATTGAGGCTAACCCTGACAAGATTAAAGCCATTGAGCAGATCGAGGCCCCGAAGCGCGTCAAGGATGTCAGAAGGCTTGCAGGTTGTGTGGCTGCCCTCAGTAGGTTCATTTCGAAGTCTGCAGAACGCGCCCTACGTTTTTTCAAAATCTTGAAGAAGGCAGGTCCCATGAAGTGGACTCCGGAAGTGGAGGCAGCGCTGCAAGATTTGAAACGGTACCTATCCTCCACTCCAATACTTGTCGCACCTAGACCACAGGAAAAGTTGCTGCTATACCTAGCGGCAACCAACCAGGTGGTTAGTGCTGCGTTAGTAGCGGAGAGGGAGGCCGACGAGGAATCTGCACCACCGGCAAGCGAATCCAGCGACAAGCAGGGGGCTGCTCCGACAAGCTCTGAACCCTACAAGGACAACTCTGCGCAGGAACAGGAAGAAGTGCGGAAGAAGATGGTGCAGCGCCCGGTGTATTTTGTGAGCTCCCTCTTGCAGGGGGCTAGATCAAGATACTCTGGGGTGCAAAAGTTGCTTTTCGGCCTCCTCATGGCCTCGAGAAAGCTGCGCCATTACTTCCAGGCACATGAGATAACAGTGGTCACTCGCTTTCCGCTGAAGAGGATATTGCACAATCCAGAAGCAACAGGCAGGATCGTTGAGTGGGCACTGGAGCTGTCGAGCTTTGGACTCAAGTTTGAAAGTACCTCAACCATACAGAGTCGAGCTTTGGCAGAATTCATAGCTGAGTGGACCCCGACTCCCGATGAAGAAGTCCAAGAAACAAGTGCACCCGTACAAGAAGCGACAAGTGAATGGGTAATGTATTTTGATGGTGCCTTCTCGCTGCAAGGCGCCGGTGCTGGCGTGGTACTCATCGCGCCCACCGGAGAGCACCTCAAGTATGTTATCCAGATGCACTTTCCAAGAGAGCAAGCGACGAACAACACTGCTGAATATGAAGGTTTGCTCGCCGGCCTCAGGATTGCGGCCGAACTTGGGATCAGAAAGCTGATTGTGCGGGGAGATTCCCAGTTGGTGGTCCGACAAGTTAACAAGAGTTACCAGAGCCCTTTGATGGAAGCTTATGTAGATGAAGTGAGGAAGCTTGAGGAGCACTTTGAAGGTCTGCAAATGGAGCACGTCCCGAGAGCTCAGAACGAAATTGCAGATGGCCTTTCAAAGTGTGCTTCGATGAAGTTACCTGTGGAACCAGGGACCTTTTTACTCAAGCTAACTCAACCATCCGTTACACCATCAATTGGGCAGTCCAAGAAGAGAAAGTTGGTCTCCGGCGACTACTTGCCGGCGGATCTTCCTGAAACCGCCGCCAAGGTCCCCAAGATCAACGATCAGAACGCCGAGGAACAGTCTGCTCCTGCAGATCCGAGGATCTGTACAGTTGAAGCAAGTGTTCCCGACAAGCCTCGCCCCGGCGAGCTTGCCGGGGGACCATCAGCTCCGGCGGAGCCAGAGGTTCTTGCCGAAGAAGCTGAGGTCCCCGCAGCAGCCCTCATGCCTTTAGTCCTTGCCGTTGAGCCTCGGGCTCCGGCATGGGCGCAGCAGATCGTCCGTTTTCTGCAAACTGGAGAACTTCCCGACGACCCAGAAGAAATAGAGAAGATAACCAGGCAGTCAAGTATGTACCAGTTCGTGGATAACGAGCTGTACAGAAGAAGACTCAATGGTGTCAGGTTGAAGTGCATCTCCAGGGAAGATGGACAGAAACTGTTGGCAGAAATACACGGAGGCATATGCGGCCACCACATTGGCGCAAGGGCGCTTGCCGGAAAAGCTTTCCGGCAAGGGTTCTTCTGGCAAGAAGCCCTCCAAGATGCAACTGCACTAGTAACCAAGTGTGAAGCGTGCCAGTTCCATGCAAAGCAGATTCATCAGCCAGCTCAAGCTCTCCAAACAATTCCTTTGTCCTGGCCCTTCTCGGTCTGGGGGCTCGATATCCTCGGCCCCTTCCCCCGAGCCGTCGGGGGCTTTGAGTACTTGTACGTTGCAATCGACAAGTTCACAAAGTGGCCAGAAGTGGAACCAGTGAGAAAGGTGACAGCACAGTCAGCGGTCAGGTTCTTCAGGTCAATTGTTTGCCGTTTCGGGATCCCTAACAGGATCATCACCGACAACGTACGCAATTTACTAGTCGCACCTTCATGCAGTATGTCCAAGACCTTGGCGCCAAGGTCTGTTTCGCTTCTGTTGCTCACCCGAGGAGCAACGGTCAAGCGGAGAGGGCCAATGCTGAAGTGCTGCGCGGACTCAAGACAAGGACCTTTGACAGGCTGCACAAGTGCGGAAGAAACTGGATAGAGGAGCTACCGGCGGCTCTTTGGTCAATCAGAACGACACCAAGTCGAGCCACCGGACAGACACCCTTTGCTCTAGTCTATGGAGCAGAGGCAGTTCTCCCCACGGAACTCGTATACGGATCTCCTCGAGTGCTCGCTTATGATGAGCTCGAGCAAGAGCAACTGCGACAAGATGATGCATTGCTCCTCGAGGAGGAACGTCTCCAGGCTGCTGTACGAGCTGCTCGATACCAGCAAGCCTTGCGTCGCTATCATAGCCGCAAGGTCAAGGCCAGGAGTCTCGAGGAAGGCGACCTTGTTCTTCGGCGTGTTCAGTCCGCCAAGAATTCCAACAAGTTGACGCCGAAGTGGGAAGGCCCTTATCGGGTGAGACAAGTCACAAGGCCCGGCGCTGTCCGCCTGGAGACCGAAGAAGGCTTACCGGTGAGCAACTCCTGGAACATAGAGCATCTTCGC
This sequence comes from Secale cereale, assembly GCA_902687465.1. Taxonomy (NCBI): domain Eukaryota; kingdom Viridiplantae; phylum Streptophyta; class Magnoliopsida; order Poales; family Poaceae; genus Secale; species Secale cereale. Next base: position 214,984,030 of record LR738715.1, read on the forward strand.
AAGTTTCACCCATAAGGCGCGGTTGCCGTGATCCGCTCCGGCAACCACCTTTTGTACAAGCTTTGCCGCTGTTGCATGTAACCCTTTGTACAAAGCCGGGCGCAGATCCCGTGCATCAGTAAAGTTTTTGTGTTTTGCGCTATTTGCCTTTTACATGCTTTTCTTTGCTATTTGCATGTGTTATTTGGCATCTTGTGCAACATACATATCCGGTAAGCATTAGCACGCCGAAAGGCCATATACTTGTTTCCCTCTTCTTTTTCCTTGCCTCTTAAGCAGAAGGAACGTTCCTCGCACACAAGTTTGCCGGGGGGGAAGGAGATGGAAGAGGAACCAAGTGCTGTTCAAGAAAGAGAAGTCTTACCGAGAAGCAAGATATGAAAGCTAAGTTATTTAGAATTTGACCAGTTCAAATTTTTAATTTTTAAGTTGTCTTCCTTGAACAATCACACTTTGTATGGAAAACCTGTGCACGGAGGAACCTACCCGTAGCTAGCCGCACCCTTATCTTGTTTTCGAGTACGCTCAACGGCTCAAGTGAGCTGCGACAAGTGTCGCGCCCTTGGTGCGTTTTCGAGTTCACTCAACAAGCCGAGTGCGTTGCGACTAGCTGCGGCAAGGTTTCTTGCCGGTAAGACCTTGGCCAGCAGGCTGCTCAGAGTCCAGCACTCAGCGCTCGCGGCAAAGGCCCCTTGCCGGCAAGCTCCCTGGAAGCGTAGGGTGAAAAACATACAAAGTATACGACCAAGACAAGGAAGATAACATTGCACTGATTGATCAAAATGAGATAAATATCTTACAAAGGATAACTAGTCGCAATGATTAATGAGTTCATAACACCCTATGCAGCAACAAAAGAGATAAAGGAAAAGGAGACCTAATCTACGCGTTCGCCCTCAATCCTGGAGATCTTGTTCACTTTGGCAATGATGTGGGCGACCTGCGCCTTCAGTGCCTCCGTGTTCGCGTCGGCCGGCAAGCTGCGGAGAACGTTAGTGAGGTTTATACCGGGGTTGCGGTATACAATCTTCGTCAGAACGCGCTCCAAGGTTCCCGCGCAGAGCTGGCGTGACTCCTCGGCCAGTTGCGCGGGGAGCTTCTTCCGAAGATCTGCAAGAGCCGGCGCGATCCCCCTGAAGAAGAGGCTGAGCTTGGCGCTGTGAGGGAGGTTTGGATCCGGAGAGTAGATGAGATGCTCAACCTTCAGCGCCAGCAGCTCCTGGTCGATGTTGGATGCAGAGGACACCAAGTCGTCGGTCCACACCTCGACGGTCCGGCGGAAGTTCTCGGCCGCAGTGTTGGCGCTCTCCACCAAGCCTCGCTCCCTGCGGAGCTCTTCCTTCAGCTTGGTTTCCCGGTCCCGGACGGCGTCGAGCGAGTCCTTCAACGTGGAAACCTTCAGCTCCAGATCCTCAATAGAATCCTTGGCGGCCTTCAGCTCGTCGTCCTGCTTGGAGAGGCGCACCTGGAGTTCGGAGTTGGTGTGGGCGTCCTTCTCGCGCTCCGTGTTGAGTGCGGTGACCCTCTCCACGCTCGCCTTCAACGACTCCTCCAGTTGCGCAACCTTGGCCGCGAGCTCCTCCTTGGCGGTCTCCGCGGCAGCCGCGGCGGCTTTCGCCTCCTTCAGCTCTCCGCCAAGGGCCTGCTCCCGAGCGGCAAGGTCTTCCTCGTGGGAGTCGAGGTTGACCTTCCGTTGGGCTAGCTCTCCTTCCCACCGGGACAGCTCCTCCCCGGCTAGTCGCTGCTGCTCTTCGGCTTCGGCCTTCTCCAGGAGCCACTCCTGGTACTCCCCGGCGAGCCTCTCGCGCTCCTCCGCCACGTCGCGGAGGGCAGCCTGGTTGGCGGCGCGGAGCTCTGCCGCGCGCTTCTCCATCTCGACGGCGGCCTTGGCGGCAAGGGCCTCCCGAGACGCAAGCTTCGCCTGCCTGGCCCGGTAAAGGGCCAGGAGCTGATGAAGCAGCTTCTCCTCCTCGGGCCCGTCACTTCCGCCGGGCGCCTCGACGATCTTCAGTCCCGCGGAGGCGAGAACCTCTCCATCAAAGGCCTCGCCCTCCGCGGGGGCTCGCGATGAAGAACCCCACGGCACCTGGATGTAAACGCCGTTGGGGGCTTCAAGATAATAAGCCGACAGCTCCTTTTCGGTGGAGGGGCCGGCGGCCGGTGCAGCGCTCGACGCTCCTGCCGCCTCCGGGCCGGCAGTATGGCCGCCGTCCTCCTCCACGGCCGCCGCGTCTGCGGCCGGAGCGGTCTCCTCCGCAGCCGGCTCGGCGGCTCCCGCCGTGTCCTCAGCGACGGGGGCGTTGCTGCCGTCGCCCTGCGCGCCCTCCTCCTCGACGACGATGACTTCCGTCTCCATCTGCTCGGGGGGAGGAGGATCTAGAAGAAGAAGAAAAAGTGAAAGAAGTTCAAGCAAATATCCAAAAAGAGACGAATCCAAGAAGACAAAGTTACAGAACTCACCTTGACGGACGTCGTCGGCGGCGGGCTCCCTCGCCGGGGAGCTCTGCCTTGGCGGAGTGGCCGCCCTCGCCGGACTACTCGCCCTAGGCGGGGTACTCGCCCTTGGCGGAGTACCCGCCCTTGGCGGAGTGCTCTCCCTTGCCGGAGAGTTCGCCCTTGGCGGGGACGGCGGGGCTTGCGGCTCCTCGGGAGCGACCTCCGGATGCTCCTGTGGTTGCAGCTCCACCTCTGCGCAAGACAATCAAGACAAGACAAACACATCAAGATATTAGCACAAGACAAAATCCTCAAGCGCGCCCGACAAGCGGAAGTATGGAACCCAGACTTACGCTGGGGGCTGCGCTGGGGGCTGCTCCTCGGAGCAGCGCTCGGGTCCGGCAGGCTCGTCTCCGGCGCGTCCCCTGTCGCCGCGACGGGCGAGTCGTCCGCGACCTCGACCACGGGCACCTTGGCCTTCTTCGCCACTCGCTGGGCCAGGGTCCTGAGATCAAAGCAAAAAGCAAGATCAGAATCAGCAATAATCAAGACGAAGTTAAAGAAGATATAAAGCCTCGAGCTCTTACTCCTGTTCCTCGTCGTCGTCATCGTCGCTCAGGGCGGAGAAGTCAAACGCTACCTGAGGCGCGTCCGCGCGAGGAGCAGGAGGCGAAGACTCCCTCGGGCGCTTGGCGGTCCCCGGGGCTGGGGGCTGCGAGGCCCCGGTCCCTGTGGGCGCCGAGGCCCGGGGAGCGGGCGGAGCAGCCGCTCCGCTCTGCGAAGACCCTCCTCCGCTTGGCGCTGACGTGCGGGGCGCCTCCGCCGTGGCCTGTGTGCGGGTCGCCCCCGCCGTGGTTGGTGCGCCGGGCGCCCCCGTCGCAGCTTGACTCCCCCGGGAAGCTCGCGCTGCCCGGCGAGTTGGTTGTTGTCGGGGCGCCTGCGCCCTCGTCCCCGTCGTCGCCTTGCGGAGACGTTTCAGCGGAGACCGCTTGGGACTCGCCCGGGGCGGGGATGTCTCCGATGACGAGGAGACGTCGTCGGCGTAGAGCCCCAGAGACCCGTCGGAGTCCTCGGCGGCCCCGACGTCCTCCTCCTCCCCGGCAGGCTTGCTGGGCCCAGCACCTTGCCCCGCGGCCGTGCTCTTTCCGGCGCCTCCGCCCCCTCCGGCGCCTCCGCTCCCTGCGGCGCCTCTGTTTCCTCCGGCAGCGCCGCCTCTTGCCGCGGCCTCGGTCACAATTCCGGGGATCCCGGAGTGCCTCAAAGAGGGGACCCCGGCGAGCGCGTCGGGAGGAAGCTGCAGAAGTCTGCGGATCTCCGCCTCCTCCGCTTGGCAGGACGCATCCGCAGCCTCTGCCTCATCGGGCGTGAAGCCAAACTCTCCTGCCGCTACGGCTGCAGCGGCCTCTTCAACCCGAGAAGCTATATACGCTATCTCTTGGTCGGTGGTGTCCCGTGTGAGCCCCTTGATTTCATCCTTGTCCTTCGCCACCTCCACAAGGTTGTCGAAGAAGCTGATGATGTCTGATGACTTGGGAGGAATCCATGTGCGGTCCACGCCGTGCGAGTCACACGCGGGCATCATGGCGCGAAGAGGATCCCGGGCTGTGCTGTTGCAGAGAGGCACCACTCCCCGGGGAGCCCTGAACCATTCTGGGTGGGCCGGGTCATGTTTAAAGAGTTCCAGGACCATCCCCTTCAGCTCAAGCGCCGTGAAGTTGAAGTTTAGCCCGGGGCGCAGTCTCATAATATCCGCCGCGTTGCCGTACTCCCATGCCGGCCTCTTCCTATCCTGTAGAGGGGCAATGCGGCGGCGGAGGAAATCTGTGCCTACTTCTCCGACAGACAACTTTGCTACCCGGAGACGAAGAATCCGGACGAGGGCGGCGTTGAGCTTGATGTCGTCCGAATCCAGCTCGCTCCAGTCCCTGCCGCGCACGATAGGTGTTGTGCGCGGCGCAGTGAAAGGTTGCGGCTCGTCCTCGACTATCCAACACCAGTCAGCACGCCACTCCTCCCACTTGCCGCGGAGCTCCCCCGGCAAGTAGGACTCCTTCTTGTTCAAGCGGAAGACCCAGGAAATCCCCCCGGAGAGGGGAGCGCCGGCTTCTACTCTAGGGGTGAAGAAGTGCCTAAATAGCGCTACATTTGGATATATCCCAATATAGTTTTCGCACAGATGTGCGAAAACCGCCATCGTGAGGATGGCGTTGGGGGTGAAGTCAAGAAGGTGGAGGCCGTAGGTGTGCATGATATCGCAGAAGAAATCGGAAAAAGGGGGACAAAGGCCGCAATGGAAGAAAGCTGCGAAGAAGAAGTACCCGTCGGGGTAGTTGTCCTTGGCGGCGGCGGGGTAGGCTCTGGTCCGGGGGTGCGCCTTGGTCTCCTTGGCCCAGAACAAGTAATACTTGTTCCAGAGCTCCCGCGCGCTAAGCCTCGGCGAGAAGACGACGTTCCGCTTCCGCAACAAGGTGAGCCTCGCCGCTTGCTCCGATTTCTCCTTCTTGGTCTTCTCCGCCTTCGCCTTCTCGGTCTTCGGGGCCATGGCGGAGGCGGCGAGGGAAGGGGGACGAAGAGTCCGGCGGCGCCGCAGAAGCGGAAGACGGAGGTGTGGAGGCGGAGCGCAAAGGGGATCTCTGGAGATAGAAGAAGCAATGAAGGCGTAGGAGGGGAACCGCCCCTGCTTCCTCTGCTTTTATGGGGAAGTGGGGGACGTTTCGCTCTTTCCATTAAAAGAACGTAGCCACGTCCCATCCCACGACGCCGCAACCGACGCGTGCCGTTACGGAGGGACGCGACGGATGCGGAAGTGGATTCGGCGTGCCGTGGGCCGCGCGTGCCCGTGCACTGTTTTGGGCCTGGCCCAACAGCGCTCGGCACCGTGTGTGGCCCAGGCCCGGGGGCTCCTGTCGGTGTACTAAGGTAGGGGTACCTCAGTACCCCAACTTGTGCACGGGCAGTAGCAGCTTTCCGCGGCAGGGCCTACCACGCGCTTGCCGGAGACCTTCCTGGTCTATATAAAACCATTCAAAAACAAAGTATGCAAGACAGAAGATCAAGACCCCGGCAAGTGGAGCTTGCCGGGAAGGCCGTTCCAGGCTCAAGATTACCTCACCCACACAAGGCCCTGGCAAGAGGAGCTTGCCAGGAAGACTAGAAGATTGCGTTACAATAGACATGCCTCGGCGCAACATGCGCCCCGGCAGGGCCCGGGGAGCGACCAGCTTCAGAGCCCGACAAGCTCCCGGGGCCGGCAAGGTCAAGACCCCGGCAAGGTGCTTGCCGGGGAGAGTTACGTTGTGTGCCCGCGCTCCAGCTCATCGAACCACGCGTCGCCCTGGGGCCACTCCAGGGACGCGTGGCGGACGGCTGTGCAGCCTGGGGGACACGGTGGCACTCCACGGTGGTAAAGCCATCGCCGTGGCAAACGGAGACGCAAGGGCGGGCGCTTTTGGGGTCGACGGCGACGGGCATTAAATGCTCTTGTCCCCCACTGTCAAAGTAGGTAGCGACCACTGTTCATACACTGTAGCTCCACTATTCCCGCACTGTAACAACTACCACCTCTTTTACATTTTTACCCTTTCTCCTACATTGACACCTGTCGGTGACCCCTTGAGCTATAAAAGGAGGCCCATGCACAACGTAGAAAGGGTTCGGAACCTAGATCGCTCTTACGCTCGGTGTAGCTAGTTCTTCAAGCTCCCGAGCTCCTCAACTCAATACAAACTAAGCAAGAGTAGGGTTTTACGCGTCCATCGTGGCCCGAACCTGGGTAAACTGCCCGCGTGATCTCCACGATCTGCTCTTCGTGCTCCCTCCGCCCTCTTACCGCACAAGCAAGGGGCTCCGGTCCCATAGGTGTTCGTGGCGGACAGTTTCCCCCGACACCATAAGTGGCTCTCATAATAGATTCATAAGGCAATTTGATTTTATTTCTAGAAAGTGTTCCATGCCTTTCCTTAACAGAAATTGTAATATAATATTTCCTTCCGTCATATCAATAATTGCACCAATCGTTCTAAGGAAAGGTCTACCAAGAATAATAGGACATGTAGGATTGCAATTATATCGAGAACAATGAAATCTACGGGCACATAATTCCTAATGGCAACAATAAGAACATCATTAATCCTTCCCATAGGTTTCTTAATTGTAGAATCCGCAAGATGCAAATTTAAAGAACAATCATCAAATTCAAGGAAACCTAGCATATCACACAAAGTTTTTGGAATAGTGGAAACACTTGCACCCAAATCACACAAAGCAAAGCATTCATGATCTTTAATCTTAATTTTAATAGTAGGTTCCCACTCATCATAAATCCTTCTAGGGATAGAAACTTCTAATTCAAGTTTTTCTTCATTAAATTGCATTAAAGCATCAACTATGTGTTTGGTAATAGCTTTATTTTGACTATAAGCATGCGGAGAATTTAGCACGGATTGCAACAAGGAAATATAATCTATTAAAGAGCAATTATCATAATTGAATCCCTTGAAATCCAAGATAGTGGGTTCATTGCTATGTTAAGTTTTGACCTCTTCAATCCCACTTTTAACAGTTTTAGCATCAAGATCTAAAAACTCCGAATCATTAGGACGCCTTTTTACTAAAGTAGACTCATCTCCAGTCCCATCTTTATCAAGATTAATACTAGTAAACAAGGATTTAATAGGAGACACATCAATCACTTTCAGATCTTCATCATTATTATCATGCAAACTAGAAGAACACGCTTTCAAAAAGCAATCTCTTTTAGCACGCATCCTATTGTTCTTTCTTTGCACTCATCAATGGAAATTATCATGGCTTTGAGAGACTCATTGATATCATGCTTAGGTGGAATAGATCTAAGTTTCAAAGAATCAACATCAAGAGAAATTCTATCCACGTTCTAGCCAACTCATCAACCCTAAGCAATTTTTCTTTAAGCAAAGCATTGATATTCTTTTGCGAATTCATAAACTCTTTAACACTAGTCTCAAATTCAGAGGGCATCTTATTAAAATTTCCATACGAGTTGTTGTAGGAATTACCATAATTATTAGAGGAATTACTAGGGAAAGGCCTAGAATTAAAGTTTCCTCTATAAGCGTTGTTAGCAAAATTATTCCTACAGACAAAATTCACATCCGAAGATTAATTATTATTCTCAATCAACATGGACAAATGCATATCATTAGGATCAGAAGAAGCACTCTTAGTAGCAAATAATTTCATAAGTTCATCCATCTTTCCACTCAAAACACTAATCTCTTCAATAGCATGTACTTTTTTACTAGTAGATCTTTCGGTGTGCCATTAAGAGTAATTAACCATAATATTATCTAGGAGTTTAGTAGCTTCTCCTAAAGTGATTTCCATGAAAGTGCCCCCCCACGGACGAATCTAAAAGATTTCTAGAAGCAAAATTCAAGCCAGCATAAAAGTCTTGTATAATCATCCATAAGTTCAAACCATGTGTAGGGCAATTACGTATCATTAATTTCATTCTCTCCCAAGCTTGTGCAACATGTTCATGATCTAGTTGCTTAAAGTTCACGATATCGTTTCTAAGAGAGATAATCTTAGCGGGAGGAAAATACTTAGAGATAAAGGCATCTTTGCAATTATTCCACGAATCAATACTATTTCCAGGCAAAGAAGAGAACCAAGTTTTAGCACGATCTCTAAGCGAAAAAGGAAATAGCTTTAATTTGACAATGTCATTATCCGTATCTCTCTTCTTTTGCATATCGCATAAACCAACAAAGTTGTTTAGATGGCTAGCGGCATCTTCACTAGAAAGGCCAGAGAATTGATCTTTCATGACAAGATTCAAAAGAGCATCATTGATCTCACAAGATTGAGCATCTATAATAGGAGCAATCGGCGTGCTAATAAAATCATTATTGTTGGTATTGGAGAAGTCACACAATTTGGTATTATCTTGAGCCATAGTGACAAACAAGCAATCCAACACACAAGCAAACAAGAAGCAAGCGAACATAGGCGACGGAAAAAGAAGGGAGAATAAAACGGCAAAGGTGAAGTGGGGGAGAGGAAAACGAGAGGCAAATAATGTAGTGCGAGGGATAAGGTTTTGTGATAGGTACTTGGTATATGAATTTTGCGTAGATATCCTCGGCAACAGTGCCAGAAATTAGCAAGTTTATGGGAGATCAAATATTGACTTGACTTGGTGTAAGTCTCCCCGGCAACGGCGCCAGAAATTCTTCTTGCTACTTCTCGAGCTTGCTTTGTATTCCCTCGAAAAGGAAAGGGTGATGCAGCACAGTAGCGTAAGTATTTACCTTAGTTTTTGAGAACCAAGGTATCAATCTAGTAGGAGACCACGCGCGAGTCCCTCATACCTGCACAAACAAATAAGAACCTTGCAGCCTACGCGATAAAGGGGTTGTCAATCCCTTCCCGGTCACTTACAAAAGTGAGATCTGATAGAGATGATAAGATAATATTTTTAGTATTTTTGATATAGAGATTGAAAGTAAAGATTGCAAACAAAAGTAAAGTAAAGATAAATATTTGATGCAAGATAAATATGATGACGATAGACCCGGGGGCCATAGGTTTCACTAGTGGCTTCTCTCATGATAGCATATTTCTACGGTGCGTGAACAGATTACTGTCGAGCAATTGACAGAAAAGCGCATAGTTATGAGAATATCTAGGCATGATTATTGTATATAGGCATCACGTCCGTGACAAGTAGACCGAAACTATTCTGCATCTACTACTATTACTCCACACATCGACCGCTATCCAACATGCATCTAGAGTATTAAGTTCATAAGAACATAGTAACGCCTTAAGCAAGATGGCATGATGTAGAGGGATAAACTCAAGCAATATGATATAAACCCCATCTTTTTATCCTCGATGGCAACAATACAATACGTGCCTTGCTGCCCCGACTGTCACTGGGAAAGGACACCGCAAAATTGGACCCATAGCCAAGCACTTCTCCCATTGCAAGAACTACTGATTTAGTAGGCCAAACCAAACTGATAATTCGAAGAGACTTGCGAAGATATTTAAATCATGCATAAAAGATTTCAAAGAAGAATCCAATATGTTCATAGATAATCTTGATCATAAACCCACAATTCATCGGATCTCGACAAACACACCACAAAAAGATTACATCGAATAGATCTCCTCGAAGATCGAGGAGAACTTTGTATTGAGATCCAAAGAGAGAGAAGAATTCATATAGATAGTAACGATGGACCCGAAGGTCTGTGGTAAACTACTCACAACTCATCGGAGGAGCTATGGTGTTGATGTAGAAGCCCTCCGTGATCGATGCCCCCTCCGGTGGAGCTTCGGAACAGGCCCCAAGATGGAATCTCACGGGTACAGAAGGTTGCGGCGGTGGAATTAGGGTTTCGTGGTGCTCTCCGATGGTTTCAAGGTACGTACGTATATATAGGAGGAAGAGGGACGTTTTGGTGGAGCAACAGGTGGCTCACAAGGGTGGGGGCGCACCTACCCCCCTGGGCGTGCCCCGTGCACTTGTGGGCACCTCCTTTGCTTCCTGGTGTGTACTCCAAGTCTTATATGTTGATATTGTTCCAAAAATAACTCTCCCGAAGGTTTCATTTCGTTTGGACTCCACTTGATATTCCTTTTCTGCGAAACACTGAAATAGGAAAAAAGCAACAATTTGCACTAGGCCTTGGGTTAGTAGGTTAGTCCCAAAAATAATATAAGTGTATAATAAAGCCCATTAAACATCCAAAACAGATAATATAATAGCATGGAACAATAAAAAATTATAGATACGCTGGAGACATATCACAACCCAACACTTATACCTACTGTTTTTGTGTGTTCACATGATTATGTTACTGTAGTAATCATGTTTTATAGCTTTTGTTTCAATAAAGTGCCAAGCAAAGCCTTAGGATCATGTTGGGTGATAGTAGATTTGATCTTGCTGAAAAACAAAAACTTTTGCTCTCACGAGAAAAATTCTCATTTTTAACAAAAGAGTGCTTTTGAGTTGATTCTTTTTGCAGAAGATTAATATACAAATTTCTCACGTGGTCATATTTTTTTCAAAAAATTTAGAGTTGCATAAGTATGGTCATTGTTCAGATCATTACAAACTGTTATGTTCTTGACAGATTCTATTTTCAATGCATAGTTTGCTTGTTTTCTAATTTCTATGGCTTATACTGATCAATATAAATTATAGAAATGATATGATATAGTAGGCATTGTGTGAGAAAAATTATGAATCTTGTCTTTGACATTACCCAAAGTGAATGATTTGGCTTATCGTGCTAACCCATCTCATGAAGTTTTGTTATGTTTTGTGTGATTAAGGTTTTCAAGTTTTGCGTGAGATGTCGATATGAGGAGAACAAGACCCTAAGCTTCGGTATGCCCAAGGCACCCCAAGGTAATATTCAAGGAAGATCCAAGCAACTAAGCATGGGGATGCCCCAGAAGGTATCCCCGCTTTCGTCTCCAACATTATCGGTAACCTCACTTGAAGCTATATTTTTATTCATCACATGATATGAGTTTTGCTTGAAGCATCATTTTCTTTTGTTAGGAATTGCTTGCAGGTATTAATAATAATGTTTTGCATCTTTTATTTCAATAAAAGAGTCAAGGATAGCCTTTACCATGCTTATTTTGCAAGTCTACATGTTGCTGTTTGAAAACAGAAAGTTTGTCCCCGTTGTAAAAATTCCTGAGAAAAGTCAGAATGTGATAAAATGTCGAAACATTTTTCAAAATAATATCTGATAAATTTTCTACAGCATGTCAAAAATTTCAAAAAAATTGAGTTAGGGAAGTACGGATCCCCTTGCATTCTTTACCGACTGTATTGGTTTGGCTGTTTGCATTGTTTGCATATGTTGGTTTGTTTAATGATTCTATTTGAGGATAGGAGTATTAAATATGCAGAGGCATTTAGTATGCAATGTTGAATAATAATTGTAGTGATTTGCTACAGTAGATAATGATAAGGTTTCTGCATTGGTTTATACTAACTTTTGTCACGAGTTCTTGTTGAGTTTTGTATGGATGAAGCTTTTTATATTTAGGAAAACCGTGATATGAGAAGAATTAAGGAGACACAAAAGCTCAAGCTTGGGGATGCCTAAGGAACCACAAGATAATATTTCAAGAAGTCTCAAGCATCTAAGTTTGGGGATGCCCCGGTAGGCATCCCACCTTTCTTCATCAACAATTATCGGTTATTATCGATTGATCCTAAGTTTTTTCTTCTTCACATGAGATGTGCTATTCTTGAAATATCATTTTATTTTGTATGCTTGCTGTTTTAATAAAATACTTAGATCCAAAAGTTTTTAAATAAAATAGAGCCCCCAAATAGTTGCCAGGAAGGCTAAGTAAGCGGCATTCACATCCCGTCAACGAAGCTTTTCTAGCGTCGTTGCTCTAGTGCTTCACTTATATCTTTTTGAGCATGGTGGTGCTTTAGTATTTTTGAAGAAATTCTCTCTTGCTTCACTTAAATTAATTTGATAGAAATAAACATTATGCTCATGATCTTCATTTATATCTTTTTGGAGTAGCTTATCATTTACTCTTGTTCTTCACTTATATCCTATGAGTAAATTCTTGAATAAATTGAATGTCATGAAGTTGAAATCATATCATGCTAGCTTCACATTGGGTTTAGAAAGTGAAATCTTTTGAGGCTTGACAATCACAATATTGGTCACACAAGCAATTCACGAATAATTAGTATAAGGAAGAGAACTTTCATATGCAAATACACTATCGTGGAAATCTTTTGTGATTGTGAGCCCCCATCAAAATATTATATGCCAAAATTGTTGACGTTGGACAATGAATACAACATAATGGTTTATGTTTGTTCATATTCACATAGAAGTTATATTGTCATAGGTCCTTCAACATGTGGTGCTTGCCCCCTATCTTTGCTAGCCAAATTTTTTGCACCAAGTAGAGATACTACTTGTGCATCCAAAAGCCCTTGAACCATAATCTTATCTTCAAGAGTCCACCATACCTACCTAAGGAGTGAGCAAGATCCTTCAAGTAAGTTGTCATCGGTACAAAAAGTCAATAAAAATTGCTTCTAAAAGTGTTAGATCATTTAGTGCAAGGGAAAATTGAGTGTTGTATGAACTTGTGATGACAAAGTAATAAAAGCGATGGACTGCACAATAAAGGTTGCTATCATAAGGGGCAATATAACATAATGTTCCTTTGCATTAAGGGAGAGAGCATACAAACAAATAAGCGCATGTCAACCTCTGTGAAGGGTCTATCTTTTACTTTTCAGTATTTAGTTTTATGCAAAGAGTCAAAGTTTTTCTCTCTATTCCTTTTTCATTTTTCTCCTTTGCCAACCATCATGTGGTGAGGAAAGATCTAGGCACATATGTCCAGCTGAATATGGGTAGCATGAGTTATTATTGTTGACATCACCCAGAGGTGAATATGTTGGGAGGCGAAATTACAATCCCCCATCTTTCTAGGCGTCCGGTTGAAATGTTTTTCTCATGTGTATGAGGTGAGTGTTAGCAATCATAGAAGACTATATGATGGTTGAGTATGTGGAGCTCTTACTTAAACTCTGTTGAATAAGTTGAATTACAATTGCTTAGTGACTGAGAACATAGGTTGTTGAGTTTCAAGAGAATTCATTGTTTGAACCTGAACATGTGAATTGGTTGCTACTTTAAACATGAGAAATTTTATAAGAAAGATTTGTTGTTATGATGCTAGGAGAAGTGATTGAAATTGTCATTGATCAAAGTTGTGCACCTTGCTAGCATTCACACTTCATAAATTATTCCTTTTATCATTTACCTACTCGTGCACGAGTAGGAATTAAGCTTGGGGATTGTGATACGTCTCCAATGTATCTATAATTTATGAAGTATTCATGCCATGTTTTTAACAATTTTATATAATTTTGGTATGATTTGGATGGAACTAACCCGGACTGACGTTGTTTTCAGCAGAACTACCGCGGTGTTGTTTTTTGTGGAGAAATGAAAGTTCTCCAAATGAGATGAAACTTTTTGATGATTTCGTTGGAACAAAAGAGACACCCGAAGCTTTGTGGGAGGGCTAGAAGAGCCACGAGGAGGACACAACCCACCAGGGCATGCCTGGTGGGCCTGGCTCGCCCCGGTGGTTTGTGCTCACCTCGAAGCCCATCCGGACGTCAGACCGACGCCAAAAATTCCTATAAATAGATAAACCATCAAAAATACACTAGATCAGAAGTTCCACCGCCGCAAGGCTCTGTAGTCCACAAAAAACCAATCTAGACCCTTTTCGGCACCCTGCCGGAGGGGGAAATCATCACCGGTGGCCATCTTCATCATCCCGGCGGCCACCATAATGAGGAGGGAGTACTACAACCTCGAGGCTGAGGGTTTGTACCAGTAGCTTTGTGTTTAATCTATCTCTCTCTCTCTCTCTCTCTCTCTCTCTCTCTCTCTCTCTCTCGTGTTCTTGAGATGCACAATCTTTATGTATCACGGGCTTTGTTAACATAGATGGATCATATGATGTTCGTCCCCTCTCTATCTTGTTGTGATGAATTGAGTTTTCCCTTTGAGATTTTGGATTGAATACTTTTATGGATTTGATAAAAATTGATGTATGTATTGCTATGAATACCCGTGGTGACAATGGGGTGTCATATTGAGTCACTTGACGTGCATTTTGGCACTCAACTCGCGGATTCCCGAGGTGACATTGGAGTAATCTATGCATAGGGGTCGATGCGCATTCTTGTCTTTGTTTCTCTGGTAGAAATCTTGGGGCACTCTTTGAAGTTCTTTATGTTGGATTGAGTATTATGAATCTGAATTTGTTTTGGTGTTATTTTAGTATGAACTCTTGATAGATCGATCCGGAAGGATAACTTTGTGTTATCTTAGTACAAACTCTTGAAAGATCGATCGGAAAGGATAACCTTGTGTTATTTTAGTACGGACTCTTGGATAGATCGATCGGAAAGGATAACTTTGTGTTATTTTAGTACGAACTCTTGGAAAGATTGATTGGAAATAATAACTTTGAGTTGGTTTCGTACCCCACCAACAATTTCTTCTTATGTTCTCCGCTAGATAGGAACTTTGGAGTGATTCTTCATCGCACGTTGAGGGATGGTTTTGTGATCCGGTTATACTAGCGTTGTTGAGAGATTGCACTAGCAAAATTATGGACCCTAGGCCTTGTTTCCAAGGATTGAAATGCCGTTTGTGCTCCGCTTTATCACTTGCTACCTTGTTGTTTTTTATTGTTCCTATTACAAAAATCAATATCTACTATCCATATTACACTTGTATCACCATCTCTTCGCCGAAATAGTGCACCAATACAATTTGCCATTGCATTTGGTGTGTTGGGGACACAAGAGACTCTTTGTTATTTGCTTGCAGGGTTGCTTGAGAGAGACCATCTTCATCCTACACCCCCTACGGATTAATAAACCTTAGGTCATCCACTTGAGGGAAAATTGCTGCTCTCCTACAAAACTCTGCGCTTGGAGGTCCAACACGAGTCTACGAGAACAAGTTGTGTAGCAGACATCACGTATCTATATTTTTTTTATTGTTCCATGTTGTTATATTATCATTCTTGGATGATTTACAATCATTTTATATCATTTTTGGTACTAACCTATTGACATAGTGCTAAGTGCCAGTTGCTATTTTCTGCATGTTTTTTACATCGCAGGAAATAAATACCAAACGGAGTCCAAACGCAGCGAAACTTTTCGTGGATTTTTTTGGACCAAAAGAAATCTAGTGGGCCGGAGAAGCACCTGGGGGTGCTCTGAGGGGAGCACAACCCACCAGGGTGTGCCAGGAGGCCCAAGCGCGCCCTGGTGGGTTGTCCCCATCCCAGGTTCCATCCAGAACGCCTCTGTGCTCCATAAATACCCAAATATTCCAGAAACGGTAGGGGTATCGACAAAAATCAATTCCAGCCGCCATAATGTCCAAAGCCACCAGATCCAATCTGGACACCATCACGGAGGGGTTCACCAATTCCATTGGTGCCTCTCCGATGATGCGTGAGTAGTACCTTGTAGACCTACGGGTCCGTAGTTAGTAGCTATATGGCTTCCTCTCTCTCATTTGATTATCAATACAATGGTCTATTGGAGATCCATATGATGTAACTCTTTTTGCAAGGTGTTTGTTGGGATCCGATGAACTTTGAGTTTATGATCAAATCTATCTTTTTATATCTATGAAAGTTATTTGAGTCTTCTTTGATCTCTTATATGCATGATTGCTTATAGCCTGGCATTTCTTCTCTGATATTTGGGTTTTATTTGGCCAACTTGATTTATTTATCTTGCAATGGGAAGAGGTGCTTTGTAGTGGGTTCGATCTTACGGTGCTTGATCCTAGTGGCAGAAGGGGAACCGACACGTATGTATTGTTACTACTAAGGATAAAACGATGGGGTCTATTTCTACATAAATAGATCTTGTCTACATCATGTCATCGTTCTTATTGCATTACTCTGTTTTTGGATGAACTTAATACACTAGATGCATGTTGGATAGCAGTCGATGTGTGGAGTAATAGTAGTAGATGCAGGCAGGAGTCGGTCTACTAATCTTAGACGTGATGCCTATATAATGATCATTGCCTAGATATTGTCATGATTATTTGAAGTTCTATCAATTGCCCAACAGTAATTTGTTCACCCACCGTTTGCTATTTTTCTCTGGAGAAGCCACAAGTGAAATCTACGGCCCCCGGGTCTTTTCCCATGTTCTTTGCCTTTGCGATCTATTTGCCTTTGCTTTTATTTCCAGATCTATTAAACCAGAAACCCAAAAATACCTTGCTATAATTTATCTTATTTGGCGTTCGATCTATCAATATTTACAACTCTATCACGCCTGTTACCCGAAAGGGATTGACAACCCCTTTTACACGTCGGGTTGCGAGTATTTGTTATTTGTGTGCAGGTGCCGTTTACGTTATGTTACTTGGTTCTCCTACTAGTTCGATAACCTTGGTTTCATCACTGAGGGAAATACTTACCGCTGCTATACTACATCATCCATTCCACTTTGGGGAAATACCGGCATAGTTCTAGCAAGACATCAAAAGGAATTTCTGGCGCCGTTGCCGGGGAGGATCTTCAACATATACCAGGTTCCAAATCACAAATCTCATCTCCTCGCAACTGATACGTCCAAAACGTATCTATAATTTATGCTTGCTCCATGCCACTTTTGGGTGATATTGCTATGATATTCATACACTTCCATACACTTTTGATCATATTTGGACTAACTTACTAATCCAGTGCACCCCAGTGCCAGTTTCTGTTTTCGGCTGTTTTTGTATTTCAGGTTTTCACGTTTCGAGAACTGCCCAGAAAAATCCAGAAAAATTATATAAAAAATCAGCGAACCGGAAACAACACTGCGTCCGAAGGGCAGCCTGGGGGGGCACAGGGGCTCCAGGCGCCCTGTGGGCGCGCCCCCCCTGGGCCGCGCCGGGGGGGCGCCTGGGCCCCCCCGAAGCTCCCCCGGTGCCCTACTTTGGCATATATTTAAAGGGTTCCCCGTAACCCTCAGAAGAGGACTTCTTTTCGCGATCCCATCTCTGTTCCGCCGCCGCCGCCACTTCCAAGATCGGGAGCACCAGGAGAACTCTTCCCGGCACCCTGCCGGAGGGGAGGATCACCACCGGGAGCTTCTCCACCACCATGGAGGCCTCCCGGATGACTCGTGAGTAGTCTCCCTTGGACCATGAGTCCATGACCAGTATCTATGTGATGTTCTCCTCCCGTTCTTGTGCTTCACTAATTAGTCCTCGTGAGCTGCCCTACATGATCGAGGCACCAATGTAATCCTTATGCTGTTGCTATGTTGAGTTTGCTGGGATTCGATGGATTATGAGATTATGTTCAGATTGATCTTGAGTAATATATTTGATTCACCTCTTTTATATTTTAGTTCATAAGTAATTCTTGCATGTTCTCCGTTGTTATTTATTGCTTTGGCCGAGTAATAGGTAGTGACTCCAAGAGGGAACGTTATGCTCGATTGTGGGTTCATGCCCCTCGATGACTAGCTTGAGTGACAGAAACATGAGTCTAGGGGATGTGCTTTTGCCACAAGGGGGAAAACAACGGTGCTTGTGCCCGCGGGTGCAAGGATTGTTTACTTTACGCAAAGTTCTTTTAATGCAGTTGTCTGTTGCATTGAGTTTACACTATGGGTGGGACTCGCAACTTAATACCAGCGAGATGTTCTGGATAGATATCTCAAGGTGGATGATTAGTAGTAGATATTGATGGATTTCGGTCTACTTACTTTGGCGTACCGCCCATGCTTTGAACCTCAACCTTTCTTGCACTGTAGTCAGCATTGGTTTGCGTTTGTGGTCCTGTCAATTGCCCAGCTGTAATTTGTTACCTCACATAGCTGTTTTATCGTCTTTTGGGAGAGAGACATCACTAGTGAACATCATGAGACTCCGGTCCATATTACCATCATTGATCACATCCACTATTTACTTTTCGCTATTTTATTTACTATTGCAAAACACTATCTATCACTACTATCATATTGCTTTTAACCCTTTGTGAACTACAAGGCCGGAGAGATTGACAACCTCTCTGTACTCGTTGGGAGCAAAGTTATTTGTATCTGTGTGCAGGTCCACGTTGATTGCTAATTGCGCCGTTAGCAGTTGACACCTACCTGTTGAACCTAGGAGTCTCTGGGGATTCGATCCTTGGCATCTTTGCTAGGGGAAAACACTTCTACTTACTGCATCTTACACCTTCCACTTGGGGTAACCAACGAGGGGTTCGAGGCCCATCAAGGAGTATTTTATGGCGCCGTTGCCGGGGACTCCACTCTTCAGGATAGGGGAGTTGCATGCTATCTTTTACCTTTGCTTTTTAGTCTTGTTAGTTTACCTTTCATTTTTGCTTTAGTTCCTTTTATCGAAAATCACAAAAAAAATAGTTATCTTGCTTGCTTGCTACTATGGGTTCCACCGAAAACACCAAGTTGTGTGACTTCACTAGTCACAACAACGATGACTTTATCAGCACACCTATCACTACACCTGCCACTTCAGCACCTTCATATGAAATTAAACCTGCTTTACTGAACTTAGTCATGAGAGAACAATTCTCCGGTGCTGGAGATGATGCTGCTTTACACTTGAACAACTTTGTTGAACTTTGTGATATGCAAAAGTAACAAGAAATAGATGGTAATATTGTTAAGCTTAAGCTTTTTCCTTTCTCTTTGAGAGGAGGAGCTAAAATTTGGTTTGAGTCTTTGCCTAGAAATAGCATAGATTCATGGGGCAAGTGCAAAGATGCTTTTATCGGAAAATACTACCCACCTGCTAAAATTATCCAACTTAGAAGTAACATCATGAATTTTAAACAATTGGATAATGAACACGTTGCCCAAGCTTGGAAACGTATGAAATATCTTATCAAAAACTGCCCTACTCACGGTTTGACTACTTGGATGGTTATCCAAACTTTTTATCCAGGCTTGAACTTTACCTCGCGGAACTTGTTAGATTCGGCCGCGGGAGGAACTTTTATGTCAACTACACTTGGTGCTACCACAAAGCTTCTTGATGAGATGATGACCAACTATTCCCAATGGCACACCGAACGCGCTCCAACAGGTAGGAAGGTAAACTCTGTCGATGAGATTTCCTCCCTTAATGAAAAAGTTGACTTGATCATGTCTATAATTTCGAAGCAATCTACTGTTGATCCTCGTGATGTTCCTTTAAATTCTTTGATTGCTCAAGAACAAGTAGATGTTAACTTTTTCTCTAGAAATAATTTCAACAACAATGCTTATCCTAGTACCAAGAACTCCAATACTGAACTAGAGACTATGCTTAGAGATTTCATCACTACCCAAAAAGCCTTTAATAAGAATGTAGAAGAGAAACTACATAAATTAGATGATCTTTCTTTTAAGGTAGACCACTTAGCCAATGAGGTAAAATTGCTAAAAATTGAAACTTCTCCACTTAAGGAGAGGGAAGTCATCCCTATTAATGCTACTCAAGTACAAATTAATGAAAATATTAGGATGATGGCTAAGCTTAAAGAAAGATGGGCTAGAGAAAGGGAGGAAGAGGAAAGAATTAAGAGCCTTCCTACCCACCACACTGTTGCTACTATCCAAGTTATTGAGGATGTTCACACTCTTAGCACCCAATGTACTCCTGGTCCCAATGGACCTATTAATGGTGATGCTATAGAAACTACCAAACAGGTGAACCTTAAGGACACCACTACCACTTTACTTGATGCTCGTGACCTTGATTTTGATAATTGCACTCTTACATAAGTTATTGATTTCCTTCACAAGATGTCTAGAGATCCCCGCACTAGCACGCTTAACCTTGCCTTCACAGAGCATATCACTAATGCTCTCATCAAAGCTAGGGAGGAGAAACTTAGAGTAGAAGCCTCCATACCTAGAAAGCTAGAAGATGGTTGGGATCCTATGATAAAAATTTATTTGAATGACTTCTCTTGTTATGCATTATGTGATGTTGGTGCTAGTACCTCTGTTATGCCCAAAAGGATATATGATATGCTTAAATTAAAACCTTATGATTCTTGTTCTTTTGGTGTTCGTCTCGTTGATTCTTCCATAAAGAAACCTTTGGGGAGGATTGACGATGTTCTTATTGTTGTCAATGATAATTATGTGCCCGTTGATTTTACTATTATGGATATTGAATGTGATCCTTCATGTCCAATTATTTTGGGACGTCCCTTTTTGCGCACCGTTGGTGCTGTCATTGACATGAAAGAGGGTAATATAAAATTTCAGTTTCCTCTCAAGAAAGGGATGGAACACTTCCCTCGTAAGAAGGTCAAGTAACCTTTTGAGTCCGTTGTACGGGCTAGCTATTCTTTTACTCTTGATAAAACTTGATCTATGCATTATGCCTAGCTTAAAGGCATAAAAGAAAGCGCTTTTGGGAGGCAGCCCACATGAATAATTTTTTTGCTTTTGTTGTGTCTTGATGTTGTTTACTGCTGTAGCATCATCATTGTATCTTTGCTTTTCATATTTGTGCCAAGTATAGCCTCTGATTGCTAGAAAGTTCAAAAGTTGTGAGGTGCTGTCCAGGAAACAGATTCTGTCCTTGGATAGAAAAATTCGTATAAAATCACCAGATCATCTTTTTGGTCTGAATTTTTTCGATAGCGTTCTCTATATAATTGTCTTTCGTGCGTCAGTTCTGAGTTTTTTGATTTGAGTTGCAGAAGTATCCCGAACAGGTCAATTACTGCCTGGTGTTCTGTTTTTCACAGATTCTGTCCTGCTTTGCCTTACCTTCACTTTGCAAATTGAGAACTTGCTTTTTCTTTGCAAAAACCTTTTGGCAATCTTGAGAAACAGTAGAACTTCAAGAATATCCTTATTTCCAGCAAGGTATAATTATTTTATTAAGGGTACAAACCTCGCTAATCAGATTATGATGAGTTGTGTATGAAGGGAGTTTTCAAGTGTGCGAGGGAAGATGATAAAAAGATTCAGGAGTGTCAAGCGCTCAAGATTGGGGATGCCCCCGTGCACCCCCAAGAAATATTCAAGGAAACTCAAGCGTCTAAGCTTGGGGATGCCCCCGTGCATCCCCTTCTCCATCAACATTATCAGTTCGTCTTTCGTTCCGCTATATTTTTATCACTTCATGTGTCATGTGCTATGCTTGGAGCGTCTTGCTTTTAGTTCTCTTTTTAGTTTTTCATAACGAGTCGGAACCCAGCATTCCTTTATGTGGGAGAGAAACACGCTCCACTTCTACCTAGAACATTACATAAAATTTTCATGTCTATCTATGCTGTGTGTGTTCTTTGTCTTTTAATAGCTACTATCATACTCTGCTCTTAGTATACATGCTTATCTTTTCAAGAGCTTTCATTTAGTTGGTTGCTTGAACTCTCTTTAATTACCATGCTCACCTTATTAAGAGAGTTTGATTCCGTTGCATGGGTTAATGTGTCTATGATAAAGATGCTACTTTCATGATGGTGCTTAGTAGTTTAGGTTTTCTTTTGGTTAATCTCAAATAGCTAGGGGGTTCCCAATGTGTTATTGGAGTGCCAACTTGGTTTGTTTGCCTATGATGTGGTATGGTTTAGTAATATCTTCCTTCGAGAATTTATTTTGATTGACTTGGCGTATGCTCACGCATATTCAAGACTGTAAAGAAAGTCTGTCAAGCCTTGATGATCTTTTGTTTCTAAGTAGCGATATAACTACCATATGCCTGATTCAATATTACTTTGTCGCTCTGCATGATTATGACCGTCATTGCTCTCTTAGTTGGTCGCTCCCAGTCTTTTGCTAACTTCCACCTGCACTAAGCAAATTAACCATGCAATACATAGCTCATGGGAAAGTAGCCTTAAAACTATTGTGGTAAAGAATATGTTGCCTATGTATCTTATTTCTTATGAGTTGCTTGCTGAGCGGTAACCATGTTTCTGGGGACGCCATCAACTGTCACACTTTTTTTGAATATCATGTGAGTTGCTATGCATGTTCGTCTTGTCTGAAGTAAGGGTGATTTACCGTGGGTTGAATTAATATGCATATTGTTAGAGAAGAACATTGGGCCGCCAACCAAAGCCATGCATCATGGTGGAAGTTTTAGCTTGGACCTTAATCCTCAATCTCTCATGAGAATATGCTTATGCAATAAAGAGGAGTCCATCATCTATTTTCTATGTTGTCCCGGTATGGATGTCCTCAAGTTGAGATCTATCAAAAATGAGAAATCAAATGCGATCTATCTCCTTGGACCTTTGTACAGGTGGCATAGAGGTACCCTTTGTGACACTTGGTTAAAACATATGCAATGCAATGATAACCCATGGGGATCCGAGCTAATTAGGACAAGGAGCGAGCACTATTGGTATTCGATGCATGAGGCTTGCAACTTATAGGATCTTTTATGCATGACACATATGAAGTACTACTACCGTTGACACAATTGCTTCCATGTTTCAAAATAAAAAGCTCAAGCACTTCAAGCACCAACTACTGAGAGCATGATTGTCATTCTGAGTGTAATGTGCATTGTCCCAAAGTAGCATTGTCTCTTGCATGATTGTGATATCGTTTATTCTGAAATGATTGTATCTAGTCATCACTTAAACCTTGAAGGTGCCCTTGCATTTATGTTTTGCATCACTAAAGGGGGCAAGCTAGATATCACTTGATCATATTTGCACATCATGTTCATTGCAAATCTTTTTGATGTTTCAGTTTCATGTTGTAAAACTTTCAGTCATTTGTGATTTTCTCTTGAGACAACTTAATTACTATAGAATCATTGTCTCAGTAAGCTTTTGTCATATGACTATGAGAAAGTCCTATATGGTTAATAGCATGTCACCACAGAAATTATTCTTGTTATCATTTACCAACTCGAGGACGAGCAGGAATTAAGCTTGGGGATGTTGATACGTCCAAAACGTATCTATAATTTCTGCTTGCTCCATGCCACTTTTGGGTGATATTTCTATGATATTCATACACTTCCATACACTTTTGATCATATTTGGACTAACTTACTAATCCAGTGCACCCCAGTGCCAGTTTCTGTTTTCGGTTGTTTTTGTATTTCAGGTTTTCACGTTTCGAGAACTGCCCAGAAAAATCCAGAAAAATTATATAAAAAATCAGCGAACCGGAAACAACACTGCGTCCGAAGGGCAGCCTGGGGGGGCCACAGGGTCTCCAGGCGCCCTGTGGGCGTGCCCCCCCTGGGCCGCGCCGGGGGGTGCCTGGGCCCCCCGAGGCTCCCCCGGTGCCCTACTTTGGCATATATTTAAAGGGTTCCCCGTAACCCTCAGAAGAGGACTTCTTTTCGCGATCCCATCTCTGTTCCGCCACCGCCACCGCTTCCAAGATCGGGAGCACCAGGAGAACTCTTCCCGACACCCTGCCGGAGGGAAGGATCACCACCGGGAGCTTCTCCACCACCATGGACGCCTCCCGGATGACTCGTGAGTAGTCTCCCTTGGACCATGAGTCCATGACCAGTAGCTATGTGATGTTCTCCTCCCGTTCTTGTGCTTCACTAATTAGTCCTCGTGAGCTGCCCTACATGATCGAGGCACCAATGTAATCCTTATGTTGTTGCTATGTTGAGTTTGTTGGGATCCGATGGATTATGAGATTATGTTCAGATTGATCTTGAGTAATATATTTGATTCACCTCTTTTATATTTTAGTTCATAAGTAATTCTTGCATGTTCTCCGTTGTTATTTATTGCTTTGGCCGAGTAATAGGTAGTGACTCCAAGAGGGAACATTATGCTCGATTGTGGGTTCATGCCCCTCGATGACTAGCTTGAGTGACAGAAACATGAGTCTAGGGGATGTGCTTTTGCCACAAGGGGGAAAACAACGGTGCTTGTGCCCGCGGGTGCAAGGATTGTTTACTTTACACAAAGTTCTTTTAATGCAGTTGTCTGTTGCATTGAGTTTACACTATGGGTGGGACTCGCAACTTAATACCAGCGAGATGTTCTGGATAGATATCTCAAGGTGGATGATTAGTAGTAGATATTGATGGATTTCGGTCTACTTACTTTGGCGTACCGCCCATGATTTGAACCTCAACCTTTCTTGCAATGTAGTCAGCATTGGTTTGCGTTCGTGGTCCTGTCAATTGCCCAGCTGTAATTTGTTACCTCACATAGCTGTTTTATCGTCTTTTGGGAGAGAGACATCACTAGTGAATATCATGAGACTCCGGTCCATATTACCATCATTGATCACATCCACTATTTACTTTTCGCTATTTTATTTACTATTGCAAAACACTATCTATCACTACTATCGTATTGCTTTTAACCCTTTGTGAACTACAAGGCCGGAGAGATTGACAACCTCTCTGTACTCGTTGGGAGCAAAGTTATTTGTATCTGTGTGCAGGTCCACGTTGATTGCTAATTGCGCCGTTAGCAGTTGACACCTACCTGTTGAACCTAGGAGTCTCTGGGGATTCGATCCTTGGCATCTTTGCTAGGGGAAAACACTTCTACTTACTGCATCTTACACCTTCCACTTGGGGTAACCAACGAGGGGTTCGAGGCCCATCAGCAACCTACTTTATTTGCCATTTGCCTCTTGTTTTCATCTCCCCCACTTCACAAAAAATTTTCCATTTTTATTCGTTCGCCTTTTTCTCGTCAGATCTATCTTCTTGCTTGCAATCTTTTTTGCTATCTTTGCTTGTGTTGCCATGTGCCTTCTATTTTCTTGCATCTTTGCTTGCTAAAAACTACTGATATGGACCCTCATCCACTTGCGAATCTTTTCAAAAGACCCGCTTATGTTGAACCAATTTCTTCTGAGTTGAGTGCACTTGATTATCCCTATGAAGTTTTGCTTGAGATTCATGAATCTGAGAATTGTGATGAAGTGATAAAAGAATAAATTTATGAAGTGATTCATGATAGTTCTTTGTATGAAAAGCATGATTGCAATGATGTTATTATAATTTCTATTAGTATCAATTGTGCTAATGATATGAAAAACTCCAAGCTTGGGGATGCTAATTTTGCTATGTATACTACTTGTTGCAATGATCATGACTGGGGTGATTCTTCTTACGATCTTGAAAATTTATTTAAGCCTCGTGATGAATATGTTTGCGATAATATTGAAAGTGGGTTTGGAGAGGTCATGACTTTATTTGATGATAATCCCACTATTTTGGAAGAGTGTCAACTTTTTATGCATGTGGATCATGAAGATAAAATTTTATATGATAGTTATATTGTTGAATTTGAGTATGATCCTACATGTATTTATTATGAACGAGGTAAATATGGTTGTATAAATTCTCATGTTACTAAATTACCTCTCGTTATGTTGAGATTGCTATTGTTTCTTTGTTCTTCCTTGCATATGCTAGATGTTTCTTGTCTTGATAATTTGGTTGCCTACAAAATGCCTATGCATACTAAGTATGTTAGACTTAAAGGTGTTTGTCACGTGTTTCATGATGCTCTTTTCGTGCTTCAATTCTTGTCTTTCATGTGAGCATCTTTGAAATCTCAAGCCTATCTTAATGGCTATAAAGAAAGAGCCTGTTGGGAGGCAACCCAACGAATAAAATAAAATTTTGCTTTTTATTTTCTATTCTTATATGTTTGTACAATTATGCCACTGTTATGATTGTGTTTTTTGTGTTTTAATTAATGTTTGTGCCAAGCAAAGCCTTTAGGATCATGTTGGGTGTTAGTAGATTTGATCTTGCTGAAAAACAGAAATTTTGTGCTCACGAGAAAATTCTCACTTTTAACAGAAGAGTGTTTTTGAGTTGATTCTTTTTTACAAGAATAATGTTTGTGCCAAGCAAAGCCATTAGGACCCCCGTTTCGACCGTAGCGCTCCAACACAAGTCCATTTCCTCCGTTTTGCGGTACGCCACACCCTTCCCAATGAACAGGACCCTCGTTTCGACCGTAGGAGGTCCGTTTCCTCCGTTTTGCGGTACGCCAGACCCATCCCGATGAACTGGATCCTGTTTCGACCGTGGACGGTCGAACACAAGGCCGTTTCCTCCGTGCAGCGGTACGCCAGGCCTCGTTTCCATCGGTTGTTCCGTCCAAGCCCTCCCGATGAACACGACGACGCATTCCGTTCCGACCCAGCCGGTTGGCTCACCATGAACACGATGACGACGGTGTTTCTCCGTTTCGACCCAACCATGTACACGAGCCCTAGCCGTACGTATGCGTCAGTAGGCGTTCGAGACCCTGCCCATATGTACGTACGTGGCCGTATTTTCTTTCTTGCACATTGGCTGATGTACGTACGTGTACTTGCTACGTGTGCGCCTCTGCTACAACATGTGCACGCCTCTACATCGACCAGTATGTACGTACACGTTCGCGACCAGAATGACAACGCTACGTACGCTTCGACCAGGTGGGTCCCGACTGTCAAGCACTTCCTTGCGTGCGAAGATGTAGCTGGTGGGTCCCAACAGTCAGGGGGACAAATCGATTTTTTTTTGCCCGGACGCACTTCCTTGCATGCGAAAATGTAGCTGGTGGGTCCTAGCAGTCAAGGGGAAACATTTTTTTCACAAAAGACGGTGGCCCGTCCGGTGGGTCCCCGATGTCAGGTGGAGGAATAATTATTTTGCGCGTAATAAGGAGGCACTTCCTTGCTGCGGGCATGGACCCAGATGTCAGCCTCTCCACGTACAGTACTCTTTCGATGGAAGTCGTTCCTTGACCACGTTGACCACGCCGCACCGAGAGCACCAGGGCGGTGGACGACGGCGAGGCCTAGGAAGGGGACGACGCGGAGCCGAGGAAGACACAGCAGTGGAAGCCCGCGCAGAGAGGAGTACAGGGGTTCACTGGTTTGGCTGCGGTGTGAGGCTGCCGTCGCCGCAGGGCCTGGCCAGCGGTGGGAATAGTAGGGGGGCGGTGAGGCCTCCGCGGCAGCACAGACGACCACAGGAGGCAGGAGCATGCGGCACAACCGGCGCTGCTTTGGGCGACTGGAGCAAGAAGACCAGAGGTTGAAGAAGCACTACGGCCGTTGGATGGACATCGTATGGTCACTAGAGCTAGAATCATTCATATTGACTAAGTTGACAAAGCACTTTGTCCCCGTCAACTTAGTAGGCCCACAAGTCAGCCACCCACCAAGGTGGGTCCCAACTAGCAGGGGGAGTATTCATTTTTTTGTGCGTAATAAGGCGGCACTTCCGGCGGGTCCGAGCTGACAGCGGGGGGAACGTTTTTTTCACGAAATACGGTGGCCCGTCCGGTGGGTCCTAGCAGTGAGGGGGGGAACAATTTTTTGCCAAATACGGTGGCCCGTCTGGTGGGTCCCTGCTGTTAGGTGGAGGAATAATTATTTTCCGCGTAATAAGGACCCAGCTGTCAGCCTCTCCACGTACAGTACTCTTCCGATGGAAGTCGTTCCTTGACCACGTTGACCACGCCGCGCCGAGAGCACCAGGGCGGTGGACAACGGTGAGGCCTAGGAAGGGGATGACGTGGAGCCGGGTAAGACGCGGTAGTGGATGCCCACGCGTAGAGGAGTATGAGGGTTCACTGGTTTGCTGCGGTGTGAGGCTGCCGTCGCCACAGAATAACAGGGGGTGTGGGTGAGTAGAGGGATGGCCTGGCCAGCGGTGGGAGTAGTAGGGGGCGGTCAGGCCTCCGCCGCATCGCAGCCGGTCAGAGGAGGCAGGAGCACGAGGCACGACCGGCGCTGGTTTGGGCGGCTGGAGCAAGAAGACCAGAGGTTGAAGAAGCACTACGACCGTTGGATGGACATCGTACGGTCACTGGAGCTAGAATCGTGCATATTGACTAAGTTGACAAAGCCCTCCGTCCCCATCAACTTAGTAGGCCCACAAGTCAGCCTGCCACTATACTAGGTCCCAACTAGCAGGAGGAGTATTCTTTTTTTTGTGCGTAAGAAGGAGGCACTTCCTTGCGTGCGAAGATATAGCTGGTGGATCCAAGTTGTCAGCGGTGGTAACGTTTTTTTCGCGAAATACAGTGGCCCTTTTGGTGGGTCCCAGATGTCAGGTGGGGGAGTCATTATTTTGCGCGTAATAAGGAGGCATTTCCTTGCGTGCGGCCCTGGACCCAGTTGTCAGCCTCTCCACGTACAGTCCATTTCAGATGCATGTCGGCCGTTGACCACGTTGACCAAGCCGCGCCGAGAGCACCAAGGCGGTGGACGACGGCGAGGCCTAGGAAGGGAATGACACATAGACAGGGAAGACTCGGCAGTTGTTTCCCACGCGGAGGGGAGTACGACTGTACGAGTGTTCACTGGTTCGTCTGCCATCACCGGAGAATAACAACAGGTGTGGGTGAGTAGAGGGATGGCTAGGCCAACTATGGGAGTACCGTGGGGCGGTGAGGCCTGCGCGGCACCATAGCCGGACGCGGGGAGGAGGGAGCAGGCAGTCCCGCCGGCGCTTGTTTGAGCGACTGGAGCAGGAAGAGCAGAGATTGAAGAAGCACGACGGCCGTTGGATGGACATCCAACAGTCACTGCTTGTGCGTCAACCTTTTTTAGGAAAGCCTCAAATCTGTGGAAAACATCATACAAACCATCTGCCATTATTTCTAATAATTTACAGCCCATTTGCTAATTCTTAAAGTTTTTTTGGAGCCCATATTCTTTTTGTTAGCATTACAGCCCATATTGTGGCCACGGTTAAAAAATTATACGAAATTTTGCATATTTCGGTGCGGTCCGAACTGTTTTTAATCCCAAATTTTTGAGTCACATTCAAACTGATTTTAAAAATAAATGTATATCAATATAAAATCCAACAAATTGTCCACGCATAAATGCAATTTAAAATCTCGATATGAAAAAATGAAATTTGAAACTAATTGCCGGTTTGATGTGTTTTAAAAATGCACATCCAATTTCTCATTACTGATAGGCCATTTTCTCGGCCAGCCGAATGAAGCTCTCCTTGTCTTGAAAGATTTGCAGCCCAACAGGCCTGACAAAGCGAATTACTTGGCAAATCACAAAAAAACTGGGTTGTGGCCGTGGACCCAGCTGTCATCCTCTCCACGTACAGTACTCTTCCGATGGAAGTCGGTCGTTGACCACATTGACCACGCTGCGTCGAGAGCACCAAGGCGGTGGACGACGGTGAGGCCTAGGAAGGGGACGACGCGAAGCCAGGGAAGACGCGGCAGTGGATGCCCACGTGGAGAGGAGTACGCGGGTTCACTGGTTCGGCTGCGGTGTGAGGCTGCCTTCGCGGCAGAATAACAGGGGGTGTGTGTGAGTGGAGGGATGGCCTGGCCAACGGTGGGAGTAGTACGGGGGCGGTGAGGCCTCCACGGCAGCGCAACCGGCCATGGGAGGCAGGAGCAGGCGGCACGACCGGCGCTGCTTTAGGCGGCTGGAACAAGAAGACCAGAGGTTTAAAAAGCACTAAGGCCGTTGGATAGACATCGTACGGTCACTGGAGCTAGAATCGTTCATATTGACTAAGTTGACAAAGCCCCCCATCCCCGTCAACTTAGTAGGCCCACAAGT
Source organism: Secale cereale (assembly GCA_902687465.1). Lineage (NCBI taxonomy): Eukaryota > Viridiplantae > Streptophyta > Magnoliopsida > Poales > Poaceae > Secale > Secale cereale. The sequence goes on from LR738715.1 coordinate 215,013,548, forward strand.
CAACCTCCCACAGTGGTGGGTCCCAGCTGGCAGGGGGTATTCATTTTTTTGTGCGCAATAAGGAGGCACTTCCTTGCGTGCGTAGATATAGTTGGTGGGTCCGACCTGTCAGCGGAGGGAACATTTTTTTCGCGAAATACAGAGGCCCTTCCAGCGGATCCCAGATGTCAGGTGGAGGAATCATTATTTTGCGCGTCATAAGGAGGCATTTCCTTATGTGCAGCCGTGGACCCAACTGTCAACCTCTCCACGTACAGTCCACTTCCGATGGATGTCGTTCGTTGACCACGTTGACCACGCCGCGCCGAGAGCACCAGGGCGGTGGACGACGGCGAGGCCTACGAAGGGAACGACACGAAGCCGGGGAAGACACGGAAGTGGCTGCTCACACGGTGGAGAGTACGAGGTTAGAACTAGTAAAACTATAGGTAGAGATTAGAAAACGGATGTAGGACATGCGTTTCAAGAGGAAAATAGAACTAGGCTGTGTGTTTGATTCAGTAAAAAAAGTGCATGCGGATGTTGTAAGACAAAATATAAGTAACGCTGGCGGGCCAGAGGCCAGTAGATACCCGCTGGATCTTTGTGCCCCGTTGTTGTCATGGGCTAGGCCTGTTAAAAACAAAACCAAGCCTGGGCAGTCTACAGCCCAGTCGAAACTTGCTCGACCTGAAAAAACAATATGCGTGCTGAAAGAACATGCGGTGCCCCCATGTTTGGTTTTGGTAATTGATGACAATCTCTATAGACTAATGGTTTCCTTGAGTTATATTTGAAGGGTTTGTCCATAGGCTTTTCTTGGAGTTCATTTGTTGGTTTCAAGGAGAGTTTGTGATGACCAAGGTGCTATTAAGGAATTATCCAAAGATTGGTCTTGTGAGTGTTGAGCTTATTGCAAGCATGTCTTGAAGAAGAAGAGTGTGTTATCATTCATGTTTACCTTCAAGACATCATCCAAATGAAGAGTTGGAAAGATTCAAGGTTGATCAAGACTAAGTGAAGGAGTGAATCAAGTTGATCAACACACAAAACGTAGAAGATGTACCGAGAGGGATCAAGCAATCCTATGGTATGGTAAGCATTGTCAATCACGCTTTGTGTACTAACCCATGGTCTTCGTGAGAGTTCTTTGTGGGGTTAGGTTGCGGTGTGCAAGTTCAAGTGGAGCATCACGAAGAAATCAAGTGCTTGAAGCTTGCCGTCCATTGTCGTGACAATGGACTTGTGAAGATATGCCGAAGAGTGGCTCTCCTATAGAGGAGTATGGGGGAGCAATCTACTAGTCTTCACCGAGACAACGCAATCAAGAAAGGTGGTCCAACTTGAGGAAGTCAAGATCGTCTACATCTAGCTCAAGTGGACTTTGTGCAAAGCAAAGGTTTGCCCTTGATAGGTTTTCTATTTTACCGGTCTCGTGGTGGTAGTTGGGAGACCGGGTTATAGGATCATTTGCCGTACTATCAAGGGGGGCTCTCAAGTTGGTAGCTTGATCGTATCGTTAGTAGAGAGCTCAAACCATTGCATCCTTGCATCATGTTTCTTGGTTCTTGGTTGGTTCTCTTTGTGAGTCTTAGAGCTTATGGTCATCTTGATGACAAGCTTGAGTTCATCGAAAACGGAGTTCACATGTGTCTTCTATGATGTTTTCGGTGTTGGGTGTTTTATCGGTCTTATCCGAGGAAGGGTTCTCACAATTTTCTTATGGGCCTTTTCTAATTTTCTTCTTATTGGTTTTTCTATCAAGTTGTGTTAGCCCTTGTCGCTAGCTTTCCAACAAACTTGGTTTCATCAAATTCGGAGTTCGTGTGCACAAGTTATTGACGTTTTGGTGTACTGAAAAGGCTGCAGCGGTACTACCGCGGTTAGGAGCGGAAGTAATTTTTTACTACCGCTTTCGGGAGCGGTACTACCGCTTTCGGGAGCGGTACTACCGCTTGGAGCAGTACTACCGCGGCTACTTTCGTGGCTACTTCCGCTCGTGACCAAAAACTCGTCACAAGTCCAGCGGTGGTAGGCACGGATGTAATTTTTTAGTACCGCTCGCAAGCAGTAGTACCGCTACCCTTAGCAGTACTACCGCTACCCCTAGCGGTAGTACCGTGAGGTCAAGCGGTACTACCGCTCCGACGGTTTTTCTGGCCTTTTTGCCTCCTCGCTGTTGCTTTTCAAAGGGGTTCTACTGTCCTAGCGGTAGTACCGCTCCTGGAGCGGTAGTACCGCTCTGTGCGGGCTGTGAGCATAACGGTTGGATTTTTCCCCCACCTATAAAAGGGGGTCTTCTTCCCCAATGAACCTTATCCTTTGAGCTCGTGTTCTTCCCCCATTGTTGACCTTCTTCGAGCTTGCTATCTCTCAATCCCTCCATGGATTCTTGGTAGTTTTTGGGGGGAAAGAGAGAGGAGATCTAGATCCACATTTCCACCAATCACTTTCTCCTCTAGGTGAGGGGAACCCCTTGGATCTTGATCTTGGAGTTCTTGGTGTTCTCCTTCTTGTTCTTCCTCTCATTTCCCTCCCTAGCATTAGTTGCTTCGGTGGGATTTGGGAGAGAAGGACTTGGGCACTCCGTGTGCCCTTGCCATTGCATTTGGTGCATCGGTTTGAGTTCTCCACGATGATACATGGAAGTGAAGTTGAGAAGCTTATTACTCTTGGGTGCTTGGTACCCTTGAGCTTGTTCCTCTTGGGTGCTTGGGCGCCCTAGACGGTTGTGGTTACCTCGGAGCCATATTCCATTGTGGTGAAGCTTCGTGGTGTCGTTGGGGAGATAGCCCCAACCTTGGTGTTCGGAGCTCAATCATTGTGGTGTAAAGCTCCGGGCAAGCGTCGGGGTCTCCAATTAGGTTGTGGAGATCGCCCCGAGCAATTTGACGGGTTCCGGTGACCGCCCCCAAGGATTGCCAAAGTGTACAGGTTCGGTGACCGCCCCCAAGGGTTGCCATTTGTACGGGTTCGGTGACCACCCTCAAGGGTCCCTTAGTGGAATCACGGCATCTTGCATTGTGCGAGGGCGTGAGGAGATTACGGTGGCCCTAGTGGCTTCTTGGGGAGCATTGTGCCTCCACACCGCTCCAAACGGAGATTATCATCCGCAAGGGTGTGAACTTCGGGATACATCGTCTTCTCCGCGTGCTTCGGTTATCTCTTACCCGAGCCCTTTACTTATGCACTATACTTTGTGATAGATATATTGTTTCTTGTCATATATCTTGCTATCACCTAGTTGTTTATCTTGCTTAGCATAAGTTGTTGGTGCACATAGGTGAGCCTAGTTGTTGTAGGTTTTGTGCTTGACAAATTAACCGCTAGGTTTATTCCGCATTTGTTCAAGCCTAAACCGTAATTATTTTAAAGCGCCTATTCACCCCCCCCCCCTCTAGGCGACATCCACGATCTTTCAATTGGTATCAGAGCCTCGTCTCTCTTTATAGGGCTTTACCGCCTAGAGAGTAAGGATGTCGACTAGGGGTTTAGGTTTCTCTGACACTCTTAGTTTCAATGGCACAAATTTTGATGTTTGGGTAATTCGCATGCTTAATCTCTTTAGGGTCATGGACCCAAATTTAGAGCGAATTGTAGATATGGGTTTTTCTTCTCCAAAGGATGCACAAATTTTATCTTTAGAGGATGAGAAAAACTCTTATCTCAATGCTCAAGCTTCTAATGTGCTTTTTGATGCTTTGAGCAATGTAGTTATATTTCAACTCATGCCGTTCCGGGATGCTCATGAGTTGTGGACAAAGCTTCAAGATAAATATGGTGTGTCCAAGAACTGTAGGAATGATTGTTCTCCCTCCACCTCCGGCCGTGTTGTCTTCTCAACTTCTTCTACTTCACCTACATGTGGTTTTCCACAAGGTAATGATATGGTGAGTAGTGTTGATCATTGCAATGATGATAGTATGCTTATCGTGGATGATCCTTCATCACTATCTTACTGCAATGCATCTTCTTTGGACTTTAACACTTCGAGCACCCTACATGTTTCACATGCCTGTGTTGATAGTCCTGGCATATCATGTAGAAATTGCTTAACTAAAACTCATGATGATATGCTTGCTATGTCTTGTTGCCATGATAAAAATGCATCTATTTCCTCGAATTATTGTGCTAACAATGTAGAGGAAACCCAACACCCCATGGAACTAGATGTAGTCTTGAATGGTGCTTCAAGGGATCCTACATCATCATCTATTGCGTTTTGCCTTATGGCTAAGGCTTCAAAGGTATCTCCCACTTTGAACCCCAATATATCTTGTCATGATAGTGATGATGAGAATGATGATGATGTAGAAAATGATGAAGAGAATGACAATGTTGCCTCCTTAAAAATTAAGGGGGAAATGATTTTTAAAGCTCTTCATAAGAATAAAATTGCTCGTTCCAACTTCATGGAAATCATGTCTATTGCCATTGAGGGCAAGAAATATATAGAGGAGTTGGAATCTCATCTAGAGGAGCATGAGGTCACCATTGAGAAAATGGAAGGTCATGAGCGTGATTACGCTAATGAGATCGCCGACCTCTCGCAAGCTCTTGAATTTGAACAAACCACCAAGGAATCTCTTGAGGAGACTTTTGCTCTAGAACTATCTAGAATAAAGGAATCCCGTGATACAGCTCTCGAGGTGGCTAATGATTTTGAAACTAAAAATGAGAAGCTTGAAGTTGCACATGCTAAACTCCTTGAGGATTTTGATCACCTCAAAAAATGGCTCAAGGGTCATTAAGAGTGAGCTCATCAAACTCACCGAGTCTCATGCTCAACTTAAAGCTTCATATTCTAAAGAGCTTTCCAAGTTGCCTTCTCCTCTTGCTATTATCGATGATGCTTGTGCTACTAACTCTATTTCTAGTGAAGCATCCATTTTGAAGGAGAATGTTGAGCTAAGGGCTCAACTTGAGTTGCTATCTAGCAATTATGGGAGATTGGAAGAAAGTCATGTAAAGCTCACAAGCTCTCATGATGATCTTCTAGTATCCAATAATGTGCTAAAGATAGCTCATGAGGCCATGATCATCAAGGTAACATCTAGTGAGTCTCATGTGGTCGCTAGCACTACTTCTAGTCAAAATGCTATATTGCCATGTGCTAGTCCTCGTAATTCATCTATGCATAACATTGGTACATCTTGTGATGAATTGCTTTCCTTGCCTTGTTGCTCTAACAATGAAGCCTATACTTCCTCTAGTACTTGTGTTGATACTAACCATGTAGAGGAAATCAAAGAGCTCATGGCCCAAGTCTCTTCCTTGAAGAAAGACTTGGAAAAGTGTCATGAAGGGAAGTCCACACTCAACAATATCTTGAGTGTGCAAAAATCCCCCAATGACAAAGGTGGACTTGGATTCAACTCCAACAAGAAGAAGAAGTCCAAGAGCAACAAGAAGAAGGGCCAAGAACAACTCAAGAATTCGGCCAAGATTATTTGCTTCAAGTGCAAAATTGAAGGGCATCATGTTAGATCTTGCCCATTGAAGAAGAAGGTCATTAGTGACAAGAAACAAGGGAAGAGGCCACAAGTTCAATCTCGTGCTCAACCGCAAGTTGGAGAAAGGCCGCTTCCCAAGAAGACTCATGGTAATGCTTCTCATTTTGAGAAATCAAATGAGAAGAAAGTAAAGAGTAGATGTTGTTACCTATGTCGTGAGAACGGTCACCTTGCTTCTTCATGCACTAGTGGTAACTTATCCAACCCAATTATTATTGATGATGTCTATTTTCTTGGGAAGGATAATGTTGGCAATGTGTTTGCCAAGTTTTTTGGTACTCAAAGTGGTGTCAAGAAAAGAACCATTTGGGTGGCCAAGCCTATTGTGACTAACCTCTTAGGACCGAACTTGGTTGGGGACCAACAAGCTAAAACTTGATCAATAGGCGTTGTTGGAGGGCATTGGAGACTTGGTACATTATGAAGAATTAAGGGGTCTTCATCATTCAAATTGTCTCAAGCCAAGTCATTCGGATGATCAAGTTTCTATCTTATATCCAATGTTCCTCCTTGTGGTAACTCGTGCTTAAATTGTTTACATTGAAAGTTACTTGCCCCTTTGCATGTTTTGGTTTTGTTCCTTGCATGTGTTTGTATATGATGTGCGTACAATTTGTATATCTTGAAAAATAAAGTATGTGTATATTGGTTTGCACATCATGTATGTGTGTGTCGTGCATTGAGCCTGTGTGCTTCTTGCTTTTATCTTAGTTGGCTCTTGTGAGAGATTAATGGAACATCCCATTTTGGGGGAGTGATGTGCTTTGTGCACCTCACAATCCTATAAATGTGTGTACATGAGGAATACCATCTAGTATTGATATTACAAGATTATCTAGTATCTATGTGGTATGTCTTCTCATGAGAAAGTCAAATTCTAAATGTTCCATTAATTATCTCTTGTTGGTTCTCTTTTGCATCTTGGTAAGTTTTTCATTGGTATCACATTATGGGGGAGTAATATTCTATGTGCATATTACAAGCCTAGAAAATGTGTAAATTTGAGATATTGTCACCTAGAGTTGATAGTATAAATTATGGTGTTCCTAGGTGGCATGTTAGCTCTACAAGTTGCATTTTGCTTGTGTTTGGTGTGAAGATGATGTTGGATATCATTGCTATCTATCACCGGGAATTATTTCCAAATACCTCTTGTCTTTGACAATTGGTAATCATTTATGTGGTGGAAATTATTGATCATCTTTACATTGTCTTTTGGTCTTATTTGTCTTATCTCTTGCCAAGTTTGTGTCAACTCCCATTTCCTTCCATGCCACTTCTGGATCGCGTGTTTTATTGTTTTTGTCGAGTGTTTTCTAGATATAGTGAAAGTGGTGATCCCACCCTGTGCATTTTGTACTCGAATGCAAAATCTCTCTAAATGCACAATTCGTGGGGGAGCTATCCTATTTTCGATAGAACACTCATCTTGTGATCCATATCAAGTGTGTGTTGATGGAAGGCAAGCCATTTCTTTTTGGTACTTGTGCCATCATGAAACTTTGTAGACGGGTTGGTTTGTTTGGAACCATCCTCTCTTTTGGGAGTCTAATATCTTTCCTTTTGCGTGTATCAATGGATATCTCATTCCTTGATCTATCTTCTAATAGATATCTTCCAAGTGATGATTTCTCCATTTGGTATCCTATTTTCACTTGGTATTTCCTTTTATTTTGTTTCGTTTCTTGAAAGTCTTGAGCATGCATATTTACTTCATGTATTTTCTTTGGCATGCTTTCTTTCTTTAACCCAATATATAAGGGAAACTCCACCTAGTCTCAATTTGGATGAGATGTGCATGAAATTTATTTTCATATATAAATGCACATATGTTTGTGGAGTTTTTCCTATGTATTGGTGTTTCTAACTCTTTGGTCCCAATGAGTTTGGGTACCATTTTGTTTGTGTTGGTGTTCTAGGAACAATTGGAGATGCATTGGATGCTCGGCTCATTCAAAAGGAAGGTGGTGTCACCATGTGCTTATTGGAGTCAAATTAGGATGATCAATGAACTACTATATACCTTCATTTGGTATCTACTACATCCTTCCAATGGTATCTCGGTAACAAGTATCATCATCTACTTCATGCACACATTTCTTGCACCAACCTTGCGTAGGTTGCATCATGGCATATTAGTCATTCCTTCTTGTGATATTTGTTTCCTTTCTCAAAGCATCCTAACAATGATGCCTTGTTGCTAAGTTGTGATGTCTTTGATGTTCGCTTGGTTGGAATTATACAATAAGACCTTATCTAGTCATGTGCTTGCGTTTAAGCAAAATATCTTATTGGTATAATTATGACTTCCTTGTGGATATCTTTTTACTTCCTTTATGTAACTATTTTGAGTGTACATTATTCTTTGTGGATTGATATCATCATGATTTTCATCTACCTAGAATCTTATACACTTGAGAGAAATTACATATCTAGAAGATATCCTTTCTTTCACGACCACCTTGTCTTTCTTGTATCATTTCTTTGGTGGCTCCGTGAAAGCCTTTGCCTTGAGTGCGGATCTTATATTGTTTCTTCTAGATGCACTCTTGTGTGGTGAAGATATTTTTGTCTCTTGCTTGTCTTGACAAGGCTTATGCCATGTAATTGGTATCCCTCGTCTCGATAACGCTCTCCTTTTATATCTTCACCACGGGTTGTCACAAGCATAGGTTCTTTATATGCTTATTAGTGAGCTTGTGAACCCATTTGCTAGCTGTGTGTGGGAATGATAGGCCTTGCACTGTGTATCTCATTCATTCAAGAGTATATTGATGCTTAATGTTCATCCATACATTAATCTTCTCAAGTGCTTTGCCATGACTCACACACATCATTTTGGTTGAGCCTACTCTTAAGTTGACTCTTTTATATATTGCTCAACCAGTTGTTTGTTGCAAGTGCTAGGCTTTGTTTCCTTCATGCTCACTTGCACTTGTCGTGAGGTTCTATTGATCTTGGGGGAGTGACGATCCTATTTTGTGCTCGTTGTATCCAGATACAAAACTAAATTTTGCACAAATCATGGGGAGCTTCTCTAGTTTCTCTAGAACACTCCTTTGCTCTTATCATAATATCTTTTATTCATTTGGCATGTAGGGTCATTGGTCTAGTTGGGTCAATTGGTATCTTTTGATAGCTTAATTCAATTGGTATCCTTTGATTGCTTGATTGCATGTTTTTCTCCCTTTGTTATGCCTTTGTGGCATATCATTCTTTTGCAATCTTTGGGCCTCAATATAGTTTGTCTTCCTCCAAGTATTTACAGTTGGATATATGTATTGCATTCCACTCTCTATTTTGAGGAATACATAATTTACGGAGGAACACAATTTATATTGACCTTCTAAGTTTTTCGCCCATTTTGGCAATCGATGCCAATGGGGGAGAAATTTCAGAGAGTTTAGTTTTGTGAGGAAGTTTAGAGAGTTGTCTCTTCGCTCTTCTTGCTTTGGTTTTGTTCCTAAGCTTTTGCATCTCATGCGCATACATTATTGTTGCATGGTATGGTGATGCATAATTCCTTATATATACTCTCTTGAAAGTGATTGTCATCAATTACCAAAATGGGGGAGATTGAAAGAACATGCGGTGCCCCCATGTTTGGTTTTGGTAATTGAAGACAATCTCTATGGACTAATGGTTTCCTTGAGTTATATTTGAAGGGTTTGTCCATAGGCTTTTCTTGGAGTTCATTTGTTGGTTTCAAGGAGAGTTTGTGATGACCAAGGTGCTATTAAGGAATTATCCAAAGATTGGTCTTGTGAGTGTTGAGCTTATTGCAAGCATGTCTTGAAGAAGAAGAGTGTGTTATCATTCATGTTTACCTTCAAGACATCATCCAAATGAAGAGTTGGAAAGATTCAAGGTTGATCAAGACTAAGTGAAGGAGAGAATAAGGTTGATCAACACACAAAACGTAGAAGATGTACCGAGAGGGATCAAGCAATCCTATGGTATGGTAAGCATTGTCAATCACGCTTTGTGTACTAACCCATGGTCTTCGTGAGAGTTCTTTGTGGGGTTAGGTTGCGGTGTGCAAGTTCAAGTGGAGCATCACGAAGAAATCAAGTGCTTGAAGCTTGCCGTCCATTGTCGTGACAATGGACTTGTGAAGATATGCCGAAGAGTGGCTCTCCCATAGAGGAGTATGGGGGAGCAATCTACTAGTCTTCACCGAGACAACGCAATCAAGAAAGGTGGTCCAACTTGAGGAAGTCAAGATCGTCTACATCTAGATCAAGTGGACTTTGTGCAAAGCAAAGGTTTGCCCTTGATAGGTTTTCTATTTTACCGGTCTCGTGGTGGTAGTTGGGATACCGGGTTATAGGATCGTTTGCCGTACTATCAAGGGGGGCTCTCAAGTTGGTAGCTTGATCGTATCGTTAGTAGAGAGCTCAAACCATTGCATCCTTGCATCATGTTTCTTGGTTCTTGGTTGGTTCTCTTTGTGAGTCTTAGAGCTTATGGTCATCTTGATGACAAGCTTGAGTTCATCGAAAACGGAGTTCACATGTGTCTTCTATGATGTTTTCGGTGTTGGGTGTTTTACCGGTCTTATCCGAGGAAGGGTTCTCACCATTTTCTTATGGGCCTTTTCTAATTTGCTTCTTATTGGTTTTTCTATCAAGATTGTGTTTGCCCTTGTCGCTAGCTTTCCAACAAACTTGGTTTCATCAAATTCGGAGTTCGTATGCAAAAGTTATTGACGTTTTGGTGTACTGAAAAGGCTGCAGCGGTACTACCGCGGGTAGGAGCGGAAGTAATTTTTTACTACCGCTTTCGAGAGCGGTACTACCGCTTTGGGAGCGGTACTACCGCTTGGAGCAGTACTACCGCGGCTACTTCCGTGGCTACTTCCGCTCGGGACCAAAAACTCGTCACAAGTCCAGCGGTGGTAGGCACAGATGTAATTTTTTAGTACCGCTCGCAAGCAGTAGTACCGCTACCCTTAGCAGTACTACCGCTACCCCTAGCGGTAGTACCGTGAGGTCAAGCGGTACTACCGCTCCGACGGTTTTTCTGGCCTTTTTGCCTCCTCGCTGTTGTTTTTCAAAGGGGTTCTACTGCCCTAGCGGTAGTACCGCTCCTGGAGCGGTAGTACCGCTCTGTGCGGGCTGTGAGCATAACGGTTGGATTTTTCCCCCACCTATAAAAGGGGGTCTTCTTCCCCAATGAACCTTATCCTTTGAGCTCGTGTTCTTCCCCCATTGTTGACATTCTTCGAGCTTGCTATCTCTCAATCCCTCCATGGATTCTTGCTAGTTTTTGGGGGAAAAGAGAGAGGAGATCTAGATCCACATTTCCACCAATCACTTTCTCCTCTAGGTGAGGGGAACCCCTTGGATCTTGATCTTGGAGTTCTTGGTGTTCTCCTTCTTGTTCTTCCTCTCATTTCCCTCCCTAGCATTAGTTGCTTCGGTGGGATTTGGGAGAGAAGGACTTGGGCACTCCGTGTGCCCTTGCCATTGCATTTGGTGCATCGGTTTGAGTTCTCCACGGTGATACGTGGAAGTGAAGTTGAGAAGCTTATTACTCTTGGGTGCTTGGTACCCTTGAGCTTGTTCCTCTTGGGTGCTTGGGCGCCCTAGACGGTTGTGGTCACCTCGGAGCCATATTCCATTGTGGTGAAGCTTCGTGGTGTCGTTGGGGAGATAGCCCCAACCTTGGTGTTCGGAGCTCAATCATTGTGGTGTAAAGCTCCGGGCAAGCGTCGGGGTCTCCAATTAGGTTGTGGAGATCGCCCCGAGCAATTTGACGGGTTCTGGTGACCGCCCCCAAGGGTTGCCAAAGTGTACGGGTTCGGTGACCGCCCCCAAGGGTTGCCATTTGTATGGGTTCGGTGACCGCCCTCAAGGGTCCCTTAGTGGAATCACGGCATCTTGCATTGTGCGAGGGCGTGAGGAGATTACGGTGGCCCTAGTGGCTTCTTGGGGAGCATTGTGCCTCCACACCGCTCCAAACGGAGATTAGCATCCGCAAGTGTGTGAACTTTGGGATACATCGTCGTCTCCGCGTGCCTCGGTTATATCTTACCCGAGCCCTTTACTTATGCACTATACTTTGTGATAGATATATTGTTTCTTGTCATATATCTTGCTATCACATAGTTGTTTATCTTGCTTAGCATAAGTTGTTGGTGCACATAGGTGAGCCTAGTTGTTGTAGGTTTTGTGCTTGACAAATTAACCGCTAGGTTTATTCCGCATTTGTTCAAGCATAAACCGTAATTATTTTAAAGCGCCTATTCACCCCCCCCCCCTCTAGGCGACATCCACGATCTTTCACGTGCTCAATAAACGAGAGAATTCTGCAAGTACAGACTGATAACTGGGATGCAACAGGGATATTGTTTTTTCATCGTGATAATAAGAGCATGCACTTTTTTTTGAAAATTTTGGAGAACTGGGAATTCGAACGGCAGGTGCTTATGCTACCCATCAAATAAAAATCAGGTAAATGAAAATTCGTTTAGAAACAAATGATTCAGCTTTATATCCACGTCGACCCTCGGCATGATGGTTGGAAGCAAATGCCAAGTTCATACAAAAAGATCGTTAACAACATTACCAACTTTCCAACGACAAGGTAGTACAAGTACCAATACCAAACTAACTTATAATCTTTTTACTCTTCGCCCTAGTGTTCGTCTGGTAGAAAATCTTGCAGAGGACCAGCTCCCGCTCCTTCTCTTGCTCCAGGTACCCGAGGTGGTTGATACGTCTCCAACGTATCTATAATTTTTGATTGTTCCATGCTATTATTTATGAAGTCTTCGATGTTTAATGGGCTTTATCATTCACTTTTATAAGATTTTTGGGACTAACCTATTAACCCAGAGCCCAGTGCCAGTTTCTGTTTTTCTCCTATTTTAGGGTTTTACAGAAAATGAATATCAAACGTAGTCCAATTGACGAGCCAATTTTTTATGATTTTTTCTGGACCAAAAGAAGCCCCCAAGCAAAAGAGTTTGGCCAGGAGAGCCACGGGCTGCCCTCGAGGGTGGAGGGCACGCCCTGGGCAGGGGGGCGCTCCCTCCTATCTCGAGGATGGCCCGTAACTCCCCTTTACTTGGCCCCGACTCCAAAAATTCCTATAAATACTGAAACCTTCGAAAATTAACCTAGATCTGGAGTTCCGCCACCGAAAGCCTCTGTAGCCACCGAAAACCAATCTACACCCGTTCTCGCACCCTGCCGGAGGGGGGAATCCCTCTCTGGTGGCTATCTTCATCATCCCGGAGCTCTCCATGACGAGGAGGGAGTAGTCAACCCTCGGGGCTGAGGGTATGTATTAGTAGCTATGTGTTTGATCTCTCTCTCTCGTGTTCTTGAGATGGAATGATCTTGATGTATCGTGAGCTTTGATATTCTAGTTGGATCTTCTTCTCCCCCTCTACTCTCTTGTAATGGATTGAGTTTCCCTGTGAAGTTATCTTATCAGATTGAGTCTTTAAGGATTTGAGAACACTTGGATGTATGTCTTGCACGTGTTTATCTGTGGTGACAATGGGATATCATGTGATCCACTTGATGTATGTTTCGGTGATCAACTTGCGGGTTCCGTGACCTTGGGAATCTATGCATAGGGGTTGGCACATGTTTTCGTCTTGACTCTCCGATAGAAACTTTGGGGCACTCTTTGAAGTTCTATGTGTTGGTTGAATAGATGTTTCTGAGATTGTGTGATGCATATCGTATAATCATACCCACGGATAATTGAGGTGACATTGGAGTATCTAGGTGACATTAGGGTTTTGATTGATTTGTGTCTTAAGGTCTTGTTCTAGTACGAACTCTATGATAGATTGAACGTTACTACAGACTCTTGAATAGATCGATCAGAAAGAATAGCTTTGAGGTGGTTTCGTACCCTACCATAATCTCTTCGTTTGTTATCCGCTATTAGTGACTTTGGAGTGACTCTTTGTTGCATGTTGAGGGCTAGTAATATGATCCAATTATGTTATCCATGTTGAGAGAACTTGCACTAGTGAAAGTATGAACCCTAGGCCTTGCCTACTATCATTGCAATACCGTTTATGCTCACGTTTACCAATTTCGACCTTGCTGTTTTTATATTTTCTTATTACAAAAACCTATATGTACCATCCATATTGCACTTGTATCACCGTCTCTTCGCCGAACTAGTGCACCTATACAATTTACCATTCTATTGGGTGTGTTGGGGACACAAGAGACTCTTTGCTATTTGGTTGTCTGAGAGAGACCATCTTCATCCTACGCCTCCCACGGATTGATAAACCTTAGGTCATCCACTTGAGGGAAATTTGCTACTGTCCTACAAACCTCTGCACTTGGAGGCCCAACAACGTCTACAAGAAGAAGGGTGTGTAGTAGACATCAAGCTCTTTTTTGGCGCCGTTGACGGGGAGGTTAGTGCTTGAAGGTATATCTTTAGATCTTGCAATCGAATCTTTTAGTTTCTTGTTTTATCACTAGTTTCATTTATAAGAGAAAACTACTAATAAATGGAATTAAGGTTACCTCATATGCTTCATCTTTTTAATATCTTTCGTGAAAATGATGGGAAGGAAAATTGTGCTCAAGTGCTAGAAGAAGAATTACATATAATGCTTGGCATAAAATATGTGCATGATGAGCATGATTGCAATGTTGTTAGTATGAATTCTTTGAATACCCATGATGCTAATGATATGCAAAGCCACAAGATTGGGGATGCTATGTTTGATGAAGATGATATGTTTAGTCCCCCATGTTTTGATGAGCAAATGTATTATGTTGAAAGCATGCCTCCTATTTATGATGATTATATTGATCGAAAGTGGATTCGGAGAGGTCATGACTTTATTTAGTGATGAATCCTCTATTTCGGAAGAGGTTCTAACTGATTATGAGAACAAAGTTGCTATCTATGATGATTATTGTGATGACTTGTATGCTATTAAGAATAATGATAACCATGAAACTTGTCATCATGATTTTTGTTTTCAATTGGATTATGCTTCACATGATAGTTATTTTGTTGAGTTTGCTCCTCCCATTACTATGAATGAGAAGAATTTTGCTTATGATGGGAGGAGTAAAATTTCTATGCAAGTAGATCATGAAAGGAATGCTTTATGTGCTGGTTATATTGTTGAATTCATTCATGATGCTACTGAAAATTATTATGAGAGAGGATCATATGCTTCTACATATTGCAATAATACCAAGTTTCCTCTCTATGTGCTTCAAGTTTTGAAGCTATGCTTGTTTTCCCTTCATATGCTAGTTGATTATTGCTCCCATAAGTTGTTTTATCACAAAATCCCTATGCATAGGAAGATGGTTAGACTTAAATGTGCTATTCATATGCTTCATGATGCTCTCGTTATGTTTCAATTCTTATCTTTTATGTGAGCATAATTATGCCTAGCTAGGGGCGTTAAACGATAGCGCTTGTTGGTAGGCAACCCAACTTTATTTTATTTTCTTTGATTTTGCTGCTGTTAGGGAATAAATATTGAATATAGCCTCTGATAATATGTGGTTTCAAGTTTTGTTTAGTATTTGTGCCAAGTAGAACCTTTGGGAAGACTTGTGTGAAGTTTATGTGATCTTGCTGTGAAAAACAGAATCGTTAGCGCTCGCTAAAGTAGTCGTGGGATTTTACTGGAGCATGATTTTTAGTTGATTATTTTTGCTGCTGATTTTTAGACAAATTTAGCAAATTTAACAATTTAGTTTGAAATATTTGGAGTTCCAGAAGTAGGCGAACTCTGCAGTTTACTACAGAATGTTCTGTTTTTGACAGATTCTGTTTTTTGTGTGTTGTTTGCTTATTCCGATGCATCTATGAGTAGTATTGGGAAGTATAAACCATAGAGAAGTTGGAATACAGTAGGTTTATCACCAATATAAACAAAGAATGAGTTCATTGCAGTACCTTTGAGTAGTGGTTTGCTTTCTTATACTAACGGAGCTCACGAGAATTTTTGTCTAAGTTTTGTGTTGTGAAGTTTTCAAGTTTTGAGTATTGCTTTGATGGACTATGGAACAAGGAGTAGCAAGGGCCTAAGCTTGGGGATGCCCATGGCACCCCAAGTAAATTCAAGAAAATCAAAAGCCTAAGCTAGGGGATGCCCCGGGAAGGCATCCCCTCTTTCGTCTTCATCCACCGGTAACTATACTCGGAGCTATATTTTTATTCACCACATGATATGTGTTTTGCTTGGAGCGTCAATTTAGTTTATTTTGTTTTGCTTTCTGTTTGAATAATATCCCAAGATCTTAAGTTCTTAAATGTTAGAGAGTCTTCACATAGTTACATAATTATTCAACAACTCATTGATCTTCACTTATATCCTTCGGAGTAGTTTGTTATTGCTCTAGTGCTTCACTTATATCTTTTAGAGCACGGCAGTGGTAATATTTTGTAGAAATTGTTGAACTCTCATGCTTCACTCATATCCTTTTGAGAGTCTATTAAAACAGCATGGTAATGTTTTTAGGCTAAATAAACTAGTCTTCACATGATAGGCATCCAATGTCAATGTAGTAAAAAAATTCACACCAAGTGCATTGAATAGAATGAGATGTCGGATGCTTGATAATTGTTTTGAGACATGAGGATAATGATATTAGAGTCATGCTAGTGGAGTTATTATGAAATTGAGAAATACTTGTGTTAAGGTTAGTGATTCCCGTATCATGCACGTATGGTGAACCGCTATGTGACAGGGTTAGAGCATGAGGTATTTGTAGAATGCTAACCTTTGTGTGGAGGTCGGGGGACTCCTACCAACCTCCCCCCCCTAGGAGCATGCATTGATTGCTTTGTTTTTATGACTCGTAGATTTTTGCAATAAGTATATGAGTTCTTATGACTAATGTTGAGTCCATGGATTATACGCACTCTCATCCTTCCACCACTGCTAGCCTCTCTTGTACCGCGCAACTTTCGCCGGTGCCATAAACCACTATATATCCTTCCTCAAAACAGCCACCATATTGTTCCTCAAAACAGCCACCATACCTACCTATCATGGCATTTCCATAGCCATTCCGAGATATATTGCCATGCAACTTTCCACCGTTCCGTTCATATGACACGCATTATATTGTCATACTGCCATTGCATGATCATGTAGTTGACATCGTACTTGTGGCAAGGCCACCATGCATAATTTTTATACATGTCACTCTTGTTTCATTGCACATACCTGTACACCACCGGAGGCATTCATATAGTCATACTTTGTTGTTGTAGTACCGAGTTGTAATATCAAGTTGTAATGAAAGTGTGATGATCATCATTATTAGAGCATTGTCCCATGGGAGGAAAGGCTGAATCTATAAAGCCCCTACGCAAAAAAAAAGAAAAAAAGGCCCAAAAAAAGAGAAAAAAAAGAAAAGAAAAAAGGGACAATTGCTACTATCTTTTTCCACACTTGTGCTTCAAAGTAGCACCATGTTCTTCATGATAGAGAGTCTCATGTTTAGTCACTTTCATATACTAGTGGGAATTTTCATTATAGAACTTGGCTTGTATATTCCAACGATGGGCTTCCTCAAATGCTCTAGGTTTTCGTGAGCAAGCAAGTTGGATGCACACCCACTAGTTCTTTCGTTGAGCTTTCATTCATATTTAGCTCTAGTGCATCCGTTGCATGGCAATCCCTACTCACTCACATTGATATCTATTGATGGGCATCTCCATAGCCCGTTGATACGCCTAGTCGATGTGAGACTATCTCCCTCCTTTTTGCCTTCTCCACGACCACCTCTATTCCACCCATAGTGCTATATCCATGGCTCACGCTCATGTATTGCGTGAAAGTTGAAAGGTTTGAAAACATAGAGTATGAAAACAAATGCTTGGCTGAAATCGGGGTTGTGCATGATATGAATATTTTTGTGTGATAACGAGGGAGCATAACCAACACTATACGATTTTGTAGGGATAACTTTCTTTAGCCATAGTATTTTGAGAAGACATGATTTCTTTGTTAGTATTGCTTGAAGTATTATTATTTCTTATGTCAATATAGACTTTTATCTTGAATCTTTCAGATGTGAACATTCATGCCACAATTAAGAGAATTACATTGAAAAACTATATTTGTTAGCATTCCACATCAAAAATTCTGTTTTTATCATTTACCTACTCGAGGACGAGCAGGAATTAAGCTTAGGGATTTTGATACGTATCCAATGTATCTATAATTTTTTATTGTTCCATGCTACTATTTATGAAGTGTTGGATGTTTAACGGGCTTTATCATTCACTTTTATATTATTTTTGGGACTAACCTATTAACCCAGAGCCTAGGCCAGTTTCTGTTTTTCCCCTGTTTAGGGTTTTACAGAAAAGGAATATCAAACGGAGTCCAATTGACGAGCCAATTTTTTATGATTTTTTCTGGACCAAAAGAAGCCCCCGAAGCAAAAGAATTGGGCTAGGAGAGCCACGGGCTGCCCTCGAGGGTGGAGGGCACGCCCTGGGCAAGGGGCGCGCCCTCCTATCTCGAGGACGGCCCGTAGATCCCCTTTACTTGGCCCCGACTCTAAAAATTCCTATAAATACTGAAACCTTCGGAAATTAACCTAGATCGGGAGTTCCGCCGTCGAAAGCCTATGTAGCCATCGAAAGCCAATCTACACCCGTTCTGGCACCCTGTTGGTGGGGGGAATCTCTCTCTGGTGGCTATCTTCATCATCCCGGCACTCTCCATGACGAGGAGGGAGTAGTCCACCCTCGGGGCTGAGGGTATGTATCAGTAGCTATCTGTTTGATCTCTCTCTCTCGTGTTCTTGAGATGAAACGATCTTGATGTATCGCGAGCTTTGCTATTCTAGTTGGATCTTCTTCTCCCCCTCTACTCTCTTGTAATGGATTGAGTTTTCCCTTTGAAGTTATCTTATCGGATTGAGTCTTTAAGGATTTGAGAACACTTGATGTATGTCTTGCACGTGTTTATCTGTGGTGACAATGGGATATCATGTGATCCACTTGATGTATGTTTTGGTGATCAACTTGCGAGTTATGTGACCTTGGGAATCTATGCGTAGGGGTTGGCACACATCTTCGTCTTGACTCTCTGGTAGAAACTTTGGGGCACTCTTTGAAGTTCTATGTGTTGGTTGAATAGATGTTTCTGAGATTGTGATATGCATATCGTATAATCATGCCCACGGATACTTGAGGTGACAATGGAGTATCTAGGTGACATTAGGGTTTTGATAGATTTGTGTCTTAAGGTGTTATTCTAGTACGAACTCTATGATAGATTGAATGTTACTACGGACTCTTGAATAGATCGATCAGAAAGAATAGCTTTGAGGTGGTTTTGTACCCTACCATAATCTCTTCGTTTGTTCCGGCGCTCTCCATGACGAGGAGGGAGTAGTCCACCCTCGGGGCTGAGGGTATGTATCAGTAGCTATGTGTTTGATCTCTCTCTCTCTCTCTCGTGGTCTTGAGATGGCATGATCTTTATGTATCGCGAGCTTTGCTATCCTAGTTGGATCTTATAATGCTTCTCCCCCTCTACTCTCTTCTAATGGATTGAATTTTCCCTTTGAAGTTATCTTATCGGATTGAGTCTTTAAGGATTTGAGAACACTTGATGTATGTCTTGCACGTGTTTATCCGTGGTGACAACGGGATATCATGTGATCCACTTGATGTATGTTTTGGTGATCAACTTGCGGGTTCCGTGACCTTGGGAATCTATGCATAGGGGTTGGCACACGTTTTCGTCTTGACTCTTAGGTAGAAACTTTGGGGCACTCTTTGGAGTTCTGTGTGTTGGTTGAATAGATGTTTCTGAGATTGTGTGATGCATATCGTATAATCATACCCACGGATACTTGAGGTGACATTGGAGTATCTAGGTGTCATTAGGGTTTTGATTTATTTGTGTCTTAAGGTGTTATTCTAGTACGAACTCTATGATAGATTGAACGTTACTACGAACTCTTGAATAGATCGATCAGAAAGAATAGCTTTGAGGTGGTTTCGTACCCTACCATAATCTCTTCGTTTGTTCTCCGCTATTAGTGACTTTGGAGTGACTCTTTGTTGCATGTTGAGGGCTAGTAATATGACCCAATTATGTTATCCTTGTTGAGAGAACTTGCACTAGTGAAAGTATGAACCCTAGGCCTTGCCTACTATCATTGCAATACCGTTTATGCTCACGTTTACCACTTGCTACCTTGCTGTTTTTATATTTTCTTATTACAAAAACCTATATCTACCATCCATATTGCACTTGTATCACCATCTCTTCGCCGAACTAGTGCACCTATACAATTTACCATTGTATTGGGTGTGTTGGGGACACAAGAGACTCTTTTTTATTTGGTTGCAGGGTTGTTTGAGAGAGACCATCTTCATCCTACGCCTCCCATGGATTGATAAACCTTCGGTCATCCACTTGAGGGAAATTTGCTACTATCCTACAAACCTCTGCACTTGGAGGCCCAACAACGTCTACAAGAAGAAGGGTGCATAGTAGACATCAGTGGTACTGGTGCATCACCCAGTTGGTCCTCTGCTGGTCGAAGTTCTTGTTGGTGTGCAGCATCAGAACCTTTTTGCTGCCCGTCTGCTGGCCATTGACCATCAGCGACAAGGTATTGCCGGTGTTGTGCCACATCGTGTGCATGCCGCACTCCAACTGTATCTTGCTACATGTCTGCGTGCCCCTTTTGAATGCCCTGGAATTGCACTGGAAGAAATACTTGCTTAGGCCACTCAGTGTGATACCTGCAGTATTGTCGAATACAGGTTTTAGTGTACGTAGTTGGCATTTTCATAACAGTTTTGGCATGTTGCAGTCACTTGTTTAATTTTTTATTAACTGTCAAATTGTAATTGCTTCACCAGGTCTACGTCTAAAACGAAAAATAGAGCTATAAACAAAGGAATATGTTTGTGCAAGTAGACGGCCGATCGGTGTCTTACCTGGAAGTTTCTCAAGATGGGTGTAGCATATGCCGTGCTCGCTGTCGATGGTTGGTATGAAAAAATCGATGAGAGGGTGAGATCTCGCGCTGTCAGCACTCACTTTGGCCTCAAGGTGCTCGATCAGCTCCTGATCCGTGGGATCGAACTTGACGCCAGCCGGCAGCACTGGCCAATACTTCTTCGACTTGCATGGGTTAATTCCAATTATATGGTACTCAATGTATGATCAATTGACTGTTTTAAGTGAATGATGAAAGATCTCGACAGATAAGTGGTACTCCAAATCTGAAGTCCAGAATACCCGAACACGCCGCCGGTATTCTTATGTCACCTCATGCGCAGCGTGTTGTCATGTCAATTCAATGTGTGGACATGATGAATAATTTGACCGACGTATACTAGTACTGCTACTGTACTACTTACTAGTCATATTTAGTGTCACATTGTAACCATAGGTTTAACTAACAAGTACGCACTTGAAGCCTAAGTGATATATACTACACAGCTTCAAACTAACAACAGTACATAATATCCAAGAAAAGAGGGTCGTGCTACTGTTGGAATTTTGCTAGTAGGCCTTTGGCCTCATATTTCCAACAGCTACAACAGCAGAATGCATGGCTCATTCTACATATCAGTACGAATCAAATTGTGCATATTTGCTATTGGCATGAACCACATCGCCACATGTCGGGTTTGCAAAACCCATCCATCACATTGAAGCTTGATGCCTTTCACACACTAAAGATTATCTGGCAACAAGCTGTGTCGACGAATCTCTGGATATGGTGATTCATGAAACCCATGGTATGATGTGTAAACACAGCCCCCCCCTGGCGAATGGAAGTTGCATAACATGGTAATCATCGCTGGTGATATGATCGATGATTGGTTGGATGATCGGATAATTGAGCCCGAGGAACATGGAGTGGTTGCCGAGGTTGTAAACCCGCCTCCAGTTGAATACGCCTGGCCCAACGGAGCTGGTATCTTTCTCGAACACGAAGCAGCCATAGCCATCAATCTCACGAACGCCGCAAGCATTGTACTGCATGCGGTTTGATGAAATGGTTTGGTCAATTTGGTACGTGCAAATGAGCATCAAATGACCACCGTCAGCTGAACGAGCGATAACCACCACCCATCAGCTCGTATGATTCCAGGTCCTGGAATCATGAAGGCCAGCGCATTTGCGTCTGCTGCAACAATTCAAATTGGAGACCAAAGGGACAAAAATAAACAATCATGTTCAGAGTATGTGTGTAATTAAGATTATTATAATAGTGGCACATATCATAGACAGAGAATTGCAATGTCGTGGTCATAATCATACCCCAAGTTAAAAAATAAATAAGCCAATGCCTTTCATATTCTAGCAATATATCACGGTTCAAACATCATGTAACAATGAGAGGAAAACAGATATGACAGGGCCTACTCATATTCTACCATAGCACTTACTACAGTTATCATATCAACTCTAAGCAATAACATGCGTTGTTATAAAAATCCTGGAAATGGGAGTAACATATAGCAATCATGAGGTTATACTCATAATATCTATTCTAACAATCATTAGATACCAATTGTTCTCATATTAACTCTAACAATAACATGTGTGGTCATAAAAATCTAGGAAATCAGAGGAACATATAGCAATGATGTGGTTATAGACATACTATATATTCTAAATTTGTAACAATGAACATGCAGTCGTATTCTTAAGGTAAAGATGAGATGAGATAGAACAATTATATGACGATAGATTCCACCAGTATAGGCAACCAATATGTGCGTCGACCGCATAAACAATGTCATCGTGCACTATAGCATCAGACAGAAGTGTTAGGTAAAGAGGATCGACGATGAGCCATAACCATGTATGGCGACCGGATTCCAGATAGACTAATCCCATGTTGAACACGACAATGAGCTTGTAATCCATGTAGTCTTCTGATGGTGTGGGCACTTCGTAGATTACAACCTTCAGCAAATAGAGGTCGAGCCAAAAGCTCAACGTGTCTCGTGCGTAGTAGGCATGAGTGTCCGGCGGGCCGCGAGGCTCGATGGCGGTGGTATCCGAAGATGAAAGGGTGATCTCTCGCTGGGTGTAGATATCCACGAGACGCCATTGACTACCGGATTGGTGGATGAGGATGATCCAGTTGGCCTTCATGCCTGCCCAGTAGTGGCTGCACATGAAGGAGAGGTGGACGGGTACTGGTAGCATGTCGAGGGGCACCACGGCAACCTCCGTAGGATCATCAAGTCAGTGTCTGGGCCACCTGCGAGGATCGGGCATCAGCAATCAGGGTGTCTCGAAAAGAGTCGGCCGATTGCATGCGAGTAGACGGTACAAAGACACCGAGCATGCGGCCAGACGGACGGTGCTGAGTAGGTCCATACGATTACAGGTCTGCTCCAAGAGAACATCGAGGAGGGAATTCCAATCGTGGCTCTGCGTGTCAGTCGGTTCTGCCATTGCAGTTTTCGGTGCCTGCGAGCCAGCGGAGAAGTGGATTCGGGCGGGCGAGCGAAGAAGCTTCTCCTCGTGTGGCCGAGCAGTGAGCAGGGGGATATGGTATGCACGAGCTACCAAGGAAGATAGCGCGGGCGGGCGAGCAGAGAGCGGGGGGAAATTGTGTGCAGCCGACGATGGGGAAGAGAGAAGGAAGAAGAAGAGAGGAGGAAGAAGAGTGGAAGACGGGGAAGAAAGTGCATTAAATCTCAATTCTACTACTACTACTAGGATATACCGTCCTTCGGAGTGTAAATAGTTGCACTGATGACATATGTGTCTACCACAAGAGGGCCCATATGTGAGTTAATGGAGGACAGAAGCGTGCTCTACTCGCAAACATGATGGCAGTACTGGGTAAGGCTGATTTAGTAACACCAACACGCTGGTTCAGCTTATTAATTAAGTGTCACATCTGCTGCAGCATGTATTGGCACTTCACTGCGAAGACTAGTTGAATAGTTATCTCTGACCGAGATGGGGAATAATGGATCGCGAAGACTTCCTTTCTACATTATCCCTATGCCTCTACGCTCACTTCACTCATTTTGCTCCGTACGTAGTCACTTGTTGAAATCTCTAGAAAGACAAATACTCCGTATTTGGGAACAGATGGAGGATTTGACTCAGTATTTGGGAACAGAGGGAGGATTTTACTCCATATTTGGGAACATAGGGAGTATCACCATATGGAGGGAACAGAGGAAGTTGAAATATGAACATGTCAATGGGAGGGAGTAAGCCCCATGCATGCATGCATGCATGCAACATGCAACACTCACACGTACACATGGACGCACGCAACACTCACGCACCCATGCGGCACACAACACACGACGCAACACACTCGCTCACGCTCAAGTGCTCAACCTACTCCCTACGTCCGTGGAAGACTGTAAATTTAGAGATTTACACATTGACCAGGTCATAATTAACACCCAAAAGTAGCAAACTTATGTGTGCATGCGACCATTGAGGGAATAAGATTAAATGAAGGTCGTTGCATGTTGTAATTAAGGATAGACATGTAGCCTATACCTAGAGCAAAAGTTGGTGCATTAGTCAATCAATATCGATTTAGATTAAAGGCTAAATGTATTGGAAGTGTAGATGTACTACACTCTTTGTTTTTAGCTGATTTCTTTGCTCTGCCAACTGACAGGTGGGACCCAAAAACCAGGTGAAAATTTAACCAGTCAACAAAGTGCCACGTCGACTAGGTGGCCGGTCAGTAAAGTGCCACGTTGACTACGTTGACCGCCAGTGTATTTTTCTCGTTTCAAATTAAGCCAAATTAACTGGAAAGGATGTGGTACGGACTAGTACTAGTACTGCTTTGATGTGTCCCGTAAACTCGCCGAACGAGGTGAAGCTTGCTTACTACACCTCTCCCTCGCCCACGCATGCGGTGGTTCGCAGGATGAGGAGAGGGTTTTGACTACAGTGCCCTCTCCCTCTCCCTCTCCCTCACCCTCGCCCTCGCGGTGGACGTGGAAGAGTTCAATCGGTGTCAGATTGCCAGAAGCATAATGTGTGCTGTAGTATCATCATTGTTGGACCTTCCGAAGAGGCGAAGAGCCAAGTGCAAGGTTCACACGAGTACGAACGGTTGAACCTCCCGAAGAGGCAAAGAGCCAAGCGCAAGTTTTTATAGGAGTTGTCGTCCTAGTAGGAGCGTACTACACGGAGTACAACTATAGCGAACGATGCTACTGTATGATGCCGCCACGTCACGTATATCCAAAGCTGTGCCACCTTTTTTTTTCTCAAAGAGCATGTTGGAGCCCGTGCAACAACCACACAAGTTGCACGTACACATAGCACATTTACTAGTTATAAATTCTACAGGACAAATGCCAGTATGCCACACAAGTTCATCTCCAATTCATGTGATAAATTTGTGCACGACTAGTCTACATATATTCACAGCGCTACCATTCACAATTTACCGTACTCCACTTACACGTTATAGATGGGCTACATGTCCTCCTACAGGTTCCAGTCCCAGGTGTTCTTCATGGATGGCACGATCCATAGCGGTGGGCAATGGGAATCATTGTCGGAGCTTTCTAGTTCGGTTCCACATGATGGAGACTCATCCAAGCTGAAGCGGCATAAATCGGGGATAGCGTGTCCCAGCATGTCCTGCATCCGGCGGTGCGCACTGAAGACTCAACCATGCTTCATGAACGGCAGGCCTTCTGCTACTTCTCGAGCTTGCGATGCAGTCCCTCGAAGAGGAAAGGGAGATGCAGCATAGTAGCGTAAGTATTTCCCTCAGTTTTTGAGAACCAATGTATCAATCCAGTAGGAGACCACGCGTGAGTCCCTCGCACCTGCACAAACAAATAAGAACTTTGCAGCCAACGCGATAAGGGGTTGTCAATCCCTTTATGGTTACTTATGAAAGTGAGATCTGATAGAGATGATAGTTGATATTTTTGTTCATAAGAACAGAAAGTAAAAGCGGAAAAAGTAAAGTAGGTGTAGATTGATATGTTGAAAATAGACCCGGGGGCCATAATGTTCTCTAGTGGCTTCTCTCATGATAGCGATATTCTACGACGGGTAAACAAATTACTGTCGAGCAATTGATAGAAAAGCGAATAATTATGAGACTATCTAGGCATGATCATTTTATATAGGCATCACATCTGAGACAAGTAGACCGAAACGATTTTGCATCTACTACTATTACTCCACACATCGACCGCTATCCAGCATGCATCTAGTGTATTGAGTTCATAAGAACAGAGTAATGCCTTAAGCAAGATGACATGATGTAGAGAGATAAACTCAAGCAATAGGATATAAACCCCATCTTTTTATCCTCGATGGCAACAATACAATACGTGCCTTGCTGCCCCTACTGTCACTGGGAAAGGACACCGCAAGATTGAACCCAAAGCCAAGCCCTTCTCCCATTGCAAGAACTATAGATCTAGTAGGCCGAACCAAACCAATAATTCGAAGAGACTTGCAAGGATATTATAATCATACATAAAGAGTTTAGAGAAGAACAAAATATTTCTCATAGATAATCTTGATCATAAACCCACAATTCACCGGGTCTTGACAAACACACCGCAAAACTAGATTACATCGAATAGATCTCCTCGAAGACCGAAGAGAACTTTGTATTGAGATAGAAAGAGAGAGAAGAAGCCATCTAGATACTAGCTATGGACCCGAAGGTCTATGGTAAACTACTCACAACTCATGGTGAGGCGAGGATGATGATGATGTAGAAGCACTCCGTGGAAGATCGCCCCTCCGGCGGAGCTCCGGAACAGGCCCCAAGATGGGATCTCATAGGAACAGAAGGTTACGGCGGTGGAACTAGGGTTTTCTCAGTTGTTCTGATGGTTTCGGGGTACGTAGGCATATATAGGAGGAAGGAGGGCACCGGGGGCCTTACATGGGACCCACGAGGCAGGGGGGCCTGCCCTAGGGGGGGCGCCCCCACCCTCGTGGGCACCACGTAAACCCTACTACGTGGTTCTCAAGTCTCCCGTGCGTGATTTTCTACAAAAATATCTCTCCCGAAGGTTTCATTCCGTTTGGACTCCGTTTGATATCCCTTTTCTGTAAAACCCTGAAACTGGCAAAAACAGCAATCTGGACTGGGCCTTTGGTTAGTAGGTTAGTCCCAAAAATAATATAAAAGTGTATGACAAAGCCCATTAAGCATCCAAAACATCATAAATAATAGCATGGAACAATCAAAAATTATAGATACGTTGGAGACATATCAAGCATCCACAAGCTTAATTCCTCCTCGTCCTCGAGTAGGTAAATGATAAAAACAGAATTTTTGATGTGGAATGCTAACCAACATAGTTTTCAATGTAATTCTCTTAATTGTGGCATGAATGTTCAGATCTGGAAGATTCAAGACAAAAGTCTCTATTGACATAAGAAATAATAATACTTCAAGCATACTAACAAAGCAATCATGTCTTCTCAAAATACTATGGCTAAAGAAAGTTATCCCTACAAAATCATATGGTCTGGCTATGCTCCCTCTTCATCACACAAAATATTCATATCATGCACAACCCCGATTTCTGCCAAGCACTTGTTTTCATACTCTATCCTTTCAAACCTTTCAACTTTCACGCAATACATGAGCGTGAGCCATGGACATAGCACTATGGGTGGAATAGAGAGGTGGTTGTGGAGAAGACAAAAAGGAGGGAGATAGTCTCACATCGACTAGGGATATCAACGGGCTATGGAGATGCCCATCAATAGATATCAATGTGAGTGAGTAGGGATTGCCATGCAACAGATGCACTAGAGCTAAATATGTATGCATGCTCAACAAAAGAAAACTAGTGGGTGTGCATCCAACTTGCTTGCTCACGAAGACCTAGGGCATTTGAGGAAGCCCATCGTTGGAATATACAAGCCAAGCCCTATAATCAAAATTCCAACTAGTATATGAAAATGACTAAACATGAGACTCTCAATCATGAAGAACATGGTGCTACTTTGAAGCACATGTGTGGAAAAGGATAGTAGCAATTGTCCCTTCTCTCTTTTGTCTCATTTTTTTGGAGGGGCTTTCTCTCCTTTTTTTATTTAGTTCCTCTCTATTTTTTTTGGGCCATCTCTTTTTTTATTGGCCTTTCCTCACATGGGGCAATGCTCTAATAATGATGATCATCACACTTTTATTGATTTACAACTCGATACTAGAACAAAGTATGACTCTATATGAATGCCTCCGGCGGTGTACCGGGATATGCAATGAATCAAGAGTGACATGTATGAAAAATTATGCATGGTGGCTTTCCACAAATACGATGTCAACTACATGATCATGCATGGCAATATGGCAATATGAAGCGTGTCATATGAACAGAATGGTGGAAAGTTGCATGGCAATATATCTCGGAATGGCTATGGAAATGCCATGATAGGTAGGTATGGTGGCTGTTTTGAGGAATATATATGGTGGCTATTTTGAGGAAGGATATATAGTGGGTGTATGGTACCGACGAAAGTTGCGCGATACAAGAGAGGCTAGCAATGGTGGAAGGGTGGGAGTGCGTATAATCCATGGACTCGACATTAGTCATATAGAACTCATATACTTATTGCAAAAATTTATGAGTCATAAAAACAAAGAAATCAACGCATGCTCCTAGGGGGGAGGTTGGTAAGAGTTAACCATCGCGCGCCCCCGACCTCCACACAAAGGTAGACACTTTACAAATACCTCATGCTCTAACTTCGTCACATAGCGGTTCACCATACGTGCATGCTACGGGAATCACTAACTTTAACACAAGCATTTCTCAATTTCATAATAACTCCACTAGCATGACTCTAATATCACTATCCTCATGTCTCAAAACAATTATCAAGCATCCAACTTCTCATCATATTCAATGCACTTAATGTGAAAGTTTTTACTACATTGATATTGGATGTCTATCATGTGAAGACTAGTTTTATATCCAAAGCACATTACCATGCTTTTTTAATAGACTCTCAAATGGATATAAGTGAAGCATGAGAGTTCAATAATTTCTTCAAAATATTATCACCACCGCGCTCTAAAAGATATAAGTGAAGCACTAGAGCAAAAACTATTCAACTCAAAAGATATAAGTGAAGCACATAGAGTGTTCTAACAATTCATAGGCCATATTTAACTCTTTCAAATAGGTGTAACATCCCAAAAATTTAACCATGTTTTATTAATTAAAATTTTGCCAGGGAATTAAAATTTGTCATTTGCTGGATGTTCCTTTAGATTCCAGGACTATTCTTTTCCTTGTATGTTGGAGGTTTTACCTCAAGTGAAAACTTTTCCGGCTAATGTTAGACTCTCATATTCACTCTATAAAAACTTTTCTTATATCAGTATAATTAATTATCTAATTGTCTTCCTAAATTTTCTTCTTTGTATAAATGGGTTCCCTTAGTTTTAGGGCCTCATTTGAACTGCAACCACTTGATAAATTTATTTAAAATTCCAACCAAATATTGGAGATGTCATGTGATGTTGTTAGATCACTTTTATGCAAGAATATATTTATTTCATTTAATATTTTGAGCTCCACACCATGATTTCCAATCTGGTCCAGTGGGCAAAATTGCACTACAACCCCTTTAAATATTCCTTTAATGCTTCCATCAAAATTATGGGATGTTCATAGGAGTATGTTATTCAAGTTTATGCAAAAACCCATTTGGGTCCTTTAGAAAATTTGAGTGAACCAACCTCTTTTTCATTCTGGTCCAGTTTGGTATTTTGCATTGCAACCCTAGTTTATTTTGCTCTAGTGCCCTTGAGCTTCCTCCTGCTTATAGCCCTTCTTGCAAAACCCTTAAGTACAGAAGAGTAGGCCCATTGGGATATTTTTGGTTCATGAAGCAATGCCCTACACTTTCTGTAAAGAACTGAAGAGTAGCAACACTTGCACTAGCAAGTTTCTGGTTTTGCCCAACCAGCTATACCATCATCACATCCTCCTAAAGAGACTCTGATCTGGAGATTTTGGCCACCAGAAGAGATGCCCATATGCCCATGGCATTCTGTCGAGCACCTTGGGTGCATGGCCAGTTTTGGCATAGTTTTTAGTAGACATTGTAGACTTGACCCCCTAACCTAGCAGCCATGTCCACTAACCTCCTAGCTACCTCTAACCTAGGTCTGTTGATTTGTATTGGTATCCAAGCAAGTTTGGCCACCCTGGCATTTCGTCGAACGAGTGCCGTGCATGCCCGTAGCGCGGCCAGAGCGCGCGTTTTGCACGTGCCACGGCCGAGCAGCCACGCCCCTGGCCTGTCCCCCCCGAGCTTATCCTAACCTTTTGCAGCTCGCAGCATAGAGCCAAGCCCCGACCTGTACTCCTTCACAGGCACCACAGCGCCTCGCCACGTCTCCGGCAAGCCAGGAGCTAGCCGCCACCGCCGACTGCTGTGGTCGGTGCCGTACGGGCCACCTGGCGCGCCCCCGAGCACCCCAGACTGCCGTGCTCATCCACAACCTCGTCACCTACCTCTGCAAACTCTGCCAGCCAGCCCCCACCTCCCCTGCCCTGCAATAATGCCGCCGCCGTCGTGCTTATCCTCGGGCAGCCAACGAAATGACCTCTGGCGCCTATATAAACGAACCCCCTCGCTCCTTAAGCCTCAGGTAGCATCGTATCTCCCCCTTAGACCAATCCCGCGCATCAATTTGACCGACAGCGGCCATCTTCCTCTCCTCCGGCAATGGTGGCCGCCGCGGCCGCGCTGTCGCATTCGTTGCAGTGCTCTCTCTAAACCCCCAACCTACAGAGCCAGGAGACCACCACAATCTCGCGGAGTCACCCCAGCCTATCTATTTCGCTGAAGATGGCCCATAGGGCGATGCTCCATTGTTGGGTCCGCCGGAGCTCTTCGGGGGGAGCTTGACGCCGACGACTCCGTCCATCGCAGCGGCCCTGTAGGGTACCGACGGGTTCGCCTCGAGCTCCTGATCACGCCTGCATGATCAAACCCGCGGGGGACATCGTCGCTCGCCGGCGACGATCACCGGAGCCCCGTTCTCGTTCGGGCGAAGGAGGAAAGAGGCGGGTGGACCAGTCAAATATGACAGGTGGGCCCGCAGGTCCCACCGTCAGCCCCTCTTGTCCCCGCCCGCCAATTTAAGTGAAGACGCATTCCCCGAAGTACGTCTCCCCTTCCCTGGAAGCATTTTCTGAGCTGATGCATTTTCCTTTTTCTGGTTTTTATTAAAACAGAGTTGACTGAACTTTGACTGGCAATATCTCTTTAAATATTACTCCAAATGACTTGATTCTTTTTCTGTTGTTTCCCAAATATTGTCTAGTTTATTTTCATATTTATATGAAAATTTTCCAGACAACTTTTTTGGGCTGCTTGGAGTCTATGTATGGATTTCTTATTATTTCATTTAGGATTTTGAAGAGGGAAAAAACTTCCAAATTTTTTGGAATGCATTTCTCCTCCCCTCTACTTGAAGGCAAGCATCTTGAACCCCGTTCTGATGTACGTTGTGTGTTGTTTGCTAAAGCATAGGAACTCCATCAATATACTAAAATGGAGTAACATTATTTCATGTGGAAGTCATACTCTTGCATATCAACATATGGTGAAAATCCGTTTCTGTTATGTATGTGATATTGGTGACAGTAACCACTTCTCATGCCACATATGCCTGGCAATAGTTCGGATGGAGTCTGAAGGAAAGTTGTGTTCCGGTGAACACAACCACGTGACTGACACCTCGTTGTGGCGAGGATGTGCAGTGAGGCAGGATGAAGCATGAGGGGTGGTGACCCTGTCAGGGAACTGTGAAGAGCATTGTGGCACTAATCATGCAGGGAATACATAAACCTCATGAGTCGACCATAGATCGAGTCTTGCTCCAGTAACCCCCATACTTGTTTCGTACTACCACTTGTCCCTACCGCTGGTGGGGTACGGTTTAGTAAGTTGTCAACCCCTTTCTTTGAAAACACCGTACAGAGAGGCCATGGTGGAAGATAACGGGTGCATCCGGTAGCCATGCCACCTGGTCCGGGGGCATGGGTGTTTCCGGCTGGGACCGAGAGGGGGGACACCCCTTAGAGCGCGCGATAGAAATTTGATCCCATGCTACGCGAGGTTGTAGCCTCACCACTTAGAGTTTACTTAACGGGTGTCATGGGTGATTCCAGACACAAGTAAAGTTAAGCTGGTGTGTGCAAGACAGGCGGGTTTTCGACTAAAAGACCATAGACGGAATTAGTTCCAATGGATTAAAGAAAACCGTTACTCGTGGGTAAAGAGTACACCCTATGCAGAGATATCAAACCTATTCGAATAGCCGTGTCCATGGTTAAGGACTACATTCTGGGATGGGTCGGGTGTCGGTCTTAGTGTCGGTCTTGGGAGGAAAACTAATAAACTGGAACATTGACTATAATCTACGATATGTGGTAAATCCTGATTATTATTGTGGACTAACCATTTGTGTTATTTGAACAAAGTATCCCTGGGACGGTTCTACCTCCTGGATATTCACCGTGATTTATTTATTTTCCTTATAAGCCCTTTCTGTGGTGTTGCTTAGACACCCGACCGTGGCATGCTTGTTATTTATTTTCCGTATAAGCCCTTTCTGTGGTGTTGCTCAGACGCCCGACTGTGGCATGCTTGTTATTTATTTTCCTTATAAGCCCTTTCTGTGGTGTCACTCAGACGCCCGACTGTGGCATACTTGTTATTTATTTTCCTTATAAGCCCTTTCCGTGGTGTCGCTCAGATGCCCGACTGTGGCGTACTTGTTATTTATTTTCCTTATAAGCCCTTTCTGTGGTGTCGCTCAGACGCCCGACTATGGCATGCTTGTTATTTATTTTCCATATAAGCCCTTTCTATGGTGTCACTCAGACGCCCGACTGCGGCATGCTTGTTATTTATTTTTCCATATAAGCCCTTTATGTGGTGTCGCTCCGACGCCCGACTGTGGCATGTTCATTATTTATTTATTTATCACTGTCTGACTGCATATGCCTTTTTATACAAATGACCTGCTTGCATTATGGACTGTCATATCATTATTATCATAGTGATCATCAATTATTCTCGAGCATGATTATATCTCACCCATGTTCAAAATGTTTGCGAGTACATTCAAAGTACTCACCGGCTTGTCCCTGGCTATTGTCTTGGCCAGATTCCTTGCGTGGGAAGGAATGGTGCGATGACAGCCCCTGAACCTACGCAAATGGAGATAGCAGCCTCGCGGAGATAGGAGTTATCCTGGTCAGCTGTTCCTGTGGGAAATGGAGTCCCATAGTCACCGACGTAACACAAACCGCTTCCGCAATCAGCCACTAGAAACCTTGTGGTTGTACTCACAGGCCAGGATGGTCTTGTACTACATATTTTGTTCTTTGCTTGGAGTTTCTGTAACAAGTTGGTGCCTCATCAGCTAACAGTAATCCTGGGGCTGGTGAGCACAGGGGCCGCTTTTGGGAAATTATTACCCCGAAAACCCGGTCCTGACAAACTTGGTGTCACATCCCTAGATCAACCCCTGTGGTCCTTGCCTGATCATCATGTCATCATGTTTAATTTTTGTTAAACTTGAAATGGGGATGACTAAACCCTAGCACCAAATCAAAGCAATTAGGTTTAACCTAAAAAAATGCATTCAATGAACCCAAAATGCCTTCATCAATGTTTGATAATTTTTGGCAAGGCTTTGTGACCAAACCAAAATTTAGGAACATTTTTAAGGATTTATTTCTGGGACTTTGAATTTAAATCATTAGCTATTTGAATTTTAATTATATTCATATAATTAGAATATAATTTCAAATATCCCTAAAATGTTTTATGAGCTTCTGGAAAAGTCCATCTAGCAAAATAAAAATATTCAGAGGAGTTTTTGGCATTGTTTGAAATTGTTTAATTTCAAAACAGTGGCAAAACAAAATAAACAAAGGAAGAAAAAAACAGAAACAGAAATTAAAATAGAAAACAGAGAGAGAGGAAGCCCACCTGAGCCACTTACCTGGTCTCCCTGTAGCCTGGCCCAGCTTCTGCCGGCCCAGCCCACCCTCCTCCCTCCTACTGTCTTCAACCTCCTGCCAGTGGGCAGGAGGGCGCGTGGCCACCGTGCGCCGGCCACCTCCACCTTGCCTGCCTGCCTCCTCGCCGCCCCGAAGGCCCTAGAGGACGCCACGACACCCTGGAACCCCCTCGACCTCTCCCTGTGTTCCTTCCCCTCCTCTGTCTCTCTTCCCCGCTTCCCTCGCTCGCATCCGTCGCCGCCGCTCGTCACCACCGCGGCCATCGTCGCCCCCTCGCTGCAGCGCCATGCCCGAGAGCTCCGCCGTCAACTGCTTCATCGAGAAGTCCGAGCCGCAAGCGCTCGTCTGACCTGCACCGCCCTC
The DNA here is from genome assembly GCA_902687465.1 of Secale cereale. Taxonomy (NCBI): domain Eukaryota; kingdom Viridiplantae; phylum Streptophyta; class Magnoliopsida; order Poales; family Poaceae; genus Secale; species Secale cereale. The sequence goes on from LR738715.1 coordinate 215,047,402, forward strand.
ACTGAGACTTGTCTCCGACCGCCGTCGCCGGAGATCCCCCTCGACGCCCTGCTCTGCTCCGAGCCTCCCCCAAGCCCACGTCGACGCCTCTGCACTCACCGTGATCCCCCGAGCCGTTTCCCCCTCCTCCCCTAGCCGCGCATGACCTCTAGGCCATAGCTCCGCCGCGGCAGAACCCCGGCCACCGCAGAGCTTGTCGCCGCCGTGGCCATAGTGGCCACAGCCCGCGGATGAGCGTCCCAACGTGCTCACCGTGCTCCCAGGAGCCAAACGCACGCACCCTCTCCCCTCCTAGTGCACCACAACCCCAAACCCGCACACACCCGAGCTTCGGCCGCCGCCGTTGAGGTCGCCGCCGCAGTTTCCGCCCACCCCAGCACTTGCCACGGCCACCATCCAAAGCGCCGCAGCAGCAGCTTTCCAACGCATCGAGCCGCGCGAGCTCTCGTTGCCGGAGCTGGCCGGACGGGCAACTCCGGCGAGCCACCGCCGTGTCTTTGGTCGCCGACGCCTAACGCCGACGTGGCCGCTTACTTAGGGGCTAATCACCCCACTAACTAACCACCTAGCCCACTGACACATGGGCCCTACGCACTTAATTAAGCACAGTTTAGTTTCTGTTTAGCTTTAATTAACCACAGTGGCCCCACGCGTCAGTTTTGACCGTGCTGACGTGGGCGTTGACTAGGCCCACATGTCAGCGACCCTAACCAGACCCGAGTCACTGACACGCGAGCCCCACTAGCATTTTTGACCTGGACCAGCCCGTTGACCTACTGACGTCATGATGACGCAGTGCGGACGCAATAAGTATTTTCTGGAATTTTAAATAAATCAGAAATGATTTATTTATTTCAGAAAATAGCCAAAACTTCTAAAAATCACAGAAAATAATCTATAACTCAGATGAAAATAATTTATATATGAAAATTGATCAGAAAAATCCAAGGAATCTGTTTATGGCATTTTCATGCATGTTTGAATAACTTACAGCCACTGTTTAGGACAAATCAAATGAATGGCATTTAAATAACCACATGTGGAGTTTGAATTTGAACCCTGGGTTCAAACCAACTTCATTTAATTGTGTTGCTAGTTGCATTAGCTCAATAAACATCATATTGCCCTGTCATGTTCATGCATCACATTGTTGCATTGCATTGATTGTGTTCTTCCTCTGTTTGTCGGTTTTGCCCCCTCTCAGTAGACGACGTTCCGATGATGAGTTCGATGACACCGATGAAGAACTATTACTATCTTCAGAAGTGCCAGGCAAGCAGAACCCCCTTGTTCATTCCGATACAATCCCACTCTCTCGCTCCTGCTCTCCTTTACTGCATTAGGACAACAACGATTGAACTGCTTTTTGCTGCGGTAGCTGAACCCCTTTCCTCTGCATGACCTGTCATTGCCACAGTAAATAGTTGAAACCCACTAGCATGAGTAGGAGTTGTTTGAGCCATGTTGTGCCTACTCATTCATGCTTTCTGGTTATGCCTGCTATTGCTTAGAGTTGTGTCAGGTCTGATTCATCGGGGATGAATTGGAATGTGGTGAACATGCCCTACTGTTGAGAGCTAAGTGTGTGAACACGATTTGGTAAAGGTAGCGGTGAGAGGCCATGTAGGAGTACATGGTGGGTTGTCTCACTGGAACCGTCCTTAAGAACTGAGTTCTGTGTAAGTTGTCCAATGACAAAGCTACTACCACACATTGGTATGCTTAAGTGCCCCTCTCGACTTATTAATCAACTTGATCTCTGTCCAGGAGTTGTAACTAGTTTCTGGTGTTTGTAGGTAGTGTTAGTAGTCTACCAAGTGGCACACGGTACATGTGGGCTTGGGGCAGACTAGGCACCATGGCACGGTGTACCAAGCGTAGATCCATCCGTCGAGGTGGGCTTGGGAACCTTGTGCACATCATTTGGGGCTGTGAGCGACACCCCGGTCGGATCTCCCCACGGATGGAACCCGAATAGGCGATAAACCTGGACGAGAGACTTGTGTGGTTAGTCAGGTCGTGGCCGACACCCTCGCCAGGCTTCCGCTTGAAGGTTGCCAAGATACACGACGTGTACATGGCGGTAAGTGGCGAGAGCGTGTGTGAAGAAGTACACCCGTGCAGGGTTAACATGATCTATTCGAATAGCCGGGTCCACGGATATGGACTTCTTGGATGCTTACGTGGTACATAGACAAGTGAAAGTGGATACCCTAAAATGCTCAAGACAAGTGTGAGTGCTATGGATGGCCTTCTCGTAGGTAGACGGGAATGGATCCATAGTGGTGTATTGATTGGTGAATATGTGGACTCGTGTGCGCCACCTCAAAAGAGTTACTTGCAGTCATAGTTCAGGATAGCCACCGAGTCAAAGCTGGCTTGCTGCAGTCAAACTTCACCACCCCTTTGTTGATACTGATGCATATGTAGTTAGTTCTGATGTAAGTCTTGCTGAGTACCTTTGTACTCACGTTTGCTTAATTTATGTTTTTGCAGAGAGACTTCAGTCTCGCCAGTGGTTCCGCGTGGACTTCGACGTTTAGCTTGTTACCTCAGCTACGATCTTGTGCCCTTGGGAGGGTCTTGTAGTTAGTCAGGCTTCTCAGCCTTTTCATTTGTAGTTGTCTGTACTCAGACATGTTATGCTTCCGTTGCCTGTATGCTCTGTATGTTGGGTCATGTGACCTCTATTTGTAATGAATGCTATGATTGCTCTTCTGGGCCTTTATCTATATGAGTTGTTGAGTTATGTTGTGATGCCATGTTGTACAGCACATACTTGCATGTTGTGCGTACGTGTAATGTGTATTGCTATGTGTGGGATCCGACACCTAGTTGTTTACCTTTGGTAGCCTATCTTACAGGGAAATGTCTCCTAGTGTTTCCACTGAGCCGTGGTAGCTTGCTACTGCTCCGAAACACTTAGGACGGCCGGCATGTGTCCTTCTTCGTTCCTGTGTCTGTCCCTTAGGGGAAATGTCACGCGTTGTTCCTTTAAGTCCTTGTAGCTTGCTACGACTTGGGTTCATACGTTGATGACCGACACGTTCGTTGCTGGCTCATGTATGCCTGTCTCTGTAATTTAGTACCACTTTGGTTTATAACTGGTCATGTCGGCCCGGGTTCTCTGTCATATGGATGCTAGCGACACTATCATATACGTGTGCCAAAATGCGCAAACAGTCCCGGGCCAGGTAAGTTGGCACCCGTGGGGATACCGTGCGTGAGGCTGCAAAGTGATATGATGTGTTACAGGCTAGACCTGTGTGACTTAGGATCGGGGCTCCGACAGTTTTGGTATCAGAGCCTGACTGCCTGCAGGATTAGTAAGCCAAACTGGTCGAAGTCGTGTCTAGAAATTCTTTAGTTATATAAGGGAATTGATTGTGGAAGGGAACGTAAGGCTCTTTTTACTCCTTTGCCCTATGCCCTTCTGATCTGAGTCACCTTCTTCTTTCTACGGGGATTAAGAACTAGGCTTTCTCTTCTGCCTATCAGGATCACGTTAATTGTGGATTCAACTCTCAGTTTAGTTTATTCTACTTCTGTGTGTTCAACTGTTGATCTCAGAACCTTGACATTATGATGTTGAGTGGTTATGCTATCCTTGTGCATGAGTCTCAACAGTATTTTCGAGCATTTACAGCCATTATGCTGTCCGAGTCATCCCAGGTCTCTAACAATCTGATGCATTTGCAAATCATTCCTCCCTGTTCTGAATGTCCCTTCAGGCCAGATTAACCACACTAGTCGGTGTGTTAAGGTACTCCGTAGCCTCGACATATGTGTTGGAACTATTATTATGACCCTAGGTGTCTTAGAAGATCACCCAGTAATCTAGCAATGCTTTATATTCCCAGTGTGATAATTCTGGCCGTCAATCTCGAAAGCATCCCGTGATGCCATTTAGTTAGTAGGTATTCTACTCCTGGGTTCTTGAACCCAAGATTTTTTCTACCTACCTCATGTTGGTAGTATTTGCTCGTCCCTTTAGGATATTAGTAACTTTGTGATAGTCCTCGAGGTCCGTGGTTATCGTTCTTCCAATACCATGAACCATCCTTGGCAGAAGTTCTTCTAAACCAAAAGATCACAACCAGAGTGCTCTTGAGTAGTACTCCATTCATATTGTGACTCTGCCAGTCCTACCTTTCTGCATAGGTTATCCGGAAGAAATATGTGGAACTCGTTCGACATACTAACCTATGCATCTACAACTCAGACAATCATATGTTCCCCGAGTTGTTCCCCTTTAGTTATATTCTGATCCTCGTCTATCAATTGATAGTCAGGAGTAGTTGTGCATTTGTGTTCATCGATGCCTTTTACTCTTGTGGTCTGTCAAGCCATTCTATTCCGGAATGACTAGGAGAAACAAACTCCAGTACCTTATCCATATCTAGGATTGGGTCAAAGCAATTGTACTCCGCAGGTCAAAATATCATTCCATCTTTTGTTCTGTTCTAACTTGGAGTATTACCATCTTTATATCAAGAATGTCATGGGAATGGCACAACTTCCTACGAACCCTTGATACAGTGATACCTCTCGCCGTCGTCGTTTATTCCTCGGTCTCCGTGTTGTTGTAACCGGAATACCGACAAGTGAATTGTGATGTGTGAAATCAATACTCCTAGCAACTTCGTTCCTTGGTAGTTAAAGGACAACAATATCATTCCTAGCGTGTTGATTACAGAATCATCATTCTAAGATTGATCGTGCTTCTAGTCCATCTTCCCTGGTGCACTCTTCGATCAATGGGTTAGGATTATTCAATCCCTTGCTTATTTGATCATATCGTTCTGTCCTGAAAAGCAAGATTGTTCCCGAGCTCAGGAACATATCGGTGGTCCGTGATTTTCCGAATATCTTCTTGGAAGTATTACCAGGTTTCCCCCTGACTGTTATGTTGAGTTCGTGATCAAGTTGGTTTTCTTATAAACCACCCCTTCTCCAAGAATCTGTGTTGGATACCCCTGAACTAGTTGGTTAAGCTAAGCAACAACTTGGAGGGTTGGAAGATAAAAGCTTAAACCACATAGCTCACTCCAAAGGGATATCTGGAGTATGTATTGAAGATAGATGATATCTTCATCGACTGATCTCCGTGATCATTTGTGGATCTATTGTCTTGTCCAAACTTTGACTTGAGTATGGGTTACCATCAAGTCAAATCAGAACCAACGATATTCGTAACGTTGTCTTACTCGTGGTTGATTCCTCGAGCATACATCGTTATATCTCTTGGTCTGCCCAATGCTAACACCGTGTTCACTTAATTGTGGAATTCCACCAATATGGAAACCTGGGTGAGTTATTGTTGAGCCCATCGACAACATCCTTATCCTCTCCATGATTTTGTTGGACATTAAGCTAGTGTTGGAAACTTTGTAAGCAATGCCTTCGTGTTCCGTCATGAAGCTTATGCTTGGATGGAAGAAGTGACTTCCTCAAATTCATGAGCATTTGATGAAAGTTGTCACCGTGAATGCGAGAAAGTTGTTTTGCTTCCTGTGAATCATCCCAAGTCAGTCATGCATACATGCGAAGTATTCTGTGGTTTGGAGACTTGCAACCTTCACTCTATATGCATCCCTAGCACACCAAGCCACTGATTGATTTGTTTAAGGATAAGTAGTTCTAATGCTATTCGCGAAGGGCCTAGATGGACATGCACAAGACTTCGTTATCCTCAATGGGGATTCCTAATCTGAACTCGGTAGTATTTTATTATAAGACTACTATGTGGTCTTGCTTGTCTGCGAGAGCGTGTTCACATGTGTGTAGCAGAACCAGCTCAGGTTTTGGAGCTTACTATCGCAGTTCATTCCCCAAGAACCTCGCAACGTCATCTCGTCGAATTGTGTAGCAAACTTTCATTTTTCTTTCTAGACTCGATGAGTCTGGAATATCCTGACACCAACCATAACTGAATCTCACTCAGATATGATGGTTGGAGCATCTTCCAAGAACTATAATATTAGTCTCTCGATAACCGGTTAAGTGGATGTCGTGGCCAACACATCCAGCCGGAAGGCCTATTGTTGTAGAATCTTAATTGAAGAAGTTGGCCACCTTCCCCATAAGGATTTCATAGGATTTACTTCCTAGTTGCTTCTTATGGATTCTTGTGCTCCCGAAGTCCGACCTTATACTTGACGTTCTAGGTACCAAACCATTTTAATAAATGGGTTGTGCTAGCACATCAAGGAGAACATTAGAAGCGGAGCGCTAAAATGCTTCTCGGTCGATCATCCAGATTTTGTTTCCTTGAATCTGGCAAGGTGAAATCTGAGAAAGTGTTATCTTCCTTTGCATCTGCATCGTCCATCGCTATTCATCATGGTCGTATGTTGTGTTGTCAGCACCATTGGCACGGATATTGGTAAAACCTTGATGAATATGGGAATGCTCAAGTTCTTGAGAGCACGCACAAGCACTAGGTGTTATCCTCGACACTATCCGGGATTGCTTCCATTGTTCTTGATTATATTTTACACTCTCAAAGAGTAGATTTACTCTCTACTGTTGGGTTTCTTCCCAGTTACCAGAATCATTCCCAGCATTTGCATTTTGTTCCCAGCTTGCACCGCCAATGTGCCAATTCTCCATGGGTTACCGTTCTCAATCACTATTGTTCAGGATTATCTTCAGCAATGGACTTACCATGGGCCCCATCCATTTCCGATGATAACAAAAATCATCCCTTGTGTTGTCTTTAACAAGGTAGTCCACATCATCCATTCTGACCGAGTATGTCATTCTTTCGGACTCCGTCAAACGATCGATTGTGATTTGCCTCCGGCTAGTATAGAGAGTTTCAATGACCTTTATATCAAAAGTTATTCTTTTTGCCACTTAAGGGATAGTTCTACGAGTCACCTTCTCTAAGGTGCCCCGTCTGGTGACATCCATCACCATCTTCCTTAGGTGTGGAATTGGTTGCCTGCCAAGTGAACCTTCATCATCTGTTTCACTCTATCCCTCCGGATGTGTGTTCCGTGTCTCAGCTCAAGAGATGCTTCAATGTCTCACTCCAAAAGTTGATCTTGAGTTCCTCGATCTTTGGGAAGATCGATTTCTACATAGTATGTCTTCGTTATCATCTGGTTGGATGAAGATCTCAAAGCAAGGATGACAAGATCAATATGATGCAATAAATCAACATCTCCGAGAAGGAAAATTGGATCGTGAAGATTGTGCTAGTTTGTGTCCCCTCTGATTTCTTACCCTACGCTTGAATCTCGGGACGAGATTCTTGTTTTAGTGGGGGTGAGTTGTCACATCCCTAGATCAACCCCTGTGGTCCTTGCCTGATCATCATGTCATCATGTTTAATTTTTGTTAAACTTGAAATGGGGATGACTAAACCCTAGCACCAAATCAAAGCAATTAGGTTTAACGTAAAAAAAAATGCATTCAATGAACCCAAAATGCCTTCATCAATGTTTGATAATTTTGGCAAGGCTTTGTGACCAAACCAAAATTTAGGAACATTTTTAAGGATTTATTTCTGGGACTTTGAATTTAAATCATTAGCTATTTGAATTTGAATTATATTCATATAATTAGAATATAATTTCAAATATCCCTGAAATGTTTTATGAGCTTCTGGAAAAGTCCATCTAGCAAAATAAAAATATTCAGAGGAGTTTTTGGCCTTGTTTGAAATTGTTTAATTTCAAAACAGTGGCAGAACAAAATAAACAAAGGAAGAAAAAAACAGAAACAGAAATTAAAATAGAAAACAGAGAGAGAGGAAGCCCACCTGAGCCACTTACCTGGTCTCCCTGTAGCCTGGCCCAGCTTCTGCCGGCCCAGCCCACCCTCCTCCCTCCTACTATCTTCCACCTCCTGCCAGTGGGCAGGAGGGCGCGTGGCCACCGTGCGCCGGCCACCTCCACCTTGCCTGCCTGCCTCCTCGCCGCCCCGAAGGCCCTAGAGGACGCCACGACACCCTGGAACCCCCTCGACCTCTCCCTGTGTTCCTTCCCCTCCTCTGTCTCTCTTCCCCGCTTCCCTCGCTCGCGTCCGTCGCCGCCGCTCGTCACCGCCGCGGCCATCGTCGCCCCCTCACTGCAGCGCCATGCCCGAGAGCTCCGCCGTCAACTGCTTCATCGAGAAGTCCGAGCCGCAAGCGCTCGTCTGCCCTGCACCGCCCTCACTGAGACTTGTCTCCGACCGCCGTTGCCGGAGATCCCCCTCGACGCCCTGCTCTGCTCCGAGCCTCCCCCGAGCCCACGTCGACGCCTCTGCACTCACCGTGAGCCCCCGAGCAGTTTCCCCCTCCGCCCCTAGCCGCGCATGACCTCTAGGCCATAGCTCCGCCGCGGCAGAACCCCGGCCGCCGCTGAGCTTGTCGCCGCCGTGGCCATAGTGGCCACAGCCCGCGGATGAGCGTCCCAACGTGCTCACCGGGCTCCCAGGAGCCGAACGCACGCACCCTCTCCCCTCCTAGTGCACCACAACCCCAAACCCGCACACACCCGAGCTTCGGCCGTCGCCGTTGAGGTCGCCGCCGCCGTTTCCGCCCACCCTAGCACTTGCCACGGCCACCATCCGAAGCGCCGCAGCAGCAGCTTTCCAATGCACCGAGCTGCGCGAGCTCTCGTTCCCGGAGCTGGCCGGACGGGCAACTCTGGCGAGCCGCCGCCGTGTCTTTGGTCGCCGGCGCCTAACGCCGACGTGGCCGCTTACTTAGGGGCTAATCACCCCACTAACTAACCACCTAGCCCACTGACACATGGGCCCTACACACTTAATTAAGCACAATTTATTTTCTGTTTAGCTTTAATTAACCACAGTGGCCCCACGCGTCAGTTTTGACCGTGCTGACGTGGGCGTTGACTGGGCCCACATGTCAGCGACCCTAACCAGAACTGAGTCACTGACACGCGGGCCCCACTAGCAGTTTTGACCTGGACCAGCCCGTTGACCTGCTGACGTCATGATGACGCAGTGCTGACGCAATAAGTGTTTTCTGGAATTTTAAATAAATCAGAAATGATTTATTTATTTCAGAAAATAGCCAAAACTTCTAAAAATCATAGAAAATAATCTATAACTCAGATGAAAATAATTTATATATGAAAATTGATCAGAAAAATCCAAGGAATCTGTTTATGGCATTTTCATGCATGTTTGAATAACTTACAGCCACTGTTTAGGACAAATCAAATGAATGGCATTTAAATAACCACATGTGGAGTTTGAATTCGAACCCTGGGTTCAAACCAACTTCATTTAATTGTGTTGCTAGTTGCATAAGCTCAATAAACATCATATTGCCCTGTCATGTTCATGCATCATATTGTTGCATTGCATTGATTGTGTTCTTCCCCTGTTTGTCGGTTTTGCCCCCTCTCAGTAGACGACGTTCCGACGATGAGTTCGATGACACCGATGAAGAACTATTACTATCTTCAGAAGTGCCAGGCAAGCAGAACCCCCTTGTTCATTCCGATACAATCCCACTCTCTCGCTCCTGCTCTCCTTTACTACATTAGGACAATAACGATTGAACTGCTTTTTGCTGCGGTAGCTGAACCCCTTTCCTCTGCATGACCTGTCATTGCCACAGTAAATAGTTGAAACCCACTAGCATGAGTAGGAGTTGTTTGAGCCATGTTGTGCCTACTCATTCATGCTTTCTGGTTATGCCTACTATTGCTTAGAGTTGTATCAGGTCTGATTCATCGGGGATGAATTGGAATGTGGTGAACATGCCCTACTATTGAGAGCTAAGTGTGTGAACACGATTTGGTAAAGGTAGCGGTGAGAGGCCATGTAGGAGTACATGGTGGGTTGTCTCACTGGAACCGTCCTTAAGAACTGAGTTCTGTGTAAGTTGTCCAATGACAAAGCTACTACCACACATTGGAATGCTTAAGTGCCCCTCTCGACTTATTAATCAACTCGATCTCTGTCCAGGAGTTGCAACTAGTTTCTGGTGTTTGTAGGTAGTGTTAGTAGTCTACCAAGTGGCACACGGTACATGTGGGCTTGGGGCAGACTAGGCACCGTGACAAGGTGTACCAAGCGTAGATCCATCCGTCGAGGTGGGCTTGGGAACCCTGCGCACATCATTTGGGGCCGTGAGCGACACCCCGGCCGGATCTCCCCACGGATGGAACCCGAATAGCCGATAAACCTGGACGAGAGACTTGTGTGGTTAGTCAGGTCGTGGCCGACACCCTCGCCAGGCTTCCGCGTGAAGGTTGCCAAGATACACGACGTGTACATGGCGGTAAGTGGCGAGAGCGTGTGTGAAGAAGTACACCCCTGCAGGGTTAACATGATATATTCGAATAGCCGGGTCCACGGATATGGACTTCTTGGATGCTTACGTGGTACATAGACAAGTGAAAGTGGATACTCTAAAATGCTCAAGCCAAGTGTGAGTGCTATGCATGGCCTTCTCATAGGTAGACGGGAATGGATCCATAGTGGTGTATTGATTGGTGAATATGTGGACTCGTGTGCGCCACCTCAAAAGAGTTACTTGCAGTCGTAGTTCAGGATAGCCACCGAGTCAAAGCTGGCTTGCTGCAGTCTAACTTCACCACCCCTTTGTTGATACTGATGCATATGTAGTTAGTTCTGATGTAAGTCTTGCTGAGTACCTTTGTACTCACGTTTGCTTAATTTATGTTTTTGCAGAGAGACTTCAGTCTCGCTAGTGGTTCCGCGTGGACTTCGACGTTTAGCTTGTTACCTCAGCTACGATCTTGTGCCCTTGGGAGGGTCTTGTAGTTAGTCGGGCTTCTCAGCCTTTTCATTTGTAGTTGTCTGTACTCAGACATGTTATGCTTCCGTTGCCTGTATGCTCTGTATGTTGGGTCATGTGACCTCTGTTTGTAATGAATGCTATGATGGCTCTTCTGGGCCTTTATCTATATGAGTTGTTGAGTTATGTTGTGATGCCATGTTGTACAGCACATACTTGCATGTTATGCGTATGTGTAATGTGTATTGCTATGTGTGGGATCCGACACCTAGTTGTTTACCTTTGGTAGCCTATCTTACAGGGAAATGTCTCCTAGTATTTCCACTGAGCCTTGGTAGCTTGCTACTGCTCCGGAACACTTAGGCTGGCCGGCATGTGTCCTTCTTCGTTCATGTGTCTGTCCCTTAGGGGAAATGTCACGCGTTGTTCCTTTAAGTCCTTGTAGCTTGCTACGACTTGGGTTCATACATTGATGACCGACACGTTCGTTGCTGGGTCATGTATGCCTGTCTCTGTAATTTAGTGCCACTTTGGTTTATAACTGGTCATGTCGGCCCGGGTTCTCTGTCATATGGATGCTAGCGACACTATCATATACGTGTGCCAAAATGCACAAACGGTCCCGGGCCACGTAAGGTGGCACCCGTGGGGATACCGTGCGTGAGGCCGCAAAGTGATATGATGTGTTACAGGCTAGACCTGTGTTACTTAGGATCGGGGCTCCGACACTTGGTATCAGAGCCAGGCTGACCATTGGCTAATCCTATCTTAGCCCGGTCAAAAACCTAGGTAAACCAACCCACCAGACCTTAACCAAACCCCGACCAAGCTTCTCGCATAAGATACCCACATAGAGGGCCGACACCTTTGGTAGTCGGTGCCCAACCTATCAGTCTAGCCTATCGATCTCCTGCCAGTGACCGATGCCTAAACAATTCCCTCTGCAAGCGTGCGAAGGAAGACTCCGTCCTTTCCTATAAATAGTGCACTCTAGCCCCCAAACCCAAAACCACACAGCCTCTGCCCTATATCGAGCTAAAATGCCAGGACCCATTGTCCACAATGAAACCATAGCAACCAACCTTGGAGGTTTTGTGACCGTGCTCGCAAACCTCACCCGTCGTGCCTTTGCGTTAGAAGAGCCCCCAGAATATGTTGTATACCAAGACTCCACGGGCGGTGAAAACCGTCAATTCTGGGCCACTGTACACATCTACGGTAGGGGTCTGTCACGAGAACGCCCCTACAGGTTCACCGGAAGGACAACTTCCTTTGAGCCGCAAGCTATCCAAGTAGCTGCTCGAGAAGCTATAGTTCAACTCCGGCACCTATCGCCCAGAGTTAACTGTCGCTCATTCTACTACTATCCCAGTCGTAACGGGTATGGTAGGCCTCCCCGAGTTGCGAGCGGAGACCACGAGATGGATCCTGCATTATTGCATCTGGTACGCTATGTTAGTGTGCTAGAGGAACTGTTCGATCAAATCACTCTTGATCTGATCGCAGCTTGTGTGGAACTGCTTCGCCGAGCCCCGACAGGAGGAAGAGACGAGTCCGGCACCAACAACCCAGTCGTGTTGTTCGGACAACCAATCGAGTCCCCGAGGCCTTCCTCGGTCATCGACCAGAATGCCTTGGTGTCTCCAGAGGTGATGCGTCGCCTGTTTGGCGCATGCTCCAACGAGATTGTAACCAACAATCACCGCGGGGGACATCATCGCTGCCCCAACCCTGCACCCCCTCAGTCACCTCCAGCCAACACCAACGATGAAGCTCTTGGAGAAGCTTCAGCATCCACAAGGCAAGGCCGCTTGGATATAAACGAGGTTGATTAGTTCACCCGGGTAGTGCCAAGCCTTATCTAGTCCACACCCCGTGGTGATGTAACCTGTATGCCGATATGTATATACAGTTTACTGTTGCGCTCTTATATCATCCGTGCACAGTTATGCCAGTGTACGAGTGCCTATTTTTTGAATGTGACTTCCAAAGCACCTCACCGGCAACCCCTACAGTAAACACGTCACTTTGCGAGACGTGAGTACCTGTAGAGTTGACCCCGAACCCATAAAGCGAAACTAACTATATAGCTGCCCCTCAGGACACACCGTGACCATACCGAGCATCCCTCACCTAGTGCATTACTCTCACAGCCTTTTCCTTCACCATGCTGATCTCTAGTATTTACCTGAGAACTCCAGAGGCATCCCCAGGTAGTTTCGTGAAAATATTGTGGGATTTTACCTGCAGTACCATGAGTGCTACCCATCCACCCCAGTATGAGCTACTCAAATCGAGGATCACACCATCCACCTCGAAATATTGGGCAGTGGTACACATCCCACCCGCAAACCCAAACCAAGACCCTACCGAAGTTTCCTTCATGGGGAAATCCATGCCAACTCCCCAGATGGCCATAGAGGCTGCCGCTTGTGAAGCACTTGCTCGCCTTCCATTCGCGGTGCCCTATGCCAGTGAAAGAGGATATTATTACTTTCCAAGCCACGCAGCACCCGGAGAAGCAACATCTTTTCCTCGTGGGCGAATTGAGAGAGACCCAGTGCTAGCCAACCTTATGTAGTATGTCATCGCGCAAGAGCGTCTGACCCAGCGGATAATGGGTTATCTCCAGAGCCTCGCCATTTTAAATCCTAGGATCGCCATCGGCACACCACTGAGGCCCGGGCAGGAGAAGCACATTCATCGACTGGTCAACCCGCTCCCACCGATAGAAGAAGAGTGTCCCCCAGCACCACATACCTTTCCCCAGGACCCTGTTCATTTACCGTTTATGTTTTAGACGTAACTGCTATGTGGTTATACCCGTATCTTTTTATGAGAACTGTGTGTCGTATCGTGTGTTAATTAATCTTCCCTGAGTTGTTGCAACATGTCCATCTGCATAGCGTAGATATTTTATTTTATCGCGCAACACCGCGACAGCAGACTTACAACTCCGGCCACTCCACACAGTACACTAAGTTGCTAGTCCACCTACACCTGCTTCATCTAAATTAACCACCCCCTAGCGCACCACAGTCTCTTGAGAAGAAACTCATGGGAATTTATTCAAGCACTAATTGCCTACCGTGCACTAACAACCATGAGCACCTGACACGCACAACTAATCCTTGTGATAACCGCCGCCGCGAAGAGCTAGCACTCGAGCCGCCGCATCACGACGATCGTCGAGGATCATCGCACACAAGAGTGCAGACACCCCCAGCAATGCCGCCAACCCCACGCACACTAGGACCATGCACCAGTCCGGCAACACCTCCGCCATTATAGCCTCGACCCGAGCTCCTGCAAACACAAATGGAGGAGAAGGAAGAGAGGAGAAGAAAAGAGGCCAGGTGTGAGGAGGAAGAAGAAGCACCTTGGCCGTTTTATAGCTCGAGATCGGTGTACGGTGGGCGGAGTCCACCAGCGCCGCTCGTCGCTCGACCGCCGGTGTTCGGAGGCGAATCCGCGAGCAGTGCCGACAACACGCTGGCCCATGAGGTGAGTGCACGCTGCACCGGCAGCTAGCGCGCCGCGCACTACGGCAGTACGGCCTAGATGCCCTACGGACTAGCCGTCGCCGGTGGAGAAAGTGCGGGAAAGCGCGCGGGAGAGAGGAGAAGAGAGAACCGGAGGTAGAAGAAGAGGCTGACAGTGGGCCCAGTGCCCACCTGTCAGGCAGTGAGAGCACTGTGCTCTCGGGTGCAACCAGCGTATTTGAAAATTTAGAAATACCATTTCTAAATTTGCTATAGCCCATAGTAGAAATATCTCGTTTCCCACGACCGTAGATTTTTCCATGCCGCGCCAGTGTTTAACACTGCAGTTCACACCACTTTTTGTGCATGCACTGTAGTGACATTTATTTGCTTTAGCAGAACGGTTAATTTTTGGTAGTATCTTTTTGTGGCAGTAGAAGATTTTATAGCAGCCCTTAACAAATCTCGAGGACGAGATTTTTTCTTAAGGGGGGTAGTGTTGTAACACCCCAAAAATTTAACCATGTTTTATTAATTAAAATTTTGCCAGGGAATTAAAATTTGTCATTTGCTGGATGTTCCTTTAGATTCCAGGACCATTATTTTCCTTGTATGTTGGAGTTTTTACCTCAAGTGAAAACTTTCCGGCTAATGTTAGACTCTCATATTCACTCTTTAAAAGCTTTTCTTATATCAGTAGAATTAATTATCTAATTGTCTCCCTAAATTTTCTTCCCTCTATAAATGGGTTCCCTTAGTTTTAGGGCCTCATTTGAACTGCAACCACTTGATAAATTTATTTAAAATTCCAACCAAATATTGGAGATGTCATGTGATGTTGTTAGATCCCTTTTACGCAAAAATATATTTATTTCATTTAATATTTTGAGCTCCACACCATGATTTCCAATATGGTCCAGTGGGCAAAATTGCACTACAACCCCTTTAAATATTCCTTTCATGCTTCCACCAAAATTATGGGATGTTCATAGGAGTATGTTATTCAACTTTATGCAAAAACCCATTTGGGTCCTTTAGAAAATTTGAGTGAACCAACCTCTTTTTCATTCTGGTCCAGTTTGGTATTTTGCACTTCAACCCTAGTTTATTTTGCTCTAGTGCCCTTGAGCTTCCTCCAGCTTATAGCCCTTCTTGCAAAACCCTTAAGTACAGAAGAGTGAGCCCATTGGGATATTTTTGGTTCATGAGGCAATGCCCTACACTTTCTGTCAAGAACTGAAGATTAGCAAAACTTGCACTAGCAAGTTTCTGGTTTTGTCCAACCAGTTATACCATCATCACATCCTCCTAAAGAGACTCTGATCTGGAGATTTTGGCCACCAGAAAAGATGCCCATATGCCCATGGCATTCTGTCGAGCACCTTGGGTGCATGGCCAGTTTTGGCATAGTTTTTAGTAGACATTGTAGACTTGACCCCCTGACCTAGCAGCCATGTCCACTAACCTCCTAGCTACCTCTAACCTAGGTCTGTTGATTTGTATTGGCATCCAAGCAAGTTTGGCCGCCCTGGCATTTCGTTGAATGAGTGCCGTGCGTGCCCGGAGCGCGGCCAGAGCGCGTGTTTTGCACGTGCCGCGCCCCTAGCCTGTCCCACCGAGCTTATCCTAACCCTCTGCAGCTCGCAGCATAGAGCCAAGCCCCGACCTGTACTCCTTCATAGACACCATAGCGCCTCGCCACGTCTCCGGCAAGCCAGGAGCTAGCTGCCACCGCCGCCTGCTGTGGTCGGTGCCGTACGGGCCACCTGGCGCGCCCCCGAGCACCCCAGACTGCTGTGCTCATCCACAACCTTGTCGCCTACCTCTGCAAACTCTGCCAGCCAGCCCCCACCTCCCTTGCTCTGCAATAATGCCGCCGCCTTCGTGCTTATCCTCGGGCAGCCAACGAACCGACCTATGGCCCCTATATAAATGAACCCCTCGCTCCTTAAGCCTTAGGTAGCACCGTATCTCCCCCTTAGGCCAATCTCGTGCATCAATTTGACCGGCATCAGCCATCTTCCTCTCCTCCGGCAATGGTGGCCGTCGCGGCCGTGCTGTCGCATTCGTTGCAGTGCTCTCTCAAAACCCCCAACCTACAGAGCCAGGAGACCACCACAACCTCGCGGAGTCAGCCCAGCCTATCTATTTCACTGAAGATGGCCCATAGGGCGATGCTCCATTGTTGGGTCCGCCGGAGCTCTTCGGGGGGAGCTCGATGCCAATAACTCCGTCCATCGCAGCGGCCCTGTAGGGTACCGACGGGTTCGCCTCGAGCTCCTGATCACGCCTGCATGATCAAACCCGTGGGGGACATCATCGCTCGCCGGCGACGATCATCGAAGCCCCGTTCTCGTTCGGGCGAAGGAGGAAAGAGGCGGGTGGACCAGTCAAATATGACAGGTGGGCCCGTAGATCCCACCGTCAGCCCCTCTTGTCCCCGCCTGCCAGTTTAAGTGAAGACGCATTCCCCGAAGTACGTCTCCCCTTCCCAGGAAGCGTTTTCTGAGCTGATGTGTTTTCCTTTTTCTTGTTTTTATTAAAACATAGTTGACTAAACTTTGACTGGCAATATCTCTTTAAATATTACTCCAAATGACTTGATTCTTTTTCTGTTGTTTCCCAAATATTGTCTAGTTTATTTTCATATTTATATGAAAATTTTCCAGACAACTTTTTTGGGCTGCTTTGAGTCTATGTATTGATTTCTTATTATTTCATTTAGGATTTTGAAGAGGGAGAAAACTTCCAAAAAATTTGGAATGCATTTCTCCTCCCCTCTACTTGAAGGCAAGCATCTTGAACCCCGTTCTGATGTATGTTGTGTGTTGTTTGCTAAATTATAGGAACTCCATCAACATACTAAAATGGAGTAACGTTATTTCATGTGGAAGTCAGACTCTTGCATATCAACATATGGTGAAAATTCGCTTCTGTTATGTATGTGATATTGGTGACAGTAACCACTTCTCATGCCACATATGCCTGGCGATAGTTCGGATGGAGTCTGAAGGAAAGTTGTGTTCCGGTGAACACAACCACGTGACTGACACCTCGTTGTGGCGAGGATGTGCAGTAAGGCAGGATGAAGCATGAGGGGTGGTGACCCTGTCAGGGAACTGTGAAGAGCATTGTGGCACTAACCATGCAGGGAATACATAAACCTCCTGAGTCGACCATAGATCGAGTCTTGCTCCAGTAACCCCCATACTTGTTTCATACTACCACTTGTACCTGCCGCTGGTGGGGTACGGTTTAGTAAGTTGTCAACCTCTTTCTTGGCACACACCATACAGAGAGGCCACGGTGGAATATACCGGGTGCATCCGGTAGGCATGCCACCTGGTCCGGGGGCATGGGTGTTTCCGGTTGGGACCGTGAGGGGGGACACCCCTTAGAGCTAGAAATTTGATCCCATGCTACGCGAGGTTGTAGCCTCCCCACTTAGAGTTTACTTAACGGGTGTCATGGGTGATTCCAGACACAAGTAAAGTTATGCTAGTGTGTGCAAGACAGGCGGGTTTTCGACTAAAAGACCGTAGACGGAATTAGTTCCAATGGATTAAAGAAAACCGTTACTCGTGGGTAAAGAGTACACCCTCTGCAGAGATATCAAACCTATTCGAATAGCCGTGTCCATGGTTAAGGACTACAGTCTGGGATGGGTCGGGTGTCGGTCTTAGTGTCGGTCTTCGGAGGAAAACTACTAAACCGGAACATTGACTATGATCTGCGACATGTGGTAAATCCTGATTATTATTGTGGACTAACCATTTGTGTTATTTGAAGAAATGAGTATCCCTGGAACGGTTCTACCTCCTGGATATTCACCGTGATTTATTTATTTTCCTTATAAGCCCTTTATGTGGTGTCACTCAGACGCTCGACTGTGGCATGCTTGTTATTTATTTTCCTTATAAGCCCTTTCTGTGGTGTCGCTCAGACGCCCGACTGTGGCATGCTTGTTATTTATTTTCCCTATAAGCCCTTTCTGTGGTGTCGCTCAGACGCTCGACTGTGGCATACTTGTTATTTATTTGCCTTATAAGCCCTTTCTGTGGTGTCGCTCAGACACCCGAGTGTGGCATACTTGTTATTTATTTTCCTTATAAGCCCTTTCTGTGGTGTCGCTCAGACGCCCGACTGTGGCATGCTTGTTATTTATTTTCCTTATAAGACCTTTCTGTGGTGTCTCTCAGACGCCCGACTGCGGCATGCTTGTTATTTATTTTTCCTTATAAGCCCTTTATGTGGTTTCGCTCAGAAGGCCGACTGTGGCATGTTCATTATTTATTTATTTATCACTGTCTGATTGCATATGCCTATTTATACAAATGACCTGCTTGCATTATGGACTGTCATATCATTATTATCATAGTGATCATCAATTATTCTTGAGCATGATTATATCTCACCCATGTTCAAAATGTTTGCGAGTACATTCAAATTACTCACCGGCTTCTCCCTGGATATTGTCTTGGCCAGATTCCTTGTGTGGGAAGGAACGATGCGATGACAGCCCCGGAACCTACGCAAATGGAGATAGCAGCCTCGCGGAGATAGGAGTTATCCTGGTCAGTTGTTCCTGTGGGAAATGGAGTCCCATAGTCACCGACGTAACACAAACCGCTTCCGCAATCAGCCACTAGAAACCTTGTGGTTGTACTCACAGGCCAGGATGGTCTTGTACTACATATTTTGTTCTTTGCTTGGAGTTTCTGTAACAAGTTGCTGCCTCATCAGCTAACAGTAATCCTGGGGCTGGTGAGCACAGGGGCCGCTTTTGGGAAATTATTATCCCGAAAACCTGGTCCTGACAATAGGTGTGTCCAGCAAGGATAATTGTGGAAAAATAACAAGCGAAGACTCAAATTATAAGACGCTCCAAGCAAAACACATATCATGTGGTGAATAAAAATATAGCTCCGAGTATAGTTACCGATGGATGAAGACGAAAGAGGGGATGCCTTCCCGGGGCATCCCCATGCTTAGGCTTTTGGTTGTCCTTGAATTTTACCTTGGGGTGCCATGGGCATCCCCAAGCCTAGGCTCTTGCCACTCTTTGTTCCATAGTTCATCAAAGCAATACTCAAAACTTGAAAACTTCACAACACAAAACTTAGACAAAAATCTCGTGAGCTCCGTTAGTATAAGAAAGCAAACCACTACTCAAAGGTACTGCAATGAATTCATTCTTTGTTTATATTGTTGTTAAACCTACTGTATTCCAACTTCTCTATGGTTCATACTTCCCAATATTACTCATAGATGCATTGCAATAAGCAAACAACACACGAAAAACAGAATCTGTCAAAAACAGAATAGTCTGTAGTAATCTGCAGTTTTCGCATACTTTTGTAACTCCAAAAAATTCAAACTAAATTGGTAGACGTGATGAATTTGTCTGTTAATCATCTGCAAAAAGAGTCAACTAAATAGCACGCTCCAGTAAAATCTGATGACCATTCTAGTGAGCGCTAACGATTCTGTTTTTCACAGCAAGATCACATAAGCTTCACACAAGTCTTCCCAATGGTTCTACTTGGCGCAAACACTAAACAAAACACAAAACCACATCTAAACAGAAGCTAGATGCAATATTTATTCCTAAACAGAAGCAAAAACAAAAAATTTAAAATTGGTTTGCCTCCCAACAAGCGCTATCATTTTACGCCCCTAGCTAGGCACGATACATAGATAGATCTAGGTATTGCCATCTTTGGAAGGAAATCCATAAGTGGCTCTCATAATGGATTCATATGGTAATTTGATTTTCTTTATAGGAAAGTATTCCATGCCTTTCCTTAACAGAAATTGGAATCTAATGTTTCCTTCCTTCATATCAATAATTGCACCAATCATTCTAAGGAAAGGTCTACCAAGAATAATAGGACATGAAGGATTACAATCTATATCAAGAACAATGAAATCTACGGGAACATAATTCCTATTGGCAACAATAGGAACATCATTAATCCTTCCCATAGGTTTCTTAATAGTGGAATCCTCAAGATGCAAATTTAAAGAACAATCATCAAGCTCATGGAAACCTAGCAATTCACACAAAGTTTTGGGGATAGTGGAGACACTTGCACCCAAATCACACAAAGCATAGCATTCATGATCTTTAATTTTTATTTTGATAGTAGGTCCCACTCATCCTAAAGCTTTTTAGGAATAGAAACTTCTAACTCAAGTTTTTCTTCATAAGATTGCATCAAAGCATCAACTATGTGTTCGGCAAAAGATTTATTTTGACTATAAGCATGCGGAGAGTTTAGTACGGATAGCAACAAGGAAATACAATCAATCAAAGAGCAATTGTCATAATTGAATCCCTTGAAATCCAAAGTAGTGGGTTCATCACTATGCAAAGTTTTAATCTCTTCACTCCCACTTTTAACAATTTTAGCATCAAGATCTAAAAACTCTGAATCATTGGGACACCTTAAAGTAGAATCATCTCCAATCCTATCTTCATCAAGATTTATGCTAGAAAACAAGGATCTAATAGGAGACACATCAATAACTTTCAGATCTTCATCTTTATTTTCATGATAACTAGAAGAACGCGCTTTTATATAATTCTCTCTTTTAGCACGCATCCTAGCGGTTCACTCTTTGCATTCATCAATGGAAATTCTCATGGCTTTGAGGGACTCATTGATATCATGCTTAGGTGGGATAGATCTAAGTTTCAAAGAATCAACATCAAGAGTAATTCTATCCACACTTCTAGCCAATTCATCAATCTTAAGCAATTTCTCTTCAAGCATAGGATTGAAACTCTTTTGCGAAATCATAAACTCCTTAACACTAGTTTCAAATTCAGAAGGCATCTTTCCATAAGAGTTGTTGTAGGAATTACCATAATTATTAGAGAAATTACTAGGAAAAGGCCTAGGAATAAAGTTCCCTCTATAAGCATTGTTACCAAAATTATTCCTATGAACAAAATTCACATCCAAAGATTCATTGTTATTTTCAATCAAAGTAGATAAAGACATATCATTAGGATCAGAAGAAGCACTCTTAGCAGCAAATAATTTCATAAGTTCATCCATCTTTCCACTCAAAACACTAATCTCTTCAATATCATGCACTTTTTTACTAGTAGATCTTTTGGTGTGCCACTCAGAATAATTAACCATAAAATTATCTAGGAGTTTGGTAACTTCTCCAAAGGTAGTTTCCATGAAAGTGCCTCCTGCGGCCGAATATAAAAGATTTTTAGAAGCAAAATTCAAGCCAACATAAAAGTTCTGAATAATCATCCATAAGTTCAAACCATGTGTAGGGCAATTGCGTATCATAAATTTCACTCTCTCCCAATGTCAGGCCCAAGATGCGATTCTATCCCGATCACGTGACACTTACGTGATTGGGGCACAACCGCATTTCGGGCGCTTAGCAAGATGGATATCATTACATCGTACCATTACATACATACATGGGGGATACAACAATACATACAATCCGCATGAATACAACAACATCAATACAAGTCATCCGACTATGGATGCAAACATGAGAAACTCAACGACATCCATCTGCTATCCTAGGCTGCCGACCCGGAACCGAACCCAAGACTGAAGAAGAAGAAGAAAGAACTCCAACACAACGGACATCGCTCTCACGTCAAGTCATCGGAAACCTGCACCTGCAACTGTTGTTGTAGTATCTGTGAGCCACGAGGACTCAGCAATCCCATAACCATGGGTAACAAGACTAGCAAAGCTTAACGGGGTACGAAGAGGTAAAGTGGCGAGGTTGCAGCAGCGTCTAAGCAATATATGGTGGCTAACTTACGAGTACAAGAATAAGATGAGCATGTACGCAAACCGTCGCAAACTAGTAATGATCGCTAAAGATCCTGAACTACCTACGATTCAAACATAACCCCACCGTGTTCTCTTCTCAAAGTGAAAAGAGACAGTCACGGTTACTCACACAGTTGTGTGTTTTACTTCGGATTCTCTGTCGAGTTTTCTACAACCGGACATTAACAAATTCCAATCTGCCACATAAACGTGGGCACGGATTTCGAAAGATCATAACCCTGCAGGGGTGCCCCAACTTAGCCCATCACAAGCTCTCATGATCAGCAGAAGTAATAATAATATTATCACCCCTTATCTTAGGGACAATTCGATCAGGCTCGGAATCCCGGTGCACAAGACATTTCGACAACGGTAAAACAAGTCCAGCAAGACCTCCCGGTGTGTCGACACCCTGATAGTAGCCACGCGTATCTCGGCTCAGGCGACGACCGTATGGGCGATGCTACAGGTAAAACCAGCCCTCAGGTTTCCCCAAGGTGGCCTTGCAGGACCCCCGTTTGGGACCAACACCATCAGCACTGGCCCCCCCTGCTATGTAGAAAAGAATCCCCGAGGGTGCGACCCCCTATGCAAATTTAATTAGTTAATTAAGTTATTATTATGAGGCAAATTAAACCCAATGTTGGGCCTTGTTGGAGGAGTTTTATTCAAATACGAACTGTCAAGGGGTCCCCATATACCCAACCGTGTAAGGAACGCAAAATCAAGGAACATAACGCCGGTTTATCGGCTCCTAAGGTGGCATGAGTGGAACAAAACACCGAGCAAAAGGCCAAGCCTTCCACCCATGCCCAGTATATGGGTGTGTTAATAGATATAAGATATATTGTGATATTCCAACAACAAGTTCCATCATGGAACGATCTTCATCTTCACCTACAACTAACAATGCCATAAGGGGGGCTGAGCAAGCGGGTAACATAGCCAAACAATGGTTTGCTGGGATGGTGTCAAGGTTAGAGGTTTCATGGCAACAAGGAGAGGGGCTGACAATAATGATGGGTAGCGCGACATATAACGATAGCATCGAGACACTAAGCATGGCAATGATAGTAAAGGTATCCAAGGTGATGGTCATCTTGCCTGAGATCCCGCAAGGAAGAAGAATGAGTCTGTGAAGAAGACGAAGAAGAAGCCTCGAAGACGAACCACGTGTAGACGAACGAATCCTCACGATCGCAACAGAACAAGCACTAACGAGAAGAAGCAAGCAACACGGTAAACACACCACACAAGACATGACAAGATGCTCAACCAAGTATGATGCAAGACAAGTCTATAAATGATGCAATACATGGCAAGGTAGGAAGCACTCAAAACAACATCACCCAACAAGTTTAAATGAGGCCGGAATAAACATATAATAAAACCGGTAAGTCCTCATATGCATAATTTGAAATTAGTACAGATCTGAACAAACTTTAAGTTAAAGTTGTTAAACAGTAGGTTAACATGCACCATGATGACCTACACGAAATTCTAGTCAAGTTTCATATAAAGTTTGTTTAATTCAGAGCTACGGCCTAGAAGATATGAGCAAAACAAGTCAAACATGTCAACGGTGCAAGATGCACCCAAACATCAAGTAAACACACTCCAAACATGTAAACAACATGATATTATACTTCTACATGCAAAATCACACAAGTTTCATATAGGGCACACCCAAAACGGAGCAACGGTTCAGCACATACACATGAAACAAGATATAACAACAAGCTGAAGTTAACAGCCACATAGCAACTTTGGAGCAAGGTAAATATATGCTACAACACTCAAACATGATAACAAGAAGCATGGATGTGAAGTAGACATGATACTTAACAAGCATGAACTTAGAACACTCCCAAAAACTTGCTGGAACATAATTAAACAAGCATGGCAAGTTGCAATAAATTTATCGATACTTGGTCAAAATCTGGGAAGGCAAAAATATCATCACGATGCTGCATTCGGAGGCACAAAACAACAAGAATATCAACTCTACTAAGCATATAAAGATCATGGACATGTAGTAGACATATCATACATCAAACAACTCCATTGGAGCATCTCCATAGGAGGCATGGATCAATAGCAACAAGCTTCACCAAATTGATCATGCTGATAAAAATCTGACTGGTAAAATTTATAGCAACTTGAGAGCAAGAAATAAATAAGCTACAGCAGGCCATATAAGCAAACAAGGGCATGGATGTATAGACAATAACATGGACAACAAGACATGATCATTTAACATACTAAAACATGCATGGATTTGACTAGGGCATCAAGCAAACATAGCATCAGGTTAAACAGATTCCAGACTTCGTTTTTTCACTAAGTATAAAACAGCAACAACGTCACGACATGTTTACAAGCTTGTTTAAGTCACCTCAAGGCATATCATGGAAAGAGGTTTGCACCATAGCAAAGACCATATGATGGTGCTTCTAAAACATCTAGACATGTGGCATGAAGACAAACACATCAATAGCAATGATCAAGTGAAAACAACATCTCATAAAATGTTTCAGCACTTAACAGCCACATGCACTTTTGCAACAGAGATTAATATGGCAATATGGCACCTAACATGAATGCTACAGCAACCATCATGTAGATCACTTCACAATGAACATTTTGACATATCATATGCTCAATTTGGATAAACATGCACAAAGTTACAAGCATCACAAGTATGCAACAAAATTACAGTTAACAGCAGTTTTAAACAAGTAGCACTCTTGCAACGAGGATTAGGGCATCAAGATGAACTCAAATAAGCATGCCACAATGGAACAAAGTGAAGAGCATATCACCACGATCATTTTGACATATCATACACTCAATTTGGACATTCACACAAAAAGTTACAGGCAGTCAAACATGCAACATTATTATGCAATTTCTGATACTTAGCCATTTTCTGAAGAAGAAAAAACGAGCGGGCGCAAAATACTAAATGACGCCTGAGGCGTCAGATAACATGGTCGGCGGCTGCTCACCTTGCTGGTCCTCGGCCCAGTTGGCGGGAGGAGGAGGGTCGGCTTGGGCCGCAAGAGGGAGCTGAGGGAGCTGGGCCGGGCGCGGGGTCTCGCGGCACTCCCGATCCCTCCTGGATCGGGGAGGACAAGGGAGGCAGCGGCGTGACCGGCCTCCGGCGAAGGGAGGAGGGTGGCCGGCGAGCGGAGGTCCGGCAGGCGGCGGGGAATGCCCGGGCCGGCGGATCCCGCCTGGATCCTGCCGGACACCGGCGGCAGACGGCGAGAGGCGACTAGAGGCGGCGGGGCGGTGAGCTGCAGAAGCCGGCGCTGGGCGGCGGCGCACGCTCGTGCGCTGGCGGGAGGCGCTCCGGCGACAGCGAGGCGTGCATGTGGCGGATTTGCGCGCGGGCACGGCGGCGGAAGCCGCCGAAGGTGGCAGGGTCGGCTTGACGTGGCGGATGGGGAGCTCGGCGGCGGAACGGGCCGAGCGGGCCTGGCTCGGGCCCCGGCGGGCCCGCGGGCGGCGGGGAAGGCTGCAGATAGGTGGCGAGGCGCGGTTGGACGCGGGCGGCGGCGTGATGACGTGGCAGCGTGTGGTTGGCTACGAGGACATTGCCGGCGGACATGTCCGGCGCAGACGGACGCGTCCGGGTGCGTGAGGAGGAGGAAGACTAGGGTTTGCCTGCGATTTTGGACGGGGGAGACTATTATATAGGCATATGGAGCTAGGAAGTTCCAAATGAGGAGCGGTTTTCGGCCACACGATCACGATCCAACGACCAAGAGCATGGAGGGGGTTAGGATGGCTTGGTGGGCTGTGTGAAAGGGGTGCTGGGCCAAAAGAGAGAAGGCTTCCGGTGGTTAACACGGTTAACCGTTGGGCTATCAAACGAGCTCCGAATGCGACGAAATTTGACAGGCAGTCTACCTATGCTATAATAAGACCACACGCCAAGTTTCATCCCATTCCGAGAACATTTTCGGCCACTAATAAAATAAATAATCGGAGGTGCCGTGGGCACGTGCAAGTGTGTCTGGGGTCAGAACGGATAACGGAAAGGACGGGCGGACTCGGACGGATGCAAGTTTTGAAAACATGATGACAAGGCAAATATGCAACACGCAAGCAAATGACATGGCAACGGCAATGAATAACTTGCTGACACCTGGCGCATCGGTCTCGGGGTGTCACACCCAAGCTTGTGCAACATGCTCATGATCTAGTTGCTTAAAATTCATAATATCATTTCTAAGAGAGATGATCTTAGCAGGAGGGAAATACTTAGAGATGAAAGCATCTTTGCAATTATTACACGAATCAATACTATTTCTAGGCAAAGAGGAAAACCAAGTTTCAGCATGATCTCTAAGTGAAAACGGAAATAACTTCAATTTAACAATATCATTATCCGTATCCCTTTTCATTTGCATATCACACAAATCAACAAAGTTATTTAGATGGGTAGCGACATCTTCACTAGGAAGGCCGAAGAATTGATCTTTCATGACAAGATTAAACAAAGTAGCATTGATCTCACAAGATTCAGCATCGGTAATAGGAGCAATCGGAGTGCTGATAAAATCATTACTATTGGTATTGGAGAAGTCACATAATTTGGTATTGTTCTGAGCCATAGGCAAGCGAACGATAAACACACGGTAGAAGAAGGACAAATAAAACGGCAAGGGTGAAGTGGGGGAGAGGAAAACGAGAGGCAAAAATGTAATGCGAAGGATAAGGGTTTGTGATAGGTACTTGGTAAATGACTTTTGCGTAAGCCTCCACGGCAACAGCGCCAAAAATTATTCTTGCTACTTCTCGAGCTTGCGTTTTATTCCCTTGAAGAGGAAAGGGAGATGCAACACAGTAGCGTAAGTATTTCCCTCAGTTTTTGATAACCAAGGTATCAATCTAGTAGGAGACCATGCGCGAGTCCCTCGCACCTGCGCAAACAAATATGAACTTCGCAGCCAATGCGATAAGGGGTTGTCAATCCCTTTACAGTCACTTACGAAAGTGAGATCTGATAGAGATGATAGTTGATATTTTTGGTATTTTTGTTTATAAGAACAGAAAGTAAAAGCGGAAAAAGTAAAGTAGGTGTAGATTGATATGTTGAAAATAGACCCGGGGGCTATAGTGTTCTCTAGTGGCTTCTCTCATGATAGCGATATTGTACGACGGGTAAACAAATTACTGTCGAGCAATTGTTAGAAAAGCGAATAATTATGCGACTTTCTAGGCATGATCATTATATATAGGCATCACGTCCGAGACAAGTAGACCGAAACGATTCTGCATCTACTACTATTACTCCACACATCGACCGCTATCCAGCATGCATCTAGTTTATTGAGTTCATAAGAATAGATTAACGCCTTAAGCAAGATGACATGATGTAGAGGGATAAACTCACGCAATATGATATAAACCCCTTATTTTTATCCTCGATGGCAACAATACAATACGTGCCTTGCTGCCCCAACTGTCACTCGGAAAGGACACCGCAAGATTGAACCCAAAGCCAAGCACTTCTCCCATTGCAAGAACTATAGAACTAGTAGGCTAAACGAAACCAATAATTCAAAGAGACTTGCAAGGATATTATAATCATACATAAAGAGTTCAGAGAAGAACCAAATATTTATCATAGATAATCTTGATCATAAACCCACAATTCATCGGATCTTGACAAACACTCCGCAAAAAGAGATTACATCAAATAGATCCCCTCGAAGATCGAGGAGAACTTTGTATTGAGATCCAAAGAGAGAGAAGAAGCCATCTAGATACTAGCTATGGACCCGAAGGTCTGTGGTAAACAACTCACAACTCATGGTGAGGCGATGATGATGATCTAGAAGCACTCCGTGGAAGATCCCCCCTCCGGCGGAGCTCCGGAACAGGCCCCAAGATGGGATCTCACGGGAATAGAAGGTTACGACGGTGGAACTAGGGTTTTCTCCGTTGTTCTGATGGTTTTGGGTTACGTAGGCATATATAAGAGGAAGGAGGGCACCGGGGGCCTTACATGGGACACACGAGGCAGGGGGCGCCCCCCACCCTCGTGGGCACCACGTAAAGCCTACTCCGTGGTTCTCAAGTCTCCCATGCGTGATTTTCGCCAAAAATATCTCTCCCAAAGGTTTCATTCCGTTTGGACTCCGTTTGATATCCCTTTTCTATAAAACCTTAAAACAGGGGAAAAAACAACAATCTGGACTGGGCCTTTGGGTCAGTAGGTTAGTCCCAAAAATAATATAAAAGTGTATGACAAAGCCCATTAAACAACCAAAACATCGTAAATAATAGCATGGAACAATAAAAAATTATAGATACGTTGGAGACGTATCACCTTCCATGTCGTGCACGGAAGGTGGCATCCGCTTCACAATGGGGTAGCTGTCCCCAATGAAAAGCGAGTACTCTCCAAGAGTGTTCCTCGGCACCCACGTAGCATCACGGGGGTCGAACTCGGCGCCGTTCATCTAGTACACGCGGCATCTCAGATCTGGACACATGGTGACGTACATAGTCAAGGGCCATGCATAATAATGTTGTGCTCAATATGGAGGTCAGTAATACTGTGCAGCAAATAGTACTACACCGGTATAGAGGAAGTAAAATAACCGGCTTATTATATATAGCCACTCTTGGCTACATGGATGAGATAGCAAGACATGGAAAAACAAAAATGGTGGCAACTAGTGGGTTCAAGTCTTCAAGGGTCTAGCTAGCTATACGCGTCCTCCAAGGTAAAAAGTACTCCTACTAGTACGTATGTAGAGTACTAGTACAACGATGAAAGAGAAGGCGAGAGGGTTAAAAATCAAATACCTGGGTAGAAGGTGACAGTCCGATCGTGGTAGATTGTGTGACCATGTTGCAGATCGGTGGTACCATGGGTAACGACTGCTAAGATAGTTGATCCCAATATGCCATAGTCAGCTACAAGGTTCCAGGTTAGACCGAATCGCGGATGCAAATGCACATCCAGGTTCGGCGATCTTATTTTGATCGCGGGATGACTGGTCCCTGCAAAATAATGGAGTACCGTTAGGGATGCAAATGATGGTTTGTGCGTTCCGTTTGTAATCTCCCGTACTGTAGTATGGCAACCAGATGAAACAAGTCCCCTAGCTTGTCACCGCGAAGATGCGGCCTAGATGGCGCACGACGGCTTCGAACGTGTAGGGGTACAAATCTGCCGCCGCCAACATGCGCCAGCCTCTACCGTTAGTGCCTCTTGCATTGATGGCAATCCTTATGTCGAACACCGCGATGAGATAGTAATTGTCGTAGCCGCGTCGCTTTGTCGGCGGGTTCGCAATTGCTATCTTCTTCAATCTCATGTAGGCATCAGCATATGTATTCAAGCCCAGCCATTATGGAGGGCCGATCCCAATGGTGGAGAAGGGGTCTACCGTAACGGTCGCACTGCTGTGGATGCTGTGCCAAACGATGGTGGTATCCGGCCAGAGGTATGCAAGCCAATCTTGGATGGCACCGACCCAGACCTATATATAAGACGGTGTGCATCGGAGAAATTATGGGATGGAAATGGAATAACTAAGTACTGTATGATCAAACTCCATTACTGACCTACTCATCGGACAAAATCTGACCACCTCTCAACGTCGGCAACTCTAGCGGAGTCAACGTGCAACCATGGCCAGGGAGCGGTGGACTGTTCGAAGGATTGTCCCATAGTAGAACCTTCTCCTAGAGGACGCATGGAAGACCAACAAGCATGGCCTTTTCCCAGCCATTTTAAGCATCGTCTTGAAAAAGTTGGTGCAAGAAGCACCGAGTCTTGCGACGGTGAGGACGTCGGAGCGGCTTGCGATTTCTCCCAGAGGATTGTCGTCCAAAGTCTCTTCCAACTGTAGTGAAGGGGTGAGGCTATTATTTACTACTAGTACTAGCATTATGCGACGTTATGGGATTGCATTATACTGTAAATAATAGCACTAGTAAGAAAATTTTGGCACTAGCTAGTAGTTTTTGGCGTGGATTAAGAAATCTTGGGTATGTTTTTGCTATTTTTTGTACACGCCAACTAGTGTCAAAAAACTTCTTACATTATGTGACGGAGGAGTATGTACTCATACTGTAGCAGTACTAGAACTGCTTTCTCAACTAGTAGTGCGAGGGTACTACTAGTGCTATGTGCTGTACAGTATAGTGCACCAGTTTTGAACTCTTGAATCTCAGGGCCAAGGAGCTATAGTTGGAAGTGGAGGGTATTACTGTTCCCTAGAACCATCGCTGTACTATCAATGCAGGGAAAGTACACCTGCGTAGTGGCCTAGTGGGTACTCTCGGTGCTCTATTCAGCCGCTCCTCTCACGTAGCTGGCCTACTCAGGCCCTCCACTATGTAGGCCAAAACCGGTGCCAAATTCACTTTTTGAAAATTTGGCACCGGTCCTACATTGCCCAGCCGATGCCATATAAAAGTTTCAGGGCATCGATGCTTCTACTTGCTCCGACGCCATATTTCGTTGAGGCAATAAACAAAGCAGCCACTGTACTTTTGCATGCGAAGCACCACCAGCACCACTAGCGAGACACTGATTTGAGCTGATATATTACTAGTTTATAGCTAGGTGGGCCAGAGGTGGATGGATGACAAATCCTTCACGTTGTAGAGCCGGTGTTAAATATTTTTCATTTGGCATCGAAGTGTATGTGGCAAACTTTTTAGATTTCTGGCACCGAACACATAGTGGAGGGCCTCAGCCGCTCCTCTCACGCACACACTAGCAGCCTGTTTATCAGCGACGGTTACTGTGGGGGCAGAACATTTGAGTTATTTGATACAGCGAGACTAGGCTGTTCGCTTCCATTTTTGGAGGTGTAATGGATCGCGTCGAACTTTGTTAGTAGATCCTTCTTTATGAATGAGATGAAGCAAAGCTTTTGCCTCCGTTTAAAAAAACACGTCAAGAGGAATTTATTTTATAGTAGAGCCAATAATGGAGTGAAGTCCATGCGTGCAACGCCACAAGCTACAAAGTAGTAGTAGATCACTTTAGGTACAGAGCCATATTTCACAGTTCCCAATGCCCCGCCAGGCTTTTTCAGCTCCTCGGGCTTAATTGGGAGGCGCTAGTTTAAATATGTTACTAGCTGATGAGGAAGCTGCAAGCGAGGTGCGGCTAGGGCGAGCACGCGAGCCATGAGATGCTAGGAAGGAAAACCCGTTCACGTGGCTAGGCTATCTAGTGCACCCAGTATGTGGTGCCGCACATCCGTTTGACTTCAAAACTCAAACTACATGTGTAAAATATTGGCTCGCAGCGAAGTTACTATTTAAAAAAAGGCCGCCATGCGTTCGGCCGGGATCGAACGCACAAAACGAGTTGTACACTCCCGCGACCACTAGTAGTACTCGCTGGAGTATAACGCAACCTAGAATCGCCTTTTGTCACTAGTAGTACATTGTTGCTTACAAGAAACACCTAATAATGCAAGAAACCACTAATAATGCCAAGAAACTACTACCACTTGCATACGTGGCAGACTTAAGATAAGACTACCTTATCAACCATTGTACATGCTCTTACCGACCAGCCCTACCAAGAAACGACTACTCTACGAAGTGCCGTTATAGGCATGTTTCAACCCATGACCCTGTTTGGATACATTTGTTGTCAATCTAACCCTGCCATCCAAACACCACTTTGGTTAGAGTTAGTTTCGGGTTAGAATCTAACCTCTTACTTAGAGTATCCAAACAAGGCCCACGTCGCCCATGTTCTACTCGACCAGGCGTTATGACATGTGGGACCTACATGTCAGTCTGCACAAAAATCCCCGAGTGACCTCCTACCTCCAGCCCGTCCACCTAGTCATCCTCGGCCATGGGACGCAGCTACCGCCGCCGGCAAAGGCAAGGTCAAAACCGCCGGCGGTGCGGAGCCCATCTTGCGGCAGCCCGGATGCCAGCTCCATCCTGCGCTCGCGGCCGCTAGCTAGCCAAGATAGCTCCATCCAACTGCTTGTCTGCAAGGTTTGGTAGCAAGATTGGCACAGCGGCGCGGCGGCTTGCTCACGCGCGCCGCGCTAAGGCCAGCCGTCTGGCTCGAGCGAAGGCCAGTGCAGCGGCTTGCTCGCTCGTGAGTCACGCTTGGGCCAGCATGCCACCTGTGTGGAAGCCAGCGCGGCGTCCGGCCCGTCCGGCGGAGCGGAGACCAACTCGCTCATCACCGGCGCCACCGACGAACACGCATCACTACTGTTAGAAGTAATGTTCAGGAAAAATAATGATTT
This sequence comes from Secale cereale, assembly GCA_902687465.1. Taxonomy (NCBI): domain Eukaryota; kingdom Viridiplantae; phylum Streptophyta; class Magnoliopsida; order Poales; family Poaceae; genus Secale; species Secale cereale. The sequence continues at coordinate 215,079,692 of LR738715.1, forward strand.
GAGGGGGAATAACAGGATAGAAGGTCAGATGTGTGTCCCTCGTGTCAACGGTCAAACAAAATGTGTCGGTTTAAGTTGCCTCATCAGCACGGACGTGTGGGCCAACCCTGTCATAAATGGGTTTAAACTAACCATATCGGTAGGTAGTAGTTTTTGGCGTGGATTAAGAAATTTTGGGTATGTTTTTGCTATTTTTTGTACAATAGATTCTTCCTAGGGCTGGTTGAAATTGGTAATTTTTTGTTAAATACTCTACATATTGTAAGTAGGAGTGAAAGTTAAGCTTTGGAACCCAATAAGCAAGGCTAGTTACATAGTGCATATGTGTACATGATTGAAAGTAAATATCAACCATGGGTGACAAATATCTTGATGGAAAACTCGAAACTATGGAATACTAGGGGGAAAAATTGCATGGTTGGAAATACTAGCAATGTTCGTGTGCATTGCAACGAATCATAATTAGAATAATACTTATTCACAAACTTGATACAAAACACTCTAATTTTGATATACATATATCACTAGAGATATATTATGTTTCAATTAGAATATATTCCTTGTGCTGTTTTGGTGAGGTCGGGGAGGGATGTGGTTGGTTTTAAGATACTAATTATGGGTTTTTCTGCAAATTGGTAGACAAGTGGGATGTTTGTGAGAAAAGGCAACAGCTTACCTCACAGTCATTAGATGTAGATCTAATGGTCACAAATGACGGATGACAGACACACCATCATCACCAACTTAGTCTTCTGTAGGAGTACTAGAAAGATCTGTGCATTGCACGGAACATCAAGATGCATTTTTTTTATAAAAACACTCATTGTGATTGACCCATGCGGGAGTAATCACATGTGTAAAAACTAATGATATCTCGAGAACTAGGAGATAAGGTGAAGAGGAGTGGGGCGTGGTGGTGATTGGTGGTCGGACTGAGCAGAGGCATGGGGATTGACGATGACGGCAGCGGCCACTAGGCCAGTTTGTTCCAGAGGCTTCCGTTCTTAATTGCTCAACAATGAGGTTATTGGAGACAAGGATGAACGAGGGAAGGCCTTGTCTGCAAATGTGGAGAGGGGTGCGATGTCACATCCCTAGTTAGTGCTTGCATTAGGACTAGCCGGAGTGTGCATCATGTTCTCTTTTCAATTAAAGTTGAAATGGGGATGACAGAAACCCCAGCACCCCTCTTCCTTCAACTAGGGTTTCATAAAATCTTTTCCAGTGTACCCAAAATGCCCTTCAAAAATGTTCATCATCTTTGCCTTGGTCTTAAACCTCTCACAAAAATGGTGCACAATTTTCTAGGACATCCTATGGTCACTGGATTAATTCATATTGTATTTGCATTTGGGCATTTAAATGCTATAAAATATTTTAAATGCCCAAATAATCATAAACTAAAATGTTCCATGTTGTTTATATTTTATACAGTGGGCGTGGTCAGTTTCATGATTTATAAAAATGTTCTAGCATTTTATTAATTCAACACAGTAGAAAAAGAAAACAAAACAGAAACAAATTAGAAAAGAGAGATAGAAAAGAGCTCACCTGGGCCACTTACCTGGCCTGGCACTGTGCCGGCCCAGCCCACTGACGCCTGCCAGTCGTCGTCTCCACCGCGCGAGGAGGATAACGTGTGTGGCCGACGCACGCCAGCACACGCCCCGACACCTCCTGCTTCCCGCCGCTGCCCCGCCGCGTCTGGAAGACGCCACACATGTCCCCGAACCCGACCCGCTCACTCTCGCCCTCGTTCCTCTCCTCTGCTCCCTCTGTCTCGCTCGGACCTAACGCCGCCGCTCGCCGTTGCCACGGCCACAGCCACCGCCTCGCCTCATCTTCGTGCCCCCGAGCTCCGTCTTCTCGCACTGAAGCTCTGCGTCGAGCCACGCATCGCCAGAAGCCCCGACGCACCGTCCCCAAGCTCGTCTTCCTCCCTCGGCCGCCGAGATCGCCGGTGACCGTGTGCCCGCTCCCTTGCTTCCCCAAGCTCGCCGAGGCCACCACTCCACTCGCCGTGAGCGCATCTTCCTTTCCCCTCTTCTCTCGTGCTCGCGCTTGCACCCTAGCTTCGTTTCCTCCCGCGGCCGAGAGCTTCTCGCCGCCGGCCATGGAGTAGCCATGGCCACAGCCGCCCGAGCTCACAACGGAGCGTGTTATCGTGCTTCGGAAGACCCCAGGAGCCTACCGCACACACTACCTCGACTTCTCGTTCAACGTAGCGTAGCGCCGGTCGAGCCTGTGTTCCGGCCGCCGCCGCAAGCTCGTTTCCGGCGAGCTCGGGCCACCTCAACCCCTGCCGCTAGCCCATATGGATGCGGGTGAGTCCCAGCTCCACGTAGAGCCTCTCAGCCTTTGATTTGGTTGCCGGAGGAGCGTTTCCGATGCCCTTCGCCGTCTCGGGCGTCGCCGGCGACGAGCCGCGGGTCAGCTCCTGCGAGTTTGACCCGGGTTGACCCTGTTTTGAACCCCTCTAGGTCACTGACTTGTGGGCCCAGAACATGTTTAGCTATGCTTAGGATTAATTAGTGTTAACTAAGTTAGTTAATTAGATGGGTCACTAACACGTGGGGCCCAGGCCCTGTTAACCTCTAGTTTAGTTTTTCACTTAGTTAGTTAGCCCTGAGAGATTGACCAGTGGGACCCATTGGTCAGGTTTGACCTGGACCAGGCCTGTTGACCTGCTGACGTCAGCATGAGGTCATGCTGACGCAGTAAGTGTTTTTGTGCTTTAAATGAATCAGAAATGATTTATTTATTTTCAGAAAATGCCCTAACTTCTAAAAATCATATAAATTCAACAGTAGCTCAGATGGAAAAGTTTTATATATGAAAAATTATCAGAAAAATCCAATATTTCCATTGGTGCTGGTTTCATGCATGTTTAAACAAGCTAACCTGGCTGTTCACATAAAAACTTGTTAATGCACTTTAAATAATAATAGTTTGGGCATGAATTTGAATCTTTGATTCAAATGAGCTCAAGCCTTTCTGTTTATAGTAGCATTAGCTCAAAACACATTCATCTTGACATGTCATGAGCAGGCATCATATTGTTGCATTTGGTTGTGTATTGATTGTATTACCAGTGTTCTCCGTGGTAGGTTCTGCTCCCGAGGATACATTTGCGTATCCAACTGAAGAGCAGTACCCGACAACCAATCTGTCAGGCAAGCAACCCATTGATCATTCCGATACAAACCTATATTCTCGCTCCTGCTCTCTTTTACTACATTAAGGCAATAGCATGTGAACTGCTATTTGCTGCGGTAGTTGAACTCCATTCCTTTGCATGACATGTCATTGCCACAGTAAATAGTTGAAACCCAGTAGCATGTGTAGGAGTTGATTGAGCCATGTGATGTGTTTCCTACCATGCTATTTATTTATGTTGCCTGGTATGCTTAGAGTTGTGTCAGGTCTCGTTCATCTGGGTGATGGATCGGAGTGAAATGATCATGTCTGGTGAAGAGAGTGAAGTGTGGAATATGCTTGGTAAAGGTAACGATGAAAGGCCATGTAGGAGTACATGGTGGGTTGTTTCATTGGAACCGTCCATAGGACCTGAGATCTATATGTGTGATTTAAGATCAGCTACTACCACACATTGGGCCCTGAAATATGACCCCGCTCGACTTCTTGACTGCCCTTGTTCTCTGTCCAGGAGTTGCAACTAGTTTCTGGTGTTTTTAGTTTACTGGAGGTCGTGCGCAGCGCTGACCCTCGGGGTGGGCTGCGATGCGGCAGGTACGTGGCACGGTGTACCGATCACTCGTTTGGTGACTCGGGAACCCTGTACACATAGTTTGGGGCCGTGAGCGACACCCCAGCCAGATCTCCCCACGGATGGAACCCAAATAGGCAATAAACCTGGACTAGAGACTTGAGTGGTTGGTTAGGTCGTGGTCTACACCCACGTCGGCTTTTGCTTGAAGTCCGCCGAGCACATGTCGTGTGCAGACGCTAAGTGGTGGGAACATGTGTGAAGAAGTACACCCCTGCAGGGTAACCAATCTATTCGAATAGCCATTGTTCGCGGTTAAGGACCACTTGGTTACTTATACAGTTCATAGACAAGTTAACCGTTACTCCTAAAAGTCTCAAGAAAAGTGTGAGTGCCGTGGATGGCCCTTCCGTAGGATGACAGAATAGGATCCACGGTAGTGTATTGTTGTGGTGAGTAGTGGACTCGTGTGCGTAGTCTCATCTTGCAATCTGTTGAGAGTTGTAGAATATGTTAGCCACGAGTGAGAGCTGGCTTGCTGCAATAACTCCACTACCCTTGTTGATAATGATGCATGTATGATAGGTTCTGATGTAAGTCTTGCTGAGTACCTTTGTACTCATATTTGCTTAATAACTGTCGCAGAGGAGAACCCCGCCCCCTCTGATGAGTTCTACATAGACGTTGACGTCGATGAGTAGCTTGCTACCTAGACGGTGACCATGAGCTTGTGAAGGGCCTTGTAGATAGTCAGGCTACACCAAGCCTGTTTTCTTTCTAAGTTGTCTGTACTCACACAAGTTAGCTTCCGCTTGTGCTTGTATGCTTGTATGACTTGAGTGTTGGGTCATGTGACCCCTACTTGTATGAATATGTTATGTATGGCTCTTTGGAGCCTCTTAAATAAAGTACTTTGAGTCATAGAGTTCTGTTATGATGCAATGTTGTATCTGCACATATTGAGCATATTGTGTGTATGTTATTGAAATGCTTGATATGTGTGGGATCCGACACCTAGTTGTTTACCCTTGGTAGCCTATCTTACAGGGAAATGCCTCGTAGTGCTTCCACCGAGCCTTGGTAGCTTGCTACTGCTCCGGAACACATAGGCTGGTCGGCATGTGTCCATCTTCGTTCCTGTGTCTGTCCCTTAGGGGAAATGTCACGCGTTGTTCCTTTAAGTCCATGGACCTTGCTACGACTTGGGTTCATACGTTGATGACCGACACGTTCATTGATGGGTCATGGATGCTTGTCTCTGTAATTTCGTGCCACTTTTGGTTTATAACTAGCCATGTCGGCCCGGGTTCTCTGTCATATGGATGCTAGCGACACTATCATATACGTGTAACAGAATGCGCAAACGGTCCCGGGCGAGGTAAGGTGGCGCCCGTGGGGATACCGTGCGTGAGGCCGCAAAGTGATATGATGTGTTACAAGCTAGAACGTTGTGACTTAGGATCGGGGTCCTGACAGAGTTGGCATCAGAGCCGGACTGCCTGTAGGTTCTTCAAGCCAAACTGGTCGATATTGAGTCTAGAAAATTCTTAGTTATATGTAGGGGAATTGATTGTGGAAGGGAATGTAAGGGTCTGTTTACTTCTTACCTTATGCCCTTCGGATCAAAGTCAGCCTATTCTTCTACGGGGGTTTAGGACTAGGCCTCTCATCTTTACTAGGTTCACGTGCTACTAATCCGTAGTTTCTTAGGATTGTTGGTTTAAAGCCTCAGTTCAGTTTCTACCTTCCAGTATGTTGATTAGTTGAACCCAGAACCTTGATATGATGTTGTTGAGTGGTTATGCTATCATTTGTATGATGTCTCAAAAAATCTTTTTTTTTTGAGCATTTAAAGTTGTTATGCTGCCCGATTTCTTCTAGAAATTCTAATGCCTTTGCATTATCTCGTGTTTCAGATGTCTGGCCAAACACCTCATCAGGTGGTCCGTTTGACCCGGTGCATTAATGTGCCAGGTCACACGGCCATGATGGTCCGTGTGTTGACCGAGACCGGCTACCGTTGGTATCCTGAGTACACTGTGGAGGAGCAGTACCGGGATTTCAACCAGAGTCTGTATTTCTGCACAGTCCGGATAAACCCTTCATATCCCGGAGCTACCGACCCCATCCATTGGACGTATGGACTCGAGGTTACGATCGAGATGGCAGTGCAGGATGTCGCTTACTCGATGATGACTATCATCCGGGCTAGGCATGCCCTGCTGCTGAACACCGAGTTCTGCTAGTTGCCAGCCTCACTTCCTGGAGAGGAAGGCTACTACACTACTCTGTACAATGATGCTGCTCTTGTGGAGCCGCTACTTCAGACTACCACTCAGATGCTGGAGGATAGGGATCGTGAGGTCCGTGCCCTCTAGATGGAACTTTATAACACTCGAGCCGCCCACTGGGCCACTCTGACACGGCTTGCACCTGCCGTGCAGGCCGGATATCTGGATATATGGGATTTGTACCCCGTGCGGACTCGTCTGCCCGATCGTATGGATTGGCATGACGTTGGGGGTATTACACCTCCACGTGGGCGTCGGTTACCACCAGCAGTGGGACCGAGATCGCATCGTGTCCCTATGGTCCACAACCTTCAAGTGCTCGAGAGTTTCCAGATCCACATGTTCCATTTCCAGGCTACGGGGGTAATCTTTATGAAGATTACTACGGAAATGTCTGAGTTAGAACGTGGCCGTAGTAGTATCGTAGTAGTTGTATTTCCACAGTCCTGCGTGTCTTGTGGAATATGACTTAGTGTGTTCTGGGTTCCGGAGGCATAGATAAATAATGTATAGGAGCTTGGAATGCCTTTGATGAGATGTATCGTCTTTCACCGCAGTTGTACTTTAGCCTTGGCTTGTACTAAACTATGTATGGTGTGTATGACCAATGGTGTATATATGGCAGTTTCTATATTACCATGTCGTATAGATGAACATCTCTGCATTTCGTGTCATCCATTACATTCTTCACTCCTATGTCAAAGTTTTTCCATCCTTGTCTAAACCATTGTTTTGTTTTCCTAGGATGGTCAACACTCGCAGCACCCCTGCTGCTCAGGAGCAAGGTGAGGCCAGTGGGGCTAGAGATGAGAATCTGCCTAACCCACCCTCCTTGGCTGAAGTAATGCTGGAGGCAGAAAGGAACAAGAGAGAGACCAACCGTCTGCTGGAACGCATAGAGCAGAATACTGCCTTTTGCCACAGGAATGGCGTGGTGTCTATTAATGACTTTATCAAGATGTGCCCACCAAAGTTCCATCATTCCGATGAACCTCTTGATGTGGATGACTGGCTTCGCAGTATCACCCACAAGTTACATTCTGCCCGTGTGGCCGAAGTTGATAAGGATACCTACGCTGCCTACCATCTTGAGGGCCCTGCTAGCCTTTGGTGGGAAAACTATGAGGCTATGCGTCCTGCTGGCCAAATTACTACTTGGCCAGAGTTCAGCGAGGCATTCCGTGAACATCACATTCCGGAAGGTCTCATGGATCGCAAGCGGTTGGAATTTTGCAATTTCACCCAGGGCAGGCTAACCGTGGATGTCTATAGTCGTGAGTTTGGTAACTTGGTACGCTATGCTCCCGAAGAAGTGTCCACCGACGCCAAGAAGCAGGCAAGGTTCCGCAACTGACTCAGCCCTGAACTTCACCGAGATCTACGTCTGCACGAGTGCACCTCCTTCCAGAAGCTAGTGAACAAAGCCATCAGTGCTGAGATAGGTCAGACTGATTATAAAGCCACACGCAAGCATCCTCATGATTTTGATTCCTCATCCGGCTCTGGCTCTCACAAGCGCCGTGTGTGGGTTCCAAACACAGCCCTGCCACCCAGGTTCACTCCGAGGCCATCCTATGAGGCGCCGCGCCCAACCCAACAGTATGCACCGCCCAAGACTTATGGAGGACCATCTGGCAATACTCCTCCACGCACTGGCACTGTGACATGCTTCAAGTGCGGAGAACCAGGCCACTACATGCGAGAGTGTCCTCAGAACCAGCCAGGAAGGTCCGTTGGCCGTGGTAAGCCAACATGAAAGGTGAACTATGTCAAGCCAGTCCCCACTTCACATGGTCATGTCAACTATGTCTCTACTAAGGAAGCTTATGAGGATCCTAACATCGTCCTATGTACGCTTCTTGTTAACTGCCATCCGGCATCTGTTCTTTTTGATACTAGAGCATCTCATTCGTTCATATCTGAGAGCTATGCTCGAATGCACCACATGACTTTTTGTGACATGCCCACTTCCATCGTTATTCAAACTCCTGGTTCAAAATGTCAAACCTCTAGGGTAAGCCATGGAAATGAAATTCTTGTCGATAGACTTGTCTTTCTCGCTTCTCTAATAGCTCTCAAGTCCTCAGACATAAACATCATCTTGGGTATGGACTGGATGACAGCTCATTACGCCAAGATTGATTGCTACACTAGGACTGTTCAACTTACACACCCATCCGGCAAGACAGTCAATGTTTTGGCCCGAATGGCTGAGCGTCAGCTCTACTCTCTTAATGCCAGCCATCTACCAGAACTCAAAGATATCCCGGTAGTCCGTGACTTCCCGGATGTTTTTCCAGAAGAACTGCCAGGTGTTCCACCTAACAGAGATGTAGAGTTTGTGATAGATCTTGTTCCGGGAACTGTTTCAGTCTCTATGAGACCCTATAAGATGGCGCCCTTAGAACTAGCTGAGCTTAAGAAACAACTCGATGAGTCCTTGAGAAAGGGTTTCATCCGTCCTAGTTCTTCTCCTTGGGCTTGTCCCGTCCTCTTCGTCAAGAAGAAGGATGGAACGGATCGGATGCTTGTAGATTATCGACCTGTCAATCTGGTCACCATAAAGAAAAAGTATCCACTCCCCAGGATCAACGACCTGTATGATCAGCTCGCTGGATCCTCGGTCTTTTCCAAAATGGATTTTAGGTTGGGCTACCATCAAATCAAAATCAAGAACGGGGACATTCCCAAAACGGCCTTTTTCACTCGTTATGGCCAATACGAGTTCACCGTTTTGTCCTTCGGGTTAACCAATGCCCAAACCACTTCCTCCCGACTAATGAATTCTATATTCATGGAGTAGTTGGATAAATTCGTCGTGGTATACCTCAATGATATACTCATTTACTCCAAGAGCAAGGAAGATCATGCCGAGCATCTAAGGCTGGTATTGACGAAACTTCGAGAGCACAACCTCTATGCCAAATTCTCTAAGTGTGAATTCTGGTTGCCAGAAGTGACCTATCTAGGCCATGTAATCTCTGGTAAGGGTATTGCTGTCAATCTCGAGCGAGTTCAGGCCGTCCTTGATTGGACTCCACCTGAATCGGTCAAGCAAGTTAGGAGTTTCCTTGGCTTGGCGAGCTATTGCCGACGCTTCGTCGAGAATTTCTCCAAGGTTGCTAAACCTCTAACTGAACTCCTCAAAAAAGATAAAAAGTTCGAGTGGACCCCATAGTGTGAGTTCAGCTTTCAGGAACTGAAAAGACACCTGACATCTGCTCTTGTACTGGTACCACCAGACTTTTTCAAGGGCTTTATTATCTATTGCGACGCCTCGCGACAAGGACTAGGTTGCATACTCATGCAAGATCGTCAAGCGATTGCGTACACATCTCGACAGTTGTGTCCACATGAGGATAACTATCCTACACATGATCTAGAGCTTGCAGCTGTAGTCCACGCACTCAAGACATGGCGACATTACCTTCTTGGTAATCGCTGTGAAATTTTCACTGATCACCAAAGTTTGAAATACATCTTCACCCGACCGGATCTGAATCTTAGGCAAAGACGTTGGGTTGAGTTGCTCACAGATTATGACTTAGGAATTACTTACACCCCTGGGAAGGCCAATGTCATGGCCGACGCACTAAGTCATAAGTCTTATTGTAACAATCTGATGTTACAACAAGGGCAACCACTTCTCCACGAGGAATTTCGTAAGCTTAACCTTCACATTGTTCCTCGAGGATTCCTTTCCACCTTGGTGGGGAAACCTACTCTTACGGATCAAATCATAGCTGCCCAGAAGCATGATAAGGGTATATCCCGAATCCAAGAGAGCTTTGCTAGCGGAGCTGCTAAAAGTTTCTCTATGGATGATCGAGGTGTTGTCTACTTCGAGAATCACTTGGTGGTTCCCAAAAAGCAACAACTACGTCAGTTGATCCTTAAGGAGGCTCCTGAATCTCCTCTCACGATTCATCCCGGTAGTATCAAAATGTATCAGGACCTACGCCAGAGGTTCTGGTGGACTAGGATGAAGAGAGAAATCGCTCAGTTCATTGCTAACTGCGACATTTGTCGTCGAGTTAAAGCAGAGCATCAACGGCCTGCTGGCACCGTTCAACCTTTAGCTATTCCTGAATGGAAATGGGACAAGATCGGTATGGACTTCATTACCGGATTTACCAGAACCAGGAAAGGGAATAATGCTATCTTTGTCGTTATCGACCGCCTCTCCGAAGTAGCTCACTTCCTGCCTGTTCGAGAGAGTATAACCGCTAGCCAGCTAGCAGACTTGTATATCTCTCGGATAGTATCTCTGCATGGTGTGCCATTGGAGATTAACTTAGACCGTGGAAGTCTTTTCACCTCTCGATTTTTGGAAAGTTTCCAAAATGCTATGGGGACTCGTCCCTCCTTCAGCACCGCCTTTCATCCTCAGTCAAGTGGTCAAGTAGATTGAGTCAATCAAATTCTGGAAGATATGCTCCGAGCTCTGTCATCTCATTCGCCATGGATTGGGAGAAATGTCTTCCATTCGCCGAATTCGCTTATAAGAATAGTTATCAAGCTAGCTTGGGCAAGGCTTCCTTCGAAGTTCTGTATGGACGAAGGTGTCAAACGCCTCTTAACTGGTTAGAAACCGGGGAAAGACAATTCTTTGGCCCGGATATGATCCAGGAAGCAGAAGAGCAAGTTCGCATCGTTCGTGAGAAATTGAAAACAGCCCAATCTCGCCGAAAGAGCCAATATGACAGCCATCATAAGGCTGTGGCTTTCGAAGTCGGCGATAAGGCTTACCTTCGGGTTACTCCTCTTAAGGGAACCCATCGCTTCGGTATCAAAGGCAAATTGGCTCCTCGTTACATCGGTCCTTTTCACATTCTTGCCAAACGAGGAGAAGTTGCCTACCAACTAGAACTACCCCCGCATCTTTCCAGAGTTCATGATGTCTTCCACATCTCTCAACTCAGGCGTTGCTTCTCGGATCCTATCTGCGGAGTGGACCACGAAACGCTTGATCTCCAGGATAATCTCACATATCGAGAATACCCCGTTCGTATTCTCGATCAAACCGAGCGTACCACTCGATGTCATAATATCAAGTTTCTCAAGGTTCAATGGTCACACCATTCCGAGAATGAAGCTACTTGGGAAAGGGAGGATCGTCTTCGACTTGAGTACCCCACCCTTTTTCCGGAGGAACCTGAATCTCAGGACGAGATTCTTTTGAGTGGGGGTGAGTTGTCACATCCCTAGTTAGTGCTTGCATTAGGACTAGCCAGAGTGTGCATCATGTTCTCTTTGATGGGGAACGTAGTATTTTGAAATTTTCCTACGATCACGCAAGATCTATCTACCAGATGCATAGCAACGAGAGGGAAGAGTGTGTCTACGTACCCTCGTAGACCGGAAGCGGAAGCGTCAAGTGACGCGGTTGATGTAGTCGAACTTCTTCACGATTCAACCGATCAAGCACCGAACGTACGGCACCTCCGCGTTCAGCACACGTTCAGCTTGATGACGTCCCACGAGCTCTTGATCCAGTTGAGCTTCACGGGAGAGTTTCGTCAGCACGACAGCGTGGTGACAGATATGATGTATTCACCGGCGCAGGGCTTCGCCTAAGCACCGCGACGGTATGACCGAGGTGTGTTTCTGTGGAGGGGGGAACCGCACACGGCTGGAACAATTCAACTTGTGTGTCTTTGGGTGCCCCCTGCCCCCGTATATAAAGGAGCAAGGGGGGAGGCCGGCCGGCCCTTGTTTGGTGCGGCTAGGGTGCAATCCTACTAGGAATAGGATTGCAATCCTATTCCTAGTAGGAACCACCAAAGAAGGAAGAGAGGGAATAGGAAAAGAAGAAGAGGTGACGCCCCCAAACTCCTAGTCCAACTAGGAACCCTAGGTGGGGCGCCGGCCAGCCCTATGGGCTGCCTCTCTCTTTTCCATAAGGCCCACTATGGACCATCCCCCTTCGTAGGGGGTTCCGGTAACCCCCTCCGGCAATCCCGTTAAATCCGAAACTTTTCCGGTATACTCCCGGTGTCCGAATATAGTCGTCCAATATATCAATCTTTATGTCTCGGACATTCCGAGACTCCTCGTCATGTCCGTGATCTCATCCGGGACTCCGAACTACCTTCGGTACATCAATACTCATAAACTCATAATACCGATCGTCATCAAACATTAAGCGTGCGGACCCTACGGGTTCGAGAACTATGTAGACATGACCGAGACTTATCTCCGGTCAATAACCAATAGCGGAACCTGGATGTTCATATTGCTCCTACATATTCTACGAAGATCTTTTATCATTCAGAACCGCATAACAACATACGTTGTTCCTTTTGTCAACGGTATGTTACTTGCCCGAGATTCGATCGTCGGTATCTCTATACCTAGTTCAATCTCGTTACCGGCAAGTCTCTTTAGTCGTTTCGTAACACATCATCTCGTGACTAACTCATTAGTCTTTTGCTTGCAAGGCTTATTGTGATGTGTGTTACCGAGAGGGCCCAGAGATACCTCTCCGACACTCGGAGTGACAAATCCTAATCTTGATCTATGCCAACACCATGAATACTTTCGGAGACACCTGTAGAGCATCTTTATGATCACCCAGTTACGTTGTGACGTTTGATAGCACACAAGGTGTTCCTACGGTATTCGGGAGTTGCATAATCTCATAGTCATAGGAACATGTATAAGTCATGAAGAAAGCAATAGCAGAAAAACTAAACGATCATAGTGCTATGCTAACGGATGGGTCTTGTCCATCACATCATTCTCCTAATGATGTGATCCCGTTGATCAAATGACAACTCATGTCTATAGTTAGGAAACATAACCATCTTTGATAGATGAGCTAGTCTAGTAGAGGCATACTAGGGACATATTGTTTTGTCTATGTATCCACACATGTACTGAGTTTCCGGTTAATACAATTCTAGCATGAATAAAAGACATTTATCATGATATAAGGAAATACAAATAACATCTTTATTATTGCCTCTAGGGCATATTTCCTTCAGTCTCCCACTTGAACTAGAGTCAATAATCTAGATTACAAAGTGATTATCCTCACACCCATGGAGTCCTGGTGTTGATCATGTTTCGCCCGTGGAAGAGGCTTAGTCAACGGCTCTGCAACATTCAGATCCGTATGTATTTTGCTAATCTCTATGTCTCCCTCCTTGACTAGATCGCGGATGGAATTGAAGCATCTTTTGATGTGCTTTGTTCTCTTGTGAAACCTGGATTCCTTAGCCAAGGCTATTGCTCCAGTGTTGTCACAAAAGATTTTCATTGGACCCGATGCACTAGGTATTACACCTAGATCGGATATGAACTCCTTCATCCAGACTCCTTCATTTGCTGCTTCTGAAGCAGCTATGTATTCCGCTTCACACGTAGATCCCGCCACGACGCTCTGCTTGGAACTGCACCAACTGACAGCTCCACCGTTCAATAAAAATACATATCCGGTTTGTGACTTAGAGTCATCCGGATCAGTGTCAAAGCTAGAATCGACGTAACCGTTTACAACGAGCTCTTTGTCGCCTCCATACACGAGAAACATATCCTTTGTCCGTTTCAGATACTTCAGGATGTTCTTGACCGCTGTCCAGTGATCCACTCCTGGATTACTTTGGTACCTCCCTGCTAGACTTATATCAAGGCACACATCAGGTCTGGTACACAGCATTGCATACATGATAGATCCTATGGATGAGGCATAGGGAATGACTTTCATTTTCTCTCTATCTTCTACAGTGGTCGGGCATTGAGTCTTACTCAACTTCATACCTTGTAATACAGGCAAGAACCCTTTCTTTGACTGATCCATTTTGAACTTCTTCAAAATCTTATCAAGGTATGTGCTTTGTGAAAGTCCAATTAAGCGTCTTGATCTATCTCTATAGATCTTGATGCCTAATATATAAGCAGCTTCACCGAGGTCTTTCATTGAAAAACTTTTGTTCAAGTATCCTTTTATGCTATCCAGAAATTCTATATCATTTCCAATCAACAATATGCCATCTACATATAATATTAGAAATGCTACAGAGCTCCCACTCACTTTCTTGTAAATACAGGCTTCTCCAAAAGTCTGTATAAAACCATATGCTTTGATCACCTCCTCAAAGCGTATATTCCAACTCCGAGATGCTTGCACCAGTCCATAGATGGATCGTTGGAGTTTGCATACTTTGTTAGCACCTTTTGGATCGACAAAACCTTCTGGTTGCATCATATACAACTCTTCATTGAGATATCCATTCAGGAATGCAGTTTTGACATCCATTTGCCAGATTTCATAATCATAAAATGCGGCAATTGCTAACATGATCCGGACAGACTTAAGCATCGCTACAGGTGAGAAAGTCTCATTGTAGTCAACTCCTTGAACTTGTCGAAAACCTTCCGCAACAAGTCGAGCTTTGTAAACAGTAACATTACAGTCTGCGTCGGTCTTCCTCTTGAAGATCCATTTATTTTCGATGGCCTGCCGATCATCGGGCAAGTCAACCAAAGTCCATACTTTGTTCTCATACATGGATCCCATCTCAGATTTCATGGCTTCAAGCCATTTTGCGGAATCTGGGCTCATCATCGCTTCCTCATAGTTCGTAGGTTCATCATGGTCTAGTAACATGATTTCCAGAACTGGGTTGCCGTACCACTCTGGTGCGGAACGTACTCTGGTTGATCTACGACGTTCAGCAGAAATTTGATCCGAAGTTTCATGATCATCATCATTAACTTCCTCACTGATTGGTGTAGGAATCACTGGAACAATTTTCTGTGATGTACTACTTTCCAATCCGGGAGAAGGTACAATTACCTCATCAAGTTCTACTTTCCTCCCACTCACTTCTTTCGAAAGAAACTCCTTCTCTAGAAAGGATCCATTCTTAGCAACGAATATCTTGCCTTCGGATCTGTGATAGAAGGTGTACCCAACAGTCTCTTTTGGGTATCCTATGAAGACACATTTTTCCGACTTGGGTTCGAGCTTATCAGGTTGAAGCTTTTTCACATAAGCATCGCAGCCCCAAACTTTAAGAAATGACAACTTTGGTTTCTTGCCAAACCATAGTTCATAAGGTGTCGTATCAAAGGATTTAGATGGTGCCCTATTTAACGTGAATGCAACTGTCTCTAAAGCATAACCCCAAAACGATAGTGGTAAATCGGTAAGAGACATCATAGATCGTACCATATCCAATAAAGTACGGTTACGACGTTCAGACACACCATTACGCTGTGGTGTTCCGGGTGGCGTGAGTTGTGAAACTATTCCACATTGTTTCAAATGAAGACCAAACTCGTAACTCCAATATTCTCCTCCGCGATCAGATCGTAGAAACTTTATTTTCTTGTTACGATGATTCTCTACTTCACTCTGAAATTCTTTGAACTTTTCAAATGTTTCAGACTTGTGCTTCATTAAGTAGATATACCCATATCTGCTCAAATCATCAGTGAAGGTCAGAAAATAACGATACCCGCCGCGAGCTTCAACACTCATTGGTCCGCATACATCAGTATGTATGATTTCCAACAAATCTGTTGCTCGCTCCATAGTTCCGGAGAACGGAGTTTTAGTCATCTTGCCCATAAGGCATGGTTCGCAAGCACCAAGTGATTCATAATCAAGTGATTCCAAAAGTCCATCACTAAGGAGTTTCTTCATGCGTTTTACACCAATATGACCTAAACGGCAGTGCCACAAATAAGTTGCACTATCATTATTAACCTTGCATCTTTTGGTTTCAATATTATGAATATGTGTATCACTACAATCGAGATCCAATAAGAATAGACCACTCTTTGAGGGTGCATGACCATAAAAGATATTATTCATAAAAATAGAACAACCATTATTCTCTGATTTAAATGAATAACCGTCTCGCAACAAACAAGATCCAGATATAATGTTCATGCTCAACGCTGGCACCAAATAACAATTATTTAGGTCTAAAACTAATCCCGAAGGTAGATGTAGAGGTAGCGTGCCGACGGCGATCACATCGACTTTGGAACCGTTTCCCACGCGCATCGTCACCTCGTCCTTAGCCAATCTTCGTTTAATCCGTAGTCCCTGTTTCGAGTTACAAATATTAGCAACCGAACCGGTATCAAATACCCAGGTACTACTACGAGCATTAGTAAGGTACACATCAATAACATGTATATCACATATACCTTTGTTCACCTTGCCATCCTTCTTATCCGCCAAATACTTGGGGCAGTTCCGCTTCCAGTGTCCAGTCCCATTGCAGTAGAAGCACTCAGTTTCAGGCTTGGTACTAGACTTGGGTTTCTCTGCGGGAGCAGCAACAATCTTGCTATTCTCCTTGAAAATCCCTTCCTTGCCCTTTTTCTTGAAACTAGTGGTATTGTTAACCATCAACATTTGATGCTCCTTTTTGATTTCTACCTCCGCAGCTGTGAGCATAGCGAAGAGCTCGGGAATAGTCTTTTGCATCCCTTGCATATTATAGTTCATCACGAAGCCATTATAGCTTGGTGGCAGTGATTGAAGAACTCTATCAATAACACTATCTTCGTCAACTTTGCAACCAAGTTGAGTCATATGATTGTAGTACCCAGACATTCTGAGCAAGTGTTCACTGATAGAACTATTCTCCTCCATCTTGCAGCTGTAGAACTTATTGGAAATCTCATATTTCTCAATTCGGGCATTTGCTTGAAATATTAACTTCAACTCCTGGAACATCTCATATGGTCCATGACGTTCAAAACGTCGTTGAAGTCCTGGTTCTAAGCCGTAAAGCATGGCACACTGAACTATCGTGTAGTCATCAGACCGCGACTGCCAGACGTTCAAAGCGTCTACATTAGCGGGAGGGGGCTTGTCACCTAGCGGTGCTTCAAGGACATAATTCTTATGTGCAGCAATGAGGATAATCCTCAGATTACGGACCCAGTCCGTGTAATTGCTACCATCATCTTTCAACTTAGCTTTCTCTAGGAATGCATTAAAATTCAAAGGAACGGTAGCACGGGCCATTGATCTACAACAACATAGATATGCAAAAAAAAACTATCAGGACTAAGTTCATGATAAATTAAAGTTCGATTTAATCATATTAAATTAAAGAACTCCCACTTAGATAGACATCCCTCTGGTCATCTAAATGATCACGTGATCCAAATCAACTAAACCATGTCCGATCATCACGTGAGATGGAGTAGTTTCAATGGTGAACATTTTATGTTGATCATATCTACTATATGATTCACGCTCGACCTTTCGGTCTCCAGTGTTCCAAGGCCATATCTGCATATGCTAGGCTCGTCAAGTTTAACCCGAGTATTCTGCGTGTGCAAAACTGGCTTACACCCGTTGTATTTGAACGTAGAGCTTATCACACCCGATCATCACGTGGTGTCTCGGCACGACGAACTTTCGCAACGGTGCATACTCAGGGAGAACACTTATACCTTGAAATTCAGTAAGGGATCATCTTATAATGCTACCGTCGTTCTAAGCAAAATAAGAAGCATAATAAGATAAACATCACATGCAATCAAAAAATGTGACATGATATGGCCATCATCATCTTGTGCTTTTGATCTCCATCTTCAAAGCACCTCCATGATCACCTTCGTCACCGGCGTGACACCTTGATCTCCATCGTAGCATCGTTGTCGTCTCGCCAACTATTGCTTCTACGACTATCGCTACCGCTTAGTGATAAAGTAAAGCAATTACATGGCGATTGCATTTCATACAATAAAGCGACAACCATATGGCTCCTGCCAGTTGCCGATAACATTACAAAACATGATCATCTCATATAAAACCGTATAACTCATCATGTCTTGACCATATCACATCACAACATGCCCTGCAAAAACAAGTTAGACGTCCTCTACTTTGTTGTTGCAAGTTTTACGTGGCTGCTACGGGCTTAGCAAGAACCGTTCTTACCTACGCATACAAAACCACAACGATGTTTCGTCAAGTATGTGCTGTTTTAACCTTCACAAGGACCGGGCGTACCCACACTTGATTCAGCTAAAGTGAGAGAGACAGACACCCGCCAGTCACCTTTAAGCAACGAGTGCTCGTAACGGTGAAACCAGTCTCGCGTAAGCGTACGCGTAATGTCGGTCCGGGCCACTTCATCTCACAATACCGCCGAAGCAAAGTATGACATGCTGGTAAGCAGTATGACTAGTATCGTCCACAACTCATTGTGTTCTACTCGTGCATATCATCTACGCATAGACCTGGCTCTGATGCCACTGATGGGGAACGTAGTATTTTAAAATTTTCCTACGATCACGCAAGATCTATCTACCAGATGCATAGCAACGAGAGGGATGAGTGTGTCTACGTACCCTCGTAGACCGGAAGCGGAAGCGTCAAGTGACGCGGTTGATGTAGTCGAACTTCTTCACGATTCAACCGATCAAGCACTGAACGTACGGCACCTCCGCGTTCAGCACACGTTCAGCTTGATGACGTCCCACGAGCTCTTGATCCAGTTGAGCTTCACGGGAGAGTTTCGTCAGCACGACGGCGTGGTGACGGATATGATGTATTCACTGGCGCAGGGCTTCGCCTAAGCACCGCGACGGTATGACCGAGGTGTGTTTCTGTGGAGGGGGGCACCGCACACGGCTGGAACAATTCAACTTGTGTGTCTTTGGGTGCCCCCCTGCCCCCGTATATAAAGGAGCAAGGGGGGAGGCCGGCCGGCCCTTGATTGGTGCGGCTAGGGTGCAATCCTACTAGGAATAGGATTGCAATCCTATTCCTAGTAGGAACCACCAAAGAAGGAAGAGAGGGAATAGGAAAAGAAGAAGAGGTGGCGCCCCCAAACTCCTAGTCCAACTAGGAACCCTAGGTGGGGCGCCGGCCAGCCCTATGGGCTGCCTCTCTCTTTTCCATAAGGCCCACTATGGACCATCCCCCTTCGTAGGGGGTTCCGGTAACCCCCTCCGGCAATCCCGTTAAATCCGAAACTTTTCCGGTATACTTCCGGTGTCCGAATATAGTCGTCCAATATATCAATCTTTATGTCTCGGACATTCCGAGACTCCTCGTCATGTCCATGATCTCATCCGGGACTCCGAACTACCTTCGGTACATCAATACTCATAAACTCATAATACCGATCGTCATCAAACATTAAGCGTGCGGACCCTACGGGTTCGAGAACTATGTAGACATGACCGAGACTTATCTTTGGTCCATAACCAATAGCGGAGCCTGGATGTTCATATTGGCTCCTACATATTCTACGAAGATCTTTTATCAGTCAGAACCACATAACAACATACGTTGTTCCTTTTGTCAACGGTATGTTACTTGCCCGAGATTCGATCGTCGGTATCTCTATACCTAGTTCAATCTCGTTACCGGAAAGTCTCTTTAGTCGTTCCGTAACACATCATCTCGTGACTAACTCATTAGTCTTTTGCTTGCAAGGCTTATTGTGATGTGTGTTACCAAGAGGGCCCAGAGATACCTCTCCGACACTCGGAGTGACAAATCCTAATCTTGATCTATGCCAACACCACGAATACTTTCGGAGACACCTGTAGAGCATCTTTATGATCACCCAGTTACGTTGTGATGTTTGATAGCACACAAGGTGTTCCTACGGTATTCGGGAGTTGCATAATCTCATAGTCATAGGAACATGTATAAGTCATGAAGAAAGCAATAGCAGAAAAACTAAACGATCATAGTGCTATGCTAACGGATGGGTCTTGTCCATCACATCATTCTCCTAATGATGTGATCCCGTTGATCAAATGACAACTCATGTCTATGGTTAGGAAACATAACCATCTTTGATCAATGAGCTAGTCTAGTAGAGGCATACTAGGGACATACTGTTTTGTCTATGTATCCACACATGTACTAAGTTTCCGGTTAATACAATTCTAGCATGAATAAAAGACATTTATCATGATATAAGGAAATACAAATAACATCTTTATTATTGCCTCTAGGGCATATTTCCTTCACTCTTTTCAATTAAAGTTGAAATGGGGATGATAGAAACCCCAGCACCCCTCTTCCTTCAACGAGGGTTTAATAAAATCTTTTCCAATATACCCAAAATGCCCTTCAAAAATTTTCATCATCTTTATCTTGGTCTTAAACCTGTGACAAAAATTGTGCACAATTTTCTAGGACATCCTAAGGTCACTGGATTAATTCATATTGTATTTGCATTTGGGCATTTAAGTGCTATAAAATATTTTAAATGCCCAAATAATCATAAACTAAAATGTTCCATGTTGTTTATATTTTATATAGTGGACATGGTCAGTTTCATGATTTATAAAAATATTCTAGCATTTTTATTAATTCAACATAGTTGAAAAAGAAAACAAAACAGAAACAAATTAGAAAAGGGAGAGAGAGAAGAGCTCACCTGGGCCACTTACCTGGCATGGCACTGTGCCGGCCCAGCGCACTGGCGCTTGCCAGTCGTCATCTCCACCGCACCAAGAGGACAGCGCGCGTGGCCGACGCGCGCCAGCACACGCCCCGACCACCTCCAGCTTCCCGCCGCTGCCCTGACGCGTCTGGAAGATGCCACGCACGTCCCTGAACCCGACCCGCTCACTCTCGCCCTCGTTCCTCTCCTCTACTCCCTCTCTCTCGCTCGGACCGAACACCACCGTCGCCGCCGCTCGCCGTTGCCGCGGCCACAGCCACCGCCTCGCCTCGTCTTCGTGCCCCTGAGCTCCGTCTTCTCGCGCTGTAGCTCTGCGCCGAGCCACACATCGCCAGAAGCCCCGATGAGCCGTCCCCAAGCTCGTCTTCCTCCCTCGGCCGCCGAGATCGCCGGCGACCGTGTGCCCGCTCCCGTGCTTCCCCAAGCTCGCCGAGGCCACCACTCCACTCGCCGTGAGCGCATCTTCCTTTCCCCTCTTCTCTCGTGCTCACGCTTGCACCCTAGCTCCGTTTCCTCCCGCGGTCGAGAGCTTCTCGCCGCCGGCCATGGAGTAGCCATGGCCACAGCCGCACGAGCTCACAACGGAGCATGTCATCGTGCTCCGAAAGGCCCCAGGAGCCTAACGCACCCACTCCCTCGCCCTCTCGTGCAACGTAGCGTAGCGCCGGTCGAGCCCGTGTTCCGGCCGCCGCCGCGAGTTCGTTTCCGGCGAGCTCGGGCCACCTCAACCCCTACCGCTTGCCCAGATGGATGCGGGTGAGTCTCAGCTGCATGTAGAGCCTCTCATCCTTCGATTTAGTCGCCGGAGGAGCGTTTCCGATGCCCTCCGCCGTCTCGGGCGTCGCTGGCGACGAGCCACGGGCCAGCTCCGGTGAGTTTGACCCGGGTTGACCCTATTTTGACCCACTCTGGGTCATTGACTTGTGCGCCCAGAACATGTTTAGCTAGGCTTAGGATTAATTAGTGTTAACTAAGTTAGTTAATTAGATGGGTCACTGACACATGGGGCCTAGGCCATGTTAACCTCTAGTTTAGTTTTTAACTTAGTTAGTTAGCCCTGAGAGACTGACTAGTGGGACCCATTGGTCAGGTTTGACCTGGACCAGGACTGTTGACCTGCTGACGTCAGCATGAGGTCATGCTGACGCAGTAAGTGTTTTCTGTGATTTAAATAAATCAGATATGATTTATTTATTTTCAGAAAATGCCCTAACTTCTAAAAATCATATAAATTCAACAGTAGCTCAGATGGAAAAGTTTTATATATGAAAAATTATCAGAAAAATCCAATCTTTCCATTGGTGCTGGTTTCATGCATGTTTAAGCAAGTTGACCTTGCTGTTCACATCAAAACATGATAATGCACTTTAAATAATAATTGTTTGGGCATGAATTTGAATCTTTGATTCAAATGAGCTCTAGCCATTCTGTTTATAGTTGCATTAGCTCAAAACACATTCATCTTGCCATGTCATGAGCATGCATCATATTGTTGCTTTTGGTTGTGTATTGATTGTATTATCGGTGTTCTCCGTGGTAGGTTCTGCTCCCGAGGATACATCTGCGTATCCAACTGAAGAGCAGTACCCGACAACCAATTGTCAGGCAAGCAACCCATTGATCATTCCGATACAAACCCATCTTCTTGCTCCTGCTCTCTTTTACTGCATTAAGGCAATAGCTGTGAACTGCTATTTGCCGTGGTAGTTGAACCCCATTCCTTTGCATGACCTGTCATTGCCACAGTAAATAGTTGAAACCCACTAGCATGTGTAGGAGTTTATTGAGCCATGTGATGTGTTTCCTACCATGCTATTTATTTATGTTGCCTGCTATGCTTAGAGTTGTGTCATGTCTGGTTCATCTCGGTGATGGATCAGAGTGAAAAGATCATGTCTGGTGAAGAGAGTGAAGTGTGGAATATGCTTGGTAAAGGTATCAATGAAAGGCCATGTAGGAGTACATGGTGGGTTGTTTCATTGGAACCGTCCATAGGACCTGAGATCTGTATGTGTGATTTAAAATCAGCTACTACCACACATTGGGCCCTGAAAATATGACCCCGCTCGACTTATTGACTGCCCTTGTCCTCTGTCCAGGAGTTTCAACTAGTTTCTGGTGTTTGTAGTTTACTAGAGGTCGTGCGCAGCGCTGACCCTCGGGGTGGGCTGTGATGCGACAGGTACGTGGCACGGTGAACCGGTCGCTCGTTTGGTGACTCGGGAACCCTGTACACATCGTTTGGGGCCGTGAGCGACACCCCGTCCGGATATCCCCACGGATGGAACATAAATAGGCGATAAACCTGGACTAGAGACTTGAGTGGTTTGCTAGGTCGTGGTCTACACCCATGTCGGCTTTCGCTTGAAGTCTGCCGAGCACATGTCGTGTGCAGACGCTAAGTGGTGGAAACATGTGTGAAGAAGTACACCCCTGCAGGGTTACCAATCTATTCGAATAGTCATTGTTCATGGTTAAGGACCACTTGGTTGCTTATACAGTTCATAGACAAGTTAACGGTTACTCCTAAAAGTCTCAAGACAAGTGTGAGTGTCGTGGATGGCCCTTCCGTAGGATGACGGAAGAGGACCCACGGTAGTGTATTGTTGTGGTGAGTAGTGGACTCGTGTGCGTAGTATCATCTTGCAATCTGCTGAGAGTTGTAGAATAGGTTAGCCAAGAGTCAGAGCTGGCTTGCTGCAATAACTCCACTACCCTTGTTGATAATGATGCATGTCTGATAGGTTCTGATGTAAGTTTTGCTGAGTACCTTTGTACTCATGTTTGCTTAATAACTGTTGCAGAGGAGAACCCCGCCCCCTCTGATGGGTTCTACATAGACGTTAACGTCGATGAGTAGCTTGCTATCTAGACGGTGATCCTGAGCTTGTGAAGGGCCTTGTAGATAGTTAGGCTACACCAAGCCTGTTTTCTTTCCAAGTTGTCTGTACTCAGACAAGTTAGCTTCCGCTTGTGCTTGTATGACTTGAGTGTTGGGTCATGTGACCCCTACCTGTATAAATATGTTATGTATGGCTCTTCGGAGCCTCTTAAATAAAGTACTTTGAGTCATAGAGTGTTGTTGTGATGCAATGTTGTATTTGCACATATTGAGCGTATTGTGTGTATGTTATTGAAATGCTTGATATGTGTGGGATCCGACACCTAGTTGTTTACCCTTGGTAGCCTATCTTACAGGGAAATGCCTCCTAGTGCTTCCACTGAGCCTTGGTAGCTTGTATCTGTAGTTGTTTACGACTTGGGTTCATACGTTGATGACCGACACGTTCGTTGCTAGGTCATGGATGCCTGTATCTGTAATTTAGTGCCACTTTTGGTTTATAACTAGCCATGTCGTCCCGGGTTCTCTGTCATATGGATGCTAGCGACACTATCATAGACGTGTGCCAAAGAGCGCAAACGGTCCCGAGCCAGGTAAGGTGGCACCCGTGGGGATACCATGTGTGAGGCCACAAAGTGATATGATGTGTTACAAGCTAGATCGGTGTGACTTAGGATCGGGGTCCTGACATGCGGGTATCTTTTAGTTTAATTTCCATCAGTCAGATATAGATCGGACGGTCTATATTGCAAGATGGAACGCGTGCCATCATCATCAACTTGGTTTTTTTATAAGAGAAGAAATATAAGTATGGAGATACAAACATATTATCAATACTTGTTTCCGTAAAGTAGCATCTACATTCTATTCAATGCCTCAACATGTGAGGCCTTAGCACAATGACTTCTCAACTGTGCAAAACAAAGGTTTTCCCGTCGCCGATAAGGAGGGGGTGATGGCAGTGCGCTTTTTGGCTTTCTTTAGTCCTAGTAGTCATACTAGGTGCTCTAAGCACGTGTAGATTTATTCTTTTTCACATCTCGTGTTCACCGTACTGCCACGACTGTTGATGAATAGACGGTAAGTTATTCACGGGGAAACCCTTGTTAAGCGTGTTTGCGAGAGAGAGAGAGAGAGTGTGTGTGCATGTCTGATATGTCTAGAGACTGAGGCAATGATAACAGATTCTTTGTGTCTATGTGTGTGGAGGGTAGAGAGAGACATGTACATGGGGATTTGTGTTGTGTAACGTGGAGACACATATACATAATTAGAGAGTGAGTGTGCGAGATACACATGCGGACATGGGGAGAGATGAGGATCCAGATTAATGGGTGTTTGTGCATGTCTGTGTGTGTTTGTGCGCGCGTTTGTGTATGAGAGGGAGTGTGTGTATGTGGAGTAGAGAGACGACTAATGATGTAAACCTAGTATAAGGGAAGTGGGAATGGTGTGACATGTGTAGTAGCGGGATAGCATGCGTGCGGGCAGGGGGCGCATGCTATTTGGAAGAGACATCAATTGTGTGTGGGAGAGGGGTGTGAGAGCGAGCGAGAGAGAGAGAGAGAGAGAGAGAGAGAGAGAGAGAGAGAGAGAGAGAGAGAGGCAAGAGAGAGAGATAGTGATGGAGAGAGAGAGAAAGAGAGGGGCGAGAGAGGGGCGTTTGTGTCCATAAATGGCGTATAGATAGGGAGACAATGTTTATGTGGTTTGAAATTGGCCTATGTACGGAGACGCAAGGGAAGCGAGTCATCGTGTATGTATAGGGACTTCATGAGAGATCTATAATAGATGGTGTATAGAACAATGTGTGAGATCGACAACGACGATACATTAGGGAGCTATGGAAAGAGTCACGACATATATGTATACATGGAGGAGCTGGAGCGGGTCCGCATGTGGGAGAGATAGAAAGAGGAGAGTGGTGCACAAGGAGACAAAGTGTGCTTGTTTTGAAGTGGGGGTTGTGTGTGAGGTGAGTGTGCGAGAACCACATAACTAGGGAGATAGACGTTTGGGGGCGGCATTTTGTGTGTATGGGAAAGATACACTCTACATAGTGCGTGTGCTTGGGAAAGAGAGATGTCGGGTGACCTAGCTAGAGAGTGGGGGAAGAGATGTGTGCATGCCCAAGAGACAAAGTGATAGAGACCTATATTGGGGTCCGGACTTTAGAAGAGAGAGGGGTGTTAATGTGCTCGTGTGTTGGTGTTTGGGGGAGAGAACGACTTCTCTCTATGTGTGTGGGGGGCGATGAGGGGGGGGGGGTTGGCTTCAGATAAAGAGTGAGGTGTCTATATTTGAGGGACTTTAGCGTAATTGAGATATACATGGTCAATAGTGTGTGCACTCAAGGTTGATCAATTTGTTTCACAGTTTGGACTATGAGATAACGATACTTTTGAACATGCGTGATATACTTTGATGTACCAGAATTACAAACCTAAGATTGGAATTTTTGAATTCGACTCCATCATTAGCTTTTGTAATTCATTTAAACGGAGGTACATTTTTAAGCCGTGATTTCATGATTTCAAATTCATATATCAAACCTAGAGATATACACATACATGCATGTTCAAACTTTATAATCATCCACTTTATTCATACACATACACATTTTTGCTTTTGTCATCATATTTAGGATAAACACATTTGGAATTTCATTTGAATTGGACCATATGATGATATTTGCTTGTAGTAGCCCAATGATCCATATTTGAATTGAATGGACAATCTAAGTTTCGAGTGGGAGACATTGATTTTCAAAACTTGCACTTTTTTCTTGCGTGCAAAACAAACAAATTTTCGGCCATGATATCATAGTCGGCCGTACAAGAGCAGAATATAATTTCAGGCGCCAAAAGCTTTCAAACTTCCTGCTCACATCGAAATATCTCGCGCCAGAATGTTTAGCCCTGCGATATTCCTGTTTTACCCCTGCCACATGAACGAAAAAGGGCTGCTTTGGTAACTCCATTGTTTTCCCCTCTTTCCCCCAACTTTCTTCCCCAGAGCCCCTCCCCTTCCCCTCCCCGACCCGCCTCCCCTCCCCAAACCACGGCAAGCCGCCGAATCTAGTCCTTCACCACAGCGGTGGACCTCACACCCCGACGGATCTACCTTCCGCACCTTGGAACCCCCAACTGCCAACTCACCACTTCACCGGAGCCGCTTCTGCGACTGGCTTGTACACCGCTCTAGATCTCCTTGACCACCATCATGGTCCACCACACCGGATCTGCTTAACCGGCGCCCTCGTCCACCACAGTGTAGGCCCTTCACTGACTCCCTCGTCCGTCCCTTCGCTGGCCCTTCATACAAGCCCTCGTCCGCCGCAACAGATCTGCCTCACCGAAAGCACTGTACAACGCGCCCGCCGAAGCCTTCGTCCACTGCATCGGACCCGCTCCACGGACACCATATTCAACTCCACCGGCCCTGCTTTACCGACGCCGCAACCTCATCAGGTTATTTCGATCTGTACTCCTTCAGTTTTTCTCTTTATCGTGCAACTGTTCACTTACCACAGATGAGCTTTCTTGTATGTCGACAGGCACCGCAACCATAGCGCCGGAGCCGCTTCAGCGACGGCGACAGCCGGCCCAAACTCAACCGCAACACGAGCACCATCGATGATCCTTAGCTATCTAGTATGCCAATGATACCCGTACGCCGCCAAGAATCAGGTACTATTATCCAACGGCCGGCGCCTACTTTCACTTTCTTAGCATAAGCACCGCACCTTTGAATTTCTTCAGGGCATCATTCAGTTTTTCTTGAGACGCGTTATTCTTCTTGCACCTGTAGGGCCATACTTCTGGTAGTGAACATGTTACATGTGCTCAATTACATACCAGTGCACATATAGTTAATATGCTTTAGTTTTGTCCTAAGTATTACTGTACTTCCTATATATCACTGCCTACTATTTTACTTCTTGCATGCTATATTTATGATAATGGTGTTCTTCTGATGCCGCCTGTTGGTTCCATCAGACTGCTTCATTTTCTCTATGCTTAATTACACATCAGCAAACTAGCATGTGGTTCCGCTGGTTTTTGTTCGTTTTACCCTACATTTTCTGATGCTAGCTATTACATCACTGCTGCGAGCCTCTGTTCATTACTTTTTTGTGTGTTCTTGATCTTCCCAAGTTGCATGACTAATTTGATGCTTCTATTAATTATGGAGCTGCCAACCCCATCAAGCAAAATATTTGTTGTTTTGGGGCTGGCACCTCGAACAAGCATAAAAATAGAGGGAAGCAGATATATTGTCGTGTATGCACACACCCTTCTTTCATTAGTTTAGATGAACCATTGATGATCAATTCTAACTAGTGCATGCGATTAAAATTAATTTTACCTAAATCGAGGGTGCGGAATAAACTACAACAAGTAGATTTGCAACCACGGGATGCTGACGATATCTTCAAAGAACATTGCAACAACAGCGAGGCTTCACATCAACATATGGTAAACCAGTGTGTTTTAGTCCTTGTGAAATGTAATGCGTGTGGGCTGCTTTCTTGGCTTGTGCCCTCAACCTGTAATCCTATAGAATAACAAATAGTTCAGTTGTCTGCTTTGCTGTATTTCTTGATTCGAATGCTTGTTTGTTACTTGTTACGCTATACCTGAGTTGGCCAATATGTCAGCAGTGCCTGTTGTACTATCGTAAAGAAATGCATGCCTAGTTCATTTGAGTCCTTCACTTTTCCTCTGAACTTCATCACAAGACTGTCTTTGTAGTTTATATGAGGCCACACTGTTAAGTGCTTTCTTAGATGATTTCAACTGCTTAGATGCCTTGGCAACTTAAATATAGCGGTGGTACACTCCCTTTCAAGTTTTCATCTTACCATTATAATTTCTTTTTGGTTGATGCTGCTTTGAACCATTTAAATATAGCTTGCCATGCTCGGCAATGATTGGTATGTCGTTTACCATGTAAGCTTACTGCCTGGATCATGCGATAACTATCTCTTACTTATGTCCAGCGGAAACCTTTCAGGATGCCATTCACACTAGGACACAATGTACAACTCTAGAATCTATTTGTGGAAGCAGTGCGCCATTCATGTTACCAGATGGTAGCAGTTCAGAGGCAACACCGCGGGAGAGCAGTCTGAGCACATATATTATAGTTCTTGAGGCTCTACTAGAGGCAGAAAGAGATGGTGTGGCTGCCATGAATGAGGTAACTTTGATCTTGAAGCTGGAAATTACGCAATTAGATGCACGCATTATGCAAGCAACCCAAGAATTGGAGGAAGTAAAAATGTTGCATTTGAAGACGGAGGAGGTCTTGCTGCTTTTGCTATCTGAAGTACAGGGTAATCTCAGTTCTTCTTTAGATACCAGTTGAAATTGTCATTAGATTATTGTACTTGCATGTTGTGTCATGTCTCTGAATGGATTATGTTGTAAGACACCCTATGTTGTCCATGTGTTGTAATGATCCAAAAATTTTAGGCGAGGTAATCCTCAGTACTTGTATGATTGACATAAGGTGAACTGTTTTTCGTGTGAGCATATTGTATTGGATGAAATAACTATTTGACTCAAAGTGTATCCAACCTACTGAATTCGAAGATCACGACATTTCTAAATCATAATCATATATAAAGGTGGAATAAATCTTTGTTGTGGTTTTTAATAAATAAATAACAAAACGTAGAATTATCTGTGGATATTCGTAATCGAATAAAAATTGGATTTGGATTTAGTTGCCAGGGCCCAGGGCAACCGTGAATGCTAATTCTCCCAAGTTTTGAATGAAGCGGCTATACACCCACTATCATTTGTGGGTTGCCTGAAGCAAGTGTTTGCGAGATGGAAATTACTGTCTACCCTCACACTTGACATCCGTATGGACCGGATTTACACTGCTGTCGATAGGGGTAGACTAGTAACTTCAATCAGACGTGGCAAGACGGCCTCTAAGCCCATTCAGACATGGTGGGCGCCAAACGTGGGCGGCAAAACACATTTGATTCAAGCTCGTCCGAAAGACATGTGTCTCTCCCTCCATTTCCCCATTCATCCACGGTGGGCGGCAAAACAAACTCTCCTCGTCTGAAATCGATGTAGACTAATATTTTAAATAGGAGCCGATGTGTAACTTCCCTCAGACGTGACACAACCGCCCTACCTGTCAGCCCCGTTCATACACCGTGGGCGCCAACAGTGGGCGGCAAAACACCCTCTCCTCGCCCGAAATCATTACCGGCAAATATTTGGGAGATGCGAGATTACCGTCCTATCCCCAACCGACGTGATGTCCGAAATTTTAAACGGGGGATAAGTTCGTAACTTTGCCACATTTCAGACAAGCGCGTCCCAAAGTTTGAGATCCCCCATCCCCCTCCATTTCCCCATTCATACACCGTCGGCGCCACAACAACCTCCCAACTGCGGCCAGCCTCCTCCATCCGCCACCCCATCCTCCACCTTGCCGGAGCTGCTACCCCTACCCCGTCGTCCACTGCAAGTGATGGACGTCTCTCATCCATGGTGCCATACCAGGATCCTTTCATCGCTTCGTATCGCTTCATCGACGCCGTCGTCCACTTTGCCGTTGCTGCTCCTACAACCGCCTCGTCCATGGCAACATGATTTATCCCCCAACCCGGTCGTCTGCCATCTAAAGTCTTCTTCTCGCCGCCGACAACCATCGCACCCGCAGCACCCTCAACGTATCAGCAGGGGCCTACATTACGTTGCAAGAGAGGTGGTACTCTTCCATATGTGATTAAGTTACTGATCTCACCCGGAAAATAGATCTTAAATTGTTTACTGTACTTTTCTTGTCCGTACCAAATCGTAGTGGCTAGTTGAATGCAAACATTGGTTGCGAAGTAGCTTTGTCCGGTTTGCACCTTCAGATCCGCCATGTCATGGTCACTATACTCGTAAAGCTTATGGTTTCCCCCCTTTATATTCACTACCATCATCGTAGGTGCTTCACTGCTTCGTGTCGTGCTAGCACTGCTCCTCAAGACCTCAACCCATCAAGCGAAACAACATGCCACTCATAATTCCAAAGCTTACGTGTTGAAATATGAATCTGATATGATGCTCATTTTACTAAAACAAAGAACGTTTAATTGGTCACCTAATGTTCCAATATTCGTTTTGAAAATCATGTACGCCACCCACTGGTCCAGCTAGTTCCACTTTCCTGATTTTACTCTTGATGCTTAGGGGTTTCCCCTTTTATCTACTCTACTATGATCTGCGTAGGTGCTTTGTGTCATACTAGCATTACTCCACCCTTCAAGCTAAACAACACGACACTCAAAATTCCAAAGCTTAGTTGTTCAAATATGATTGTGATATGATACTGATATTATTTAATAGACACATTTAATTGGTTAGCTAAAGGTCCCACTTGAGTTTCCAAATGCATGTAGCGACATATAGAGAGATAGCAGAATTGCATTTCTTTGTCATTTGTTGACTGTACTTTCTTGTCCATACCAAATATTAGTTGTTATTTCAAAGCAAATATCGGTTGCTAACTACCCTTTGCGCGGTTTGCAACTTCAGATCTGCCATCCCACTGCCACGGTCAACACTATACTCATCATGCTTACGGTTTCCCCATTTTATGATGACCACGATCAGCCTACGTGGTTCGTGTCGTAATAGCACTGCTCCACCCATTGAGCTAAACAAGCTTAGTTGTACAAATTCAAATTTGATATTATGTTGATGTTAGTAAAACTGAGAGATGTTTAATTGGTCAGCTAAATGTTCCTACTTTAGTTTCGAAATGCATGTGAGCCAAATATGGAGAGACGGGAAGGAATAGTATTTCTCTATGCACTCTGGTTCATCATGGGTGGCCAACCAACATTGTATAGAAAGACTTGTAATATCTTCAATGTACTTGCTCTTCTGCTCTTCTTTAAGATGATCCTCTTCTCTTGCGGTCGACTGGTGAGGTTGAGTTATTCTCCCTTATTATATTTTGAATCTGTCAGGTCAGGTCGACTTGTTCTTCTTTACTATATGTTGAAGATGTCATCTGTGAAGTATCATCACTTATGGAGCTCTCATATTTTGAGTAGTAGGCCACATCTAACATTCTTAAGAAGTTGATCCCCACTACTAACAATTCTCTCAACATGCACACTATCCACATCACCATCACGCCACCTCATCGTTTAATGCCACCTCATCATTTGTTTCCCACGAATCATGTGATTAAACCCGGGTAACTAATTGAAGCGGGCATGTTCCGTCTTCCATTACCAATGAACCGGTGTAAAAACTGATAAAAGAAGTCCATCGGTCCATCTCTTCGTATCTAGGATTATTACTTTTCCGTATGTATCCTAGCAGATTAGGCGACGCCCCACCTATGCAGCAATGGACGGCGGCCTATAACCCAACCAGCCATCCCTCCGGCATTCAGCCAAAGTCACCCTAGCAAGATCCTGCCGTGAACGCCGCCGCCTCCGACAGACAAGGATTGAGCTTCTCTGTTGTTGGTTGCCATTCGCCCTCCACGGATCCAGGTGCGACGATCAGATCCGCCACCAGGAGGTGTAGGCCCGACGTGCTCAACCTTGGCGAACTCAACGACCTCCTCAAGAGCGACCTCCACCATCGACCGGTTACCCAGAAGCAACGATGCGCCGCCAGATCTCTACCTTCGCGCATGCGAATCTGCCCATCTACGCCGCAGAAGAACTGACGATAGATATCCCCATTGAGAAGTGGAGCAGCTCCGTTCCCATCGACGGTCGTCTCAGGTATTTCGTGCCAACGCCCCTGACCGAGTTTCTCTCGCTCGCATCTTCTCAATTCCCTTCATCTCCACCACATCAACCTGTTTGCGTCTTCTCGAGATATGTTAATTTCCGGCCCTGAAAAATCAACCTGAATGAAGCCTCGTCGTCGACGTGTATCTCCTGCTGGTATTACATGTATCAGACATCGCAAATTTCAAGGCCTCTCCGTCGCCACTGCACCGTCATGACCACCCCCTGAGCGAATCGAAAATCATTGTCACCTACGTGCATCTCCCGCTGGTACTACATGTACTGGAAAGGGTGAATTTCGAGCCCTCGCAGTCGGCACTGCACCGTCGTTGCTAGTTCTGAACCCCTCTATAGGTACACTTTCAGACCTTCCTCTGTTACCAGCTCCTCTCACTCCTTGAGCATGATAATGATTTTATTAATCCCCAATCTATGGACTCTTGCATCTTTGCTTTCTACCCATTGAATTTGTTTACGTACCATATTTAGATTCAAGGCGTTTGGATTAATTGGTCGAACCGGTCAATATTTTTCCATTGGCAATTAATTGGCTACAACATCAAAGTACACACTTGGTTTTTCTTTTCTTGGAGCAAGCTATAAGCTGCAGGTTGCACTACTATTGTTCTTTTTTGAAACTGGTCGATGGATGATGCCTTAGCGAGTCCTGTCGCTCATCTTGATCTGCCACCTCCAATTCTCTGTCAGGTTTGATATAAATTCAGATAGCTATGTTTATGATCATCCATTTCCAATTTCTCAGGTTTGATCTATATTCAGATAAGCTATATTAATGTGGAATTTGACTTTTAACTATATGAATGCCCACAACATGTTGTGTCTACCAGTAGTAGCAGCCGGCTGAAGCGTCAACTTTGTCAGGAGAAGGAGCACTGTTCCCACAAGGGGTTTCATGACATATAAAATGCATTCAACTATTACTGAAAATATATCGGTGTAATGACTATCTAGGTACATCGGAGATCCCTCATCAATTAAGGTTTATAAAAATGTTATGTACTGATCAATTTTCCCTGATACAGTGTGTTTGCGTACAACATTAGATTTTGATCAACCATGTTACTAAATCATCAAGGAAGACAATGCTATCATCCTCTCGATGCAACTCATTTTCTTTCATTTCCTTTGTAGGTTCACATTTGGACATATCTTACTATCATGCATTGCGGAAGATGTCTGTTGATATTACTTTGTAAAAGTGCACATGTTTGCTTTGGTGAATGATGATGCAGGTAAAGGAAAATGGTTATGTAAACAAAGAAATTTACATCTTCTGCAGAAAATATTTACCCATATTATGGAATTATTTTAAATCATTTTATCTCTTTCTCATTCTTGCTCAACTCTCAACTATAAATTCTCCTAACGAGGAATGGTTGCGAAGTGAACTTTACTCCGCACTCAGTGTGGTCTAGAGCTACCTTATGAGTTCTTTACTAGGATGAGACCAGTTTCATTTCTTATTATGATCGACAAGGTAGATGAACACTTTGTAAGCTTGGCACCACCTCAATTTTTCCATTTTTTATCAAGGTAATGCAAGGCGATGGATGTTCATTTTTCTGCGAAGTTCCAATCCATAATAGTAGTCACAAGAGGGAGCTCTCATATGAAACTTTTAAGATACAACTAAAGACTGTAGATATGTTTAGAAGGCGAAAACCTTACTATTCTATTTGGACTAATGACATTTGTTTACCTACTGTTGTGAGATAAATCAAGGTAAATGCACATGTGAGTTCTGATGAAGATTTTGCACAATCAAGACATTTGTAATAGCTAGGTGGTGATGTTTCAGTTGAAGCTTTCAAAGTTGGTCCTTGGGTTATTATGGCTATATAATCCTTAAATTTGATTATTCGCCTATTCTCCAGACTTTGAATGATACTTTTTTTAGAGAAAAGGCCAGAGCCTGACTTTATAAATAAAGCCACACGGCAGTGTCACACAAGACCAAACAGGAGAACAGTTAACGAGGAAGACGCATACAGCGCACGGAAAGAGTATAAAAGAGTCGCCAAGGGAGGATGGATACAGGCAACTGCCATACACGGCACACAGGCCGGAAAGAAGAGATCTAAACTCCGCAAACAGCACCACCAAGGTTAGGCGACAGGATCCCGACTGGAGATGTGAGATGCCGAAGCCCGAATTTTGTCGATGAGAAGGTCCAGGGCATCCCGATCAGCCTCCTTAGTCAATGATCTCCACTGCTGCAAAAATATACATGATTTGAAAAGAACGTCAGCAGGCTTAGATGGGAAGATATGTTCGATAGTAAATTTGTTCCTAATGGTCCAGAGGGCCCAACATAAGGCACCCAGGCCAACCCAAAACACCCTCTTGGCTACCCCAACCAAAGCATTGGCTAGAGTTCGAATATCGGAGAAGGAGGAGGGGTTCCAAGAGACCTGAAGCCACGATCTGACACAGCACAACACCAACTTGGCCAACACGCAATTGAAAAAAATGTGATCAGAGTTTTCCAAAGCCCCACATAAATGACAGAATTCAGAGCCAGGCCCATTGCGTTTTTTTATCTGGTCAGCAGTCGGCAGGCGACCACGAAAAGCTTGGCAAAGGAAAATCTTAATCTTAGGAAGAGCTTTGGACTTCCAAACACAGGAAAATCTGGATGAAGGAGTACCACCAATAAGTCTAGAGTAAAGCGACTTGACCGTAAATCTACCAGAAGCCGAGTGGGGCCAGACAACAGAAGCAGCCGACTTCGAGAGCACGGGGAAGAGTGCAGAGAGACTTTGCCAATCTTCCAACTCTTCAGGAGACAGGGCCCGACGAAAAGCTAGATCCCAGTTATTAGCCGCCACCTCCGCGATGGAGATGGCCGGATTAGGATAGTAGGAAAACCAAACCGGAAAACTCTGAGCTAGGGGGGCATCGCCCGTCCACCAATCCAGCCAAAAGCGGACTGATGTCCCATTCCCAACAATAAATTTAACATGATCTAGGAAAATAGGTCAGACTTTGACAAGGGATTTCCAAAATTGAGAGTCGCGCCTCGCGGAAGCAAACAACGGGTTAGAGAGTGGGAAGTATTTCGCCTTAAGAATCGAAAGCCAGAGCGAATCAGGCCCAGTAGTTAAAATTTTCCACCACCACTTGATAAGCAAGCATAAGTTCATCACAAGAGTATTGATAATACCTAACCCCCCACGGTTTTTAGGCCTACACATAAGCTGCCACTTGACCAGTCTATATTTCCGTTTATTATCTGCGGAATTCCAATAGAAGGCTCCCCTATGTTTGTCAAATCCCGCATGCACGCCATCCGTAAGAAGATAGAAGCCCATAAGAAACATGGAGAGAGAGGATAAGCATGAGTTAATTAGAGCAACTTTGCCAGCATTAGTGTTATATCTGCCTCTCCAAGGGAGCACCCTGTTCCCCACTTTAGCAACCGCCGGAGCGAAGACATTAGCATGGAGCACGCTCGGAGAAATAGGAAGGCCTAGGTATTTACAGGGAAAAGAGCCCAAAGAACAGTTCAGAAGCCTGGCAACCCGCAAGGCTTCCGCATCATCCACGCCCGTCACCAGGACCTCACTTTTGGCGAAATTGATCTTGAGACCCGAAACAGCTTCGAAACATAACAGGATGAATTTAAGATTGGTAATGCAGGTTTCATCAGCTCCACCAAGATAATTGTATCATCCGCGTATTGCAAGTGGGATACCCCTTCCGGAAGTAGATGAGAGATCACAGGGGCAATGTGCCCACAACGGGCCGCCCTGGACAGCATACACGAGAAGGCGTCGGTCACAAAATTAAAAAGCACAGGGGAGGCAGGGTACCCTTGGCGCAAACCCCTCCCATTGGCGAAGAAATTACTGACAAAACCATTAACCGAGACGGCAGTATGGCCACCCGAGACCAACTGCATGATACGATGAACATAGGCACCGTCGAAACCTTTAGCAAGAAGGACCTGCTTGAGGAAAGACCAGCTCATGGAGTCGTAAGATTTCTCAAAGTCTAGCTTAAGGATAACCACTTTAGCTCTCCGAACGTGAAGGTCGTGAACAATCTCATGCAGGGAAAGGATACCATCAAGGATGAAACGCCCTTTGATGAAAGCAGATTGATAAGGGCTAATAACTCTATGAGCAATCAGCGAGAAACGATTCGCAAAGCCTTTAGCCGGGAATTTGGCAAAGTTGTTAATCAAAGCAATAGGACGGAATTTGGAAATAAGATCAGCACCCTTAACCTTGGGGATCAGGGTAATCACAGCATAATTCAGGCGAGAGATATTGACAGTACCAAGGCAAAAGCCCTGGATAACATTACAGACCAATTGTTTCAACTGAGGCCAGAATTTTCGAAAGAAAGGAATAGAAAAACCGTCTGGCCCAGACGCAGCATTGGGATTGGCAGAGTTAACAACCTCCCAGATTTCCTGATCAGAGAGGGCGATCATCAAGGAGGCATTCTCCTCGGGGGAGATTTTAAGACCTGAATTCCAAAGGGAGGGGGATATGGAGAGGCCCGATGAAGGTTTAGCCCCCAATAGAGAAGAGAAGAAATTCACCACATGAGCCATAATAACAGATTGCTCCGTAGATCGCACACCATTAATGAGCAGGCTATTAATACCGCACCGTCTACGCTTGCCGTTCGCGATTGCAAAGAAATATGTCGTAGGGGAGTCACCTTTTAGAGTCCAGTTTAGAGTACCCCGTTGACGCCAGTAAATCTCAGCCTGATGGTGAAGCTGAATTAAAGCAGTCTCAAGATTATACCGAACCGCCCAACCAGCGTCGGAAAGCCCATTAGAATCAGCCGCACGATCCAGCGACAAGATCTGGTCTTCGAGGAAAGATTTGGTGCGACGATCCTCCGCCGCACGGTTACGAGACCAACCTCTGAGGAATTTACGCAAGTTATAGGAACACGAATGCCAATCATCCAGAGGCCCAAAGGAGCGAGCATTGGATGCTAGAGAAAGGGAGATCTTTGATGCAACCATATCAACAAAGCCATCTACAGCTAGCCAGGAGGCATCAAATTGAAATCTAGCCGGAGGTCTGAGGTTAACGGAGCCATCATCAAGAATTAGGGGGGTGTGATCGGAACTAATAATGCATTTCGCCTAAAGAGAAGCCCTAGGAAACAAGGAGTCCCACCTAGGACAAAGGAAGACTCTGTCAAGCACCGATCTAATAGGGGTTGCCTGATGATTGGACCAGGTAAAACGAGCTCCCCCCGAGGTAACTCACGAATAGCGTTGGCACTAATGAAGTCGTTAAATGCATTAGCCAGCGGCCAGGAGAAGTTATCATTACTTTTGTCATTAGGGCACCGCAGCAAATTAAAGTCTCCCCCGATAACCATCGGTAAGTTACAGGCATCGATCTTCAGCGAAAGTTCATCAAGGAATGTGACAGGGAATGGTCCACAGGCCCATAGACGACGATAAACTCACAGAGAGTGTTTTGAGCTTTAAGAGAGAGAACAACACTGGCCCAAAATATCCCATAATCAAAAGCAACAAAATCAAAAATATATTTATTGGCACCTATTAAAATCCCGCCCGAGTGCCCCGAAGCAGGTAGAAAGTTCCAGTAAAATATGTCCATACCCACAATAGCCGACAATTCATTAGGGGAAAAGGATTCCTTGAAGGTTTCTACCAACCCCACAATGTCAATCGAGTTAGAGCGAACCAGATCTTTAAGTTGGTCACGGCGCCCCCTAGCACCGAACCCCCTAATGTTCCAGAAAAGCGCCCTCATTTATAAGAAAAGGTTTTTGATTCGAAGGCTCGACCTGCATGGAGCCACGCAGGGTTTAGCACGTTTATTTATGCCCCTTTTAGACAAGTTGGATTGGGGCTGGCCACTACCAGCGCCCACGTCCACTGCCGGACCACTACTAGACGCCCCTGGCTGAGAGGCAACTGCCTCTTTGGCTTTGGCAATGGCAGCCTGAGCCATCTCGTTAGCTCGAATAACAGAAAGAAGAGAACTAGGAGAGCCAACAGATGAGTCAACCACCACCCCCACATCCGACATAATATTTAAAAGATGATCATCCGAAAGAGAAGGAAGAACCAACCGAACCGGAGAAACTACAACGCAGGGGACGGGGATGTACCTGGGGGGGAGATCCTTCGCCGCAGCATGCTTTTCAGCCCGTTCCAGAATAGGAACACCAGAATTGGCCACCCGCCTTCCTTTGCGAGCCATGGACATAGGGGATCGATTCACAGGCGACCGCGCAGCAAGAGAGCCAACATGGTGATCCGAGCGAGACAGAGAACCCAAATCTTGATCGAGACGTCGACAGACCCCTGCCATGGATTGTTACGAGCCCAAAGGGTTCCGACTCTTAGCCGAGAATTTGTGCACTGAGGATTTCTTCTTCCGAAGGGACTGGGCTTCCACCACCTCACGAGCCGGAGAGGCCGGGAGATCTTCAATTCCGGATCGAGTGGGGGAGAGCGGGCGGACAGGGAGGTTGGAGAAAACACCAGAAACAGGGGTAGCAGAGCAAGGAGGTAACTTCGATGTATCAGTACCAGCAGCAGGGGCATTAGGAGCATCAGACTGGACCACCAAATCATCACGAGCAGCAGCACCAGAGGGAGCTTGAGATTGAAACAACTCACGTTCAGAATCAGCCAGACCATCCCACTCATATTGGGTGAAGCGGAGGTTAGACCCATTGCTCTGATTGGGGCCACCCTGAGATCCATCCCCCTCTTTATCATGTTTGTCCGAAGGGAAAGAAGGGGGTGGAGGGGGAGGTGAAGACTGAAAAGCAGCCGCCCCTTCCACCCGCACCCGAAGCTTAATACCATTGGGAGACGGGAAGATATCAATCGAACCATGCACCCTTTCAGGATCCAAACACCAAACCTTCATCCTAGCAGGCCCAACCTTGTTCAGAGAATCTTCAACCACCTTGATGGGTTTCCCAATCAGCACCCCGAAAGGCATGAGAAAAGCAGACGAACGGATACCAGCAGGCAGATCATCAATCAGAACCCAGACTTGAGAGAGAGGCCCAACTGTCGTACCACTGCAAGAAGCCGCTTTAATAGAAACCACCAATTGATTGAGGGGCAAGGTGAAGCTAGTGCATGAGGCAATCATCTGCAAACATTCTTTCGAGGGAAACACCATAGAGAACTCAAAATCAGACAGCTGCACCACTTGCCAGTCCCATCTAGCCTCATCCCAAATGCGAAGCCCTTCCAGAAGAGTTTGAGGCGAGATATTTTGATCCTTGACCTTAACAATCGCAATATTAGACAAGGCAGGTGCCACCTCCCGAACAGGAAGGTCGCCATCAAAGGCGAAAAAGGAGCAGCCGGGGAGGCCCGAGCCAATTGGATGACCGCAGGAGGTTTCTGCCTAGCCATGCATTTGACCGTGAGGTGCCCATCAGAGCGACAAATCAAGCAAAATGGAGGGTTGGTGCAGCGAGACTGGAAATGTCCGGGCCTGTGACAGGCGAAGCAGGTGAGCGTGGAGGGATTGGACTGGGAGGCCGAGGGCGGGCGGCAGTGCCGAGGCGGCGGGGGAGGAGGGAGGATCCCATCACCCATCCCAGGAAAAGGAGGCACCCGAGAGGCCGGACCGGGCGGCCGATGCGCCGGCCCCGCGAAGGAGCGAGGCGGAGGACGAACACCCGCACCCACCCCAGCGGAGCGAGGAGGAGGGGGAGGGCGCGACGGAGCGGCAGGACCGCGATCCACACGCTGAGCAGGAAGGGAGGCAGAAGAAGAAGACACATCGCCGCCAGAAGCCAGCGCCGCCTCCCACGGATCCAGCACCGGAGAGAGAGAGTGATCAGATCCAGAGCCCTGTGGGCCGGATCGAAGCGCACCCACCCTCTCCAAGCGCTACCCTGAAGCCCGGGCCTCACGGTAACGAGCCGCCTGCTCGCGCGCCGCCTGCTCCGCCTCCAACTTGGAGCGGAGCGAAGCCTCGAGCTCCAGATCCACCGCGGAGGAGGGGGACTCCTCACGGCGACGCTTGCTGCCCGAGAGCGCCTCGCAAGAAGAGCCGCGCGACTTGTCCATGGAGATCACCACCGCAAAAGGAAGAAGGAGTGGTGGAGGAGGGGAGGATCTAATGAGGCGACGAATGGGGAGACGGTGACGGCGTAGATCGGAAGCGGACGCCGTAAACCCTAGCAAGGGGGAGAAAGTGCCGTGGGGGATCCATAAATAGCCCGTCCGAGCCGTGCCCACCTGGGCCCGACTCGCGACATGGGCCAGGGGAGGCTGGGGAGCAGGAACCCGGACGATGGGCCCAACTGGGCCGGACGGAACCAGAGGGGGGAATTCTATCACCGAAGAAAGAAGGGGAGGAGAGGTAGGCCCACCAGGCGACAACAAACCACACGGCCCAGCAAGCCCGCCCAAGGGGACAGCCCGTGGCCCGAAGGCCACCGCGGAGAGATCGCGATCTAGGGTACACGAGACCACCAGCTCCCCCGCCGTCGCCGCCGCCGGCGACGAGGGCGCCGCAGAGGTTGGAGGAGAGATGGATGGGAAGCCACCAAGCTCCGCATCAGGCACACTGCCCAAGACACCGAGATCAGGCGACGCAACAGCAAACTTACCAGACTTACGCCGCCGCCGAGAAATCCGAATCCAGCCGTCGTCCGACGAAGAAGAGGCGGCCACCGACCGGCCCCGGCCACCAGGGGCAAACTTGCAGGGGCGAGGGACGACGGAAGGCACCACCGCTCCCCAGCACCAGACATGAGACCACAGGCATAAGGGACCAGCGACCGCGAATCCTCCTCATCGGACGCGAGGGCCCAGAAACGAGATCCGAGCACCGGCAACGAAGAGGACAGAGGGGAAAACCCCACCCGCGGGGAACCAGGGGAGGGGAGAGAGAGACCACCAGCTAGCTGAGAGGGGGACGACCGGGCAGCGACCGGCGAGCTAGAGCGGGGGGCAAGGCGGCAGGGGCATGGAGGGGAGGGGGGAGGAAGGGGCGAAAGGGGAGGGGGGGAGGAAGGGGAGCCATCCCTAGCAAATGCAGATGAGAACGGCGCGCAGCGGAATCAATCACGCACACCGCACAGACCACGAGAGCATGGCCGATCCAAGAGCTCACACAACTTACTCATACTATGCATGAGCCCATAATGGCATTGTGTCTCTTATATTAGTTTACGAAGGGAGTACAAGTTAGGAATGTTAATCTTCAGTGTACAATCATTTTAATGTATGGATTTAAAAAGAGAATCATATTATTTTGCGAGTCCTTTCAGGAGAGTTGGTTTGTGAAGTAAAACATTAATTTTTGGCAATAGTTCCCGCAACAACGCGCGGGGAATCATCTAGTTATATTAATGCACACACCAAATTACAGCATGCATGGCACCTCTTAGAAGAATTGCAGAGATAGCACAAAGGGGTTTACAGGGAGGAAGTATTGGATTAGAATCACTTCTGCATTACAAAGATAATCTCACTTGTTTTATGTTTTCATGCATGTTAGGTATTGAACATTATCAAAATGAATATGAGAATGGGCGCACGAGAGGAATATTACGGAACAATCCACTGGCTAACAAACTTGGCATGGTGGAGGATGGCCTATCTTATTCACCCATCAAGGTGCATGCTCTAAGTTGGCAAGGTTGTATTGGTCGCACATATTTTGCATCTGACCCCTTGCATTACTTCTACTTTGTTACACCATCTGCTTAGTTTAAGCATCATATATGAGTATATGCCATACCTATCCATTTTCTGTACCTATTCCATGTGTCGTCATACTATGTCTTTCCAGTCAAATGTTGTTCTTTCGTAATAGATGTCCAAAAGAAAGAGGGTGATTGCAGATCCTCAAGGAGTACAAACAAGGTATTTGGAAAAGGTAGTGATACCTGTTAAATCAGATAGATCAGCAGCCACAGAAAACATAGGCCCAACTATAACAAACTTTACCCCTACTCTAGTGGCCAAACCCCTATCAGAACTGCTGACAGCCCAGCGTCAGGTACTGTCTATGATATCAATTCAAATTTTCAACTCCTAAATTTCTGCATGTGCCTTACCTTCTCTCTTGTATGAAAACTAATTTCAGATGAATCTCCTTGCTCAAAGGATCATAGGATCTCACGATAATACTAGGCTCTGCATTGCTCTTGCCAGGACCTCTTACCCTTTGTCAGCATACTTACACTCATTGCTGTTTGATTATGTAGCATCACTGTAAATGTTCGCTTCTTTATCCTCCCTTTGCTTGAAATTATAAGATCTATATTTACTCTTAGATAAATGTAGAATTAACACAATGGTTATGAAGTTTTTGATTGCTCATGTAAGTACCTATTATCATGTACTCCCTCTGTATCGAATTAGTTGTTGATCAATTGGATGTATTTAGAACTTAATAGTGCTAGATACATCCATTTGAGCGACAACTAATAACGGACGGTGGTGGTATTACTGTACATGCATCGCGAGATAGTTGATTGTCTAGCATTACTAAGCATCTTATCTGCCCTGCCCTCTACTTTCTCCAAATTATCATATCTACATTTACTCTTACCAAAATGTTGAATAAAGCCAGTGCCACTACACACGTTGATGTCTGTATTCCTCATGTCAATACCTTTTGCCTTGTAACGCTGTACTTAATTAATTGCTATTTGATTATGTATCATCAGTATGCACCTGAGCTTCATTATCCTCTATTTCTTCCAATATTATTTGATCTATATTTACTCTTTGCAAAATGTAGAATAATGGCAACGCTTATAAAGAATTTTCGTTGGGGAATTATTTGAATTGTCTTTCCACCAACATGGAGAAGGTCTTTGTCTAGCCCGTGTTAACATGTAATGTAAGTTCATCCTTCTCAAGCCTTCAAACTTTGTTCTTGTATAGATTTGGGTAGGCATCATTTCATCCACTGCTGTTTACATCTGATTGGATGTTTGCAACAACTAACAGTTTTAAATTGTAGTTGTAAAGACATGTTCCTTATGCAGAACATATCCATTTATTTGCTTATATAATTGTGAAACCTGTAACGTGTCTCCTTATTTCTCTTTCAGAGTCATATCTCTTATGCTAGGCAGAACTTTAGGAAAGATAGTCAGCCAAACCATCTTGAGGACAGCGAGATGACCCCAATGTCCTATCTTGATGAAGACAGTGAGTTGAAGCTACTCACTAGCAGGTGTGAGACAACCTCTATGCAGTCGCTGCCTCAATCAGTTCGACTTCTTGAGTCTCAACTCAAAGCAGAAAGGCTTGCTTCAGCTCAGCTTTGACTTGAAGACAAAGATGTAATGAAGATGTCAGGGGACTGCCTTGCGCACTATGGTGCCATACAGCTAGGGATGAAGCATCTATCATTGACACAACTGAGGTCTCATCAGCTTGTTCGGCTGCTTGCGGGGCCCGAGCTTGCCAAGTCTAGTGCCTTCTGAAGTGCTCTCAATTTTGTATATTCTTTTGTCGGCGCATTTATATGCACTGGTGGCGACCTTTAATGCCCAGTGTATGAAATTCGCGGTCATGTTGCGCTTTATTATCATCGGTAGCGAACTTTGATTCCCTGTGGATGTAATATGCCATAATTTCTTTGTTGTATAGTCTAGGTTTATTCTTTGGTCGGTATGCTGTAATTTAGGCCGGAAGGTTCAGTGGATCTCAGTGTTGTCGGTCTTTAGGCCGACCCGTTACTCATATGGGCCAGAACGTGGGCCTATAATCATCTTGGGCCATTAGCAGGTCTAAACCTATAGTAGTTTCCCGCCTTTAACAGGCCATGGGCTACATATTTACTATAGTGACACTAGGCCTTCTACGGACTGTAGAAACAATGGGCCTTCTACGGGCCGTATCATCAATGGGCCTTAGATGGGCAGTATGATTGATTGGCCAAACATGGGCCAAAAACAGACCGCATTATGGCCGTAAACGGGCTAGAGTTGGAGTCGTCCGTTCATGGGCCGACCATAATGGGCCGTCGTTAATAGGCCGTATTTGATGATGCTATGAAAACGGCCCAACGTATTAACGGGCCACAAACGGGCCGACTGTAACCATGGGCTGAATTTGGCCCACAAGCAGAAAATGGCAGTAATGGGCCGTAAGTAACCGAATGCTGGAAATGAGCCCAAGAATTAATGGGCCCTGAGAAGGCCGAGATAACA
Organism: Secale cereale; assembly: GCA_902687465.1. Classification (NCBI taxonomy): domain Eukaryota; kingdom Viridiplantae; phylum Streptophyta; class Magnoliopsida; order Poales; family Poaceae; genus Secale; species Secale cereale. The sequence continues at coordinate 215,123,913 of LR738715.1, forward strand.
TGGGCTGCAAACAGCCCAATGGATTAACGGGTTGTTAATGGGTATAAAGTGATACACTGTTCATTACGGGCCAGTTTCACCATGGGCCGTTAATGGGCCATGAATAAATGGGCCCTGAGAAGGATAAAAGATAACATGGGCTGCAAACGGCCCAATGGATTAATTGGCCATTAATGGGTATAGAGTGATACAATGTTAATTACGGGCCAGTTTGACCACGGGCCGTTAATGGGCCAAGAGTTACAAAAGGGCCTCATATGGGTCGAAAGTCGTCATCGGCCATACATGGGCAGGAACTTAAAATGGTCTGGAATCATATTGGAGGGCCCAGATGACGCTACTAGGCCTAATTCGGATAGGTCGTAACGGGCCCTGGGTTAGCGGGCTGTAAATGGGCTATATGCGAACAGGACGTTAACAGGCTTTCCGTGGGCCGGCCAGCCACCTTTTGACCAAGTCAAACGGGCCAGCTTTTCATAGGAATGGGCCTCTGTTGGGCTGTGCCACATGTCGACGTATCATAGGCACCTTGGTTCCAATGAGAGGATGACATCTGTCCCAACTGTGAGCCGGCACGTCTTTCCTCCAGCCAATGATGATTTTACACGTGGAAAATCCCCATTGGTCGGGGCTGTTAACGGGTTGTCGGATCCAAAACCAGACCCGATAGCTTAACGGCGTTCCGTTATGGTGGATGCCACGTGTCGGTCACCCTTGACGAAAGCACTTCCGTGACGCGTGATTTATCGTCATGGAAGTGGACACTTCTGTGATTATAATTTTGGTAATGTCATGGAACACTTACACGACAGCACAGGTATGATTATCTTGATTCTGTCATAAATTTTCCATGGATGTACATGCATCACAAGAAACGTGACCTACTTTGACAAACACGTATCATCACAGAAATGTATTTTTTTTCTAGTGACAAGGATCGTTTACCCAGGTTCGGGCCATGAAGATGCGTAATACCCTAGTCCTGCTTGGATGTGTATTTGAGTGTTGTTGAGCTCTTGAACTAGCAACTGTGCGTGCCTAGTCCAAAAGATCCGAATCCTTCTCCAGTATGCCTCAGGAATCTGATAACCCACAAGTGTAGGGGATCGCAACAGTTTTCGAGGGTAAAGTATTCAACCCAAATTTATTGATTTGACACAAGGGGAGCCAAAGAATACTCTCAAGTATTAGAGGCTGAGTTGTAAATTAAACCACACCTGGAAACTTAGTATCTGCAGCAAGGTAGTTTAGTAGTAAAGTAATATGGAAGTAATGGTAACTATACCAAAAGTAGCGATAGTGTTTTTGTAGTGATTGTAACAGTAGTAGCGGAAAAGTAAATAAGCAACAAGCAATATGTGAAAAGCTCGCAGGCATTGGATCGGTGATGGAGAATTATGTCGGATGTGATTCCTCATGTAATAGTTATAACCTAGGGTGACACAGAACTAGCTATAGTTCATCAATGTAATGTAGGCATGTATTCCGAATATAGTCATCCATGCTTATGGAAAAGAACTTGCATGACTTTTGTCCTACCCTCCCGTGGCAGCGGGGTCCTAATGGAAACTAAGGGATATAAAGGCCTCCTTTTAATAGAGTACCGGACAAAAGCATTAACACATAGTGAATACATGAACTCCTCAAACTACGGTCATCACTGGGAGTGGTCCCGATTGTTGTCACTTCGGGGTTGTCGGATCATAACACATAGTAGGTGACTATTGACTTGCAAGATAGGATCAAGAACACATATATATTCATGAAAACATAATAGTTTCAGATCTGAAATCATGGCACTCAGGCCCTAGTGACAAGCATTAAGCATGGCAAAGTCATAGCAACATCAATTGTAGAACATAGTGGATACTAGGGATCAAATCCTAACAAAACTAACTCGATTACATGGTAAATCTCATCCAACCCATCACCGTCCAGCAAGCCTACGATGGGATTACTCACGCACGGCGGTGAGCATCATGGGATTGGTGATGGAGGAAGGTTGATGATGACGATGGCGACGATCTCCACTCTCCGGAGCCCCGAACGGACTCCAGATTAGCCCTCCCGAGAGAGCTTAGGGCTTGAAGGTGGCTCCGTATCATAAAACATGATAATTCTTCCTCTCTTATTTTTTTCCTCCGTGAAAGTGAACATATGGAGTCGGGGTAGACGTCGGTGGAGCAACAGGGGGCCCACGAGGCAGGGGGCGTGCCCAGGGGGAGGGGGCGCGCCCCCACCCTTGTGGTGTGGCCCCCCTGGCTTGTTTGATTCCGTAGATATTTTTTATATATTCCAAAATAATTCTCCGTTGAATTTCAGGTCATTCCGAGAACTTTTATTTCTACACAAAAATAACACCATGGCAGTTGTTAGTCCGGGTTAGTTCCATTCAAATCTTGCAAGTTAGAGTCCAAAACAAGGGAAAAAGTGTGTGGAAAAGTAGATACATTGGAGACGTATCAGCCTCCTTTTATAGTCTAAAGGGTTTGCCACAGTGGCACACAGGAGGTGGGGAGGTATACAGTTCACAAGCTTATCTCCTACCATTACGGGACAAGACGCACTAAATGCACTACTTAGCTGTCCACTTGCTTTATCGGGACGACAACGAGGCCCGTCCCATCCGCCACCGCTCCGTCTGGCTGCGACGCGCGTCCAGGCCAATGAGGCATGCAACGCCATGTAGGTTGGCAGGCAGCTGAGATGGTGTGGTGGTAGGGTCTTCATGAAGATATGCATGCCACCACAGAGGTGCTTGACTAGCTGGATCAGGAACCACGTACTGCCACGTGGGTACTTTCCTGGGCTAGTTGGTCGGCCATCGAGCTGGGGCAATGATGGGGCGGGAAGGGCTTGCCGCGGTCTTGTGCCTGTTCCCGGCAAGGGTCTTGCCGGGGCCTTTTTGAGCGCCCTCGACAAGAGGATTGCCGAGGCTTTGGGGGTATCTTTGGTAAGGAGCCTTGCCGGGGCCTCGTGGGCATCCTCGGCAAGGAGCCTTGCGGTCGTCTTGTCTTCTCGTTCTCATCTAGGATTAGTAGACCCTTTATCTTCACAAAGATTTGCATGCCATCACGCATGCGCTTCCCGAGCCTTGGTTCCAACATTGTTGATGGTGTCGGAGCTCCTAGGCTCAAGGGTGGCTACAATGGAGGCGTTGGGTGAGTTGCCCCGGCAAGGGTCTTGTCGGGGAAGCCTATCTTGTTGCTTGGCCTTCTTGCGCCACTGTCTTGGCGCTGCTACAGTAGTCTTGTGCTTCGGTTTCCCTCCTCTGCCCTGTTAGGTGTGGCCGCAAGCGTGGCTCTGACTACCCGTGCACAAGTAAGGGGTACAAAGGAGAGCCCCTACTTTTGTACACGGACATACCTACTCGTGGACGGGCATGAATTAAGCTTGGGGATGCTGATACGTCTCCAACGCATCTATAATTTTTTATTGTTCCATGATGTTATATTATCATTCTTGGATGTTTTACAATCATTTTATAGTCATTTTATATCATTTTTTGGTACTAACCTATTGACATAGTGCCAAGTGACAATTGATGTTTTCGACATGTTTTTTACATCGCAGGAAATCAATACCAAATGGAGTCCAAATGCAGCGAAATTTTTTGTGGATTTATTTTGGACCAGAAGACATCCAGTGGGTTGAAGAAGCACCTGTGGGTGCTCCAAGGGGAGCACAACCCACCAGGGCGTGTGCCCTGGTGGGTTGTGCCCACCACCGGTGAACCCCGGATCGCCTCTTTGCTCTATAAATACCCAAATATTCCAGAAACCCTAGGGGAGTCGACGAAAATCAATTCCAGCAGCCGCAGAGTCCAAAACCACCAGATCCAATCTAGACACCATCACAGAGGGGTTCACCACTTCCATTAGTGCCTCTTCGATGATGCGTGAGTAGTTCCTTGTAGACCTACGGGTCAGTAGTATGTAGCTAGATGGCTTCCTCTCTCTCATTTGATTATCAATATAATGGTCTCTTGGAGATCCATATGATGTAATTCTTTTTGCGGTTTGTTTTTTGGGATCCGATGAACTTTGAGTTTATGATCAAATCTATCTTTTTATATCTATAAAAGTTATTTGAGTCTTTTTTGATCTCTTATATGCATGATTGCTTATAGCCTCGTATTTCTTCTCCAGTATTTGGGTTTTGTTTGGCCAACTTGATCTATTTATCTTGCAATGGGAAGAGGTGCTTGGTAGTGGGTTCGATCTTACGGAGCTTGATCCTAGTGGCAGAAGGGGAACCGACACGTATGTATTGTTGCTACTAAGGATAAAACGATGGGGTCTATTTCTACATAAATAGATCTTGTCTACACCATGTCATCGTTCTTATTGCATTACTCTGTTTTTCCATGAACTTAATACAGTAGATGCATGCTAGATAGCGGTCGATGTGTGGAGTAATAGTAGTAGATGCAGGCAGGAGTCGGTCTACTAATCTTGGAGATGATGCCTATATAATGATCATTGCCTGGATATATTCATGATTATTTGAAGTTCTATCAATTGCCCAATAGTAATTTGTTCACCCACCATTTGCTATTTTTCTCGAGAGAAGCCACTAGTGAAATCTACGGCCCCCGGGTCTTTTTCTCATATTATTTGCCTTTGCGATCTATTTTCCTTTGCTTTTATTTTCAGATCTATTAAACCAAAAACCCAAAAATACCTTGCTGCAATTTATCTTATTTGGCATTCGATCTATCAATATTACATATCTATCACATCCGTTACCTGAAAGGGATTGACAACCCCTTTTACACGTCAGGTTGCGAGTATTTGCTATTTGTGTGCAGGTGTCATTTACATTGTGTTGCTTGGTTCTCCTACTGGTTCGATAACCTTGTTTCATCACTGAGGGATATACCAACCGTTGCTATACTACATCATCCTTTCCTCTTTGGGGAAATACCGACGTAGTTCTAGCAAGACATCAATCTATAATATCGAAAACACAAAAATACCTTGCTGAAATGTATTTACCTTTATTTTATTATTCACTTTTACTTATCTTTTATACCTATCACTATCTGATCTCATCCTTGCAAGTAACGGTGAAGTGATTGACAACCCCTTTATTGCGTTTGGTGCAAGTATTTGTTTGTTTGTGCAGGTGCAATTATTGGAGACTTGTGTATTCCTCCTAATAGATTGATACCTTGGTTTCAACTCAGGGAAATACTTATCTCTACTTTGCTGCATCACCCTTTCCTCTTCAAGGGAGAAACTAATGCAAGCTCAAGAAGTAGTAGGAAGAATTTATGGCGCCGTTGCGGGGGAGGATCAACATCAAGCCTACCAAGTACCTATCATAAACTCTCATCTATTGCATTTACATTGTTTTCCATTTGCCTCTCTGTTTCCTCTCCCCCACTTCTTAATATTTTTAGAAACAAATAAAAAAAATATTTACCTTCTTTCTGTTTGGCCTTCCGCTCGTCTTTTTGTGTTTTCGTGTGGGTCAGTTTTGAAACCATCATCATGAGTGATTTTGTTATGGCAAAAACGGGTGATGGTAGAACTCCTAAAATTGGACGTTCCGCTAATCTTGATGCTAAAACTTTTGCGTTGGGACAAGGGAATGTTATAGGAAAAATGTCATCTAAGAATTCTTTAATTGCATTGGAACTTTGACTTTTGATGATGCTCCTATACTTAAAAGAACCAAAACTTATGCCGACTTTATTTCCACATTTGTTCCTAAACTTGAAGGGAGATTTATTCGCACCCATCCAACTTTGCAGAGATTGTTTGATGAGTTGTCTATTACAGAAAACCCTAGAGCAAAAAATATAGATACCCTTATTCTCATGAATGAATTTGATCACATAGTACGGGAAGCCTGGGGGATCTTTGTTTTTTATGGCATGAACCGTGAAAAGCCGGTGATAGATGGGATCCATTGTAATAATGATTATATGTTAAGACATTTGCTTCGTAATGATCACATTTTTATGAGAACATTAAAAAGGAGGTTCCTCCTTTGCGTATGATCCAACAAATTTTGAATGACGTCAATCAACGCCATTCTTAGATTGTAGCTGGTAATCAAGGAGGATTTGCAGACGAGCAACTTGCTAATGCTAAAGTTTCTATGGATGATGTGTTCCATGTTATATTTCAAAACCCTTCTGATGAGAACACATCTAAGAAAAATAAAAAGAAAGATGACAGTACCTAGATCTTTGCATTATGCCTAGCTAGGGGCATAAAATGGCAGCGCTTGTTGGGAGGCAACACAATGATTTTTGTTTCTCCTTGTTTTTTCTTTGGTTCTAAAATAAGTATACCATGGTGTCCTTGTCTTTAATTTAGTGTTTGTGCCAAGTAGGACCTTTGGAATGATTTGGAAGATTGTTGATTTGTTTCTATGAGAAAACAGAAACATTTGCGTACAGTAGCAAAATTCTCTACGATTGATGGAGCATGATCAATTTCTGATTATTATTTTCATGTAATTGATATACAAATTTCCCACGTTGTCCTAATTTTCAGAGTTACAGAAGTATGACTATAAATTGTGACTTTACAGACTATTCTGTTTTTGATAGATTCCATTTTCATTGTGTTTGATGCTTGTTTTGATGAATCTATGGACTATACTGGGAGGTATAACCCATGGTGAAGTTAGAATACAGTGGATATAATACAAATATAAAATTGGAATGAGTTTATAACAGTACCTAAAAGTAAAGATTGGTTTTATTATACTGACGGATCTCACAAATTTTCTGTTGAGTATTGTGTTGTGAAGTTTACAAGTTTTGGGTAAAGTTTCGATGGGCTAAGGAGTGGCAAGAGCCTAAGCTTGGGGATTCCCAAGGTACCCCAAGGTAATATTCAAGGACAACCAAGCGTCTAAGCTTGGGGATGCCCTAGACGGCATCCCCTCTTTTGTCTACAATCCATCGGTAAATTACTTGAGGCTATATTTTTATTCACTACATGATATGTGTTTTGCTTGGAGCATCATGTATTATATGAGTCTTTGCTTTATTTGCCTTTTAGTTTGCCACAATCATCCTTGTTGTGCACACCTTTTGATAGGGACACACATTTACTGTGAATTTATTAGAATACTCTTTGAGCTCAACTTATATCTTTTGAGCTAGGCAATTGCTCTAGTGATTCACTTATATCTTTTAGATCACGACGGTGGTATTATTTTAAAGAAATTGATGAACTCTTGTATTATTTTGAGAGTCTTATAAATAGAATGGCAATTTTCTTGTGTTATGCATTTAGTCTTAATATGATTGGTATTCAAGCGGAATATAATAAAACTTTCATGGAGATCATTGAATATATGAGAATTTTGATTCCTTGCATTTGTTTTGAGATATAAAAATGGTGATATTAGAGTCATGCTAGTAGTAAATTGTGGATTAGTAAGAATGCTTTTGTTAAGGTTTGTCATTCCCGTAGCATGCAAGTATGGTCTTCCTGTTATGCGATCAAGTTGCAGCACAATTTATCCTTGATTGTCTTCCTTTCCGTGAAACTCGGGGGTGTGCGATGGTTAACTCCTACCAGCCTCCCCCCTAGGAGCATGCATAGTAGTACTTTGCTTCAAGGGCTAATAAACTTTTTGCAATAAGTATATGAGTTCTTTATAACTAATGTTGAGTCCATGAATTATACGCACTCACACTCTTCCACTTTTGCTAACCACTCTAGTACCGCACAACTTTCGCAGGTGCATTAAACCCTCCTTATACCTTTCCTCAAAACAATCACCATATCTACCTATTATGGCATTTCCATAGCTATTCCGAGATATATTTCCATGAAACTTCCACGGTTTGAGTTGTAAGTAAATAAAAGTGTGATGATTAGCCAAGAAAAAGAGGTCAAAGTGCCGAACAAAAAAAGACAGAAGAAGAGAGAAGGGATAATGTTACTATCCTTTTCTACACTTATGCTTCAAAGAAGCACCATGTTCTTCATGATAGAGAGTCTCCTATTTTGCCACTTTCATATATTACTAGTGAGAATTTTTCATTATAGAACTTGGCTTGTATATTCCAATGATGGGCTTCCTCAAAATCCTAAGGTCTTCATGAGCAAGCAAGTTGGATACGCACCCGCTTAGTTTTCTTTTGAGCTTTCCTACACTTATAGCTCTAGTGCATCCATTGCATGGCAATCCCTACTCACTCACATTGATATCAATTGATGGGCACCTCCATAGTCCAATAATTTTGTTAGTTAATGTGAGAATTTATCCCTACTTCTATTCTACTACCACCTTCTATTCCACTTATAGTGCTATATCCATGGCTCACGCTCATGTATTGCGTGAAGAGTTGAAAAAGTTGAAGCGTGTTAAAAAGTATGAACCAATACGCTGGGGTAGTACATGATTTATACTTTGTGTTCACAAGAGAGCATAACAAGGCTATGTGATTTTGAAGGGGTAACTTTCTTTGGCCATGATATTTTAAAAGGACATGATTGCTTTTTAGTATGCTTGAATTATTATTGTTTATATGTCAATATTAAACTTTTTTTCGAATCTTATCGATCTCAATATTCATGCCACATAAAGAAAGATTACATGATAAACATGTTAGGTAGCATTCCACTTCAAAAATTCTATTTTTACCATTTACCTACTCGAGGACGAGCACGAATTAAGCTACGGGATGCTTGATACATATCCAACGTATCTATAACTTTTGATTGTTCCATGCTATTACATTATCAATCTTGGATGTTTTATATGCATTATTATGCTATTTTATATCATTATTTTGGGACTAACCTATTAACCTAGTGCCCAATGCTAGTTGTTGTTTTTCGTTGTTTTTGTCTTTATAGAAAATCAATACCAAACGGTGCCAAACGGAACGAAACTTTTTCACAATTTGTCTTGGACCACAAGACTCCCTAGAAGCTTTGGGAGGAGGCCAAAGAGGCCACGAGGCGGTGACAAGCACAAGGGGCGCACCCCCAAGCTTGTCCCCCCCCCCCCCCCC
>LR738715.1:215132996-215162066 GCA_902687465.1 Secale cereale
CCCGTGGCTCCTCTAACCCTAATTCTTCTATAAAATCTAAAATATTCCCCGAAGACCATAGAGCAACCAAAAAATACTTTTCCACCGCCACAAGTTTCTGTCTTCGTGAGATCCCATCTAGGGACCTTTTTCGGTACTTGCCAGAGGGGGATTCGATCATGGAGGGCTTCTACATTAACCTTGCTACCCTTCCGATGATGTGTGTGTAGTTTACCACAAACCTATGAGTACATAACTAGTAGTCAGATGGCTTCTTATCTCTTTGATCTTCAATACAATGTTCTCCTCGATGTTCTTGGAGATCTATTCGATGTAATCTTCTTTTGCGGTGTGTCTGTTCAGACCCGGTGAATTGTGGGTTTATGATCAGATTTTCTATGAATATTATTTGAGTCTTCTCTGAACTCTTTATGCATGATTGCTATAGGTTTGTATTTATCTATGATAGATTGATTAGGTTTGGCCAACTAGATTGACTTTTCTTGCGATGGGACATGTGCTTTGTAATGGATTCAATCTTGCGGTGCTCAATCTCAGTGACAAAATGGGACATGACACAGATTTGTATTGTTGCCATTAAGGATAAAAAGATGGGCTTTATTCATATTGATTGGATCTATCCCTCTACATCATGTCATCTTGCTTAAGGCGTTACTCCATTCTTGTTAACTTAATACGCTAGATGCATGCAGGATAGCGGTCGATGTATGGAGTAATAGTAGTAGATGCAGGCAGGAGTCGGTCTACTTGTCTCGGGCATGATGCATATATATGCATGATTATTGCCTTAGATATCATCATAACTATGTGCTTTTCTATCAATTGCTCAACAGTAATTTGTTTACCCACCATATGGTTTCTTTCAAGAGAGAAGCCTCTAGTGAAAACTATGCCCCCGGGTCTATCTTTTATCATCTTGATTTCAAGTATGTAAAATCAAAAACACAAAAATACCTTGCTGCAATTCATTTATCTTTATTTTATTTTCCACTTTTACTTAGCTTTTATACACATCACTATTATATCTCATCCTTGATAGTAACCGCGAAGTGATTGACAGCCCCTTTATCGCGTTGGATGCAAGTATTTGTTTATTTGTGCAGGTGCAATTATTGGAGATTTGTGTGTTCCTCCTACTAGACTGATGCATTGGTTCTCAATTAAGGTAAATACTTATCTCTACTTTGCTGCATCACCCTTTTCTCTTCAAGGGAAAAACCAACGCAAGCTCAAGAAGTAGTAGTTAGTCCAAAAATGATATATAATTGCTTGAAAGTGTATATAAAACACCCGAGATTGATACAATAATAGCATGGAACAATAAAAAAATATACCAACATTGGAGACATATCAAGCATCCCCAAGCTTAGTTCTTGCTCGTCCTTGAGTAGGTAAATGATAAAAATACATTTTGATGTGGAATGCTACCTAACATATTCATCATATATTCTTTTCTTGTGTAGCATGGATATTTGGACTTGAATGATGCAAAGAAATAGTCTATAATTTGACATGAAGACAAGACTACTCAAGCATATCAACAAGCAACCATGTCTTCCAAAATATCAAGGCTAAAGAAAGTTATCCCTGTCCCATTATGCTCAATCATTGATCCATTTATGAAACATACTCAAATATTAGCTACATCCAATACACAAGTATGACAATACTGTTCCCTAGTTGGTGCTTTTATAAGAGAAGATGGAGACTCGACATAAAAATAAAAATAAAGAGTAAATATATATATGCCCTTCACAAAGGGAAGCAGAGATTTACAGAGGTGCTAGAGATCAATGCTTAAACTAGAGATAAAATTATTTTGAGAGGCATGCTTTTCCTATGAACAAAAACAACCGAGAATTCCCAATATCTTCCATGCTAGACAAATTGTAGGCGGTTCCCAAACTGAAAATAAAGTTTATTTCCTTTATACCATTCTTTCATAGTCCATGTCTACCCGTATCCACACTTTCCAAGGAATTTATCATCATATTTTTTACATTTCGGGACTGGGCATCCCTATTACCTGCTGATACGTCCAAAACGTATCTATAATTTCTGCTTGCTCCATGCCTCTTTTGGGTGATATTGCTATGATATTTATACACTTCCATACACTTTTGATCATATTTGGACTAACCTATTAACTCAGTGCACCCCAGTGCCAGTTTCTGTTTTCGGCTGTTTTTGTATTTCAGGTTTTCACATTACGAGAACTGCCAGGAAAAATCCAGAAAAAATATATAAAAAATCAGCGTTCCAGGAGCTACCGTGCGGCCGAAGTACAGGCGGGGGGGGGGCATAGGGGCTCCAGGCGGCCTGCCAGGGCGGCCCACCCCTAGGCCGCGCCGGGGGGGCGCCTGGGCCCCCCAGGACTCCCCCGGTGACCCCCTTTGGCATATATTTAAGGTCCGTCGAGAAAACCCTGATTCCGGAACCCTTTTCTCCAGACGCGATTCCGATCTCCGCCGCCATCGCCATCAAGCTTCGGGGGACCAGAATTCCTACGCCGGCACCCTGCCGGGATGGGGAAGTGCCCCCGGATTCATCTCCATCAACGTTGCTTCCTCCCTCCATGATGCGGGAGTAGTTCCTCCTCGGGGCTGAGGTTCTTACCAGTAGCTATGTTGTCAATTCTCTCTGCCATGATGTGATCTTCGTTGTGATCATAGGCTATGTTAATCTAAGATATTTCCCCTTCCTCTATGTATTGGATTGATGTACTCACTTGTCTTTATCTAGTATAATCCCCGAGACCAAGGTGACAGCGGTCTATTGGACATGGATTAGAACAATATTTTCATGAGTGATTTCCTCTCTTGTGTGTTGATTGAAGATTGAGAGTCTCTTGGTGCTTGTCTTTGACTATCCTTTAGATATGTTGTGGTGATTGTGGGACTCTCTTTGGATGGCCGCGGTGACATTGGGAAATCCTTAGATTGAGAACTACGAACTTTGAGGTGTGCTTTTGTAGCCCTACATAATTCTCGTCCTCTCTTGACCACGAAGGAATGACCTCCGAGTGTGTCCCCTTTGCATGTTTTATGGGAAATATCATGTGATTCGATTATGTTAATGTTGTTGGGAGTTGCCACTAGTGAAAGTATGAACCCTAGGCCTTGTTTCCACCATTGCAATACCATTTGTGCTCACGTTTACCACTTGTTTGCTTGCTGCACTTTTTATTACATATTTATATTACTTTGCTTTGCCACTCCTATCATCCATATTTTACCATCTCTTCGCCGAACTAGTGCACCTATACAACTCCTAGTTGTATTAGGTGTGTTGGGGACACAAGAGACTTCTTGTATCATAGTTGCAGGGTTGCTTGAGAGAGACCATCTTCAACCTCTACTTCCCTGAGTTCGATAAACCTTAGGTCATCCACTTGAGGGAAATTGCTGCTGTCCTACAAACCTCTGCGCTTGGAGGCCCAACATAGTCTACAAGAGTAGAAGCGTGTGTAGACATCAAGCTATTTCTGGCGCCGTCGCCGGGGAGGTGAGCGCTTGAAGGTATATCTTTAGATCTTGCAATTAAATCTTTTTGTTTCTTGTTTTTATTTCACTAGTTATGTTTATGGAAAACCTTGCTATTGGATCGTTGCTTGCGGGAGGACGCCCCACACCTGTGGTAGTTGCTCCTCCTCCTACTAAAATTGTGCCCTATAAAATACCGGCTGGTATTGTCGATTATGTTTTGGCTAATCGTTATGCAGGAGACAGACATCCCGGTGAACACTTGCTATATCTGTCACAACTATGTTCATTATTTAAGCTTGTAGGTGTATCGAGGGAGTTTGTCATGAGGAAATTATTTGCCTTGTCACTGAAAGGAAAAGCATTGGAATGGTATAGGATACTAAATGACTCTCACCTGCTGGAGTGGGAAGAGATCCAGTCTCTCTTTTACTCCAAGTTTTATCCTCTTCATGAAGTCCATGAGAATAGGAATTATGTTTATAATTTTTATCCTCATGACGGAGAGAGCATAGCTCAAGCTTGGGGGAGACTGAAAACGTTAATGCTAAAATGTCCTAACCATGGGCTCCCCAAAGATATTATTATTACTAACTTCTATGCGAGGCTCTCTCGACAACATAAAGATTTGCTCGACGCTTCCTCTATGGGTTCTTTCAAAAACAAAAAGATTGATGCTAAATGGGAACTCCTTGAAAGAATTCAATGCAACACTGAAGATTGGGAGATCGACAAAGGTAAAGAGTCAGGTATAATTTATGAGTATGATTGCATTAAGTCCTTTGTTGAAACTACAAGTTTTAATAAGTTTAGTGCTAAGTTTGGGCTTGATTCTCAACTCCTTGTTGATTTCCTCAAATCTTTTGCTTCACATCTTAATATGCCTAAGGAGGATTGGATCAAGTATCATAAACCTTTTAAAGAGACTTGCAAAGAAAATGAAATTGTTCATGATGATTGCAACATGCATGATCCAATTCCTAAAAATGAAGTTTTATATAAGCATGTTAATTTTTGTGGAGTGGATAGACCTTGTGAAAGGCCTATGATTGAAGAAGAGAAGTATTGTAAGCAACATAAGCATGAAAGAACAATCACTTGGGTCAGAGATTTAAATGAAATTGCTAGAGAATTGTGTGACTTTTATCCTTTTACTTGTGAACTTTGCCGTATAGAGGATCACTTTAATTTTCAATGCATGAACTTTCAAAACATAATTGTTAACCGGTTGTGTGATAACATGATCACCTCTGATCTTTATGATGAGCTTATGTTATTTTTGATGTGTGAAGAGTTATCAGAAAAGACTTCTTGGCTGGATGATAATGCCATAGGAATAAAAAACACTTTGCAAAATTGCCATCTCTATTGTGTTGTTAATTGCCATGAAAATGATTACATAAGTAAGATTAGAAAGGAGGGAACTTTACCAAAGTATAAAAATGTCTCTTATATTTCTGCTAATAAAAAGGAGAGTTTCTCCCAAGTTTCCCCTATTGTTTCTAATGATAAACCAGGATATGTGGAGAAGCTTCATCTCCAACCACCCCCTCCTAAGGTGAAGAAGAAGAAAAAGAAGAGGAGGAGGAGGAGGAGCAAGAAGGAAGAAGAATGGGTATCAACCTGGCCTGAGCATATTCCTCCCATCAACTTTTATCCTAACGGTTGTAAGTTTAAAGAAGAAGGTGAAGTTTATTGCCTTAATTATCATCTTGATGATACGTCCGTAGGTACTATTGAAGATGATTTTGACTATGATATGCATGTTACTTATTGTGATTGGGAAAATGATGATAATGCTGCTTATGATCTTGAAAATCTTTTTAGTACCAACTCTGAAAGTGAAGATATGGGAAGCTCTAAGCTTGGGGATGATAGGATTGCAAATCCTATCCCCACTAGGGATGTGATAATTGATAATTCTCTTGCTAGTAAGAATAAAGACAACATGTTTACAAATATAGTTGCTAGCAATGATAATGCTCTTCTCTACCGTGATGATGTTATAACTCCAATCTATAGTGATTATAAAGGTACCTATGACATAAGGAGAAATTATCCTTAAGAAACTTGTCATAATCATGAAGGGAATTACTCCCTTGTTGAACACCACCCTCCTAATATACAACTAATCTATAGTGTTCAAGTTGTTTATGAAAGTCCTACTCCCACTATTACCAATGAGAAAAATTATGCTTATGTGGGGAGTGAGAGTACCTTTTTGCATGTGGATCATGGTAACAATGCTTTATGTGATGCTTATATTGTTGAGTTCATCCATGATGCCACTGAAATTTATAATGAGAGAGGGAGGCTTGGTTCTAAATATCTTAATAATAAGAAGTTTCCTCTCTTTATGGTGAATATTTTGAAGTTATGCTTGTTTTGCCTTCCTATGCTAGTTGCTTCGTGCTTCAATGAATTATTCTATTGCAATATTCCTATGCATAGGAAGCATGTTAGGCTTAAATGTATTTGGCATTTGCTTCTTGATGCCCTTTTTTGTTCTTCAGCTCTTATTCTTACGAGAGCATCATTAAAGTCCTATGCCTAGCTTAAAAGCATAAAAGAAAGCGTTTTTGGGAGGCAGCCCACAATGAATAAAATTTTATTTTCCTTTTTGTGTCTTGATGTTGTTACTACAGTAGCATCATCATTGTATCTCTACTTTTCAACTTTGTGCCAAGTGTAGCCTCTGATTGCAAGAAAGTTCAAAAGTTGTGACGTGCTGTCCAGGAAACAGATTCTGTCCTTGGATAGAACAATTCGTATAAAATCACCAGGTAATCTTTTTGGTCTGAATTTTTTCGACAGCGTGCTCTATACAATTGTCTTTCGTGCGTCTGTTCTGAGTTTTTTTATTAGAGTTGCAGAAGTGCCCCGAACAAATCATTTACTACCTGCTGTTCAGTTTTTCACAGATTCTGTCCTGTTTTGCCTTTCTTTCATTTTGCAAACCAAGAGCTTGCTTTTTCTTTGCAAAAACCTTTTGGCAATCTTGAGAAACAGTTGAACTTCAAGAATATCTTTATTTCCAGCAAGGAACAATTATTTTATTAAGGGTACTAACCTCGCTAATCAGATTATGATGAGTTATGTATGAAGGGAGTTTTCAAGTGTGCGAGGGAAGATGATAAAAAGATTCAGGAGTGTCAAACGCTCAAGCTTGGGGATGCCCCCATGCACCCCCAAGAAATATTCAAGGAGACTCAAGCGTCTAAGCTTGGGGATTCCCCCGTGCATCCCCTTCTCCATCAACATTATCAGTTCGTCTTTCGTTCCACTATATTTTTATCACTTCATGTGTTATGTGCTATGCTTGGAGCGTCTTGCTTTTAGTTTCATTTTTAGTTTTATTTAGCTTTGCTTGTTTTTCATAACGACTTGGAACTCAGCTTTCTTTGTGTGGGAGAGAAACACGCTCCACTTCAACCTAGAACACAACATAGAATTTTCATGTTTATGTTTGTTGTGTGTGTTCTTTGTCTTTTAATAGCTACTATCATGTTCAGCTCTTAGTATTTATGCTTATCTTTTCAAAGAGCTTTTGTTTAGTTGGTTGCTTGAACTCTCTTTAATTACCATGCTCACCTTATTAAGAGAATTTGCTTCTGTTGCATTGGTTGATATGTCTATGATAAAGATGCTACGTGCATAATGGCGCTTAGTAGTTCATGTTTTCTTGTGGTTAGTCTCAAATAGCTGGGGGATTCCCAATGTGTTATTGGAGTACCAACTTGATTTGTTTGCCTATGATGTGGTATGGTTTAGTAATATCTTCCTTCAAGAATTTATTTTGATTGACTTGGCGTATGCTCACGCATATTTAAGACTGTAAAGAAAGTCTGTCAAGCCTTGATGATCTTTTGTTTCTGAGTAGCGATATAACTACCATGCCTGATTCAATGTTGCTTTGTCGCTCTGCATGATTATGACCGTCATTGCTCTTTTAGTTGGTCTCTCCCAGCCTTTTGCTAACCTCCACCTGTACTAAGCGGACTGACTGCTTGTGCATCCACATTCTTTTAATCCAGTTATGCCATATGAGTCCACCGTACCTACCTATATGTGGTATTTCACCGCCACTCCAAGTAAATTTACATGTGCTACCTTTAAAACCTTCATTTTTGCAATACATAGCTCATGGGAAAGTAGCTTAAAAACTATTGTGGTAAAGAATATGTCGCTTATGTATCTTATTTCTTATAAGTTGCTTGCTGAGCGGTATCCATGTTTCTGGGGACGCCATCAACTGTTACACTTTTGTTGAATATCATGTGAGTTGCTATGCATGTTCGTCTTGTCCGAAGTAAGGGTGATTTTCCATGAGTTGAATGGTTTGAGTATGCATATTGTTAGAGAAGAACATTAGGCCGCCAACCAAAGCCATGTATCATGGTGGAAGTTTTAGCTTGGACATTAATCCTCAACCTCTTATGAATGCTTAAGCATTAAAGAGGAGTCCATTATCTATTTTCTATGTTGTCCCGGTATGGATGTCCTCAAGTTGAGATCTATCAAAAACGAGAAATCAAATGCGATTTATCTCCTTGGACCTTTGTACAGGTGGCATAGAGGTACCCCTTTGTGACACTTGGTTGAAACATATGTAATGCAATGATAACCCATGGAAATCCGAGCTAATTAGGACAAGGTGCGAGCACTATTGGTATTCGATGCATGAGGCTTGCAACTTATAGGATGTCTTATGCATAACACATATGAAGTATTACTACCGTTGACAAAATTGCTTCTATGTTTTCAAAATAAAAAACTCTAGCACATGAGTAATCCCTGCTTCCCTCAGCGAAGGGCCATTCTTTTACTTTTATGTTGAGTCTCCACCTTCTTTTAAAGCACCAACTACTGAGAGCATGATTGTCATTCTGAGTGTAATGTGCATTGTCCCAAAGTAGCATTGTCTTTTGCATGATTGTGATATCGTTTATTCTGAAATCATTGTATCTAGTCATCACTTAAACCTTGAAGGTGCCCCTGCATTTATGTTTTGCTTCACTAAAGGGGGCAAGCTAGATATCACTTTATCATATTTGCATATCATGTTCATTGCAAATCTATTTGATGTTTCAGTATCATATTGTAAAACTTTCAGTTCTTTGTGATTTTCTCATGAGGCAACTTAATTACTACAGATTCATTGTCTCAGTAAGCTTTTGTCATATGACTATGAATAAGTCATGTATGGTTAATAGCATGTCACCACAGAAATTATTCTTGTTATCATTTACCTACTCGAGGACGAGCAGGAATTAAGCTTGGGGATGTTGATACGTCCAAAACGTATCTATAATTTCTGCTTGCTCCATGCCTCTTTTGGGTGATATTGCTATGATATTTATACACTTCCATTCACTTTTGATCATATTTAGACTAACCTATTAACTCAGTGCACCCCAGTGCCAGTTTCTGTTTTCGGCTGTTTTTGTATCTCAGGTTTTCACATTACGAGAACTGCCAGGAAAAATCCAGAAAAAATATATAAAAATCAGCGTTCCAGGAGCTACCGTGCGGCCGAAGTACAGCCGGGGGGGACCCACAGGGGCTCCAGGCGGCCTGCCAGGGCGGCCCATCCCTAGGCCGCGCCGGGGGGGCGCTTGGGCCCCCCAGGACTCCCCCGGTGACCCCCTTTGCCATATATTTAAGGTCCGTCGAGAAAACCCTGATTCCGGAACCCTTTTCTCCAGACGCGATTCCGATCTCCGCCGCCATCGCCATCAAGCTTCGGGGGACCAGAATTCCTGCGCCGGCACCCTGCCCGGACGGGGAAGTGCCCCCGGATTCATCTCCATCGACGTTGCTTCCTCCCTCCATGATGCGGGAGTAGTTCCTCCTCGGGGCTGAGGTTCTTACCAGTAGCTATGTGGTCAATTCTCTCTCCCATGATGTGATCTTCGTTGTGATCATAGGCTATGTTAATCTAAGATATTTCCCCTTCCTCTATGTATTGGATTGATGTACTCACTTGTCTTTATCTAGTATAATCCCCGAGACCAAGGTGACAGCGGTCTATTGGACATGGATTAGAACAATATTTTCATGAGTGATTTCCTCTCTTGTGTGTTGATTGAAGATTGAGAGTCTCTTGGTGCTTGTCTTTGACTATCCTTTAGATATGTTGTGGTGATTGTGGGACTCTCTTTGGATGGACGCGGTGACATTGGGAAATCCTTAGATTGAGAATTATGAACTTTGAGGTGTGCTTTTGTAGCCCTACATAATTCTCGTCCTCTCTTGACCACGAAGGAATGACCTCCGAGTGTGTCCCCTTTGCATGTTTTATGGGAAATATCATGTGATTCGATTATGTTAATGTTGTTGGGAGTTGCCACTAGTGAAAGTATGAACCCTAGGCCTTGTTTCCACCATTGCAATACCATTTGTGCTCACGTTTACCACTTGTTTGCTTGCTGCACTTTTTATTACATATTTATATTACTTTGCTTTGCCACTCCTATCATCCATATTTTACCATCTCTTCGCCGAACTAGTGCACCTATACAACTCCTAGTTGTATTAGGTGTGTTGGGGACACAAGAGACTTCTTGTATCTTAGTTGCAGGGTTGCTTGAGAGAGACCATCTTCAACCTCTACTTCCCTGAGTTCGATAAACCTTAGGTCATCCACTTGAGGGAAATTGCTGCTGTCCTACAAACCTCTGCGCTTGGAGGCCCAACATAGTCTACAAGAGTAGAAGCGTGTGTAGACATCACCTGCCATACTCTCGTGCAATGACAAGTGAATAAACACTCAGCGTGAGCATAAAATACCTAGCAGGTAAAATAGGGGTCACCCCCTACCGCTTCATGAGCGGTACATGCATATAAAAAGGAAATTTATTTTGAAAAATTAGAGTTGGCACATTCTAATTTACTTGGAACGGCATGGAAATACCACATATAGGTTCGTATGGTGGACTCATTTAGCACAACTTTGGGTTTAAAGATTTGAATGCACAAGCAGCATTCCCGCTTAGTACAAATGAAGGCTAGCAAATAGATTGAGAAGTGACCAACCAAAAAGTGAAAATGGTCATAAACATGCATTGAGCATAACTAACACTGAATAATGCACCCTAAGTAGGATGTAACTTCGTTGCACAACTATTCACTTTATGTGCGTTCATAGGGAATCACAAACCTTAACACATATATTCTTACTAAAGTACAATTACTCACTAACATAACTCACATAATACCATCTCCATATCCAATGATCTGTATGAATTTTTTATATGCCTCTTAAATATTCATATCGTGTGCAAACTACCATTGCTATTATCAACTCTCAAAAAAATATAAGTGAAGCATGAGAGTGCAAATATTTCTTCAAAAATTAATATTATCAACTCTCAAAAAGATATAAGTGAAGCATGAGAGTGCAAATATTTCTTCAAAATTTAATCTTATTAACTCTCAAAATAATATAAGTGAAGCGTGAGAATATTTCTTTAAAATTTGATCTTATCAACTCTCAAAATGATATAAGTGAATCATGAGAGTGTTTCTTTAAAATATAATCACTGCCATGCTCAAAAAGATATAAGTGAAGCACTAGAGCAACTGCCTAGCTCAAAAGATTTAAGTGAAGCACATAGAGTATTCTAGCAAATCATGATAAACGTGTGGCTCTCTCACATAAGTGTGTTCAGCAAAGATGATCGTGACAAACTAAAAAGCAAACAAAGCAAAGACTCGTATAATACACGATGTTCCAAGCAAAACTCATGATATGTAATGAATAAAAATATAGCTCCAAGTAAAATCATCGATAGTTGTTAGAAGAAAGAGGGGATGCATTCTGGGGCATCCCCAAGCTTAGTTGCTTGGGAGTCCTTGAATGTTACCTTAAGGTGCCTTGGGCGTCCCCAAGCTTAGGCTCTTGCCACTCCTTTTCCCTTCATCCATCATGATTTCACCCAAAACTTGAAAACTTCAATGACACAAAACTCAACAAAACATCGTGAGATCCGTTAGTATAACAAAACTAATCCTTACTTTAAGTACTGTTGAAAACCCATTCATATTTTATTATTACATTATATCTACTTTATTCTGTCTTCACCATGGCTTATACCCCCTGATACAATCCATAGATTCATCAAAACAAACACACAACACGAAATCTGATAAAAACATAACAATTTGTAAAGATGTGATTTATGGCCATACTTCTGTAGCTTTGAAAATTCTAAAAAATTGGGAAAACATGGAAATTTTGTATATCAAATATTCGTAATAATTTCAGAAATTGTTCACGCTCTAGAAATTGCAAATAATGCTTCTGCTGGACGCTAAAGTTTCTATTTCTAAACAGAATCAAATCAACTATCAACCAAATCATTCCAAAGGTTTTGCCTGGCACAAACACTAATTAGAACACAAAACACATCCAATACAAATGCATGATTGTGTGCTTATTTAAAAACATAAAATATCTAGAAAAAATTTAAGATAAACATTGGGTTGTCTCCCAACTAGCGCTATCATTTTACGCCCCTAGCTAGGCATAATACATAATTTCAAGTATTATCATTCTTAGTTTCTAACTCCTCAATCATGCATCCATAATTCATAGGAGCTCTAGCATGCATATTTTAACGATCACACTCCTAGGAACAAAACTGAGGAACCTTCTTCATATATAGGTTCCTTTATCAAATCAACAAAATTGGGGTGAACACTAATCATTTTAAGATCTTCGTCGTTGTTGCTAGATGTATCACCCTTGCTTTTAGGAACATATATAAACTTGAAATTTTTGCCAGGAGTAGCCTTTTCAATAGTTTTAAGGGATTTTTACATTTGTGCCCCTGGTTCCTTAGCCATGCTCATTCATCCCCACGCTCTTAACTTTTGCTCACTTTTCCCCACTCCCTTCCCTGAAACCCTCAAAACTTGTCACAAACGGTGGATGTCGTCGGGTCAGTGCTTTGACCGTTAACTCTAACGAGTGGGGCCGCGCTGACTATGTCACTTGTTGGACCTGATGAGTGGGGTCACGTCGGACGGTGCCGCTGTTCGCCCGTTGGGCCGTGGTTAGACTGTTGGGCCGTGCGCACGCCGCAACGCCAAAAGCCTGTTGTGCATGCATGACATGTCTAGCTAGCCTGCTATGCATGCACGTAGCTAGCCTACCTGCATGCGATGCTGCTTGCCGCCACGATGTGCTGACCGACCTCTTTTTCACGGGAACCGCCATGGATGCATGGATGGTTGCTGCCGCTGGTTTGTCTCATCTCCCACACGTGTCTCCTCGATGTAGATCAACCCGCATCTATTCAACGTAGCAATTAAGACCTTGGTTTCACACTTTTCGATCCACCCGCATCTATTCAACGTGGCAATTAAAGTGGCATATGGATCAATCGAGGCGGCTCGTTTGAACGTAAGCGCGGCCAGTGCCACTCGCCTTCCCTTCCCTTTCCCAATTTAAACCACCAGCCCTCACCATCTCCACACATCCATTTGCGTCGCCCTTCTCTTCTTCCCCAAACCCAGAGCACTCTCAGAGCGAGGCGAGGATGCAGTACAACGGTCCCACCTACCGGTTCCCACCGACCGTGCCGGAGAGACGGTATCCGGCCGGCGTCATCGTGGAGAGCACGCTCCGCGTGTGGGCGTTCTCACGCTGGAGGGGTGCAAGGGGGTTTGCCCCGTGGTTCCTCCGTGCGGGCTTCGCCCACCTCCCGGCGGGCTCGCCGGTGATGTTCCGACTTGACGAAGTGCGTCCAAACTCCTGGTCTCCGCCGATAGGGATCACCGTCACCTTCACCAACAGATTTGATGCGTACCACCTCCTCGGCATGGTGTTTTGGTGTGGATGCGAATTCATCGCATTCACAACCCACAACATCTTCACAAACTTCGACTGCATCTTCCCCAGCTGCGACGGTATGCACAGCCTCCCCTACCACATCGGCGAGGATGGCATGGAGAGGAGCAGTGAAGAGGAGGTGCGGTGAAGATGGTGGTGAAGGCCTGGTCTCTGAGCTTGTCAAGTTTTGGGGTTAGACTTGTAAAAAGGGTTGGAGGGTAGCCCATTCGTCTTGTTATATTCGTGGTGTGTGCTCCCTCCGTCCCAAAATTCTTGTCTTGGATTTGTCTAGATATGAATGTATCTAACACACTAAAATGTGACTAGATACATCCATATCTAGATAAATAAGACAAGAATTTTGGGACGGAGGGAGTACTTGTGTAGGTCAAGTGTAAATTTCCCATTTAGAGTAAGGTCAAGTTTTCGCACACGCGCATAATGGACTAGTTGAAGTGCCAAAAAGGAAACTAAAGCTAGAAAAAGAGCCATCTTGATGTTGAAAATGAGAAGCAGAAAAGCTAAAAAAAATTGAATTGTTGGTGGCCCTATCCTATATTGTATGAACAAAAACAAGCTAATTTTTGAACTAGTTTGTGGCGTATGCTATGGTTTAGGGCACCCTATGTTTTATGTAAGAAGTATGCTACGGTTGCTACTTTCTATGTTATGGATGTATGCTTGCTACGTGAGATATCGGTAGATGGATATGGTGCCGTAGCCGAGCCCTAGACTTTATTTTAGACGTGGTTTCAAATGCATATCATGATCTTAAGTCTGACATGCTCTTAATAACAGAAACAAAAAATCATGTATACAATATTTTTATTGCAACAAAAACATGTTTATAATACCCGATGCGGTAGGCTATATACTGAAGGAAAATTCCATGATATGTACAAATAAATTTGACATCGGCAAGTCCAATAATCAAGGAAAAAAACAGAGCCAACGCGTGCACTATTTTCTAGGCCTCTTTTATCTTTGTGGGCCTTCGACACTCAACGCAACGAGACAGCCCAACCAGAGCATAATTTCAATTTGGGCCATAGAACTACGTTTTTTTCTACGGTCGGTGTTGTCTGACAAAACTGAAAGTGTGCAAAACTGATGAAACTGACATGATCCACAAATGAAGCAACACAGATCATAGAGCACATGGTCCACAAATTTAAGGAAATCATAGAGAACATGATCCACAATTTTAACCAAATCCTAGAGCACATGACACCACACTAATAACATCTCTAATGAGTGATGACCAGCAAGTAAGCACATCCTAGAGCAACTACACAAAAATAAAAGGGATAAAATCCTAAAGCTATAAGATTTGCCTGCTTGTTTAATTGAATCATCTGCTTCAAGTTATTGTTCATATTCTTTATTTCCCCCATCAGATCTGCATCCCCAACTGTCAGTGTGGCACTTTCAGAGACCAAATGCGTTGATGCTGACGGCAGATTGAGCTCCCGGGTTGGGGCCCCATTGAATTGAATCCGCCTAACGTAGTCATCTAGCCATTCAAAATGTGTGCATTTCTTCACAATCTGAAACGAAAACATGAACCCTAAATTGCAGATCTAAAAAGAATTAAAAGCAAATAGAAAAAGAAATCAGAGAAAAATCATGAGATCTAACCCGCCCCTCTAGCTTGCTCTCGCATTTCACAAACTCAAGCCCATAGTTGCCATTCTTGACCTCCTTCGAAGTCAACCGTATCAGTGGTGTGCTGCATGGGCAGTCAGGACATCACTCCATGGGAAGTGGACCATACTGGGTCCAGGTGGGGCGGGAGGCTGAAGTGGAGCTCGACATATCACCCAAAGTCGCCGGCAAAGAAGAAACAGAGGAGTGGCTTCTCTCATCACCGGAGAAGAAGAATCAGAGAAGGAGTGGGTCGTCTCGTCGCTGCAGAGCACCAGAAGAAAGGGGAGGCACAACCAACAAGTCTCGTGGATCGCCCCACGATCCAACGATGCGGAACCGTCCATGTGATCCAACGATGCGGAGCCTGCACGCAGCGAAATTCCTTCTAGAAAACCACATCTGAGGTCTGTCGCTTGGCGCTAGGGTATGATCGGACGGCTGACGTTCGAAGCTAGGGTTAGGCGAAACCCCACGGAGTTTAGAGGGGTTTTGAGTTGGTCAACGGGGTTTTAGAGGCTTTGACTGAGCATAATTAATTTTAAAAAATATAAAAAATATGAAACCTTCACACAATGTTGTCTTGTGTGACATGTTACCAACCAAAAATCATAAACTTTGTCTACGGACACTTTCACGAAAAAACCTTCACACATATGAGCTATCACGTACAACATTTCATAGTGACCAAGGAGAGGAGGTAGGGTTTCCCTTCGGTTTTTGAAAATTAAAAAAATCACCAAAGCTTGATTTCAAAGTGAATAAGAAGGATCTGAACTTATTTTTCCATTTCCATATGGTAAACATGTTTTTAATGTTTTTATATATTAAAGTACATTTTTTAAAAAATGTAAAAATAGAAAGATTAATTCAATAAAAAGTGATTCTTCGAATCTACACTATATAGATTGAATTGGTGTTAATAAAATTTATTTGGCTCATTTGGAGTAGGTCCAAAAAAATGATTACAAATGGGGCTGTTTACCCTAGCTTGGGAGCTCATTTGGAGCACATTTCTCATGACTACAAGCTTTACCATGCAAAAGAGATCAGATTGATCACCTAACGTTTATAATAGTTCAGCAAACTGTGCAACTCACACCACAAGGGAATGGACTTCAAGTGTTGGTTCAAATTCAAAGTTTGCCTAAAATTCAAATTTTTCATCGGTAGTTCAAATTCAAAGTTTGCCTTAGTAGTTCAAATTCAAAGTTTACAAATTGAATTATTACACCTTACAAGTTTTCACAGTAGTTCAAATTGACGATAAAATCCTTATTACAAATCCTTAAAGTTCAAAGTTTATGATTTGCATTCAAGTAAAATCTGAATCTTTGCCTTGCTCCTTGTGTTCTTGGATGGGTTAACCGTCTTGCTTCTGGTTTCCCTGGCTGGGATATTTTGTGCTTTTGAAAGCTTTGTCTTGTTGCTTCTGATCTTCACTTCTGGTGGTGGTCATTTTGTTGAGCATGTGATGACCAGTTGACAATCATCGGTGGGTACAGTAATCTTTAAAGGGACTTCAGACAAAATAACTTTGTCCTCTCTTATATCTTCAAAACCTTCATAAGCCATGGTTTCAAAATCTGCATCAGATTATGGTTCAACCGAAGTTTCTTCCTCTCTAGGTCTTTTCTGTCTTGTTCCTCTTATTATCGTAGAGCTGGGTCAAACAGAAATAAGCTTAGCCATCGATAAAAAAATGAACACATGCAAAAAATGGACACATACCAAGCTGCTGCTTCAGTTGCTTCATTCTCTAAACTTGCTGCATTCTCCTTTGCTGCTGCATTCTCCTCTGCATTTGTTGCTGCCCATTGCTCCTCTTCTCCAAATGATGTATCAACTGGATTGGTACAACGCCTAGCAATATGCCCTAGGATACCACATCTTTTGCACTTATGCTGTTTTTTTACACGACCCTCTTCACCAGCTCTTATCCTTTTTTTCCTTGGTCTTCCTGGTGGTTTAGTTAGTACAGGAGAACATAGTCTGAAACCTGGGTCTACTATGTTCCACTGGTCTTTTCCCAAGAGTGCAGGCACATTTTCAGCATAAGCAGCCCTAAATTTGGCAACAGAGAAATGTTTAGAGCAATAATGATCTACTTCACCATCTTCACCTCCAATAATAGTCATGAAATGTAGGGCATGTATGCACGGCTTCCTGCGGATCTGCCATTGCCTACAGCTGCATTCATTGGTTGCAAGGTTCACTAGATATCTCCATTCCCTATTTTTACTGTTAGTGTATGTCACCTCAACCTCGTATGTCGAAGGTCAAATGCATTTCATCCTTAGTCCTCTTGCCTTGGCATGCAATGCCTTAATCAGAGATGGGAGCATAAGATGGCCAACATATTGTGTTTCTGCAATTCTTTTACGAAGAGCCATCTTTACCATTATCATCTGCCTGATCTTATCAAATGCTTGCCACAACAAAAGCACTTTGCATTGAAACACTCAGCGAGGTTATTGGTCACATAGTCTACTTTGAAGATTTCATTGAATTTGCTTCTTGACCACAGCTTTCCATGATGTTCATCCATGTACTCCTTCACCAAAGGATTATGAGCATACAACTCTCAAATGGTGCTCATGCTTCCTCAAGCTGCATGTGTATGATGCCGGCCATAGATTCTCATCATAAACTTTGCCTTTGAATTTCTTTTTAAAATTCTGCGCTAGTTGTCGCATACATTCCCTATGTTCCACGCCAGGGAATTCAATTTCTACTGTGGTTTCTAAACCCTGGCAAGCATCTGTGTGTATAACTAAACCTGTGGGTGTACCTATAATGTTGTGCAACTGCTGTAGAAACCAGACCCAACTATCCTCACTCTCTACCTCCAACACACCAAATGCAACTGGGAATAGCCAGTTGTGTCCATCAACTTCAGAAGTTGCTGCTAGCTGGCCTCTCCATCTTCCATTCAAAGCAGTCGCATCAACAGCCAAAAAGGGCCTACAACCATTCAGAAAGCCCTGCCAGCAAGCCTTGAAACAAACAAAAGCCCTCCTGAAGCACTCCTTCTCCATTGCCTTCCCTTATAATTTGTACTTAATTGTATGCTTGTCAATCTCTACAACACTCCCTGGACTAGTCGTCTCCACTTCAGCTTTGAAGGTGTAAAGCAACTGAAAACTCTCATTCCTTGGACCATTAATCCTATCAAGAGCCCTTTCCTTAGCATAGAAAATCTTCATGTAAGGAATAAAACTCTTGTACTTCTCAAATAGCTTCCCAAGGAGTGATGTTGGACCAATTGTTGGTGTTTCCCTCACCCAATCCAAGATTGCATCTGCCACCCACCTAGTCTTTGCAAGCTTAGACTCGTCCTTTCCCGCTCCCCCTCCAGGTGGGCAAGTGTGCCCATGTGTGTTGCTTTTTATCTGAAACAAAATGAAAAATGATGTCAAATACAATTAAGAAACAGTACACATGAACTGAATATAGAATGGATAAATAATCTGATAACAATATTCAGTTGTAATACTTGAATCAATTTTCTCTTTCTCATAGTGGATGCATGCAACCTCCACCTACACATATCATAAGGGCAATGAACAGTTAATCTTGCTGGCTCACTCCAGTCAACCTCATAAGAGTTTTCAGTGAGAATGCAATATGTAGTCACTGCATTACGACTGTCCACCATCGATTTTAATACGGTTCCTGGAGTAAGGTCAAGATTCTCCTTGTTCCACTCAATTGTTGGCATGCCCTCACCATCATATTCTTGTAAAACTAAGGAGTCGATGTTCTCCTCCCTCTCTTCATCATCAGTGTCATCAAATCTAGCATGGCTCCTAGGCTCCTCTACATATTCATCTTCCACTGCGTGTTGACTGACTCTATCTACCAGTTCAGGGAATAGAATCTCATCCTCATCATCATTTTGAATCACTTCCTCGTCAGGCTCTACATCTACTTCTACATCAGGTGTAGAAGGGAGAGCAGAAGTGGCAGAATTAGCGGCATCCGACATGTTATGGCTTTCAGAACCACTAGGTTTACTTGGTTTCGACCTACGAGGAGTGCGAGGACGCTCGCTATTCGCAGAGACAGATGATGTCTGAACACCCTGTTGTTTGCGTGCCTGAAACACACCGATATGGATTTTTCCGAAACGGCTGTCAGCATTCAAACTAAATAGCAATCCCAGATGCTCATCAGAAGTTAATGGGACAAATCTCTGCTCGGTACTGTCAAAATATCTCAGTTCAACAGCATCGGCAGGGCTCCACGGATACTCACAACAGAGTGCCTCACGGAAATCTCTGAACGAAACGTTGGTTTCTACCACTTTAGGATAGCAAAATCCAGAAATCATATGTGGTTTAGTTCCACGCAGCTCGCTAGTTTCCATTCTAACCGCCAGCCGAAAAGCAAGTGCGGTATCAACCCTATTCAATTGAAATAAGATGAAGGGTGCATTTAGGCTGAAAATTATTAGATAAATTGCGCTCATTCACCCCAAGCGTGGTCAAATACAGCCTAATTTACGGATCTCCTAATCAATTTGAGAAGAAAACGATGCTTACCCAGGTGGAATCCATGAATTATCAGCCTCTGATTCGACCCAATCATCTCCACGGTCGATGGGCCGGACGGGGTGCCCCCCCCCCCGACATCGCTTCCTAATCCTAGATGGGGAGATAGGGTAGATGCGGCGAGGGCGGCAAGAGTGCGGCGGAGGCGGCAAGACGGTGGCAGAGGCGGCATGACGGCGGCAGAGGTGGCACGACGGCGGTGGAGGGGGTAGTGCGGAAGCGACTAGATCTAATTCACCACCGGTTACCACGTAACGGTCAAAATGTGGACTCCGCCCTACGCGGCCCCACTCGTCAGAGTTAACGGTCAAAACATTGACCCGACGGCATCCATCGTTTGTGACAAGTTCTGAGGGTTTCGGGCAAGGGAGTGGGGAAAAGTGAGCAAAAGTTAAGAGCATGCGGATGAATGAGCGTGGCTAACGAACCAGGGGCACGAAAATAAAAATCCCTAGTTTTAATGGAAGAAAAAGCGGAACCCAAATTGTTGATAATTTTTTCCAACTTGTCTATTCTAGCGGGACTTTGCTCCACCCATTCATTAATTGATTTTAGAAAATTAAATAAAGCTACTAGAAAGGATATTTACCCCTTGAATTTCATAGATCAAATGTTGGAAAGACTATCTAAGCACACACATTTTTTTATTTCTCGATGGATATTCTGGTTTCTCTCAAATACCTATATTGCCAGAAGATCAATAGAAAACCACCTTTACTTGCCCTTTTGGAACTTATGCTTATAGACGTGTATCTTTCGGTTTATGCAATGCACATGCTACCTTCCAAAGATGTATTACTGCTATATTCTCTGGTTTTTATGAAAAGGTTTTTTAGGTTTTCATGGATGATTTGTCCGTTTATGGGACTTCTTTTGATGATTGCTTAAGCAACCTTGATCGAGTTTTGCAGAGATGTGAAGAACTAATCTTGTCTTGAATTGGGGGAAGAGCCACTTTATGGTAAATGAAGGTGTTGTCCTGGGTCATAAAATTTCCGAACGAGGTATGAAGTAGATAAGGCTAAAGTTGATGCAATTGAGAAAATGACATGTCCTAAAGATATTAAGGCTATAAGAAGTTTCCTTGGTCATGCTGCTTTCTGTAGGAGGTTTATTAAAGACTAATCTAAAATTGCTTGGCCACTCACAAATCTCTTGCAAAAAGATGTTCCATTTGTTTTTGACGATGATTGTGTAGAAGCCTTTGAAACACTTGAAAAAGCCTTAACCTCTACACTTATTGTTCAACCACCTGATTGGAACTTGCCTTTCGAAATTATGTGCGATGCTTGAGATTATGCTATTGGTGTTGTTCTAGGACAAAGAGTAGATAAGAAATTAAATATTATCCATTGCGCTAGTAAAACTCTAGACAGTGCTCAAAGAAATTATGCTACTACCGAGAAATAAATTTTAGCAGCCGTTTTTGCATGTGATAAATTCAGATCTTACATAGTTGATTCTAAATTAATTGTTCACATTGGTCATGCTGCTATTAAATACCATATGGAAAAGAAAGATGCTAAACCTAAACTCATTAGGTGGGTTCTGTTACTATAAGAATTTGACTTGCATATTACTGACAGGAAGGGAG
Source organism: Secale cereale (assembly GCA_902687465.1). NCBI lineage: Eukaryota > Viridiplantae > Streptophyta > Magnoliopsida > Poales > Poaceae > Secale > Secale cereale. The sequence goes on from LR738715.1 coordinate 215,154,105, forward strand.
TTGAGAACCCAGTAGTTGATAACTTCTCTAGGTTGGAAAATATTCTTGATGACCCACTACCTATTGATGATATTTTTCCTCATGAACAATTAGCTATCATAAATGCTTCTCGTAATACTCCTTAGAATGCAGACTATGCTAATTACATTGTTGCTAAATTTATACCACCTAGTTTCACGTATCAGGAAAATAAAAAGGTTTTCTTTGATTTAAGACATTACTTTTGGGATGACCCACATATTTATATAGGAGTAGATGATATTATTACACGCTGTATACCTGAGCATGAACAGGAACAAATCCTAAGGAAGTGTCAGTCAGAGGCTTATAGAGGACACCATGCTGGAGATAACTGCACACAAGGTATTACAATCTGGTTTCTATTGGCCTAGTCTCTTCAAGGATACTCGTAAGTTTGTCTTATCTTGTGATGAATGTCAAAGAATTGGTAATATTGATAGACGTCAGGAAATTCCTATGAATTATTCACTTGTTATTGGACCATTTGATGTCTGGGGATTTGATTATTTGGACATTTTCCTTCCTCTAATGGGTATACACATATTTTAGTTTATGTTGATTACGTTACTAAGTGGGTATACGATGTTCAAACTAGTAGTGTTGATCATAAAACTTCTATTAAAATGCGTACATAAGTTATTTTCCCAAGGTGCGGAGTCCCTAGATATTTAATGACTGATGGTGGTTCACGTTTTCTTCTTGGTGCATTCCGTAAACTACTTGCTAAATATGTTGTCAACCATAGAATTGCATCTCCCTATCACCCTCAATCTAGTGTTCAAGTTGAATTGAGTAATAGATAAATATAGTTAATTTTGCAAAAGACCGTCAATAGATCTAGAAAGAATTGGTCTAAGAAACTCGACGATGCATTGTGGTCCTATAGAATTACTTATAAAAATCCTATGGGTATTTCTCCGTATAAAATGGTTTATGGAAAAGCATGTCATTTACCTCTTGAGTTAGAACATAAAGAATATTGGGAAATTAAAGAATTCAAATGTGATTATAAACTTGTCGGTGAAAAGAGGTTATTTGATATTAGCTCGTTAGATGAATGGAGAACCCAAGCTTACGAAAATGCCAAATTGTTTAAGGAAAAAGTTAAAAGATAGCATGATAGAAGAATCCAAAAATGTGAATTCAAAGTAGGTGAATATGTTTATTTTACAACTCTCGTTTCAAATTCTTTGCAGGAAAACTTCTCTCCAAATGGGAAGGATCATATATCATCGAAGAAGTTTATTATTCTAGAGCTATTAAAGTCAACAATGCCGAAGGCACTAATACAAAGGTGGTAAATGGACAAACAATTAAGCATTATATCTCAGGTACACCTATTAATGTTGAAACTAACATTATCTAAACCATGATACTGGAGGAATACATAAAGAGGAAGAGGTATGGGATACGGTAAGTAAATTTGGCAATGGTTGGGGAACTCAACTATACCCAAATTGAACCCACATGACAAATTTTGGAAAACCAAACCAAACTAACCCATTGCAAGTCTTATTGCGACCCAAACCAAACTAAAATCCAAGTTATCTCCACCTAAACCAAACAAAACTATTGATATGAACCTTGGTTTTAGCTTATAGGTAGAGGTTGGTTACCCAGTGCTAGGAGCGGACCAATGACCATAGCTGGGTGGATAGCTAAACGAGCATGTTGCGGAAGGACCACACCGACGTTGACCTTCTAGTTCTAGTCCTTCATCGGGTGGCTCGACCACACGGCGTAGAAGACATGGCGTGACGCCAACGAGTGACCCCTGCGCTTCGGCCACGGCGGCCGGTTCAGTGATTTGGCCCCCACCACGGCCATCTGTTTTCCCCCACCACGGCGAAGAACACCTGCATGAGGATCACACCCAGCGGTGGTGGAGATGGTTGTCATGCAGGGGAGTCTGTCGCCCCGTATCTATATGCCCAGCAACATGCCAAAGGGGTCACATATTTGTCTGTTGTGCATATCATCAACGACACATGCACTCTCCATGACAGGAAGCATGTCGTTGTCGGCGGCGGAAGGACTGTTCCCCTTTGCGATGCTCCTGCCATGAAGTAGAGCGTGCAGTTAACGTTATCCCTGCAGCTAGTACTAATGGGGTCAGTTGCAGGGCCTCTGCGATGGCGGCATAGTTGACATCTCCTTCGATGTGTCGAATCATGAGGGCCATCGTGATCTTTGGCACCAACACAAACGCCACCACCATCATCGGTATCTCTGCATCGGGGAAACAGCAAGCGCCACAGGAAGAGTTCAGGTCGGGGCAGCCAGCAGGTAGGCGATGGGATGGTGCGGCCGCAGGGTGGGTGGGGGTTGGCCGATTGGGCAGTCGGGAGGAAGATGGATTTCTCTTTTTTCTCAATCCATTTCTCCGTTGCACCTGGCCATGGGCAACCCGGCCCGGTTGGCTCGACCCGACCCGGCCTGGCCGACCTTGTTCACGGGCCGGGCTTGGGCCTAGATTTTAAGCCTGTCGGTCGGGCCAGGCCCGGGCCCGTCATATTTGCGCATTACCAAAGAAGCCCGACTCGAGGCCCGACGGCCTTTTAGCATGATGGGCCGGGCTCGGGCCTGATTTTTAGGCTCGATGGCCGGACCGGGCCGGGCTCGGGCCTAGGTTTTTTGTATCGGGCTTTGGTCAGCCCGGCCCGATAGATGGCTAGGTATAGTTGTGGAGCAAGGAACCAGCGTAGAAACATGGTTGGACCCGTATTTTCTAGCCCGTGATACCCAAACTGTTTAAGGCCATAACCACTTATACCCGAACTGGTTTTTCATATACCCAAACTAACCTGGACTAAAAAAAGTCTCAAACCAATATAAAATAAGCCAATTAAGCCCAGCATAAAAACTAAACCATCTCCCCCGGTTTTCTAAAAACCGTTCTCAGATTTAACGTTAAGTAAACTGACTCCAAAAATTCCATAAAATTATTTCTGTCAGTTTTGGAATATTAGAAAAATTACCAAAATAAGAAATACCCGAGGGGACCCACGAGGTGCACACGAGGCACCAGGGCGCCCTGGTGTCTTATGGGCCCCTTATGATCCTTCCCAACTCTGTTTTCAGGAATACTTATTTCACAAGATAAAAAATCTTTATATATACCCCCAGTCATTTTGACCACTGTATCACAATAGTATCCTCTGTCCTTTTTCGTGCTATTTCTTTGACCGATCTGAGAGCATGTCGTCCCAAGATTCAGATGGAGAGAGCTACATTTCCCACTACGTTGCAAACTCGAGGACCTATGGAGACGTAGATCCATATGGTTGGTCCACAAAAGAGGAGGGATACGGTGATCTAGCAAAAACATGACATACTAGTTCTGAAGAAGACAAAGTTCCCTTGCCTCAGCCAGGGGATATACATGGGGAGTTCAAGAAGTCAAGTCTCCCTAACACAGTAAAAAATTCTAAGATTCAATTTATCGCCTTCCGTCTTCTACAGGAAAACAAGAATACATTAGGCAAGAGAATAATGGAGCTAGATCAAGAGATTAGCCGGTTAAAGGAAGAAAACTTTGTTCTCAACTGGAGGTTGAAGGACAAGACTACTTCATCATCACCATCATCACCAAAGAAAGAAACTTGAACACACAGGTATGGGCACTCCTCTTGGCTTGTGCGAAGCTCGGGGGACATGCCCCGGTATCGTATCACCATCACTTTTATTATCTTTACCTACTTTTAGTTCGATCCTTAGCTATTTCATTATTTAGTTGAATAAAAGTTAGTATGATCTATTTTTGACTGCTAGTTTCGTGATACATCTATCTATGTAATCGAGTTGGGAGCTAAATAATAAAGAGTAGTTTGAGATTTTGCTTCTTTACTTTTGTGTTTCAATTCTAGCAATGCGAATAATGGGAAATATCATAGCTAATCTTACAGAAAGTAATGACATTACATAAAGAAAGTATAAGTGATAAAATTTGTTGAAAGTTGACAAACATAGAGTCGTGAAATTGTCACGGCACATGTCCAAGTGTGAGGACTTGTCGTGAGGCCAACGCAATTTAGGTAATAGCTTGAACGGGGTTGATCGGAATCGGGAGACGCAACACAAGACAAGGGTTTGGATAGCTTCGGGCCCCGAAAAACATCATCCGGCAATAACCCTACATGTTGTTTGTGGCTAGGTCTCATTATGATCATGAGGGAGTCGCCGTATCAGCCGGCTCTCCTCTAGTTGTGTCTAGCCCTAGAGATTACTTCTTCTTCATCTCCCCTCTTGGGGAGCCTTGCTCATCCTTATGTAAGTTGAAGGGGCGGCTTACATGTGGAGTCCTAGTAGGATTAGGACTATTCTATTACAAGTGGAATCCTAGTCTTGCTTCCCTTGTAAGGGAATTATTCCTTATGTCTTCCTTCTTAAACCGGACAACCATAGCATGAGCGAGCCTATGGGTCTTGGGATTTGTCATCCATTTGAACCACCTGTCGGCTAACCAATGAGTCACCAGGCCTTGGCCGGGTCATCTGTGAACCGCCAGTCTTCAGGCGGTTTACCAATGAAACACCAAGTCTCAGCCGGGCCATAACACTGGCCGGGTAATACCGCGGGGTATATCCCTGACATTAGCCCCCAGTTTAATTGGGATTTATCCATGTTAAACTGATCTGCAAAATCAACACAAGAACAAATCTGACAGGTGGTGCTCCGGGTTATAAGTTTTTTCTGAATTAGCTACTGCTCATCCTTAAGTCCTTTTCATCTCCTTCTTGATACGTGTTCATGACCTCATAGCAAATCTCCTTTAGCAGATATGTTCAAATCTTGCCAATGCAAAAAATCCAAATACTTCTTTTGAAGAAATCCGGGTCAACAGGCCAGCTTCATAATGAATTTACTGACTTTGGTCTCTTGTAGAGATATATTGTGAAGAATAATTCATTTGATTCAGCTCCCAATGCTTAACAAAAATATTGGTCTTCAAATACTTATCTGATTTTCAACCGACTTGAGGATGTAGAATTTGCCGCTTTATCATTGTCAAAAAATTGCTGGTTTGTGAACATTGATAGCATCGGGTCATAATTGTTATAGACACCGGGTCATAATTGTTGCCAACGCCGTGTCACACAGTTGATCTTCCTGTTTTGCTCAAAACTGAGAATTTGAAGACGCTCCTCCTTTATATGCATATTACCTGTAGACCCCAAGTCTTAAGAGGAGAACATAGAGATAGCTTTAAGACTTGCTTTAATATAAATGTTGCAACCTTGAAGAAATCCAGATTTTTCATCTCAATCATTAGTCAAAACTGAATATTCCACATATGTAGCCCCCAAGTGCCGGGTTGTCATGCTTGCAGCAACCTGGGACTTGTAATTGCCTTATGGTCACAAAAACCTCAACCAGTGTAGCCCTCAAGGGCCGGGTCATTATACAATAATGACCAAGGACTTTTGTAGATATGATCATGTAGATTTGAACAGCAACGTGTAGCCCCCAAGGGCCGGCTCAGTAAGATAATACTGAGCTGGGACTTTATATATACTTCATTAAAAATAACATCATATGATGTAACCCCCACCATGGGGCTTGAACCCACGTCCATAAGGTTAAGAGCTTTGTACTCTAGCAACTGAGAAGTGGACCCTTCAATATAATGGATTAAAACTTGTGTACCTTGAATTTTTGACAGGAGCAATTGGTAGCCCCCAATGGCCGACTCATTATGAAATGATGAGTCGGGTCTCACTAGTAGAAAAAGGGTTAAATGTAGAGCTAATTAGTCCCGGTTTGCAAATGAACCGGCACTAATGGGACCATTAGTGCCGGTTCCAGAGGCTAGGCCGGCGGTGATCATTTGTACCGGTTCGTGGTGAACATTTAGTACCAGTTCTTGGCACGAACCGGTACTAAAGAGGATGTTGCAGGTTGTGGTTAGGCTGGGGGCCCACCAGAACCTTTAGTACCGGTTCGTGCCACGAACCGGTACAAAAGGGTTCTACTCACTTCGATCTACAACGCTTTTTTAGTCCCACCTCGATCGTCTAACAGAGATTTTACCACCTTAAATATGTTATTTCTCAAACTATCACAACCACTTGATCTTCATTGAACTCTATGTGTAGGATTTTTGGCTGCAATAGGAGTCATCACCAGTTCCTAAACTGGTGAGGACTCCTATTGACAATTCAAATTGTACACAAAAAGATCAACGATGGTCAACGCATTTTTAACGTCATTTTTTAACATCATTTACGCTAGGCACCTTTAGTACCGGTTCATGGCATGAACCGGTACTAAAGTATCTTAGTAAGCTGATTTTTAGTCCCACCTCGCCAAGAGAGAAGCACTAGGAGCGGTTTATAAGCCTTGAGTGCACATACAATGTGGGAGAGGCGCAATGTTCACCTGCACGTTGCTTAGCTTCAAACCTTGACGAATAGTGTAGACTGCACGGAGCTATATATGTGCAGTGCTTTGTACACTTCTCCAAAAGGCTTGAAGCTAATTAACGAGCATTGCGCCTCTTTTTGAACTCCAGAGTTTTTGTGTGTTCAAAATGCACCATTCAAATCCACATCATCAATTATCAGCCCTTTCTGAATTCATTTGGTATTTTTCATTCATTTACTGATTTGTTTTGACAGAGCTAAATGACCGTGAAATTGAAAAGCAGTACAAATTGAACTCTGAAAAGGTTGAAACTTGGCAGGGTATCATCATTTCACCCACATGGCATGTGCAAAAAAGTAGAGATGGTCACGGCAAAAACTGGATGGACTTCGTGTACAAAATGGACAATCTCTTTCGAGGTATCAGGGTTTAGGACGAAAACTCATATGATACAAAGGCATTGCATTTTTTTGAACTCCAGAGTTTTTGTGTGTTCAAAATGCACCATTCAAATCCACATCATCAATTATCAGCCCTTTCTGAATTCATTTGGTATTTTTCATTCATTTACTGATGATTTGTTTTTAGAGAGCTAAATGACCGTGAAATTGAAAAGCAGTACAAATTGAACTCTGAAAAGGTTGAAACTTGGCATGGTATCATCATTTCACCCACATGGCATGTGCAAAAAAGTAGAGAGGGTCACGGCAAAAACTGGATGCACTTCGTGTACAAAATGGACAATCTCTTTCAAAGTATCAGGGTTTAGGACGAAAACTCATATGATGCAAAGGCATTGCATTTTTTTTTTGAACTTTTTTGAACCCCAGACTTGTTGTGTGTTCAAAATGCACCATTCAAATCCACAAAATCAATTATCAACCCTTTCTGAATTCATTTGGTATTTTTCATTCCTTTACTGATTTGTTAGTTAGATATAAAATTTTAGATATAGAAATGTTAGTTAGATATAAAATTTTAGATATAGAAATGTTAGATAGAAATTTTAGATATATTTGCGGCAATGTTAGATAGATAAAAATTTTGTTAGATAAAGTTTAGATATAGAAATTTTAGTTAGATATAAAATGAAATACCATATAAAAAATTGTTGCGCGCTGCCCTATGGGCCTGCAAGGCCCTGGGCCTGTAATTGCAGGCCCATAAAGGCCCAGCAGACTCACAGGGTAGCATGGCAAAGTTAGGCCCACAAGCCTGCAGTAGAAAGAAGCTCGATACAGCAGCGGCGGCGGGGCTTATAAGCATGTGCGAGCCCCCATCGGCTAGTGAGGTGGGACTAAACTTCTGCGCCCCTCGCCTGGCAGCGCACACCCTTTAGTACCGGGTCGTGGCTGCAACAGGTACTAAAGGGGGGTCTTTAGTACCGGTTGGAGCCACCAACCGGTACTAAAGGGGGTGCCCTTCCCGCCGCTTGGCCTGGCCAAAACAGGCCTTTAGTACCGGTTGGTGCCACCAACCGGTACTAAAGGTATGTTCTATATAAGAAAACACTTCAAAAAAATTCGACAGTTTCATTCTCCCTCTCTGCTTCTTCTCCTCTGCCCCGTCGCCGCCGCC
>LR738715.1:215162347-215218500 GCA_902687465.1 Secale cereale
CCCCGTCGCCGCCCCCGTCACGCCTCGCCTCGCCTGTGAGCTCCTGCCCCTCCATGGCCACACACACACACACACACACACACACACACACACACATTTCGATATATTTTTTCTGTTTTTTAGTCATAGAAATATTAGAAATGTTATAGAAATGTTAGAAATGTTAGAATTGTTAGAAATGTTATGGAAATGTTAGAAATGTTAGAAATGTTAGAATTGTTAGAAATGTTAGAATGGTTAGAAATGTTATAGAAATGTTAGAATTGTTAGAAATTTTTCTGTTTTTTAGTTATAGAAATAGTTATAAAAAAGTTAGAATTGTTAGAAATTTTTCTGTTTTTTAGTTACAGAAATAGTTATACAAAAGTTAGAAGTTTTCCTTTTTTTTAGTTCTAGAAATATTAGAAATGTTATACAAATGTTAGTTATATATAGAAATGTTATAATTTTTTCTTCTGTTTTTTAGTTATAGAAATATTAGAAATGTTATAGAAATGTTAGTTATATAGCATTGTTAGAAATGTTATTGAAATGTTAGTTATATAGAAATGTTAGAAATTTTAGTTATCAAAATCCAATCATTAAAAAAATGTTACTTTTTGCGGGCATATAGCTAGTATTTGTTCTCGACGATGCCCGGCCCGCATCCTCGCCGTCGACCCGTCCGCGACGACATCCGCATGACCCATGTCCGGGACTGGGCTCCGCCGGGCTGGCACTGGGAGGTGCTGCCTGGAGGGGCACGCCGCTTGATGAGGAACCCGGCCCCGGGTCCCGTCGTCGACCCTGATCTCATTTGGTGGCTTTCGCGTGGGCCAGTTTCGGTGCGGAGGGAGCCGGCCCCGCCGGAGGTGGTACGTCGCCGTGTCAGGGAGGGGGACGAGCATTCCATCGCTACATGGTTGCATTAGAGGGCGGCAGGTTCTCCAATACCTGGCAGTTTCTTCAGGGATCTCACTTCAGCTATGATCCTATGAGGGTTCCTTCTCCTTGGGTGTCCACCGCCCGCGCCGCAGGAACCGCGAGTGTCCTAGATTCTTCTGTAGTATTCGATCTTTATTAGCTACCTAGCCAGTGATGTATTCGATATTATATATTATTCGAGACGATGTATGCGAGATTACATATTATTCGAGACGATGTATTCAAGATTATATCTATTATTTGAGACGATGTAATTTGACTACTTAATTGTTTTATATTTCTTTTGGATTAGTTAAATAAAAGCTATGGCGGACAATACCGGCAGAGAGGGAGAACAGGCCATGTTCGATATGATACGCCATCCTCGCGGGCCAGATGATAATCAGAATGAAGAAGATTATGACGGCTCCGAATTTCTAAACAACACCAGAGAGGGTGATATGATATTCGATCGCGACGACCTAATTGATGAAGTCATGAACTTCGATGATGACGAAGAAAATGTTGATCTTGAAACAACACAGACCGACGAGGTATATATATTTATATAAGCAGGCACATCTGGTGATCTCACATGTTTTAAATGAGTTGAAGATATATTAACGAATCGATCTTTCTTCTTTCAGCCATCCGGATCGAGCAAATCTTCAAGCAAGAGGACGAAACGAGGACCGAACAAATTGTTGAAGGAAGGCGTAAAGTACAATATCGAGGCAATCAGACCTAATGGCGAACCATTAGTGCCTAAGAAGATTGCGAACAAGTTCGTTCGTCAGTGCGGAGTTCTTGTGAAGGACCAACTCCCGATCTCCCTTCAAGAATGGAGAAAGCCAGCAAAGCCAAGTGCAAATGTTACTTTTGTCGATGACAGACAAAAAAAATCTGCTTTGGAATACTCTGATGGAACATTTCACCCTACCAGATCATTTCACAGAAAAAGATGAGCAGAAAGTCAAGGACGTTGCTCTTAGGAAGATGGTGGTTGCATTCAAGAACCACAAGAATCGTGAATGGGCCAAGTACGTCAAGGGAGGAAGGAAGACTCCAGTATTCGAGGGAAATCTAGAGAAGCAAAGTGCTCATTGGGACGATTTCATGAAATTCAAGGATTCAGAGTTAGCTAAGGAACGGTCGAAAATAAACAAGCAGAATGCCGGAAAAAAAGGATAAGTTCCATAAGCTGGGGCCAGGTGGCTACGCGGTGGCAATGCCTAAGTGGGATAAGTTTGAGAAAGGGATGGAGGATGCAGGTGTCACTCCGGTTACTAGGAGCTGGCCCCCCAGGTGCAGGACTTGGTTCTATGCGCATGGGGGGAGTTGGACCCGAAGACAGGCAAAGTTTCGTTCAAGGCATGTTTGAAAGGAGCCGACGAGGAGATACTTCTTGCAATAGAAGAGACTCGAACGGGGGTGTTCCAGCCCAACAGAGAGAACGACGAGCTTACGCGTGCCCTAGGAAATCCTGAACACCCGGGAAGAACACGAGGCATGGGCGTTATGCCGTGGTATGAGGGGTTTTCAGACTGGAACGCCGACTACAGAACCCGTGTGAGAAGGAAGATTGCGGAGGAGAAGCAGAGGAAGCTGGACATTGAACGCCTTAAAGGCCTAGAATCAAAGCACGCGGACTTGGAAGACAAATTCCAGTGGCAGCAGGAGCAGATCGACTCACTTAGCCAGCAAAGGGGGTCTCCGCTCCTGCAACAGCTAGCGGATGATCCAGCATTGCATACCACCGGCCCATCCATGCCGAGAAGCAGCGTGGGTTCCGCCCCGGGCGATGCAATGCTGGATAGATACCCCATGGATGACATCATTGAGAACACTAACTGCGAGCTACACTTCAAAATGAAGAACATATCCATGAAGGTGGCGGACGCCCAAGCTTTTACAAATCCCCCCGAGGCAACCTTCCATTGCAACCCGATTCCAGCAGGCTATGCTTGTGTCATGGTTGATGAGGTGGTGGACCAATATTGGGGGCTAGAGCTTGACATTCCTGGAGGTGACGACGAGCACACACTCGGAGAGGCCAAAAATCGTATCATCCTATGGAGAAAGGAATGCATCATCTTTCGAAGGCCACCGACACCGCGTCAGCCGACTCCTCGTCGAAGTCCGCCACCGAGTAAGCAGACTCCCGCTCCTGCAAGTCCACCAACGCGTCAGGCCACACCTCCTCCTCCAAGTCCAGCAAAGCGTCAGGCCACTCCTCCTCCAAGTCCGACACAGCGTCAGACGTCCATTCCTCCTCCAAGTCCGGCACAACTTCAGGCCACTCCTCCTCCAAGTCCGGCACAGCTTCAGGCCACTCCTCCTCGTCCAACTCAGCCCCGTCAGCCATCTCCGCCGCCTCAGCAATCGCAGAAGAGACACCCCGCAGCTATGGTGCGTAGCGGTACGGGTCGAGGAAGTACATGAAGTAATGGCGGAGGCAAGCGAACTAAATATGGTCCAAGCCTCACTGATCCTCCTCAGAGGGCTTACGACAGGACGGAGGAGCAAACCAATGCCATAGTGCGGGCAGAAGTGGACGACCATTTTGGACCGAAACCGCCACCGCCGCCAAGGGAGAAAGTGCCTGAGGAAAATATTGACCACTTCGTTTATATGGCTCAACCACCAGCTCCCGAGCCTATTGACAATGACTATGAGCGCTAGATCAGGAAGTTAAATCGAGCACGTCTACAGAAGGAGGCGAGCTCGAGCTTGAGCAAACAACAAGTAGTTGTCACAAAATGTGGGAAAACCGTTCCCCAGCTGGGAGAACAGGCGGCGCAATCGATCTCCTCGCTTGTTGTGCCAACAACACATGAGAGTACGCGCGCCCAATATTATTGTGGGCAAAGAGTTTACGTTCCTGGGGACGGCAATGTGGTAATAACCGAGGAGCATATAAAGCAGGCTGAAATGCTCAACATCACTGTTGGACAACTCCTTGAGATCGAGCCCATGCCTGTGCTTACAGAGGAGGAAATAAAACGGAAATATGCCCGGGGCGAACCTTTGGTCAAGCTAGACGAGGTCAAGAAGCTCCCAACGAGAATGTATGAATTGCATCAATGGTATATGGCCATTACCAAGAGTTCCAATCGAGAGTCCCTCATGGTGAAAGTCAAGGAAGATCATTACTACCATGAGAACGATGTGTCCGTTGAGTATACTGAACTGTTTCAGTTATACAATCAAGACGCACTCGACAAATCTATCGTCAGTTGCTATTGTTTGTAAGTGATTTCTTTCTGTAATTTAAGTCTCAAGCTAGCTATAGTGATCCTTTTGATCAATCACTCTTTTCTGTGGTATTATGCAGGATGAAGATGTATGAAATGAAAAAAGCTGGACGCTATGGCATTGGGTTCATTGACCCAAACACCGTTAATGAATACACGTGGAACTTAGGTGCATATTATAAAAAGCATGTAGAGGACAACATGCTAGAGTTCTTGGAGTGCCTCAAATACAAAGATGATATACTACTTCCTTACAACTTCCAGTGAGTCACACTCTCTTGTACTACAAATTCTCTGTTTTTCCCTACTAGCTAGCTACATGTTTTTGCTTACATATGTCCGCTTAATTAAAACATCCAAATGTGTGTGCATGCAGATTTCACTGGATCTTATGTATCATTAAAGTTGACGCCGGAACAGTTGAAGTACTAGACCCACTACTTAAAAAACAAAGTGACTACACCATCTTGAAAGGGATAGTCGACATGTAATTTCAAACATTATTAACTATATATCTCGGCCTATTTAGTTCGTCATTTCCTGATATGAACTATTTAATAACCCATTTATTCATTTTCTTTGTTGGCGGGCAGGGCTTGGGCAAGGTTCATCAGCGTCACTCCAGGCGAATGGAAACAAAGCCTGAAATGGTTTCGGCCCAAGGTAAGTAATTAAGTAGTACTAGCTAGCTAGCTAGCTGCCATATATCTCTTTAATTATCATGCTTGATTAATTATTATCTGATCAAATTCCATTCTCGTAAAGGCCCTGAAGCAGGTGCATGGGACTGATCTGTGTGCATACTGCGTTTGCGAGAACATTCGCATGATGACGTCCGAAATGAGCAGATCTCAGAGACAGGAATGGGTACGTTTGTCAGAACACTATTCACCTTTACACCATTATCGATATCTAGTCACACAACTAATAAACATGCATATTGATCTCCTTCTTAACAGTTCAAAGAGGTGTGGGACAAGCTCCTAGAAACGGAGCGCGTACAAGCACTTCAAGAGGAAATAGCGGGATTTTTGCTCGACCAGGTCATAGATCCGAAGGGAGAATACCATTACCCGCTACCGCCCCCATGAACCACTTCCAATTGTCATCGTGCTCCGAAGGCACCAATTAGGCTAATGCCACTGGCTCCGAAGGCAAAATGTAGGAGAACTTGTATATAGCTATACATGTGTGTATGTGTGAATATATAAGGTGGTTTGTGTGAGACATTTGATGATATATATATATATATATATATATGATTGGTTCTACTAGAATATCTATTTATATATATATATATATATATATATATATACATATATATATGCATAACGTGTACAATGTGTAGTATCGTAAAATACCAGCAAACGAAAAAAATTAAATGGAAAACACAAAATTAAATGAAAAAGAAATCACAAAACCAAAAACCCCCCAAACCTTTTAGTACCGGTTGGTTTTACCAACCGGTACTAAAGTGCTCCGGGCCCACGGAGCTGGCTCGTGCCACATGGTTGCCCTTTAGCATCGGTTCGTGCTGAACCGGTACTAAAGGGGAGGGGGGCTTTAGTGACCACACTTTAGTGCCGGTTATGGAACCGGCACTAAAGGGCCTTACGAACCGGTGCTATTGCCCGGTTCTGCACTAGTGTCTTCAATAAGGCAAGTAAAAAATGACCTTGCATTAGCCCTCAAGTGCCATGGTGCATGCTGGCAGTGACATGGGACTTGCATATTTGATGTAATATCAATCTGAATAATGTAGCCCCCAAGTGCCAGGTCGTAAGCCTGCAGCGACTCGGGACTATTCCTTCCATTGTAAAATAAATCATGTCCATTGATAAAATAATAGCCATTGCGCTGAAGCGACTTTGAAAACCCCACTCATAATACTGGTTATTGATAACCATAAAAATCCAGCCAAGTTGGCTATTCAAGATTTGAATAATATAATCCGGTATGAAAACCTCAATCATTCAATATCATCATGAAAATCCGGCCAGGTTGGCTATTCAAGATTGGGATAATATAATTCGGTATGAAAACCTCAATCATTCAATATCATCATGAAAATCTAGCCAAGTTTGGCTATTAAAGATTTGAATACCTTATCGGTTGACAAGTAAATCCAGAGTTTAAATACTCAGTGGCTCTTGGTCGATGTCGACTTAATACGCATCCATTGTAATCCGCATTCTTTGTAATCCGGGAGCTTATAACCTCAATAAACTCAACATGGAGCAATATAACCCGGAGCAGAAAAACCCGGCAACATATTCAGATGGCCAGATGATGGGTTTGAACTTAATCATTTATGTAAACCATAGCTCTACATGTCCTGCCCGAAGTTTAAACAACATATGCCCTGGCGACTTAACGTCAAAAACCAGGGCGGGTAGTAACCCAATATAGTCTTATGTAATCACTGAAAAGACTAAGCAAGGCCATTCAAGCCTAAATATACTGGCGACTTAAAGTCAAAAGCCAGGGCGGGTTATCAAACCGCACATATTCATATAACTAGGAAAACAAACTTGTAGGGTTGATTGATACTACTGGCTTACATCGCCATATCCAGTGAGAGTAACAATCCAATGATTCATAAGCGCTCCAATGGCGTAATCCAAAATATACTGGCGACTTAACGTCCAAAACCAGACCGGGTTATCACAAACCACGAATATGCTCAAATAGGAGCCATGGAAATTCGGGCTATATGGCCTGGATTGTATTAAACGATATGGCAAGAAAAAAGAGATGATATAAAACCAAAATAAAAAATCTGAAAATCTGAGGCTTTTGCAGGCTGCCAAGCCAAAGTTTCTTCTTCAATGAAACTAGCATGATGGCTACTGGAAGGTACGCACTTTCTGTGAGCCAGCTCTCACATGACCCAATCAATATTTGAACCCAGATAAGTTCAGGTCTTATTTAAAGATAGACTTATCAGGAGTACGCGGGGTCGGAGTAGCATCGTGCATCACAGGCCGATTTATCCAAGTTTCAAGGAAGGCGGCTTATGAGCCTGGATATATCCTGACTATCTGTAAGCCGTGCTCTCACATGACAAACCGGCGTTTTAACCTTAGCAAGCTCAGGATCTTTGGTGAATACACCGTAAAAGATTGATTGTTAAGAGTTCGGCAGGTCAATCAGGATTACCTGATGAAGAAGTAGCTGGTATACAGGTAGGATGACCCGGAAAGGTTGTCCTCTTTGGTGAATACACATATGTTTGAACAAGATAACCTAGTCAAGAGGGTAGTAATGTTATGTTATCTCTGGTGAACACACCTATGTTTGAACAGGAAGCCCCCAAGTGACATATTTATGAGTTGTGCTCATCGGGGACCTATGTTTGAGCTATGTTTTGCATCCAACTCTCTTTGGTCCCTGTAATTTGGGTAGCAATCCCCAAGTGTTTTGTAATCATGGCGTACAAGCCGGATCAACAAGGGTAGTCAAAGCTATGATCGATAAGCAGGAAGCCCCCAAGTGATCAATAATGTGACAAGCCAATAAGGCAGGATACCCATGTTTGAACCGTGCATCATGGCAACAAGTTCTCTTTGGCAACCTTTAATTTTTCTGGGAACTCGAAATTGCGAGAGATGAATTCTTTTGAATCAGAATTTTAAACCGGATATTGAGAGCTTCAAAGCTTTGTGAGAGATTGATTTCCCTTGAGCCGGATGTTAAATCAGATATTGAGAGCTTCAATACTTTGTGAGAGACAGATTTCCCTTAAGCCGGATTTTAAACCGGTTATTGAGAGATTCAATGCTTTGTGAGAGATAGATTTCCCTTGAACCTGGTTTTAAACCGGCATATTTCTGACGGCCTTTAAACTTTCATCCATATAGCAGTAGTCTCCGAGGCCAGGTTATTTTTCCCTCCAATGACCCGGAGTTCTTGAATTGACTGATACTGGCCAATTCTTCCGAGTCATATCATTGTAGCCCCTGAGTCTCAAGACGACTCGAGGATTTGGCTTGAGATTCTTGATATTTCTGACCATAGCATAAAATGTGGGCGCCAACTGTCGCTGATAACGCGATGTGAATCCACAGAAATTTGGGGCGACTGCAGCGGGTTATAAATGATCCCGTATGAGCTGTGTTAGCAACTCATCCAATGGCTCATCCCAACTGGCTATTTTGAAGTTTAACCAAACTGTAGTAGCGGTGACTTGTGCGCCTGCTCACGGAGCTATCCAGTGCAGACTGTGGCTGATAATATATGATAATTGGCCTTCAAATTGTTGGAAGAAAGAACCGAGCTACCCGAGCAGTGACTTGCTTTCACTCAATAAACAGCTCATGTAGACAGATGTGACCCGGTGTGTTGATGTAGACCATCCCGTAAGAAATAGACGGTAAAGATGATCACAACATCAGATATGGCACGGACGGATAAATCGGCCATGGCGTTGTAAGCCGGTGTGGTCGAGCGAGTCAATCGCATGCGTGATAAGACGCGCGGATGGGCGAATCAGCCTCGTCGTGTTGATGTTGACTGGGTTGCAAAGGTGGTGATTTGCACATTATTCATTATGGCACGGTTAGATGCTGGTGCATGATAATGGTGGCACGAGCTATATATCCATGCCATGACAATTGCTCTTGTAGTGAATAATTGTCCTGCATAAAGAATATTGCAGATCAAGGCAAAGAAAAACTGCTCTATGACAAAAACAATATGTGCTAATAAAAATAAATAGAAAATATAGCACATGGTATTTTTTGCTTGATGAACGTGGATACCCGGGACCAAGAATATATCCAAAAGACCCAGCTTATGGGTGCCTGCTAGTGGCATCAGGTTGCATCTTCTGAATTTCTGTTTTTCCATAATCGACCGGCAGATTGCAAGCAGCCGCAAAGAATCTAGAATTAGGCTTAGCCTGACATTCCACTTTAATGAATATCCAAACTGTTGTATAGCTCATTCACCACTTTTTTCTTGTATATCACACTTGTTGCTCCAGCAAATTCAACTCGCAAGCAAACGGTTCACAACAGAAAACAGGTCAAGGCACGGTTGAGGGTGGTGGCTTGCGGCGGCTGCAACGCACGACAGGAAAGGAGCAAGGGCATAGGTGTGGGCGGTAAGCTGGCGCAATAGGTGATGGGGCCTAGGCGACCGCATGCGCACAGGGCACCACTGTAGCGGTGAGCCCGAGCGGAACATGGGCAGACAAGGTAAAGCGGCGACGAAATCCGAATTAGCTCGGGAGACTCAACCATGCAGTTACGGGGGCGCTTGCGGGCAGGGCCTCGGCAGAGGCGGTAAGAGCAGCGACAGCGAGTCAGCTCAGCAGAGGCAGCGAATGAAGGAGGCTGGTTGGAGCAGCCAAGGCAGCTCAGCTGGCCGCAGCCAAGGCAGAGGCGACCGACGGAAGCAAACCATGAAGGCAGAGCAGAGCTGACGTAGGGCTAGCGGCGACTTGGCCACTCGACGTGGAGCAGCGGCCGAAAAAAGTTTGTAGTCGAGGGCGGCTGGAGTGAGGCCGCGGAGTTGAGGGTGACTCGGAATAGGTCGGTGAGGTGTGTCCATAGGGGCGGCTCGATGAGGGCAGCCCGGTGGCGGAGCCACGGTGGACACATGCTGAAACGGTCGGCGGCTCATCTTGGGCGGCCTGACAACTTGACGATAACAGACCACAGTTGAAGCGGCTCGGCGACTCGACGCCAACGTAAAGGCTTGCGCAGAGGTGACTGCTCACGGCAGAAGTGAACCGGCAAGGCGGCTCGTGGTAGAAGCGCGTCGATGGAGGCATGCCATCGCGGCGGCTCAGAAGCGAGGCGCTCGGGGGCGATTGATGGGTGACCTGGAGATGGCGTCAGGTGGCGACTCAGAGGCGGAGATGGCCGGCGATGTGGAGATGAGGCGTCTTAAGAAGTCGTGGGTATGGTCCCAACAGCGAAGGCGGCAAATCGGGCGGAGCGAGGCAGGCTCTGACGGCGGTGGCTCCAGCCGAGGAGGTTCATGGCGAGGCGGCTACTCGCAGAAGTGGAAGCGGCTCGGTGAATGTCGCTGTGGACCCGATGCATCCGGAGCTCGACACAATGGAGGGGGGTCGGCCGGTCCGTGGCACAGTGGCGACGGGCGGTTGGAAGCGATACTGCGGCAGCGGTCGTATCCGTTCCTAAGTCATGGCAGTAACCAATTCCGGGTCATGGTAGTGTTTTTGGAAACACCTTGTAATCCAGCCGCAGCAACATACATAACTTGGCCGATCGGATAGCGGAAACCTTTTGTCCATTTTGGTGCAAACTGTGACTTGGCAGCCTGCAGGACTCGGCTAAACCAATCGCCTGTTGGTTTCAATAGATCATCTCGCGTCGGCGACATACAGAATGAAAAACCCTAATTTCTCTTGATCTATATCACTTTGACTGTTTGTCGATGATGTTATCTTCTGCGCCGGATCTTTTTCATCCGGCACATCGCGAGCTTCTTGATACCTAAAGAAATCCCTCCAAGAACTCAACACCACCATGCGTAGGCCCCATGGTGGGCGCCAAATGTCGTGGAATTGGCACGGTAGATGTCCTAGTGTGAGGACTTGTTGTGCGGCCAACGCAATTTAGGTAGTAGCTTGAACGGGGTTGATCGAAATCGAGAGACGCAACACAAGACAAGGGTTTGGATAACTTCGGGCCCCGGGAAACATCATCCGGTAATAACCCTACATGCTGTTTGTGGCTAGGTCTCATTATGATCATGAGGGAATCGTCGTATCAGCCAGCTCTCCTCTAGTTGTGTCTAGCCCTAGAGATTACTTCTTCTTCATCTCCCCTCTTGGTGAGCCGTGCCCCTCCTTATATAAGTTGAAGGGCGGCTGACATGTGGAGTCCTAGTAGGATTAGGACTATTCTATTACAAGTGGAATCCTAGTCTTGCTTCCCTTGTAAGGGAATTATTCCTTATGTCTTCCTTCTTAAACTGGCCCACCATAGCATGAGCCGGCCTCTGGGTCTTGGGCTTTGTCATCCATCTGAACCACCTGTCGGGTCACCAATGAGTCACCAGGCCCTGGCCGGGTCATCAGTGAACCGCCAGTATTCGGGCAGTTTACCAATGAAACACCATGTCTCAGCCGGGTCATATCTCCGACCGGGTCATACCACGGGGTATATCCCCGACTCATAGCATTGGTCAATGATGCAATTCATGAAAGAATTAATAAGGGAAGAGAAGATTCACATGCAAATACACTATCTTGTACATCTTTATGACCGTGAGCCCAAATTAAGTATTTTATGTCAAATTGTTGATGTTGGACAAGGAAGACAACATGATGAGTTATGTTTGCTTATATTCACATATAAGTTATATTGTTATAGATCCTCCAACATGTGGTGCTTGCCAACATCTTTGCTAGCCAAAAATCAGCACCAAGTAGAAATACTACTTGTGCATCCAAAAACCTTAAACCTAGATTCATGTTATGAGAGTCCACTATACCTACCTATGGATTGGACAAGATCCTTCAAGTAAGTTGTCATCAGTTCATAAGGCAATAAAAATTGCTTCTAAATATGCATGATCTTTTATTGGAAGGGAAAATAAGCTTTGTACGATCTTGTGATGGTAAAGAAATAAAAGCGATGGATGTCATAATAAAGGTTGCTATCACAAGGGGCAATATAAAGTGACATTCCTTTGCATTAAGAGCATGCACATCCAAAAACAAAAAGCGCATGACAACCTCTGCTTCCCTCTACGAAGGGCCTATCATTTACTTTTATGTACTTAATATTTAAGCAAGAGTCAATAGTGTTCTCCGATGTTCCTTCTTATTTTTCTATTTTGCAAGCATCATGCGGTGGGGAAAGATCTAGGCATATATATCCAATTGGATATGAGTGATCATGACTTATTATTGTTGACATCACCATTGAGGTGAATAAGTTGGGAGGCAAAATTATAAGCCCCTATCTTTCTATGTGTCTGGCTAAAACTCTTTTCTCCATATATATATATATGTCATGAGTGTTAGCAATCATAGAAGACTAAATGATGGTTGAGTATGTGGACTTGCTAAAAAGCTGCTCATGAGACCTTCCTAAAAATATGATAAATTGAAATTGCATTGTTGACTGGGAACATAGTTTGTTAGTTTTCAAGAAAGTTTATGCCTTATACTTCATTGTTGTGATGAAGTGCTACTTCCTCATAAGAAGTTCTATGATGATATATTGCTGCTATAATAATGATCATGATGCTACCATGCCTATATTTTGTTTTTATCGAGACACCTCTCTCTAAACATGTGGACATGATTATCGATATCGGCTTTAGCTTGAGGACAAGCGAGGTCTAAGCTTGGGGGAGTTGATACGTCCATTTTGTATTATGTTTTATTACTATTATGTATAGTTTTTTATTCACTATAAAACTTTGTGGAGCAACTCTAATGCCTTTTCTCTCTTAATATACCAGATTCACATGAAGTGGGAGATTGCCCGCAGCTGGAATTCTGGACCAGAAAAAGCTATGTCATAGATACCTATTCTGCACATCTCCATATCAGCTGAAATTTTACGGAGCTTTGAATTGGAATAAGGAAAATTATTGTTGTAAAGAAGTACCAGAGGGGGCTAACCAGGTGCCCACAAGGCACCAGGGCACGCCCTGGTGGCTCGTGGGGCCCCTGGACACCCTCGCTGCCCATCTTCTAGTATATAAGCCCATTTTCCCTAGAAAAATCAGGGGAGGACTTTCGAGACAAAGCACCTCCGTCTCGAGGCAGAACCTGGGTAGGAGCACTTTTGCTCTCCAGCAGAGCAATTCTGCTAGGGATACTTCCCTCCGGGAGGGGGAAATCAAAGCCATCGTCATCACCAGCAACCCTTTCATTGTGGGAGGACCCATCTTCATCAACATCTTCACCAGCACCATATCATCTCAAACCCTAGACCATCTCTTGTATTCAATCTTTGTATCAAAACCTCAGATTGGTACCTGTGGGTTGCTAGTAGTGTTGATTACATCTTGTAGTTGATGCTAGTCTATTTATTTGGTGGAAGATTATATATTCAGATCTATTATGCTATTCAATACCCCTTTGATCTTGGACATGAATATAGTTTGTGAGTATTTACTTTTGTTCTTGACGACATGGGAGAAGTCTTGTCATAAGTAATCATGTGAATTTAGTATTCGGTTGACATTTTGGTGATATGTATGTTGTTGATTCCCTTAGTGGTTTCATGTGAACGTCGACTACATGACACTTCACCATCTTTGGGCCTAAGGGAATGCATTGTGGAGTAGTAATTAGATGATGGGTTGCTAGAGTGACAGAAGCTTAAACCCTAGTTTATGCGCTATTCCGTAAGGGGCTGATTTTGGTCATATGTTTCATGCTATAGTTAGATTTATCTTAATTCTTTTTTCATAGTTACGGATGCTTGCGAGGCTTGTTCAAGTAATAACAGCACCCAAGCACCGGTCCACCCACAAATCATATTATCAAAGTAACGAACATGAATCAAACAAACATGACGAAAGTGACTAGATGAAATTCCCATGTGTCCTCAAGAACGCTTTGCTTATTATAAGAGACTGTACCGGCATGTCCTTTGCAACAGAAATGATTGTGCTACCTTGCTTCACCTTAGAAATTACTATTTCTACTTGTCACTTGTTAAAAATTATCTTGCTATCAAACTACTCGTTACCGATAATTTCAATGCTTGCAGAAAATACCTTGCTGAAAACCACTTGTCATTTCCTTCTGCTCCTCGTTGGGTTCAACACTCTTACTTATTGAAAGGACTATGATTGATCCCCTGTACTTGTGGGTCATCACGCAACAAGGTGTACTTGTGGGTCATCACGCAACAAGGTATTTTTGATTTTAATATATCATAAAGGATAGACCCGGGGGACATAGTTTTCACTAGAGGCTTCTCTCTTGAAAATGGCATACGGTGGGTAAACAATTTTCTGTTGGGAAATTGATAGAAAAGAAAATAATCATGACGATATCCACGGCAATCATCATATATAGGCATCACGTCCGAGACAAAGTTGACCGAAATGATTCTGCATCTACTACCATTACTCCACCCATCAACGGCTATCCAGCATGCATCTAGATATTAAGTTCATAAAGAACCGAGTAATGCCTTAAGCAAGATGACATGATGTAGACAAGATAAACTCACTTATGAATAAACCCCATCGTTTTACTCTTAATAGCAATGATACAATACGTGGCATGTCCCTTTCAGTCACTGGGCTTGAGCACCGCAAGATCGAACCCATTACAAAGCACCTCTCCCATTGCAAGAAAAATCAATCTAGTTGGCCAAACCAAATCAATAGATTGGAGAGAAATACGATGCTATAGTAATCATGCATAAAAGAGCTCAGAGAAAACTCAAATAATATTCATGGATAGATCTGATCATAAACTCGCAATTCATCAGATTCTAACAAACACACCGCAAAAAGTCATTACATTAGATAGAATTCCTAGAACATCAAGGAGAACATTGTATTGAAGATCAAATAGAGAGAAGAAGCGATCTAGCTAGTAACTATGGACCCGTAGGTCCATCGTAAACTACTCAAGCACCATTGGAAGGGCAACGAGGTTGATGTAGATCCCCTGCGTGATCGAATCCCCCTCTCGCAAAGTGTCAGAAAATGCCTCCAGACGGGATCTTGTGGTTCTGGAACTTGCGGTGGTGGAAAAAGTATGTCGTGGACTCCTTCGTTGGTTTCACGATTTTAGTGAATTTATAGAGGCAGATTTGGTTAAATGGAGTCATGTGGGCCCCACAAGCCACCAGGACGCACCCTACCCCCTGGGCGAGCCGTGGTGCCTCGTGGGCCACTGTTACATCTTGTCGTCCCCTCCTGAAGCTTTCATGGTCTCTTATTGCCAGAAAAAAATCTCCAAAAAGTTTCGTGGCATTTGGACTTCATTTGATATTAAGTTACTAGATTAGTCCCAATAAATGATATATAATTGCTTGAAAGTGTATATAAAACATCCAAAATTGATACTGTAATAACATTGAACAATAAAAAAAAATATAGATACGTTGGAGACGTATCACTCTCCACCTAACAAGTAGCACATATCACAATCATACAGTTGAGCTCGCGAAAATAACAAAACAGACACATTGGGGCCATTTATCAGGTTGATGTGGCGCAGACGGATGGATGGCATTATCTGGCCGTGACGCTCGATCGGTTTTGACGGGCGGAGTTTATTTCGTCTGAGTGCATTTGCACATGGGGGCACAATGGATCTTTCACACCAATAACTCCTTCTCAAAGAAGCTACATTGTAGGCTCGGATTTGAGTAATAAAGTAAACTAGTTGACCAAAAATTCAAGCAAACTTGTGAAGTGAGATTGCTTATGAGATAATAAATGGATGCTTAAAATAGCCATAGTATCTTGTTTGATCTTATACAAGGGTCCACCAAGCAAAATTCTGAAGTGAGATTTCTTATGAGCTAAGAAATGGATTGTTAAAGTAGGCATAGTATCTTGTTTGATCTTATACAAGGGCCCACCAAACATCAATAATGATAGTGCTCTCCACTTTTTCTCCCTGCATGTTGTGATCATTATTCTCGTGGTCATGATCTTGCAATGTGCTCTTCATTCAATGGTGTGACTGGCAAGTGCAATAGAACATAATATATTCAAGCATAAGCAACCACATTCAGAATAATTCAACAATAGTTACACAATATAAGTTTAACGTGCCACCAATTTCAAGTCAATTTGATCCAAACAAGTCAACACATATTGTTTTCTATATGAATGTTCAATACGAGTGAGTAACAAAAATTGCTTAAGTTACACTAGAGGATAAACACACCGATGAAAAATGAGATTTAAAAAAAATAGAGCGGCCTCTCCGATTTCTATATGTCATAAACCATAGTGTCTTGAAACAAGCATAAGAGAAACTAAAAGTAGGAAAGGATAACACGATGCACGCATCAACCTGACAACACGGCTAGAGAGAAACATTTGCTACCAAACTACACGCAAAAGCATAACACCACCCCCTTCATCCAGGGTTGCCTTGCTGCAAGCAAGTTTATCAAACTCTGCATTACATGACCGACACTAGGATAGCTAATATTAGGTATCATTACACACGAAACTAAAATGAGATAATTATCAACCTCAAACTGACATATAAAACGACGAGTAGTGCAAGAGTTTCTGAAACATGTGACGCTTAATCCAGTCTATGTAATGGTTGTCGCATGCAAAAAGGAAAAGAAGAATCAAGGAGCTGGATTCGGTGTGTGTGTTTTTTGACACCAAAAGGTCTGTAAAAAATGTGACCCACTACAAAAAATGTAGATGAAAAAAATTATTACGACCTATTTTGATAAAGGGTGGATTTTATTACTCAAAATGAAGTATCAAGAAATTGCAACCACAATGAGCAGACACCCGGCCTCTGCATAACAATGATACGCACAGCCAACACCAATAACACATACAAAAAAAGCCAACACGTAGCAAAGTCATATAAGACCAAAGCTATGCCTAAGCATTGAAAAAAAAACCTGAAGCGATCAATTCGTGATTGACAAACCTACAACAATGACCATATCCACACCAACCATCTCATGACACCACAAGAACAACGATATTCTTCAATAGTAACGCCTTCATGAAGGGAACGACACTCGAGCGCCGCTGTCACTGAAACCAACCATCAAAGGTCAGAATCTAGGTTTTCACCCTGAAGAAATAGTCTGAGCATATCCGAGCAAAGCCTTCAAGAAGGTAACAACGCACAAACGTCGTCATTACCAGGTATAACCAACAAGGGCTACACTTAGGTTTTCACCCCAGAGCTCGAGACTAGGTACTCAAAAAGAACCATCATCGGAGTCAAGTATGTGTTGTCTCCACCACTTTTTTGTGATCCTAGCAGCTGCATGTTCTAGGCTTAGAAAACCGATAGCCCCCGCTGCGCAACCATGCCCTCAGTGTCAAGCCATTGTCCATAGGTTTCATCTCACCACCAAAGGTAACCATCGGATCTTGGGTGAGTATCACTCACAAAGACCTTTCAATGGTCATCACAATCCGCAGTAAGTTCGCCGCCAATCTGGATTGTTCAACATGGTCAAACACCGACGACGGAGCACCTGACCACTGAATGCCACCTTGCCGCCCGAGTACTAGCGTGCAGAGCCGGCCGAGCCCGCATAACTGCTCGCCGGACCCTCACACGCGTCATTCCTGCCATGAACCCTATCGCACACATTGATCTGGAGGATTTTGTGCTAGACGCCTTGCGGATGCGTAGCAGAGAATCCCGATCCAACTAGGACGTTAGGGCCTCGCGCCGCCAGCCCCCCATCGCCAGATCCACGCAAGCGAGACCACGCTGGCAACTCGGTGTAGGAGACACCCGACAAGCAACAGCCAAACCAGCCGATCGCATCTATGTTGGGCGTACAAGGTAGCCAGCCATGACAGAGGACCATGAAACGATTTGCTTCCTGCAGCCAGCCCTGCGCCACCGGCACAGAGCCGCGCCACCCCATCACCAGAATCCGCCGTCCGAGCCATGCCATTCTACCTCTTGAGCTTGCATTGGTTTTTCCCTTGAAGAGGAAAGGGTGATGCAACAAAGTAGAGTAAGTATTTCCCTCAGTTTTGAGAACCAAGGTATCAATCCAGTAGGAGATTACACACAAATCGCCAAATACCTGCACAAACAATCAAACAACTTGCACCCAACGCTGTAAAGGGGTTTTCAATCCCTAATACGTTATTTTCAAAAGTGAGATCGGATAGAGATAGATAAACGGTAAAGTAAATATTTTTGGGTTTTTGGTTTATAGATTGAAAAGTAAAAGATTGCAAAATAGTAGATCGGAAACTTATAAGATGTAAAATAGACCCGGGAGCCATATATTTCACTAGAGGCTTCTCTCATGATAGCAAATATTACGGTGGGTGAATGAATTACTGCCAAGCAATTGATAGAAAAGCGAATAATTATGACAACATCTAAGGCAATGATCATGAATATAGGCATCACGTCCGAGACAAGTAGACCGACTCATGCCTGCATCTACTACTATTACTCCACACATCGACCGCTATCCAGCATGCATCTAGAGTATTAAGTCCATAAGAACAGAGTAACGCCTTAAGCAAGATGACATGATGTAGAGGAATCAACTCAAGCAATATGATGAAAACCCCATCTTTTTATCCTCGATGGCAACAATACAATACGTGTCATGTCCATTTCTATCACTGGGATTGAGCACCGCAAGATTGAACCCAAAGCAAAGCACTTCTCCCGTTGCAAGGAATATCAGTCTAGTTGGCCAAACAAAACCGATAATTCGAAGAGAATTACTCAGATATTAGATCATGCATATAAGAATTCAGAAAAGACTCAAATAATATTCATAGATAATCTGATCATAAACCCACAATTCATCGAATCTCGGCAAACACACCGCAAAAGAATATTACATCGGATAGATCTCCAAGAATAACAAGGAGAACATGGTATTGAGGATCCAAGAGAGAGAAGAAGCCATCTAGCTACTAGCTATAGACCCGTAGGTCTGTGGTAAACTACTCACACTTCATTGGAAGGGCAATAGGGTTGATGTAGATGCCCTCAGTGGTTGATTCCCCCTCAGGTAGAGTACCGGAAAAGGCCTCCAGATGGGATCTCGCGGAAACAGAAGGTTACAACGGCGGAAAAGTGGTTTCGATCAATGTTCTAATGTTTCTGGAATATATGGGTATTTATAGGCGGAAGAAGTAGGTCAGGGGAGGCACGAGTGGCCCACAAGGTATGGGGCGCGCCCTCCACCCTTGTGGTCTCATCGCAGATCCCCTGGCATGTACTCCAAGTCCATCTGGTGTCTTCTGGTGCAAGAAAAATCTCTAAAAAGTTTCATTCTGTTTGGACTTCGTTTGATATTCCTTTTTCTGCCGAACTCAAAAACAAGGAAAAACATAAACTGGCACTGGGCTCTAGGTTAATAGGTTAGTCCCAAAAATCATATAAAATAGCATATAAATGTATATAAAACATCCAAGATAGATAATATAGTAGCATGGAACAATTAAAAATTATAGATATGTTGGAGACGTATCAAGCATCCCCAAGCTTAATTCTTGCTCGTCCTCGAGTAGGTAAATGATAAAAACATAATTTTTGATGTGGAATGCTACCCAACATATTTATTAATGCAATATTCTTTATTGCGGCATGAATGTTCATATCCATAAGACTCAAAATAAAAGTTTCTCAATATCAAAACAATAATTCTTTAATCATACCAAAAGCAATCTATAAAGCTTCAAAAATAACATGACTAAAGAACATTATCCCTCCAAATCATATAGTCCTTATGCTCCCTTTTCTTAACACAAAGCACCCCTCATGCCCATCCCGAAGTCAGACGAGCAATTGTTTTCATGCTCTAGTCTTTCAAGCTTTTCAAGTCTTTACGCAATATATGAGCGCGAGCCATGGACATAGCACTATGGGTGAAACGGAGGTGGTAATAGACAAAAGGTGGGAGAAAGTCTCACATCACCTAGGCAAATCAATGGACTATGGAGATGTCCATCAATCGATATCAATGTGAGCGAGTAGGGATTGTCATGTAACGGATGCACTAGAGATATAAGTGTATGAAAGCTCAAAAATACAACTAGTGGGTGTGCATCTACTTGCTTACTCATGAAGACCAAGGGCATTTGAGGAAGCCCATCGTTGGAATATACAAGCCAAGTTCTATAACGAAAAATTCCCACTAGTGATATATGAAAGTGACAACATAGGAGATTCTCTATCATGAAGAACATGGTGCTATTATGGAGCACAAGTGTGGAAAAGGATAGTAACATTGTCCCTTCACTCTTTTTCTCTCTTTTTTGGTGGGCTTCTCTGGCCTCCTTTTTTTGGGCTTCATTGGCCTCTTTTATTTTTGATAACCTCACATGGGACAATATTCTATTAATGATGATCATCAAACTTTTATTTACTTACAGCTCAATATTACAACTCGACATTAGAACAAAGATATGACTCTATATGAATGCCTCCGGCGGTGTACCGGGATGTGCAATGACTAAGATTGACATGTATGAAAAATATGAAATGTGGCCTTGCCACAAATACTATGTCAACTACATGATCATGCAAAGCAATATGACAATGATGAAGTGTGTCATAAACAAAACAGTGGAGTTACATGGCAATATATATCGGAATGGCTATGGAAATGCCATAATATGTAGATATGGTGTCTGTTTTGAGGAAGGTATAAGGAGGGTTCTATGAACCGGTGAATGTTGCGTGGCACTAGAGTGGCTAGAAAGGTGGAAGGGTGAGAGTGCGTATAATCCTTGGACTCACATTAGTCATAAAGAACTCACATACTTATTGTAAAAAATCTACTTAGCCCTCAAAGCAAAACACTATGACGCATGTCCCTAGGGGGGAGGTTGGTAAGAGTTAACCATCGCGCACCCCCGAACTTCCCAGAAACATGAAAAAATCAAGATACAGTGCGCGCCAATTTGGTTACATAGGCCATACATGCATGCTTCGGGAATCACAAACCTGAACACAATTATTTCTTTTAACCTCTGCTAGGCTTCTCGCCCCTCGTTGGTTACCCCAAGTGGAAGGTGTGAGATGTAGTGTTGCGGAACTTTTTCCCTTGGCAAAGATACCAAGGATCGAATCCCCAGAGACTCCTAGGTTCAACAAGAAGGTGTCAACTGCTATGGCGCCAGATATTAGCAATCAACGTGGACCTGCACACAGATACAAATAACTTTGCTCCCAATGAGTACAGAGAGGTTGTCAATCCCTCCGGCCTTGTAGTTCACAAAGGATTAAACGCAAGTGATAGTAGTGATAGATATAATTGCAATAGTAAATAATAGCGAAAAGTAAATAGCGGATGTGATCAATGATGGTAATATGGACCGGAGTCTCATGATGTTCACTAGTGATGTCTCTCTCCCAAAAGACGATAAAACAGCTATGTGAGGTAAACGAATTACAGCTGGGCAATTGACAGGACCATGTGCGCAAACCAATGCTGACTACATTGCAAGAAAGGTTGAGGTTCAAAGCATGGGCAGTACGCCAAAGTAAGTAGACCGAAATCCATCAATATCTACTACTAATCATCCACCTTGAGATATCTATCCAGAACATCTCGCTGGTATTAAGTTGCGAGTCCCACCCATACTGTAAACTCAATGCAACAGACAACTGAATTAAAAGAACTTTGCGTAAAGTAAACAATCCTTGCACCCGCGGGCACAAGCACCGTTGTTTTCCCCCTTGTGGCAACAGCACATCCCCTAGACTCATGTTTCTGTCACTCAAACTAGTCATCGAGGGGCATGAACCCACAATCAAGCATAACGTTCCCTCTTGGAGTCACTACCTATTACTTGGCCAAAGCAATAAATAACAACGGAGAACATGCAAGAATTACTTACGAACATAAATATAAAAGAGGTAGATCAAATATATTACTCAAGCACAATCTGAACATAATCTCATAATCCATCGGATCCCAGCAAACTCATCATAGCAAAAGCAGAAGGATTACATATGTGCCTCGATCATGTAGGGCAGCTCACGAGGACTAATTAGTGAAGCACAAGAACGGGAGGAGAACATCACATAGCTACTGGTCATGGACTCATGGTCCAAGGGAGACTACTCACAACTCATCTGGGAGGCATCCATGGTGGTGGAGAGGCTCCCGGTGGTGATCCTCCCCTCCGGCAGGGTGCCGGGAAGAGTTCTCCTGGTGCTCCCGATCTTGGAAGAGGCGGCGGCGGCGGAACAGAGATGAGATCGCGAAAAAAGTTCCTCCCTCAAGGGTTTCGGGAGACGCTTCAAATATATGCCAAAGGGGGCATCGGAGGAGCCTCGGGGGGCCCAGGCGCCCCCCCCCTGGCGCGGCCCAGGGGGGCGCGCCGCCAAGGCGCCTGGAGCCCTGGTGCCCCCCCCCCCTCCCGGCTGTCCTTCGGGCGCACGGTAGTTTCTGGAACGCTGATTTTTTATATAATTTTTCTGGATTTTTCCTGGCAGTTCTCGTAATGTGAAAACCTGAAATACAAAAACAGCCGAAAACAGAAACTGGCACTGGGGTGCACTGAGTTAATAGGTTAGTCGAAATATGATCAAAAGTGTATGGAAGTGTATAAATATCATAGCAATATCACCCAAAAGAGGCATGGAGCAAACAGAAATTATAGATACGTTTTGGACGTATCAACATCCCCAAGCTTAATTCCTGCTCGTCCTCGAGTAGGTAAATGATAACAAGAATAATTTCTGTGGTGACATGCTAATAACCATATAGGTCTTTTTCATAGTCATATGACAAAAGCTTACTGAGACAATGAATCTGTAGTAATTAAGTTGCCTCATGAGAAAATCACAAAGAACTGAAAGTTTTACAATATGATACTGAAACATCAAATAGATTTGCAATGAACATGATGTGCAGATATGATAAGGTGATATCTAGCTTGCCCCCTTTAGTGAAGCAAAACATAAATGCAGGGGCACCTCCAAGGTTTAAGTGATGACTAGATACAATGATTTCAGAATAAACGATATCACAATCATGCAAAAGACAATGCTACTTTGTGACAATGCACATTACACTCAGAATGACAATCATGCTCTCAGTAGTTGGTGCTTTTTAAGAAAGAAGGTGGAGACTCAACATAAAAGTAAAAGAATGGCCCTTCGCAGAGGGAAGCAGGGATTACTCATGTGCTAGAGCTTTTTATTTTGAAAACATAGAAACAATTTTGTCAACGGTAGTAGTACTTCATATGTGTTATGCATAAGACATCCTATAAGTTGCAAGCCTCATGCATCGAATACCAATAGTGCTCGCACCTTGTCCTAATTAGCTCGGATTTCCATGGATTGTCATTGCATTACATATGTTTCAACCAAGTGTCACAAAGGGGTACCTCTATGTCACTTGTACAAAGGTCCAAGGAGATAGATCGCATTTGATTTCTCGTTTTTGATAGATCTCAACTTGAGGACATCCATACCGGGCAACATAGAAAATAGATAATGGACTCCTCTTTAATGCTTAAGCATATTCTCATAAGAGATTGAGGATTAATGTCCAAGCTAAAACTTCCACCATGATACATGGCTTTGGTTGGCGGCCCAATGTTCTTCTCTAACAATATGCATACTCAAACCATTCAACCCATGGCAAATCACCCTTACTTTAGACAAGACGAACATGCATAGCAACTCACATGATATTCAACAAAAGTGTAACAGTTGATGGCGTCCCCAGAAACATGGTTACCGCTCAGCAAGCAACTTATAAGAAAATAAGATACATAAGCAACATATTCTTTACCACAATAGTTTTTAAGCTACTTTCCCATGAGCTACGTATTGCAAAAACTGAAGGTTTTAAAGGTAGCACATGTAAATTTACTTGGAGTGGCGGTGAAATACCACATATAGGTAGGTATGGTGGACTCATATGGCATAACTGGATTAAAGGATGTGGATGCACAAGCAGTCAGTCCGCTTAGTACAGGCGAAGGTTAGCAAAAGACTGGGAGCGACCAACTAAGAGAGCAATGACGGTCATAATCATGCAGAGCGACAAAGCAACATTGAATCAGGCATGGAAGTTATATCGCTACTCAGAAACAAAAGATCAGCAAGACTTGACAGACATTCTTTACAGTCTTAAATATGCGTGAGCATACGCCAAGTCAATCAAAATAAATTCTTGAAGGAAGATATTACTAAACCATACCACATCATTGGCAAACAAATCATGTTGGTACTCCAATAACACATTGGGAATCCCCCAGCTATTTGAGACTAACCATAAGAAAACCTGAACTACTAAGCGCCATTATGCACGTAGCATCTTTATCATAGACATATTAACCAATGCAACGGAAGCAAACTCTCTTAATAAGGTGAGCATGGTAATTAAAGAGAGTTCAAGCAACCAACTAAACAAAAGCTCTTTGAAAAGATAAGCATGAAAGCTAAGAGCTGAACATGATAGTAGCTATTAAAAGACAAAGAACACACACAGCAAGGATAGACATGAAAATTCTATGTTATGTTCTAGGTAGAAGTGGAGCGTGTTTCTCTCCCACATAAAGAAAGCTGAGTTCCGACTCGTTATGAAAAACTAAAGAAAACTAAAAGCAAGACGCTCCAAGCATAGCACATAACACATGAAGTGATTAAAATATAGTGGAACGAAAGACGAACTGATAATGCTGATGGAGAAGGGGATGCACAGGGGCATCCCCAAGCTTAGACGCTTGAGTCTCCTTGAATATTTCTTGGGGTGCATGGGGGCATCCCCAAGCTTGAGCGCTTGACACTCCTGAATCTTTTTATCATCTTCCCTCGCACACTTGAAAACTCCCTTCATACATAACTCATCATAATCTGATTAGCGAGGTTAGTACCCATAATAAAATAATTATACCTTACTGGAAATAAAGATATTCTTGAAGGTCTACTGTTTCTCAAGATTGCCAAAAGGTTTTTGCAAAGAAAAAGCAAGCTCTTGGTTTGCAAAATGAAGGAAAAGCAAAACAGGACAGAATCTGTGAAAAACAGAACAGCAGGTAGTAATTGATTTGTTCGGGGCGCTTCGGCAACTCTAATAAAAAAACTCAAAACAGATGCACGAAAGACAATTATATAGAGCACGCTGTCGAAAAAATTCAGACCAAAAAGATGATCTGGTGATTTTATACGAATTTTTCTATCCAAGGACAGAATCTGTTTCCTGGACAGCACCTCACAACTTTTGAACTTTCTAGCAATCAGAGGCTACACTTGGCACAAAATTGAAAAGCAAAGATACAATGATGATGCTACAGTAGTAACAACATCAAGACACAACAAAAGAAAAATAAATTTATTCATGTGGGCTGCCTCCCGAAAGCGCTTTCTTTTATGCCTTTGAGCTAGGCATAATGCATAGAGGAATCAATAACCATCGTAATAATCGGAGCTATAAATTGCTTCAAATGGTTCCTCAACAAGTTCATTCTTGTTCCTTCTAGGAAAGGGGTACACACCTTTTGCCTTTCCGCGCAAGCGGATTTGTCCCTTACCTATATCAATGAAGCCTTTAACCGCTCGGAGGAAGTCCCTTCCAAGCACTATATTTCCTTGGTTTGGCTCCATGATGAAGAAATCAATCATTGCAATCCCTTTAAGGAATTTAACTGGCACGTCTTTTATTCTTCCCTGGATTTCAGAAATATCTCCATTAGTGTGTTCATGATAAGATGGTAATCTATCCATGTTAAATTTTAAAGAATCATGAACAATTTTTGGCATAGTAGAAACCATAGATCCAATATCACAATAAGCAAGGAAGTCTTGATTAGAGATGCTAATCCTAACGAAAGGCTCCCAATCATTGTCTATTTCCAAAATGTCTTTCTTATTGGGTTTAGGTTTCTCTATCTTCATCAAGTCTAGAGCATCCATTCTCTTTTCAATAGTAGAAAGTCTATCTATGACAGTATCAAAGTTATGATCATACACAAAGTAACAAGATAGACCATGTATAATTTCAAGAGCTCTAGCTTCATCACACTCTAGGAAATCTCCCTCGGCTATAATATCAAGAGAGTGTTTACACCATTTAAAAAGACCATGGTAAAAATTTCTAAGCACAATTTTTATAGGTATCCAAGGCATAATTCTCCTATGTGCATCAGTAATTCTGTCCCATGCCTTCTTCATATTTTCTCCATCCCTTTGATGGAAATCTAGAACTTCTGATTCCCTCAAAGCACTAAATCCTAACATGTTTAGTTAAACAGAAAGGACTACTAACAGGAAAGCAAAATAAAAGTTTTTCGTAATTTTTGATAAAGGATACTAAAGCAAAAACTGAAAGGTAAACTAACAAGACTAAAAGCAAAGGTAAAAGATAGCGTGCAACTCCCCTATCTTGAAGAGTGGAGTCCCCGGCAACGGCGCCAGAAAAACTCTTGCTAGGCTTCTCGCCCCTCGTTGGTTACCCCAAGTGGAAGGTATGAGATGTAGTGTTGCAGAAGTTTTTCCCTTGGCAAAGATACCAAGGATCGAATCCCCAGAGACTCCTAGGTTCAACAAGAAGGTGTCAACTACTACGGCGCCAGATATTAGCAATCAACGTGGACCTACACACAGATACAAATAACTTTGCTCCCAACGAGTACAGAGAGGTTGTCAATCCCTCCGGCCTTGTAGTGATAGATATAATTGCAATAGCAAATAATAGCGAAAAGTAAATAGCGGATGTGATCAATGATGGTAATATGGACCGGAGTCTCATGATGTTCACTAGTGATGTCTCTCTCCCAAAAGACGATAAAACAGCTATCTGAGGTAAACGAATTACAGCTGGGCAATTGACAGGACCATGTGCGCAAACAAATGCTGACTACATTGCAAGAAAGGTTGAGGTTCAAAGCATGGGCGATACGCCAAAGTAAGTAGACCGAAATCCATCAATATCTACTACTAATCATCCACCTTGAGATATCTATCCAGAACATCTCTCTGATATTAAGTTGCGAGTCCCACCCATAGTGTAAACTCAATGCAACAGACAAATTCATTAAAAGAACTTTGCGTAAAGTAAACAATCCTTGCACCCGCGGGCACAAGAACCGTTGTTTTCCCCCTTGTGGCAACAGCACATCCCCTAGACTCATGTTTCTGTCACTCAAACTAGTCATCGAGGGGCATGAACCCACAATCAAGCATAACGTTCCCTCTTGGAGTCACTACCTATTACTTGGCCAAAGCAATAAATAACAACGGAGAACATGCAAGAATTACTTACGAACATAAATATAAAAGAGGTAGATCAAATATATTACTCAAGCACAATCTGAACATAATCTCATAATCCATCGGATCCCAGCAAACTCATCATAGCAACAGCAGAAGGATTACATATGTGCCTCGATCATGTAGGGCAGCTCACGAGGACTAATTAGTGAAGCACAAGAACGGGAGGAGAACATCACATAGCTACTGGTCATGGACTCATGGTCCAAGGGAGACTACTCACAACTCATCCGGGAGGCGTCCATGGTGGTGGAGAGGCTCCCGGTGGTGATCCTCCCCTTCGGCAGGGTGCCGGGAAGAGTTCTCCTGGTGCTCCCGATCTTGGAAGTGGCGGCGGCGGCGGAACAGAGATGAGATCGCGAAAAAAGTTCCTCCCTCAAGGGTTTCGGGAGACGCTTTAAATATATGCCAAAGGGGGGCATCGGAGGAGCCTCGGGGGGCCCAGGCGCCCCCCCGGCGCGGCCCAGGGGAGGGGGCGCTGCCAGGGCGCCTGGAGCCCTGGTGGCCCCCCCTGGCTGTCCTTCGGGCGCACGGTAGTTTCTGGAACGCTGATTTTTTATATAATTTTCTGGATTTTTCCTGGCAGTTCTCGTAATGTGAAAACCTGAAATACAAAAACAGCCGAAAACAGAAACTGGCACTCGGGTGCACTGAGTTAATAGGTTAGTCCAAATATGATCAAAAGTGTATGGAAGTGTATAAATATCATTGCAATATCACCCAAAAGAGGCATGGAGCAAGCAGAAATTATAGATACGTTTTGGACGTATCAATGTAGGATCGAAAGTATGTCTAGAGGGGGGGTGATTAGACTACTTGACAATATAAAAATCTGCCTTTTGATCATGCAATGTTTTTGGCAGTTTCACAATCAAGATCAATTCAAGTAACACCCTACACATGCAATTCTAGAGTAATAGCAGCGGAAAGTAAATTGCACATGTAAAAGAGAGGTGGAGAAGATCAAACGTAGTTTGGTGACACGAAGATTTTTGTCGTGGTTCCGATAGGTGGTGCTATCGTACATCCACGTTGATGGAGACTTCAACCCACGGAGGGTAACGGCTGCGCGAGTCCACGGAGGGCTCCACCCACGAAGGGTCCACGAAGAAGCAACCTTGTCTATTCCATCATGGCCTACGCCCACGGAGGACTAGCCTTACTCGGGGTAGATCTTCACGAAGTAGGCGATCTCCTTGCCCTTACAAACTTCTTGGTTCAACTCCACATCTCAAAGACGGAGGCTCCCAAGCGACACCTAACCAATCTAGGAGGCACCACCCTCCAAAAGGTAATAGATGGTGTTGATGATGATGAACTCCTTGCTCTTGTGCTTCAAATGATAATCTCCCCAACACTCAACTCTCCTCACTGATATGGCTGTGGTGGAGGAAGGGATTGAGTGGAAAGCAACTTGGGAAGGCTAGAAATCAAGTTTCATATGTAGGAATGGAATGACTTGATCTCAACACAAGGGTAGGTGGTTCTCTTCTCAGAAAGTGTATAGTAGGAGTGGTAGACTTTCTGATGGCTCTCCTCACGAATGAAGAGGGGGTGGAGGGGTATATATAGCCTCCACACAAAATCCAACCGTTACACACATATTTGACCAATCTCGGTGAGACCGAAGTGAAAACTCGGTCAGACCGAAAGTTCAAATATAGTGAACGTTGGGATTTTCGGTGGGACCGAAAATACCATCTCGGTGTGTCCGAAGTGAGTCAAAGGTTGGAGCTTGCCATCTCGGTGGGACCGAAAATAACAACTCGGATATTCCGAAGTGATGTCAATTGGTTACAGAAGGTTGGCAGTCCATTTTCGGTGAGACCGAAACTCAAAATCGGATGGACCGAGAAATTAGGGTTTGGGAGAATAACTGAGGTGGTTCATCTCGGTGGGACTGAGTTTGCAGAATCGGTTTGTCCGAGATTACTTATGAGTGTGTTAAGTAGTGAAGAGTGCTGATAGTTGAGGGAGCTAGATCACCAAGCACTTGAGCAACCAGATCATTAACACAACCTCATCCCCTTTTAATAGTATTGGCTTTTCCTATGGACTCAATGTGATCTTTGATCACTAAACCAAAAATAGAGTCTTGAGCTTTTGCCAATGCTTGTCTTAGCATTTTGAGGGGTCCACTTCTTCAGACATTTCCATACCCATATCATCGAACTTCTCTGAAATGATTCTCAAGTAAATATTAGTTCAATGATATATATGTTGTTATTAATTACCAAAACCACCCGGGGATTAGTTGCACTTTCAATCAACCTCACAAACTACCTCTAGCATGACTCTAATATTACCATCTTAACATCTCAAAACAATTACAAGGAGTCAAACTTCACATAATATTAAATGTTCTCTATATGAAGGTTTTTATTATATCCCCTTTGGATGTCTATCATATTAGGACTAATTTCATAACCCAAGAAAATTACCATGTTGTTCTTAAGAACTCTCAAAATAATATAAGTGACGCAAGAGAGTTCAACAATTTCTATAAAATAAAACCACCACCGTGCTCTAAAAGATATAAGTGAAGCACTAGAGCAAAATTGCCCCGATCAAAAGATATAAGTGAAACACATAGAGTATTCTAACAAATCACGATTGAAGCGTGTCCCTCTCAAAAGGTGTGTACAGCAAGGATAATTGTGACAAACTAAAAGCAAGGACTCATATCATACACGACACTCCAAGCAAAACATATATCATGTAGTGAATAAAAATATAGCCTCAAGTAAAGTTACCGATGGATGAAGACGAAAGAGGGGATGCCTTCCTGGGGCATCCCCAAGCTTAGGCTCTTGGCCGTCCTTTAATTTTACCTTGGGGTGCCTTGGTCATCCCCAAGCTTAGGCTTTTGCCACTCTTTACTCCATAGTCGATCAAATCCTTATCCAAAACTTCAAAACTTCACAACACAAAACTCAATAGAAAATCTCGTGAGCTCCATTAGTAAAACAAAGCAAATAACCACTCAAGGTACTGTTGTGATCTTATTCTAATTTCATTTTGGTGTAATTTCTACTGTATTCCAACTTCTCCATGGTTCATACCCCCGATACTAGCCATAGATGCATCAAAATAAGCAAACAACACATAAAAACAAAATCTTTCAAAAATAGAACAGTTTGTAGCAATCTGAAAACTTCGCATACTTCTATAACTCTAAAAATTCTGAAAAATTGGACGATGTGGGGAATTTGTATATCAATTTTTTATAAAATTCCAGAAGGTTTTGACGTTCCAGTGATTTATTGAATTTTCTGCACTAGGCGCAAAAGTTTCTGTTTTTCAGCAAAATCAAATCAACAATACCCGTAAGCCATCACAAAGGTCTTACTTGGCTCAAACACTAATTAAAACACCAAAACACAATTACTACAGAAGTAAAAATGTGGAAAACTTGCAAAACAGAACCAAAAAGTAAAAAAGCAAAAATAAAATTGGGTTGCCTCCCAACAAGCGCTATTGTTTAACGCCCTTAGCTAGGCATAAAACGCAAACATATCTAGGTATTATCATCTTCGGTATGTAATTCTTTCCTCATCAAGTCTTCCAAAACTCGTCTTAACAATTCTATCATTTCCTTTATTTCCCTCCTATTATAAGAACTTAGATCATGAAAAGTACTTTGATTGGTAATTTTAATATTCATAAAACCATAATCAAGAATGAGATATTAAAATCTATCACCACGTGTGTCATCATATAAAATACATAGCTCGTTCCTAACACGTTCCTTCATCATTTTATTTAGCCAATTCCTATAAAATCATACATAAATCCCCCTAGTTATCCAATCAAATTATTCAAAGGCTTTAAGATACAAAGAATGAGATATTTCTGCATGTGATACTTTTCTCCTAAGATTTTCACTATACGACTGATAATCTCTAGATTCCAAACTATGCATAGTTTCTTTATCATGAATTATATCTATAATTGGAGGGTGTTGGACATCTTTTTTATAGAAAGCAAAATTATCTCTAGCTTCTTGTATTATGAAATCGAATTCACACATAAGGATGATAGTGGCAATCTTTTTAGCTACTGGATGATTAATGTTTGGAAGCTCATAAAATATTGATTGCAAAGCAGGATGAAGATGAACAAATTTTCTTTCTAATTTCTCAACAAGCATAACAATAGCATGTGCATAACAATTTGTCTCAAGAAGAATAGATCTTTTATTAATAGGCAAGGGTCCAGTACAATCAAAGAATTCTTGGATAATGCTTTTCCCAATAATATTCCCAACCCCTATGCGAAAACTTTATGTTTTATAGTTAGGAGGATTTTCTCTACGCTCTGAAGGACAAGATTCAAGTTCTTCCTCAGGATTTTCAACGATAACCTCCCCAATTTCAGACATGATGGAAACCAGCAAACGAAGAAGACGAACAAAAGTAGGGCGAAGAAAAGGCAAATCTTTTTTAGAAGTGGGGGAGACGAAAACGAGAGGTGAATGGCAAATAATGTAAATGCGAGAGATGAGAGTTTAATGAAGGGTACTTGGTGGGTATAGACTTGGCGTAGATCTCCCGGGCAATGGCGCCAGAAATCCTTCCTGCTACCTCTTGAGCTTGTGTTGGTTTTTCCCTTGAAGAGGAAAGGGTGATGCAGCAAAGTAGAGTAAGTATATCCCTCAGTTTTGAGAACCAAGGTATCAATCCAGTAGGAGATTACGCCAGAAATACCTGCACAAACAATCAAACAACTTGCACCCAATGCTATAAATGGGTTGTCAATCCCTTCTTGATTATTTGCAAAAGTGAGATCTCCTAGAGATAGATAAACGGTAAAGTAAATATTTTTGGGTTTTTGGTTTATAGATTGAAAAGTAAAAGATTGCAAAATAGTAGATCCGAAACTTATAAGATGTAAAATAGATCGAGGGGCCATAGGTTTCACTAGAGGCTTCTCTCATGATAGCAAATATTACGGTGGGTGAACGAATTACTGCCAAGAAATTGATAGAAAAGTGAATAATTATGAAACATATAAGGCAATGATCATGAATATAGGCATAACATCCGAGATAAGTATACCAACTCATGCCTATATCTACTACTATTAATCCACACATCGGCCGCTATCCAGCATGCATCTAGGGTATTAAGTTCATAAGAACAGAGTAATGCCTTAAGCAAGATGATATGATGTAGAGGAATCAACTCAAGCAATATGATGAAAACCCCATCTTTTTATCCTCGACGGCAACAATACAATACGTGTCATGTCCCTTTCTGTCACTGGGATTGAGCACCGCAAGATTGAACCCAAAGCAAAACACTTCTCCCATTACAAGAAATATCAATCTAGTTGGCCAAACAAAACTGATAATTCGAAGAGAATTACTAAGATATTAGATCATGCATATAAGAATTCCGAAAAGACTCAAATAATATTAATAGATAATCTTATCATAAACCCACAATTCATCAAATCTTGGCAAACACACCGCAAAAGAATATTACATCGGATAGATCTCCAAGAACAACGAGGAGAACATGGTACTGAGGATCCAAGAGAGAGAAGAAGTCATCTAGCTACTAGCTATGGACCCATAGTCCTGTGGTAAACTAGTCACACTTCATCGGAAGGGTAATAGGCTTGATGTAGATGCCCTCCGTGGTTGATTCCCCCTCCGACAGAGTACCGAAAAAGGCCTATAGATGGGATCACGCGGAAACAAAAGGTTATGGTGGTAGAAAAGTGGTTCTGATCGATGTTCTGATGTTTCTGGAATATATGGGTATTTATAGGCGGAAGAAGTAGGTCAGGGGAGGCACGAGGGGCCCATAAGGTAGGGGGCGCGCCCTACCCCCTGGGCACACCCTCCACCCTTGTGGTCTCCTCGCAAATACCCTGGCATGTACTCCAAGTCCATCTGGTGTCTTCTGGTCCAAGAAAAATATCCAAAAAGTTTCGTTCCGTTTGGACTCCGTTTGATATTCCTTTTCTGCGAAACTCAAAAACAAGGAATGAAACAGAAACTGGCACTGAGCTCTGGGTTAATAGGTTAGTCCCAAAAATCATACAAAGCATATAGATGCATATAAAACTTCCAAGATAGACAATAGAATAGCATGGAACAATCAAAAATTAGAGATATGTTGGAGACGTATCACGCCACCGGACGCCAAGCCCCATCGCCAATCGACGGGTCGCTTCAACGCAACTCCACGAAATTGCTGCCCAGCAGCACGGGAGCCGTCACGAGGAGACGCCCCGCCACTATCGTCGGCTGCGCGGGCTTCGCCGCGACGGTGTCCTTGGCGGCGGCGCGGCGGGAGGAGGGAGTAGAAAGGGTGGCGGCACTAGGCCAACGACGTGCGCCCGAGTCGCCCTGGGCTAGACGACGCGGGGCCTACCTGTGTTGTCTCCTGAATATGTAGTATTACAACCTATTTACTAGGTAGAAAAGAAAACTAGCATTAAATAATGTCGAACAGCAAGCGGTGCTATTTATAGTTATCTTGCGTAATTGATCCAGATCTATTATCAAAGTTCATCAAAAGTCCAAAGCACCTCAAGCATAATAAAAAATTGAGGTTTTGAGACCGCCGAACGACCACTACCATCGTCCAGAACAAGCCGCCCAGGCGCAGCTGTCGCCGCTTCCATACCGGAGCCAGATTGACCTTGTCGATGACAGTCGAAAAGTCTTCGTGCACGTGCCCCTAAAAAGGTTCATTGTCCTACCGCCCCAGACCCGTGGGAGACGCCGAGGAGATGGTAGAGGAGGCGTGCGCCGGCGGGAGGCGGAGAAAGCGGAGTTGGAGAAGAAGATTGCATGCACCAAGGAGGAGATCGTTGTCCTAGAGGCGGCGCTAGCAAAGACTGGCGCCGTTGCCGGCCCCGAGCCCACCAAGCCGTAGTCTAATGACTACTAACGCTGGTGCACGTTCCTCGGCGATCTCTGCTTCACCGATCGTACGTTCGAGGTAGCTGGTAGCCTTCATTCATTCGAACTAGTGGGACTATAGGAGTGGTAGTACAAAGAATTGGTTGTAGTATCATTGTATGAATGTAATGCACTGGCTGGCACTAGCTAATTTTTTTTTAAATAATACATTTTTTTATAATTTTTCATAAATATCACGCCGGATACATAGTTTCCCAAAATAATACATCGTCGGCCCACTACCGGCCGATTGGGCCATGTCAGCCCGCAGCAGGCCGACTGGGCCTAGTCAGCCAGCAGTCGGCCGACAGCTGGCCCGCGTGCCATGTGCCGGCTGTCGGTGTCAAAATTGGCAGATCTCGGGTAGGGGGCCCAAGCTGTACGTCTGAGGATCGATGATAATAGGAGACAGGGACACGATGTTTACCCAGGTTCAGGCCCTCTCGATCGAGGTAATACCCTACTTCCTACTTCATTGATCTTGATGAATATAGGTTACAAGAGTTGATCTACCTCGAGATCGTAATGACTAAACCCTAGAAGTCTAGCCTATGTGATGACTATGATTCTCTTGTCTCTACGGACTAAACCCCTCGGCTTATATCACTACAACAGGACCCCCGCTATAGCAACGTCTTTTTCCGTATCTAAATGTCCATATATGCGTTGCTAGGGTCTTTACCAACGGTTTGGGATGCGTAGCCTTATCCAGTGTTGCTAGCGCATAATGCAACGCTTATACTATCATTGGTAAAAGGGTCCGTTGCAAGAGAACAACAGATAAAATGGGCTTTTACAACAGTTTTATATGTTGGTGCTTGATGTACATGAATCAAAATCCCATTGCTTGGCAACAGAGAATTTCCAACGTTTCAATTGTTGGTAGATATAGTGTGAATAATAATATTATATGTATATATATTGCTAGCAATTAAATTAATGCTCTGTGTAAAGGCGATAATTATATATTTCAAATGAAGGAAAAACAAGACAATATACTCATGAAAGGAAGAAATCATATATTAGATCAAAATTGTTGGATTACAATAGTGGATATTACAGGAGGAACATCATCCAAATGTCATGCATAACCTAACAATTTTCTTGACAGCGGTACTTAAACTGAAAATATCCATCTTAACTGAGGAACAACATCCCACAGGAACGTCATCCCTACAACATAACTAAAACTAAAAGCATCCATCATCATCATCATCAGGAAATGGATCATCGGCATCATCATTGCAGTATAATCACCATGCTCCCATATACTCATCCATTTATCTTTTGAATCTACAAATAAGAAGAAAAAATGAACTGTTAAAACACAATTCCTTGACATGATGCAAGTAGTAATAGAGGAAAATATTAGTCACGTACAAAGGTTGAAGGCCATGCAATCTTTTCTTTTTATGCATTACTGAGAGTATTGCAGTCTTTGCGACTTCATACCAAATTTTTAGTTTCCACTAGTGCCATATCGACATCACTGCCCGACTTCATTTCTAATTTCAGGACCATCAAGTTTAAATTTAGGATCTGAACTTACCATTGTATCTAGAGCTACGCCCTTGTTATGATTTTTTGGGCTCTTCAAGAATATTTTAGTTCCTGCCAGCAAAGAAAATAAAAGTTGCCATATGAGAAGACAGAAACAAAATAGGGGAACATATGAAATGAATTTGAGCACAATAGCTAGTTCATTGGCATCCATCCAACTCAGCGAACCACTTCGAGCACTCTTACTGCATGCATTAGCACCTTATGTTGTTTTTGTGGTCTGGACACAAACTGATAGCAAAGAAGAAGTAATAAACAACTAAACAAGCCAGCACTACAGTATAAACAAAATTTGTATGTGTTTATGAAAAGATACCAGCTTGTTTGCAACAGAAGTTTTTTCTCCCTGACATGCACCAACATTCTTGTTTTCAACAGCATTCTGATAGCAAGACGACCAGTAGATACATAACCATTGGAGCAACATATTTTGAACATATTGTATATGGTAATGGAAATATACCTTGTGTGCAGCAGAATATATTTCCCCTTGCCGTGCACTGAAATTCTTGCCCATTACATATCTGCTGCAACATAACAATGACCAAAAGTTTAAATAAATTATGTAAAAGACAATATTATGTCGTCCTACTCGACCTTATGACAGTCATCCCCACAGATGTGAAGACGATTAATTCAGATTTCAACCCAAACAATCAAATTTTGAAGTAATCTTTGCCCCTACAATCAACAAAATAAGTCTGACCACAATTATTCCTTATCAAAACAAAATAGCAACTCATTCAGTACTGAGTAGGTACAAGGAATACAGCAACCTATTCCTATTTCATAGTGAAAACGATGAACTAAGACATGAAATTGTTACTCTGAAATGTAATTTTGCAAGGGGTCCATTATTTTGTTCATCGGGTGTATAAGAAAAACAGCAAGTAACAAAAGGAAACTCCATATAGCAGCTCTTTCGATGAACCCATGTTTTTTAGTTTTTTTCTATGCTGGGAACATTACTTAAATAAAATGTAGTCGTGTTTCAATACTACTAGTTTAGCTGTCGATCTATTTCAGTTGCTTAGGGAAGA
Source organism: Secale cereale (assembly GCA_902687465.1). Taxonomy (NCBI): domain Eukaryota; kingdom Viridiplantae; phylum Streptophyta; class Magnoliopsida; order Poales; family Poaceae; genus Secale; species Secale cereale. Next base: position 215,198,921 of record LR738715.1, read on the forward strand.
TGAACTTGTACTTGTGTGGTATGCTGCTTACCTTGGTGTTTGCTGGGGGGAACGCATGTTCAAGTATAACACTATCTGCGGACAGTAAGAGGATCATAAGCTCAAGGACACCCAAGTTCATTCTATTTGGTGTTAAGGAGGTCTCGTTCATGCACAAGCATTATAGATAGGCTGATGAGATGCTATTTTCAAGTTGGAACTATCAGGAGATCCCATGGTCCAAGGTTGAGTCTGTTGCAGAGTGTACATGTGTTTTCACTACCGTGCACATGGTTGTTCACTAATATTTATTTTCAGAACAAGTGTGTCGTTTTTGTAGACTGTACTTATAGTTGTTGCTGCTGCAGATCATGTTCTGATATTCATAGTGCAACTTGTCCATAGGTATGACCAAGATAACAATTCTTCTAGTCACTCCATCGTTCATTTTCTACAAATGACACCCCAGCCAGATTACAGTATGATAGCTATAGGAAAATAACAAGGTCACAAACGTCTGCGCACACACGAAGAAAGAAAGAAACTATGCTAAGTGTTCAACCGCAAAATGTTAGGCAAGAACTAACCCAACTGTACTACCTAACTAGCATAGGATAGTCAGAATTGGAGTTCCATAAAGGAATTCTATGAAGGGATTGAACTCACCAAGGTAGTAATGTTGCAGAAATACATTGAAATATTGCATGCGTCCACACCTGAAACCTTAACAGTTACTAGATTTAAGCCACCTCTTATGTTCAGTAAACCTACAAACACCAAAACAAACAGGCGTCAGGGCACTATAATGAATAAAACCTAAAAAGCTAATCTCAATCAAGTATGGAAGGTGTAACCTTATAGAAGAAGAATCAGAAACAACCCCCTCTACCTGAAGGCCCCCAAAATTATAAACCAATAACAGAGGACAACTATCAAACACTTGGTGTGCTCTATCAAATTCACACAAGAGAAGAGTAATTAGAAAGCATATAAGGGACAGATCTGAACCAAGTGTGGAGGAGGCAAAATCGTCAAGTCATACTAGTATTTACCTTGTGTTTCTATGAATCGGTGTCGGGGATTGATCTGCTTTCTGTCCCAATTGCTGAACAAGACATGCATCTTGTGCCCTCAACCTCAATGAATCAGCGGGGTGGCCTACGAGGTTCAGGAGGGAGGGCAGGCCATGATCGATCTCCTCAAGATAGGGATCCTACGAGACGAGGAAGGGAATCGTGTTGATATGGGGGAGGGGAGGTTTCCGATTTTGATGGCGCAATTACCTCCCCGCGATAACTGACTTTGGTCTGCGTTCTTGATTCGTATGACAGGTGGGGCCATGGTAATCAAGCGCGTGTACTTATTATCAATTGACCAAAATTAGTCCCTATTGGCGGGATAGAATGGAGGAAAAGAAATATTTTGGTGCGAAATCAGAAAAGAATACTCGGAGTAAAAAAATTAAGCGAAACAATTTTTTTTATTATCATCTGGCCCTTGACACACACATGTACATATATTTGTGCCAAACACAATGTGCTTCTTATATGTTTGTAAAAATTCAGTGCAAGATGGGTGAAGTAATATTGAATTTTGTTGCTCAAACCGGGCTGATTGGATGCGACCTGCAGCTCGCGGCGTTGCTGCTCAACTTCCTCCGTTTTCGCGCGCAAGGCACCGTCAGCCGCGGACACCGCAACGTTCCACCGCCCGTCCCTTTCCCTTGTCGGCGATGAGGGCGGCGGTGCGCAGCGACTAGGTCAAGCTGATCATGACTAGTTGGTCGTTGAGGCGGCATTGGCGCCGCGCGGACATCTTCATGGTGGTCTTCGACTAGTAGACGGTATAGGCCTCTCCCAGCGCGGTGTTTGTGAGGACCTAGTCTGGCGCAATGTCTAACATTGCGAAAACGGCACGGTGATGTGCATTGTGCCACATCGCGAAACTCAGTCGTTGTTAGAGCACCACGACGACAGTCTCCCACCGTCGCGTCTGAGCAAATGCACGAGGTGCCCGTCTGCATTCGTGAGCTCCAGGTATGGATCCAACTTCACAGCGACCGGGCATCGATAGGGCATCAATTAGTGATGAGGCAGGGAAGGCAGTGGTGAGGGCGGCACCGAATTGCAGTCATGGAGGGAGCTCAAACTGTCACTGAAAATCCGCTTCCATTGCGGCAGCCTCGACGACGAGGGGTGACTGCTGTTGCTGTTGGTTATCCAAGGAGAGCACGACCTCCTTCTTTCATGGAGTATAGGAGAGCGATAGAACAAATACCACGCGCAGTGGCGCCACGATCTGGAGGAAGGTCCCTTCGCTTGGGCCGAGAAGCAATCCGGAAAAGCCTGACTAGCATATCTTGCCGGTCCAGGAGAGGATCGGATTGGATCATTTGGTTGTGCGGAGAGGAGCAAAGATGAGATAAAGATGGAGTTGGTCAACGTCGGAGCCCTACTTAATTAGCCCAAACAGAAGGATTGGTGCTGCTTTTAATGAAGCATGGCGGTTGGAGTATGCTTCTTGGTCTCGCGCCCGCATTGAAGCGTTGCCGCTCTCCCGTCCTATCTGGTCGCTCTGATCGACATCAAGGCTGTCGAGTTGTGTCCATTTTGGAGTGGCTGGCCGACATCGATAGGCAGGCGCAGTTCCTAGAGCGGTTCGCGAAAGAGAGTGTTTTGTTGGAACTGCATACATTAGCACCAGTCTAGACGCCCACAAACCTCCCCCAACTTTGGTTCCGATTCGAGGGAATTATGGCTTATGGGCTTAATTGTATATATGTGTGTTTTAATATCTGTAATATAGTATAATGGAAAAGTATAAAATCATTCTTATTTTCTGTCATGCCTCATTATTTTGTGATGTCGTAATATTTCCCTACCGCTATTTTTTTTCGGCCTACAATTGCTTAAGTTTGCTTTTTATTTCAATTTACACCTACTGCGAAAAAAAACTCTATTTATGCCTGGGGTATGAAATTTTGTCCTAGAGCAGTTCACGTGGGAGAGTGTTCTGGTGGGACTGCGTACATTAGCATGAGCCCGGACGCCGGCAAACATCCCCCAGCAGCCCAGCTTTGGTTCTGGTTTGAGAGGATTTTGGCTCGCGACTTAATTGTATATGTGTGTTTTTAATACCTTTAATATATTATAAAAAAATCATTCTTATTTTGTGTCATGCCTCATTATTTTGTGTGTTTTTAATACCTTTAATATATTATTAAAAAACATTCTTATTTATGCCTACAATTCATAGTCCAAAGCTGCTTAATTTTGTATTTTTATTTCAATTTACGCTTACTGCAAAAAATAACTTGTCCTAGAGCGGTTCACGCGGGAGAGTATTCTGGTGGGACAGCGTACATTAGCAAGAATCCGGATGCCCGCAAATCTCCCCCAACCTTGGTTCCGGTTCGAGGGAATTTTGCCTTGTGGACTTAATTGTATATGTGCATTTTAATATCTTTAATATATTATAATAATAAAAACTATAAAATCATTCTTATTTTCTATCATGTCTCATTATTTTGTGACCTCGTAATATTTCCCTACTGCTTAAAAAAATATGCCTGCAATTCATAGTCCAATGCTGCTTAATTTTGCTTTTATTTCAATTTACGTCTGCTGCAAAAAAAATGCCTGCAATATGAAATTTTGTCAGAACATAACCATGCTGAAGTTCGAACTTGGCCATACAAGAATGGACGCAAGGAAATCACCAACGGGATAAACTAATGTTTGCGTATGTTTTTGGCTACAACATTTATTTATTTCTTGTTTTTTTAGGGGAACTTGTTGGATTGAATGGAGAAATGAACAAGGCCTACAGTAGCTAGTTCAATTTGCCTTTCTCTCCAAGCCCATCTCTTATCCCGGGACGATGAGCAAGGTAGGCTGTTACTGGGCTTATTTTCCCTCCAAGCCCATCTCTTATTTCTTCACACTCAGCTTGCCTTTTCCGCCTCCTGTTTTTCTTCTTTCGGATGTGCTGTGCTTCTGACTGAGGAAAAAAAAAACGGCCACCAGTTAACACGATTTTGAAAAGTTCATAGCATTCATAAAAAGTTCAACATTTTCTAATCAAATCAGGAAATTTTAAAAAGTTCATCGATTTTAGAAAATGTTCACAAAAAAAATTCAAGGATTTGGAAAAAGTTAGCATAAATAAAAAATCATATATGTGAGAAAAGTTTATAAATTTGACAAAAATTTCACGAATATGAAAATTTTCATCAATTTTGAAAAAAAAATCATCGATTTCAAAAAGTGTACATCGAATTTGGGAAAAAAGTTCATCAATTTTGAAAAAAAAATCATCAATTTTGAAAAAAAAATCAATTTCGAAAAAAGATTCATCCATATTGAAGAAAAATCATGCATTTTCCAAAAATAAAAATAGAAATAAAAAAACTAAAGAAAAAAAATAAACAAAGCGATCTAGAAAAAACCCGGCCATGAAGCTTCCCAAAACCGGGGGCTTCCCAAACTGAAGAAAGAATAAAACAGGAAAATGAAGTTAGTAGGCACAAGCATTTATATGTCCTAGTGGTTACTGAGTTTGTCTTTGAAAGAAGAGGTCTAGAGTTCAACCCCATCGCCACTCATCATTTTTAGCAGTTTTAGTAGAAAAAGGGTCAATGGGGTGCGCCCGTTTGTGCCCATGCCTTTAACCGAATAGGATATGGCCTGATCTGGATCGGAGAATATTTAAGCAGAAAAAAGGGTCAATGGAGGGCGCCCGTTCGCGCCGATGCCTTTAACCGAATAGGATTTGGCTTGATCTAGATCGGAGAACAAAATGAAGGAACTACGTGCGATTTGGTTTTCTCTCGAACGGTTAGCACATATTTTTGCCACCACATTTATTATGTGTGTCGGCGTGTCTAATTAATTTTTATTTTTAATTATGTAAATTTGCAGTCTTATAACAGACATAATATACAACACATACATGGCAACATATAAGATATGTTGCAATCTATGTATGCCACTATGGTAATGAGTTGTAAGTCTACAACGCATATGCTGCAACGCTTATATGCGTATCTTCTATGAATTTTGCAACCTATAGTCAAAATGTTGTAGAATATGTGTTGCTCTATAGGGGGTATCCTTGTAGTGTATACACGCCGGAGGGGGCCTAGGGTTACAAAGGTGACTTGGGGAGGAAGGAATCATTACATCCGGACATCTTTATTGTCTTACTACATACATTGGAGTCCTAACCGAACACGGGGGGAGGGCCTTCTGCTTCTATCTTCATGGCCCATCAATTCGGCCCAGCATCATTGACCCAGACGCTTGAGGACTCCTAAATACAGGACTCCCTCACCGGTCGCGCACTGGCTAGGCCACGTCGCGAGGGGGCGAGGGGGCTGTCAGCGCGGGCTGGTCACGGGGCACCCCTGTCGGCCAGCTATAGACCGATCAGCCAGCTGCGGGCTGACAGGGTGCGGGACCCACGGCGCGAATGGCTCTTCTCCTTTCTCCTTTCTCCCACACGAGCTCTTCTCTGTTCTTCTTCTGCCCTTTCTTCCACAAACTTCCTTGAATTTGTACACTCAAATGAGCCTTTTTTTTGCGGATTTGGCACAGTGAATGGGTTCTACGTAGTTAGGGGAACCAAGGGATACCTCGATCTACTGATGGGGTAGCTCGTGGTGAGCATTTTGGTGGAGCTTTTTTGAGCTCATTGGTGGAGGTTGTGGCGGTGGAGGTGGAGGTGGTGGTGGTGAAGTTCGGGCGGTGTGGTGGAGGTGGTGGAGGTCAAGCTCCGGCGGTGTGGGGGAGTTTCCGGCTCCGGATACGTTGATTGAAGTCTGTCGTTCGTCATTCGTGTGCACGCTTCATGGGTATATTTCAACACACATTTTATCTCTCGTAATTGTTCCAGGTAGTATTCCGTACTATATGTGTATGTCAAATATTCGTAATATATTTGTAGGTCTGTGAATAATTTTAGTTGCTCCGTAAATATTTCGTAAAATATATACATGTCAAATACTCCCTCCGTCCCAAAAGTTTTGTCTTCAATTTGTCAAAATACGGATGTATCTAGTCACGTTTTAATGTTAGATACTTTCCTATTTAGACAAATCTAAGACAATAATTTTAGGACGGAGGGAGTATTTAGTAGTGCGGATATTTGAAGTTGTTGCTTATTACTTGTCTGCCGTTGTTGAAAAAAAATTAGGTGAGCCGAGATGTCTAATGTAGTGAAGTTCATATTTTACTACGGTCCTGGTACTGTCCAGACAACTGAGATGGGAGCTGATCTGAGTGAATTTTCTCACATATAGGTGCCAATGAGCGCGCCTCCAACATGGTCAGTCAGTCAGTTGAAAGAATGGATTGCGGCAAGTTTAGGGCTTGATACTGAAACACACACGGTCGGTGTTCATGCATTGTGGACACGGTCAAGTTAAATAATTTACTTTTTTTAGGCCAATAGAGCAAGACTCCGAGTGGGTGCGGTGGTTACAAGGTTGTGAATGCAGGGGATGCAATCCTCTTGATTTAGTGATTCCTGTCGTGAATGAGGTCACTACACATGAAGGCGAGGGTGGCTACAATCCTGGGCTGAGTAGTGGAGGGAGGCAATAATCTATGTCAAATGCTGGGGATGATGGTTACGAACCAGGACAGAGCAGTCAGGTAGAAGAAGGAAATGCTAATGGTTACTGACGGTGTCCTAAACTAGGGGGTACTCATCCCGTTGCCTCCCGACCAGCTGGATCGGGCTGAGGAACCCCATAGCGGTTCACTTATGGGTCACTTCAGGCAGCCCATGCCGCATACGAGGATTCCATAAGATTTGGTGCATAAGCCAAGGACTCTCCTAAAACCTAGGCCTCTGGTGTGTTATATAAACCGAGGCCAGGCTAGTCAATAGGCAATCTTATATTCATTACTACAATCTCGTGGTAGATACATGTACTCTGTACTACACCCATATGAATACAATCAAAAGCAGCATGTAGGGTTTTATCTCTTCAAGAGAGTCTGAAGCTGGGTAAGATCTCGTGTTCATGTTACCATCGCTCTAAGACGCCTAGCTTAGGACCCCTACTACGAGATACGCTGGATATAGAACCGACATTTGTGCTTTCATTGAGAGCCTCCTAGGTGTCGACACAGATCGACGGCTTAAATCAGATTTTATGATTTCAATTCAATCTATTCCACCTACATCAGATTTTATTTTGCAATTATTGTCTGCAGTATTGCTTTATTTTGTTTACAGACTAGTTTTGATCTCGTGCGGCGTCAGACGATCCGAGTATATATACTAGGCGAACTGAGGCTACCGCCGGGCAGGCATGCATCATGCAGCGCCGGCACTACCTCGCTGGAGATCAGGAGATCAAGCAAACATGGCGTGTCCATAGAGATCGACCAGTACCAGCCCTTGCCTGACGTATACGGTGATGTGTCTCGATACGTATAGGCCAAGGATAGGCCCGTACTAGGCGGTAGAGCCGAGGACGCTCCCGCACGGCAACAGCCACCCAGGGAGATTCCCTCCTCTTCCTTTAATTTTTCAAGTGTCAAGGCTGCCATGGTCAGGCCATTAATTCCTCTTAACACATACGTGAACAAGTACTAATGCCTTAGTGCTAGTTTTGTAGCGTGCATTATGAGGCCGGCTGCTACTTCTGCTAAGGTCCTGTTTGGATCCTTAAGTTAGAGTTAGTTTTAGTTAATTGAGACTCAAATAACTTAAAAGTACCCAAACATGATGGGATAGTTTGGGTTAGTTGAATCTAACTCACCCAAAAAAACTAGGTGGCATAGGTAATGGGCTTCGTCCCGCTAATAAGGATTTACTGACCCAAATATATGGTCGGTCGTAAATGCCAGCCCAAAACAACTAACATAACAAACAACGAAATAAAGGAAGAATGAATCTCAAAGCAAAAATCAATGACCAAAATAACCGTCTAACACAAAATCAATTTTGGGGAAACTTGCATATAGCTAATGTGTTGCTTATATCATTAGGAAAACAAAATGAACTTTCCATGTGGGTTGAATTAATGGTGATTTTTCCACGAAATGTATTGAAAAAAAGCACATTAGATAGGACAAAATCCTACAGCTTTAATAGTCCACATAGAAAAAATGTGTCCATCTATATCTAAGTTGATCGAGATACTTATGTCTAAGTCAATTACGAAAAGTGATTTTATTAATCATGAGAAAACTCAATCGACTTAAGAATAGCAAAATCAAAGAAAAATAATCTATTTTTTAAATTTTCCAAATTTTATATATAAACCATTTGAATACAAAAACTCGAGCTAGATTACATACATAGACATTGCTTTGAGTTTTTATTTCCTGAATGCTTTGTTTCCAGAGATCCAATATTGCGGCCTGGTGTTGTCAAGCCCTTCCTAGTGCTCCAAGGTGTACCGGTGCTAAGGATGCCACATAAGGAAAAAGGTGATGTGGCAGAGCAATTAAAGAGGAGAGAAAGCGTTATGCTGACCCCGGGGGGAAACGATACTAAGCGCATGGACCTATGCAAAATGACTATGAACTAATGCATGAAGGTGTTTTGCTGTTAAAAAATTAAATGAGACAGGCTTAGCTGCAAAAGTTAAGCACCAATGCATTGGAGAGAGTGGTTGCTAAGCTTTTTAATGCATTTAGCACCTCACCTTAACACCAATGCATTGGAAGACGCCTCAAAGAGTCGTTGGTTGGCTGCTCACCGTGTGATCATGTCATCCATATGATGAGGAACATGCCTAACATTGTTCTTTCCTTCACCAGAACCGAAACAACAACAAATGTGTGCAGAGCTACTCTGTACGGCCTTAATGAAATCAACTCTTTTTTCCCGTCTTCCCTACAAATTGAATGAAGGACTATATCATTTTCCTAAGTAAACTAGTAATCAAAAGAAAAGAGAGACCAGTCATGAACTTTAGGCTAGTCATAGTGGGGAGTTATTTACAGTACTATCATGCATATGACACTAGTCTATGTTACTACTTTCATGGTTGGGAGTAACATAAAGGTAGTGTCATAGGTTATTATATTTATTAGCTTGAAGACTCATTTTGTGGAAGTGGTATGTGATGGTAACATATTATGTTACTCCAAACACCTCTCTCTTCATTAACTACATGCCACATAAGCAAACTTATCTTGGGATGTGTTATGTTACTAGCTAAGTTGCTTTCAACATGATCAGGCTTAGACTAGTCATAGTGGGAGTAACATAAGTAGTAATGGACGTGAGACCTTTTATTCAAGTCCTACCTGTGCCCGCACATAGGCATGAGACTTGTTATTCAAGTCCTCTTTGGTCTCACAACAAGGTATGGTGCTTGCTTTCTCGGATGCTACTGTTTATGAGGATCTGAACAAGTTGGGAGTTGGTGTTGTGGTCCTGAACCATTTGGGTCATTGCATGGGAGCGTGCTCCGAAACTCTGAAAGGTGCGTTGTCCCCTAAAGTGGCCGAGGCCATGGAGCTTCATCGTGCTGCCCGGTTGGCACGAGAGGAAGGCTATGCTGATGTGCTTTTCAAGTCTGATTGACTCTCGGTTGTGCAACGTTTGAAATCTCCGTCCAAGGATCCTTCTGTGGTAGGATCCATCGTGGCTGATATCAGGGAAGCAACAAGTGGTCTCTCTACTGTGTTGTTCATGCATGTGCGTCGACATCAAAATGATTTAGCTCATGTCTTAGCTAGATGAAGTTTGAACACTACTAGTCTGTGTATTTTTCATTCTTCTCCATATTGCATCCGGGAGACCCTTGTAAGTTTGTTGTTTGATCAATAAAGGCCGACGTTCTCTCAAAAAGAAACATAGGTAGTAACATAGATGTCACATAAGCAAAAATGATGATGTGGTAAGTAGCTAATGAGAAGAGAGGCAAATAGAATAACATAATATGTTACCATCACATATCTCTCCCCATGCAAAATGAGTCTACAAAGTAATAAATGAAGATATATATGTTACTACACCTATGGCATTCCCACTGTGAAGATACTACTTCCGTCCTGGTTTTATAAGTCTCCCTTGTATTTTGGGTCATATTTTGACAATGATTTTACCTAATAAAATATAAGTTATACGAAGCAAAAAAATATAATCTAAAACTATGTTCAAATACGAATTCGATGATATAAATTTTCATGACATCCATTAATATTTGGGTAGTTAAATCTACAGTCAAACTTTGACACAAAATGCAAAAGGGACTCATAAAGCAGGGTGGGGTAGTAGTATCATGTAGAATAGTAACATATGTAGTACTAGTCTAAGATACTACCGCTATGACTATCTTTATGCGTTCCTTTCTTGTGACATGCATGTTGGAAGGAACATACCTGCATGCATGTGCATGGCTGTCGAGTGTCGACCGATCGGCTTCATTACAATCGCATCGAATAAAGGCGATTTACTGTTCCTAGCTACCTGGCGTCATCCTTGGGTAAAGCTAAATCGAGAGATTTCATCGTCGCACTGGTAGTGGTAGGTGGTATCCTATCAACACCACACAAGAAGTCAAGAATATGCGCTCTAATTGATCAACGAGAAGTCATGCATTTATCAAGCCTCTGCTCATATATGTTTGGTGCGTTACCAAGTGTCCAAGTGTGCCACCAGGCGGCAAAACCTCCTACCTAGACTAAAGCTAGGGTCCAACCAGTTCGATCGATCACCGGAGTACATTGCATGCAATGTCGGTCGACGAGCGCCACGCAGCCCACGGCGGCGACGGGACCTCCGTGTTGGAGATACCCGTGGTCGACGGAGTCACGGCGGAGCACAAGGAGTGGCTCAAGGAGATGCGCGGGTGGCTGATCGTCCTGGCCACCCTGGCGGCGTCGGTGACCTACCAGGCGGGTCTGAACCCTCCCGGCGGGTTCTGGCAGGACGACAAGGAGCACACCGCCGGCAACCCCGTGCTGCACGACCGGGTGGTCAAGAGGTACCTGACCTTCTACTACTTCAACGCGACGGCGTTTGCCACGTCGCTGGTGATCATCATCCTGCTCCTCAACGAGCGGTTCTACAAGTCGGAGGCCAAGGTCGCGGCGCTCACCCTCACCACCATGGTCGACCTCATGAGCCTCGTGGGCGCCTACATCGCCGGCTCCACCCGCGACATGCCTTCCTCCATCTACATCATCGTCCTCACCTGCTTCCTCTTCGTCTGCGTCATCTACATCTCCAGGGTGCTGCCAAACCTGTGCTTCATTGTGCTGTTCATGGCGCCGCTGCTGTTCAAGGTGGCCAAGAAGGGGTGGCTGCCGGTGACGGAGCGCATGAAGACCAGGGTGGAGAGGGCCAAGAAGCGGGAAGAGGAAGAGGGTAAAGCAGAAGAAAACACGGCCAAGAGGAGGAGGAACCGGTGTCGGTGCTGCGCGTGCGGCAGGGCCTTCAAGTACGACGAAGACGAACATGATCACCAGCCATCAATTTAATCGAGTCTTAACAGATACTACATCGAGTCCAATCAGCCGTTCCTTACTTTTTGTCATATTGTCTGCTACTATTGCTTTTCCTCCCGCTCTGCTCTCCCGGTCAAGCTTGAGCATTGTAATTAGTTAACAAAATCGGATTTGCGAATTCGCGTCTAGATGAGATTTAGGTCCACCACTAGATCAATGCTGTAAAATTCCTGCAAAATCTGTTGATGCCGTGTTGTTGTTGTTGGTGTGTGTCCCCGAAATCATTAATTAACAAAGGGAGTGCTACGTCCGGCGAATCATTTTATAAGATCCGCCGGCAGCCGTTTAATCTATCGTCATCCAATGGCCTATTCCGTCATTATCATTGCAACAAAGACAATGTTATTGAATCCTTTGCAACAAAGCTTATCTTGCAAAAATATTTACAACAGAGATTATGTTGCAGACAATAAAATGTATTCATTTTTTTGCAACATAGATAATGTTTCAGAAATCCTTTTGCAACAAGAATGATGTTGCAAAAACAATTGCAATGAAAGATGATGTCACAATACCACCGTCATCGTTGTCGTTGCCGTTTGCAACTACGTCGCCGCACGGCCTGGTGGGCATATGCTGACTTCGACACGCACGAGGCCGAGGCCAGGCAACAGGTGCAGGTAAGCACGGGGTCGCGGCACTCCAGGACGCAAGACCAACGGAATGCGCGCAGAGGCGGCGAGCTCCTGGCGGCGATGCAGTGGAGGTTGACAACCGGTGGCAGAATCTGGTGGTGGAGGTCGGCCATGGCAGCGGTTGTTTCTGAATCTGTAGCTTGTTGAGTCGAGGAGGCCACCGCCAGTGGAGACTTGGTCGTCGTCACCACCGCAGGGTCTCTGCCCGCTCGTCGTGCCAGTGGAGACTTGGTTGTCGTCACTACAGGATTCCTTGCGTCGAGATCTTCAAAACTAGATTCCATGTCGATAGATTTCTATGAACTTTTTTCATGAAATAACCTGATGATAAAACCTGAACTGGGAGCACTTTTTTCTGTTCGAAGTGCCTCTCGCGGATGTAAATATGTGCCTAAAAAAGAATCAAATATGTGCCTCTTGTGAAAAACAAATCCAAATATTTTTCCGAGATGCACGACTATGCCTCTCACGGAAGCAAATATATGCCTCCACAAAAAGTAAATCTGTGACTCTCGTGGAACGGAAAAACACGTTTTCTCCCTTTCCGAGAGACACGTCTTGAACACAAATCCGTGCCTCCACAAAAAGTACAACTGTGCCTCTAGCGTAACCAAATCCGTGCCTCCACGAGATGTAAATTTCCGCCTGCCGCGGTCTCGCAAAAGCAAAACCGTGCCTCCACGAGAAGTAAATTTATGCCAAATGAATTTCTTTTTTGGAATTATTGTCCAAAACATAAGAAAAAGCATGAAAAAACCGGAAAGCCGAAAAACTAAAAATCACATCTAAAAGCCGGAACGGTACATAAAATAAAATCTGAATGAAGCGACCTTAGCGCGAGATGTGGTGGCGGCTGAGAGCACGCCAAGTGACGTGCTGCTAGCCCACCAAAAGTGCCCTTTTTTCAAAGGGTTGTTTGGCCAAACTTTATTAGAAAGGGAATCATGGGAAGTACCAGAGGGTTACAGTCTAGGAGAACTAGACCTGCAACCACGTCGTAACAACCCGGCAACAAATACAGATACTACAAGTAAAATAGAAATACATATACCAAAATAGGCCATCAGAGTCAGATATTCAGGTCGCTGATGCAGCCGGCTGCCCTCCACAGGCTGATATCCTCTAGGACCAGATCCTAGACCCTATCTGCAGAGCTGGTCACATTGTCAAATATCCTCGCGTTCCTTTCCTTCTAGATCCTCCAGTGTAAAAGAATGACAATAGTGTCGAAGTTTTTCCTCGTTGGCTTCGGTATACCCTTCCTCGCCTCCGGCCACCACCCCTCCGTAGTACTGAAGCAGACCTCCAGTATCATGAAATCAGCACCTGTCCGAGCCCTAAACTGCAGCCAAACAAGTCTAGAAAAGTCGCATTGCACAAAAATATGTATACATGTCTCGGGTGCAGAAGAACACAAGGGGCAGATACCATTGGAAGGCCGGTTCCTTCTTTCCAAGTTATCTGCCGACAGACATCTTCGGTGGACAGCAAGCCACATGAAAAATTTGCACCGCGGTGGCGCTTTTGGATTTCCAGATCGGCTTATGAGAAGCAAACCGAATGTTCCCGAGGAAGAACAAATGATAGGCACTCTTGACCGAGAACTGGTGATCATTAGTGAGCTTCCAGATCAGCCGGTCCCTAGGACCAGAAACAAGAGACATGGACTAAACAATATCCCAGATCCTCAGATATTGGGCCAAAGCAATAAATGTTAATCCGACTGAGATGTCTCGGACCGAGGCCCTGATACGTCTCCAGCGTATCTATAATTTTTGATTGTTCCATGCTATTATTTATGAAGTCTTGGATGTTTAATGGGCTTTATCATTCACTTTTATATCATTTTTGGGACTAACCTACTAACCCAAGGGCCCAGTCGAGATTGTTGTTTTTTTTGCCTATTTCAGGGTTTTGCAGAAAAAGAATATCAAACGGAGTCCAAACGGAATGAAACCTTCGCGAGAGATATTTTTGGAGAAAATCACGCCAGAGGGACTTGGGAACCATGTCAGGGGAGATTCGAGGCGTCCACGAGGGTGGGGGGCGTGCCCCCCTGCCCAGGGCGCGCCCCCTGCCTCGTGGGCCCCCCGAGAACCCCCCGGTTCCCTCCTTCTTCTTATATATAAGTCTACGTACCCCAGAAACTCCGAGGATAGAGAGACAACCCTAATTCCACCATCATACCTTCTGTTCCCGTGGAGATCCCATCTTGGAGCCTGTTCCGGAGCTCCACCGGAGGGGGGTCCATCACGGAGGCCTTCATCATCATCATCATCGCCCTCACCATGAGTTGTGAGTAGTTTACCACAGACCTTCGGTTCCATAGCTAGTATCTAGATGGCTTCTTCTCTCTCTTTGGATCTCAATACAAAGTTCTCCTCGGTCTTCGAGGAGATCTATTCGATGTAATCTCTTCTTGCAGTGTGTTTGTCGAGATCCGATGAATTGTGAGTTTATGATCAAGGTTATCTATGAAAGATATTTGGTTCTTCTCTGAACTTTTTATGTGTGCTCATAATATCCTTGCAAGTCCCTTCGAATTATTGGGTTGGTTTGGCCTAGTAGATCTATAGTTCTTGCAATGGGAGAAGTGCTTGGCTTTGGGTTCAATCTTGCGGTGTCCTTTCCCAGTGATAGTAGGGGCAGCAAGGCACGTATTGTATTGTTGCCATCGAGGATAAAATGCTGGGATTTATATCATATTGCGTGAGTTTATCCCTCTACATCATGTCATCTTGTTTAAGGCGTTACTCTGTTCTTATGAACTCAATACACTAGATGCATGCTGGATAGCGGTCGATGTGTGGAGTAATAGTAGTAGATGCAGGCACGAGTCGGTCTACTTGTCTCGGACATGATGCCTATATACAATGATCATGCCTAGACAGTCTCATAATTATTCGCTTTTCTATCAATTGCTCGACAGTAATTTGTTTACCCGCCGTAGAATATCGCTATCATGAGAGAAGCCACTAGAGAAAACTATGGCCCCCGCGTCTATTCTCAACATATCAAGCTACATCTACTTTACTTTTACTGCTTTTATTTGCTGTTTTATTAAACTAAAAATACCAAAAATATAAACTATCATCTCTATCAGATCTCACTTTCGTAAGTGACCGTAAAGGGATTGACAACCCCTTATCGCGTTGGCTACGAAGTTCTTATTTGTTTGTGCAGGTGCGAGGGACTCGCGCGTGGTCTCCTACTGGATTGATACCTTGGTTCTCAAAAACTGAGGGAAATACTTATGCTACTGTGCTGCATCTCCCTTTCCTCTTCGAGGGAATACAACGCAAGCTCAAGAGGTAGCAAAAAGAATTTCTGGCGCCGTTGCCGGGGAGGCTTACGCAAAAGTCATATACCAAGTACCTATCACAAACCCTTATCCTTCGCATTACATTTATTTGCCTCTCATTTTCCTCTCACCCACTTCACCCTTGCCGTTTATTCGCCCTTCTTTTGTCATGTGTTTAACGTTCGCGTGCCTCTTGTTTGCTTGTGTTGCTATGTGCCCTCATTTAGCTTGCATCTTCGCTTGCTAAAGTATGAATCCTCATCCACTTGCTAATCTCTTTAAGAGATCCAATTATGTTGAACCTATTGCTAGTGAGCTGCGTGCATTGGATTATCTTTATGGGGTTTTCTTTGAAATTTATGAATCTGAAAATTGTGAGGAATTGTTAAAAGAAAAGGTGATTCATGTTAGCCCCTTAAATAAAAAGCATGATTGTAATGATGTTACTATAAATTCTGTTGATGTCAATTGTGCTAATAATATGCAAAACCCTAAGCTTGGGGATGCTAGTTTTGCTATGTCTACTACTTGTTACAATGATCATGATTGGGGTGATTCTTCTTATGATTTTGAAAATTTATTTAATCCCCATGATGAATATAAGATCGATAATAATGTTTGCATTAATATTGAAAGTGGGTTTGGAAGAGTGTACTCAACCTTAGATCACATACTTGGAGAATGTTCAATCTTATGAAACTTTTGATAAAAGTGGGTTTGGAGAGGTCATGACTTTAGTTAATGTTAATCTCATTATTTTGGTAGAGTGTCAACTTTGTACGCTCGTGGATCGTGTTGAGAATATGTTATGTGATAGCTATTTTGTTGAATTTGATCATGATCCTACATACAATTATTATGAGAGAGGGAAATATGGTTGTAGAAATTTTCATGTCACTAAATTACCTCTCGTTATGTTGAGATTGCTATTGTTTCTTTCTCCTTCCTTGCATATGCTAGATCTTGCTTGTCTTGGTAATTTGTTTTCCTATAAGATGCCTATGCATAGGAAGTATGCTAGACTTACATGTGTTTGTCACATGCTTTATGATGCTCTCTTTCTGCTTCAATTCTTGTCTTTCATGTGAGCATCATTAAAATCGTGCCTAGCTAGGGGCGTAAAACGATAGCGCTTGTTGGGAGGCAACCCAATTTTATGTTTATTTTTTTGTTTTTGTTCCTGTTAGGGAATAAATATTGCATCTAGCCTCTGATTAGATGTGGTTTCATGTTTTGTTTAGTGTTTGTGCCAAGTAGAACCTTTGGGAAGACTTGTGTGAAGTTTATGTGATCTTGCTATGAAAAACAGAATCGTTAGCGCTCGCTAAAGTAGTCATGGGATTTTACCGGAGCATACTTTTTAGTTGATTATTTTGGCAGATGATTGGTAGACAAATTCCGCAAATTTACCAATTTAGTTTGAATTTTTTGGAGTTCCAGAAGTAGGCGAAACCTGCAGATTACTACAGACTGTTGTGTCTTTGACAGATTCTGTTTTTCGTGTGTTGTTTGCTTATTCCGATGCATCTATGAGTAGTATTGGAGGATATGAACCATAGAGAAGTTGGAATACAATAGGTTTAACACCAATATAAACAAAGAATGAATTCATTGATGTACCTTTGAGTAGTGATTTGCTTTCTTATACTAACGGAGCTCACGAGAATTTTTGTCTAAGTTTTGTGTTGTGAAGTTTTCAAGTTTTGAGTATTGCTTTGATGGACTATGGAACAAGGAGTAGCAAAGTCCTAAGCTTGGGGATTCCCATGGCACCCCAAGTAAATTCAAGATAATCAAAAGCCTAAGCTTGGGGATGCCACGGGAAGGCATCCCCTCTTTCGTCTTCATCCATCGGTAACTATACTAGGAGCTATGTTTTTATTCGCAACATGTTATGTGTTTTGCTTGGAGCGTCTTGTATAATTTGAGTCTTTGCTTGTTAGTTTGCCACTATCATCCTTGATGGACACACCTATTTGAGAGAGTTAAATATGGCCTAGAAATTGTTAGAACACTCTATGTGCTTCACTTATATCTTCTGAGTTGAATAGTTTTTGAGAGCTTCACTTATATCTTTTAGAGCACGGTGGTGGTCATATTTTGTAGAAATTGTTGAACTCTCATGCTTCACTTATATCTATTTGAGAGTCTATTAAAGCGGCATGGTAATGTGTTTAGGCTAAATAAACTAGTCTTCACATGATAGACATCCAATGTCAATGTAGTAAAAAAAATCACACTAAGTGCATTGAATAGAATGTGATGTTGGATGCTTGATAATTGTTTTGAGACATGAGGATAATGATATTAGAGTCATGCTAGTGGAGTTATTATGAAATTGAGAAATACTTGTGTTAAGGTTAGTGGTTCCCGTAGCATGCACGTATGGTGAACCGTTGTGTGACTAAGTTAGAGCATGAGATATTTGTAGAGTGCCAACCTTTGTGTGGAGGTCGGGGGCGCGCGATGGTTAACTCCTACCAACCGCCCCCCTAGGAGCATGCGTTGATTGCTTTGTTTTGATGACTCGTAGATTTTTGCAATAAGTATATGAGTTCTTATGACAAATGTTGAGTCCATGGATTATACGCACTCTCACCCTTCCACCATTGCTAGCCTATCTTGTACCGCGCAATTTTCGTCGGTACCATAAACCCACTATATATCCTTCCTCAAAATAGCCACCATACCTACCTATCATGGCATTTCCATAGCTATTCCGAGATATATTGCCATGCAACTTTCCACCGTTCCGTTCATATGACACGCATCATATTGTCATATTGCTATTGCATGATCATATAGTTAACATCATATTTGTGGCAAGGCCACCGTGCATAATTTTTTATACATGTCACTCTTGTTTCATTGCACATACCGGTACACCGCCAGAGGCATTCATATAGAGTCATACTTGTTGTTGTAGTATCGAGTTGTAATATCAATTTGTAATGAAAGTGTGATGATCATCATTATTAGAGCATTGTCCCATGGGAGGAAATGCTAAATCTATAAAGCCCCTCCGCAAAAAAAAGAGAAAGGCCAAAGAAAAAAAAAGGCCCAAAAAATGAAAAAAGGGAAAAAGGGACAATTGCTACTATCTTTTTCCACACTTGTGCTTCAAAGTAGCACCATGTTCTTCATTGTAGAGAGTCTCATGCTTAGTCACTTTTATATGCTAGTGGGAATTTTCATTAAAGAACTTGGCTTGTATATTCCAACGATGGGCTTCCTCAAATGCCCTAGGTCTTCGTGAGCAAGCAAGTTGGATGCACACCCACTAGTTTCTTTTGTTGAGCTTTCATTCATATTTAGCTCTAGTGCATCCGTTGCATGGCAATCCCTACTCACTCACATTGATATCTATTTATGGGCATCTCCATAGGCCATTGATACGCCTAGTCGATGTGAGACTAACTCCCTCCTTTTTGTATTCTCCATAACCACCTCTATTCCACCCATAGTGCTATGTCCATGGCTCATGCTCATGTATTGCGTGAAAGTTGAAAGATTTGAAAAGATAGAGTATGAAAACAAATGCTTGGCTGAAATCGGGGTTGTGCATGATATGAATATTTAGTGTGATAACGAGGGAGCATAGCCAACACTATATGATTTTGTAGGGATAACTTTCTTTAGCCATAGTATTTTGAGAAGACATGATTGCTTTGTTAGTATGCTTGAAGTATTATTGTTTCTTATGTCAATATAGACTTTTATCTTGAATCTTTCAGATCTGAACATTCATGCCACAATTAAGATAATTACATTGAAAAACTATATTGGTTAGCATTCCACATCAAAAATTCTTTCTTTATCATTTACCTACTCGAGGACGAGCAGGAATTAAGCTTGGGGATGCTTGATCTGTCTCCAACGTATCTATAATTTTTTATTGTTCCATGCTATTATTTATAAAGTCTTGGATGTTTAATGGGTTTTATCATTCACTTTTATATCATTTTTGGGACTAACCTACTAACCCAAGGGCCTAGTCCAGATTGTTGTTTTTTTCCTATTTCAGGGTTTTGCAGAAAAAGAATATCAAACGGAGTCCAAACGGAATGAAACCTTCGCGAGAGATATGTTTGGAGAAAATCACGCCAGAGGGACTTGGGAACCACATCAGGGGAGCCTCGGGGCGTCCACGAGGGTGGGTGCGCGCCCCCCTGCCCAGGGCGCGCCCCC
>LR738715.1:215218593-215276823 GCA_902687465.1 Secale cereale
CCCCCCCCAAGCACCCCCCGGTGCCCTCCTTCTTCATATATAAGTCTACGTACCCCAGAAACTCCGAGGACAGAAAGAAAACCCTAATTCCACCGCCGTACCTTCTGTTCCCGTGGAGATCCCATCTTGGAGCCTGTTCCGGAGCTCCACCGAAGGGGGATCCATCATAGAGGCCTTCATCATCATCATCATCGCCCTCACCATGAGTTGTGAGTAGTTTACCACAGACCTTCGGGTCAATAGGTAGTATCTAGATGGCTTCTTCTCTCTCTCTGGATCTCAATACAAAGTTCTCCTCGGTCTTCGAGGAGATCTATTCGATATAATCTCTTTTTGCGGTGTGTTTGTCGAGATTCGATGAATTGTGAGTTTATGATCAAGGTTATCTATGAAAGATATTTGGTTCTTCCCTGAACTTTTTATGTGTGCTCATAATATCCTTGCAAGTCTCTTCGAATTATTGGTTTTGTTTCGCCTACTAGATCTATAGTTTTTGCAATGGGAGAAGTGCTTGGCTTTGGGTTCAATCTTGCGGTGTCCTTTCCCAGTGACAGTAGGGGCAGCAAGGCACGTATTGTATTGTTGCCATCGAGGATAAAAAGATGGGGTTTATATCATATTGCATGAGTTTATCCCTCTACATCATGTCATCTTGTTTAAGGTGTTACTTTGTTCTTATGAACTCAATACACTAGATGCATGCTGGATAGCGGTCGATGTGTGGAGTAATAGTAGTAGATGCATGCAGGAGTCGGTCTACTTGTCTCGGACGTGATGCCTATATACAATGATCATGCCTAGATAGTCTCATAATTATTCGCTTTTCTATCAATTGCTCGACAGTAATTTGTTTACCCGTCGTAGAATATCGCTATCATGAGAGAAGCCACTAGAGAAAACTATGGCCCCCGGGTCTATTCTCAACATATCAAGCTACATCTACTTTTCTTTTACCGCTTTTATTTGTTGTTTTATTAAACTAAAAATACCAAAAATATAAACTATCATCTCTATCAGATCTCACTTTCGTAAGTGACCGTAAAGGGATTGACAACCCCTTATTGTGCTGGCTGCGAAGTTCTTATTTGTTTGTGCAGGTGCGAGGGACTCGCGCGTGGTATCCTACTGGATTGATACCTTGGTTCTAAAAAACTGAGGGAAATACTTACGCTACTGTGCTGCATCTCCCTTTCCTCTTCGAGGGAATACAACGCAAGCTCAAGAGGTAGCAGACCCTCCCTAGCGTGGCATCTTTCACTGATCTATCTCTGTTCCGAACAAAGGAAAATAGCTCCGGTGCCAATTTAGCAATAGGCTGACCATCCGGAAGCCAATTGTCCGTCCAAAATCTCGCTCCCTCGCAATCGCCCAGGCTGATGCGACACCCCGCGCTGAACAGGGCCTGCACATCCTTCTCATTAGTATTAGGGAACAGCTGCCAAGGTCTCTCCTCAGTATCCCATCTTAGCCAGAGCCATTTGCAACCAAGGGCCATGTCGAACCACTTGAGGTTAATTATACCGAGGCCTCTCATCTCCCAGGGTAAATAGACTCTAGATCAAGGAAGTAAACAATGCCCTCCACTGATCTCTTATTCCCCCTTCCACATAAACCCCCGACGGCGCCTATTAATGATTTTAGTTGCACAAAACAGCATATGAAGAACCGCCATCAAATGAATGAGCAAAGCCATTAGGACAGAGCGGGTGAGAGTTAGACGTCCCGCAGCAGCCAGCATCTTCGGCTAACAACATTTCATTTTTCGGAGAACTTATCAATGAGAGGAAGAAGATCTTGGCGTCGAAGTCGGTAGATGGAGAGAGGTAAGCCCAAGTATTGAATAGGGAAGTGTTGCCTCCTGCCTGAAAGTGCTCCTCCACAGGTGCAGCCGCCACTTCATCACATCGGATGGTGGTGAAAGAACACTTGTGCATGTTAATACTTAGTCCCGTGGCTTCCCCAAGGAGATGTAGAATACTAGAAATGGTCTGGAGATCAGAATGCACCGGCTTGAAGAACAAAATGGCATCATCCGCGAAGATGGAGGCTCGTGGCGTCTTAGAGTTGCAACCAATATCAGAGAGTAAATTATGTTGTGTCGCCCACTACAACATGATGTGTAAAGTGAAGGAAATATGCCCTAGAGGCAATAATAAAGTTGTTATTTATATTTCCTTATATCATGATAAATGTTTATTATTCATGCTAGAATTGTATTAACCGGAAACTTAGTACATGTGTGAATACATAGACAAAACAGAGTGTCCCTAGTATGCCTCTACTAGACTAGCTCATTGATCAAAGATGGTTATGTTTCCTAACCATAGACATGAGTTGTCATTTGATCAACGGGATCACATCATTAGGAGAATGATGTGATGGACAAGACCCATCCGTTAGCATAGCACTATGATCGTTTAGTTTTACTGCTATTGCTTTCTTCATGACTTATACATGTTCCTATGACTATGAGATTATGCAACTCCCGAATACCGTAGGATCACCTTGTGTGCTATCAAACATCACAACGTAACTGGATGATCATAAAGATGCTCTACAGGTGTCTCCGAAAGTATTCGTGGTGTTGGCATAGATCAAGATTAGGATTTGTCACTCCGAGTGTCGGAGAGGTATCTCTGGGCCCTCTCGGTAACACACATCACAATAAGCCTTGCAAGCAAAAGACTAATGAGTTAGTCACGAGATGATGTGTTACGGAACGAGTAAAGAGACTTGCCGGTAACGAGATTGAACTAGGTATGGAGATACCGACGATCGAATCTCGGGCAAGTAACATACCGATGACAAAAGGAACAACGTATGTTGTTATGCGGTTTTGACCGATAAAAGATCTTCGTAGAATATGTAGGAGCCAATATGAACATCCAGGTTCCGCTATTGGTTATTGACCGGAGATGAGTCTCGGTCATGTCTACATAGTTCTCGAACCCGTAGGGTCCGCACGCTTAACGTTTGATGACGATCGGTATTATGAGTTTATGAGTTTTGATGTACCGAAGGTAGTTCGGAGTCCCGGATGAGATCACGGACATGACGAGGAGTGTCGGAATGTCCGAGACATAAAGATTGATATATTGGACGACTATATTCGGACACCGGAAGTGTTCCGGAAAAGTTTCGGATTTAACTGGATTGCCGGAGGGGGTTACCGGAACCCCCTACGAGGGGGGATGGTCCATAGTTGGCCTAGAGGAAAGGAGAGAGGCAGCCCATAGAGGCTGGCCGGCGCCCCACCTAGGGATCCTAGTTGGACTAGGATTGGGGGGGGGGGGGCGCCACCTCTCCCTCTTTTCCTTTCCCTCTCTTCCTTCTTGGTGGACTCCTACTAGGAATAGGATTGCAATCATATTCGTAGTAGGATTGCCCTAGCCGCACCATAAGAGGCCGGCCGGCCCTCCTCCCTTGCTCCTTTATATACGGGGGCAGGGGCACCCAAAGACACACAAGTTGAATTGTTCCAGCCGT
The DNA here is from genome assembly GCA_902687465.1 of Secale cereale. Taxonomy (NCBI): domain Eukaryota; kingdom Viridiplantae; phylum Streptophyta; class Magnoliopsida; order Poales; family Poaceae; genus Secale; species Secale cereale. The sequence goes on from LR738715.1 coordinate 215,222,080, forward strand.
GTGCGGTGCCCCCCTCCACAGAAACACACCTCGGTCATACCGTCGCGGTGCTTAGGCGAAGCCCTGCGCCGGTAGATACATCATATCCGTCACCACGCCGTCGTGCTGACGAAACTCCCCCGTGAAGCTCAACTGGATCAAGAGCTCGTGGGACGTCATCAAGCTGAACGTGTGCTGAACGCGGAGGTGCCGTACGTTCGGTGCTTGATCGGTTGAATCGCGAAGAAGTTCGACTACATCAACCGCGTCACTTGACGCTTCCGCTTCCGGTCTACGAGGGTACGTAGACACACTCTTCCCTCTCGTTGCTATGCATCTGGTAGATAGATCTTGCGTGATCGTAGGAAAATTTTAAAATACTACGTTCCCCAACAGTGGCATCATGAGCCAGGTCTATGCGTAGATGATATGCACGAGTAGAACACAATGAGTTGTGGGCGATACTAGTCATACTGCTTACCAGCATGTCATACTTTGCTTCGGCGGTATTGTGAGATGAAGCGGCCCGGACCGACATTACGCGTACGCTTACGCGAGACTGGTTTCACCGTTACGAGCACTCGTTGCTTAAAGGTGACTGGCGGGTGTCTGTCTCTCTCACTTTAGCTGAATCAAGTGTGGCTACGCCCGGTCCTTGTGAAGGTTAAAACAGCACATACTTGACGAAACATCGTTGTGGTTTTTGTATGCGTAGGTACGAACGGTTCTTGCTAAGCCCGTAGCAGCCACGTAAAACATGCAACAACAAAGTAGAGGACGTCTAACTTGTTTTTGCAGGGCATGTTGTGATGTGATATGGTCAAGACATGATGAGTTATACGGTTTTGTATGAGATGATCATGTTTTGTAAAGTTATCGGCAACTGGCAGGAGCCATATGGTTGTCGCTTTATTGTATGAAATGCAATCGCCATGTAATTGCTTTACTTTATCACTAAGCGGTAGCGATAGTCGTAGAAGCAATAGTTGGCGAGACGACAACGATACTACGATGGAGATCAAGGTGTCGCGCCGGTGACGAAGGTGATAATGACGGTGCTTTGGAGATGGAGTTCAAAAGCACAAGATGATGATGGCCATATCATGTCACATATTTTGATTGCATGTGATGTTTATCTTATTATGCTTCTTATTCTGCTTAGAACGACGGTAGCATTATAAGATGATCCCTTACTAAATTTCAAGGTATAAGTGTTCTCCCTGAGTATGCACTGTTGCGAAAGTTCGTCGTGCCGAGACACCACGTGATGATCGGGTGTGATAAGCTCTACGTTCAAATACAACGGGTGTAAGCCAGTTTTGCACACGCAGAATACTCGGGTTAAACTTGACGAGCCTAGCATATGCAGATATGGCCTCGGAACACTGGAGACCGAAAGGTCGAGCGTGAATCATATAGTAGATATGATCAACATAAGATGTTCACCATTGAAACTACTCCATCTCACGTGATGATCGGACATGGTTTAGTTGATTTGGATCACGTGATCATTTAGATGACCGGAGGGATGTCTATCTAAGTGGGAGTTCTTTAATTAATATGATTAAATTGAACTTTAATTTATCATGAAGTTAGTCCTGGTAGTATTAGCATATCTATGTTGTAGATCAATAGCTCGCGATGTTGCTCCCCGTTTATTTTTCATATGGTCCTAGAGAAAACCAAGTTGAAAGATGTTAGTAGCAATGATGCGGAATTGTTCCGTGATCTAAGGATTATCCTCATTGCTGCACAGAAGAATTATGTCCTTGATGCACCGCTAGGTGACAGACCTATTGCAGGAGCAGATGTAGACGTTATGAACGTTTTGACAAAAGCTCGATATGATGACTACTTGATAGTTTAGTGCACCATGCTTTACGGCTTATAACTGGGACTTCAAAAACGTTTTGAAACGCCACGGAGCATATGAGATGTTCCAAGAGTTGAAATTAGTATTTCATACTCATGCCCGTGTCGAGAGGTATAAGACCTCTGACAGTACTTTGCCTACAAGATGGAGGAGAATAGCTCAACCAGTGAGCATGTGCTCAGATTGTCTGGGTAGTACAATTGCTTGAATCAAGTGGGAGTTAATCTTCCAGATAAGATAGTAATTGACAAAGTTCTCTAGACACTATCACCAAGTTAGTAGAACTTCGTGATGAACTATAATATGCAAGGGATGACGAAAGTAATTCCCGAGCTCTTCACAATGCTGAAATCGGCGAAGGTAGAAATCAAGAAAGAGCATCAAATGTTGATGGTTAACCAGACCACTTGTTTCAAGTAAAGGGCAAAGGGATAGAAGGGGAACTTCAAGAAGAATGACAAGCAAGTTGTCACTCCCGCGAAGAAACCCAAAGCTAAACTCAAGCCTGAAACTAAGTGCTTCTACTGCAAAGGAAATGGTCACTAGAAGGGGAACTGCCCTAGATATTTGGCGGATAAGAAGGATGGCAAAGTGAACAAAGGTATATTTGATATACAGATTATTGATGTGTATTTTACTAGTGTTCATAGCAACCCCTCGGTATTTGATATTGGTTCAGTTGCTAAAGAGTAGTAACTCGAAATGGGAGTTGCATAATGAACAAAAACTAGTTAAAGGATGAAGTGACGATGTGTATTGGAAGTAGTTCCAAGATTGATATGATCATCATCGCACACTCCCTATACTTTCGGGATTAGTGTTGAACCTAAATAAGTGTTATTTGGTGTTGAGCATGAATATGATTTGATCATGTTTATTGCAATACGGTTATTCATGTAAGTTAGAGAATAATTGTTGTTCTGTTTACATGAATAAAACCTTCTATGGTCATACACCCAATGAAAATGGTTTGTTGGATCTCGATCGTGGTGATACACATATTCATAATATTGAAGCCAAAAGATGCAAGGTTAATAATGATAGTGCAACTTATTTGTGGCACTGCCGTTTAGGTCATATTGGTGTAAAGCGCATGAAGAAAATCCATAGTGATGGACTTTTGGAATCACTTTATTATGAATCACTTGGTGCTTGCGAACCATGCCTCATGGGCAAGATGACTAAAACTCCGTTCTCCGGAACTGTGGAGCGAGCAACAGATTTGTTGGAGATCATACATACAGATGTATGTGGGCCAATGAGTGTTGAAGCTCGCGGCGGGTATCGTTATTTTCTGACCTTCACTGATGATTTGATCAGATATGGGTATATCTACTTAATGAAGCACAAGTCTGAAACATTTGAAAAGTTCAAAAGAATTTCAGAGTGAAGTGGAGAATCATCGTAACAAGAAAATAAGAGTTTCTACGATATGATCGTAGAGGTAAAATATTTGAGTTAGCGAGTTTGGCCTTCAGTAAAAACAATGTGAAATAGTTTCACTACTCACGTCATCTGGAACACCATAGTGTAATGGTGTGTCCGAACATCATAACCGTACTTTATTAGATATGGTGCGATCGATGATGTCTCTTACCGATCTACTACTATCGCTTTTGGGGTTATGCATTAGAGACAGCTACATTCACGTTAAATAGGGCACCATCTAAATCCGTGGAGATGACACCGTATGAACTGTGGTTTGAGAAACCTAAGCTGTCATTTCTTTAAGTTTGGCACTGCGATGCTTATGTGAAAAAGTTTCAACATGATAAGCTCGAACCCAAATCGGAGAAGTAAATCTTCATAGGATACCCAAAAAGAAACTGTTGGGTACACCTTCTATCACAGATCCTAAGGCAAGGTCTTTGTTGCTAAGAATGGATCCTTTCTAGAGAAGGAGTTTCTCTCGAAAGAAGTGAGTGGGAGGAAAGTAGAACTTGATGAGGTAATTGTACCTTCTCCCGGATTGGAAAGTAGTACATCACAGAAAATTGTTCCAGTGATTCCTACACCAATCAGTGAGGAAGTTAATGATGATGATCATGAAACTTCGGATCAAGTTTCTGCTGAACGTCGTAGATCAACCAGAGTACGTTCCGCACCAGAGTGGTACGGCAACCCAGTTCTGGAAATCATGTTACTAGACCATGATGAACCTGCGAACTATGAGGAAGCGATGATGAGCCCAGATTCCGCAAAATAGCTTGAGGCCATGAAATCTAAGATGGGATCCATGTATGAGAATAAAGTGGTTGACTTGCCCGATGATCGGCAAGCCATCGAAAATAAATGGATCTTCAAGAGGAAGACCGACGCAAACGGTAATGTTACGGTTTACAAAGCTCGACTTGTTGCGAAAGGGTTTCAACAAGTTCAAGGAGTTGACTATGATAAGACTTTCTCACCCGTAGCGATGCTTAAGTCTGTCCGAATCATGTTAGTAATTGCCGCATTTTATGAAATCTGGCAAATGGATAACAAAACTGCATTCTTTAATGGATTTATTAAAGAAGACTTGTATATGATGCAACTAGAAGGTTTTGTCAATCCTAAAGGTGCTAACAAAATGTGCAAGCTCCAGCGATCCATCTATGGACTGGTGCAAGCATCTCGGAGTTGGAATATACGCCTTGATAAGTTGATCAAAGCATATAGATTTATACATACTTGCGGTGAAGCCTGTATTTACAAGAAGTGAGTGGGAGCACTACAACCTTTCTGATAAGTATATGTGAATGACATATTGTCGATCAGAAATGATGTAGAATTTTCTGGAAAGCATAAAGGAGTGTTTGAAAGGAGTTTTTCAAAGAAAGACCTTGGTGAAGCTGCTTACATATTGGGCATCAAGATCTATAGACATAGATCAAGACGCTTGATAAGACTTTCGATGAGTGCATACCTTGATAAGATTTTGAAGTAGTTCAAAATGAATCAGTCAAAGAAGGAGTTCTTGCCTGACTTGTAAGGTGTGAAGTTGAGTAAGACTCAAAGCCAGACCACGGCAGAAAAATATAGAGAGAATGAAAGTCATTCCCTATGCCTCAGCCATAGGTTCTATAAAGTATGCCATGCTGTGTACAAAACACGTTGTGTACCTTGCCATGAGTTTGACAGGGAGGTACAATAGTGATCCAGGAGTAGATCACTGTACAGCGGTCAAAATTATCCTTAGTAATTGGATGACTAAGGAAATGTTTCTCGATTATGGAGGTGATAAAGAGTTCGTCGTAAAGGGTTACGCCGATCAAGCTTTGACACTAAATCCAGATGACTCTAAGTATCAATTTGGATGCGTATTGAAAGTGGGAGCAATTAGCTAGAGTAGGTCCATGCTTAGCATTGTAGACATAGAAATTTGCGAAATACATACGGATCTGAATGTGACAGACCCGTTGACTAAACTTCTCTCACAAGCAAAACATGATCACACCTTATTACTCTTGGGTATTAATCACATAGCGATGTGAACTAGATTATTGACTCTAGTAAACCCTTTGGGTGTTGGTCACATGGTGATGTGAACTATGGGTGTTATTCACATAACGATGTGAACTATCGGTATTAAATCACATGGCGATGTGAGCTAGATTATTGACTCTAGTGCAAGTGGGAGACTGAAGGAAATATGTCCTAGAGGCAATAATAAAGTTGTTATTTATATTTCCTTATATCATGATAAATGTTTATTATTCATGCTAGAATTGTATTAACCGGAAACTTAGTACATGTGTGAATACATAGACAAAACAGAGTGTCCCTAGTATGCCTCTACTAGACTAGCTCATTGATCAAAGATGGTTATGTTTCCTAACCATAGACATGAGTTGTCATTTGATCAACGAGATCACATCATTAGGAGAATGATGTGATGGACAATACCCATCCGTTAGCATAGCACTATGATCGTTTAGTTTTACTGCTATTGCTTTCTTCATGACTTATACATGTTCCTATGACTATGAGATTATGCAACTCCCGAATACCGTAGGATCACCTTGTGTGCTATCAAACATCACAACGTAACTGGGTGATCATAAAGATGCTCTACAGGTGTCTCCGAAAGTATTCGTGGTGTTGGCATAGATCAAGATTAGGATTTGTCACTCCGAGTGTCGGAGAGGTATCTCTGGGCCCTCTCGGTAACACACATCACAATAAGCCTTGCAAGCAAAAGACTAATGAGTTAGTCACGAGATGATGTGTTACGGAACGAGTAAAGAGACTTGCCGGTAACGAGATTGAACTAGGTATGGAGATACCGACGATCGAATCTCGGGCAAGTAACATACCGATGACAAAAGGAACAACGTATGTTGTTATGCGGTTTTGACCGATAAAAGATCTTCGTAGAATATGTAGGAGCCAATATGAACATCCAGGTTCCGCTATTGGTTATTGACCGGAGATGAGTCTCGGTCATGTCTACATAGTTCTCGAACCCGTAGGGTCCGCACGCTTAACGTTTGATGACGATCGGTATTATGAGTTTATGAGTTTTGATGTACCGAAGGTAGTTCAGAGTCCCGGATGAGATCACGGACATGACGAGGAGTCTCGGAATGTCCGAGACATAAAGATTGATATATTGGACGACTATATTCGGACACCGGAAGTGTTCCGGAAAAGTTTGGATTTAACTGGATTGCCGGAGGGGGTTACCGGAACCCCCTACGAGGGGGGATGGTCCATAGTGGGCCTAGAGGAAAGGAGAGAGGCAGCCCATAGAGGCTGGCCGGCGCCCCACCTAGGGATCCTAGTTGGACTAGGATTGGGGGGGGGCGCCACCTCTCCCTCTTTTCCTTTCCCTCTCTTCCTTCTTGGTGGACTCCTACTAGGAATAGGATTGCAATCCTATTCCTAGTAGGATTGCCCTAGCCGCACCATAAGAGGCCGGCCGGCCCTCCTCCCTTGCTCCTTTATATACGGGGGCAGGGGGCACCCAAAGACACACAAATTGAATTGTTCCAGCCGTGTGCGGTGCCCCCCTCCACAGAAACACACCTCGGTCATACCGTCGCGGTGCTTAGGCGAAGCCCTGCGCCGGTAGATACATCATATCCGTCACCACGCCGTCGTGCTGACGAAACTCTCCTGTGAAGCTCAACTGGATCAAGAGCTCTTGGGACGTCATCAAGCTGAACGTGTGCTGAACGCGGAGGTGCCGTACGTTCGGTGCTTGATCGGTTGAATCGCGAAGAAGTTCGACTACATCAACCGCGTCACTTGACGCTTCCGCTTCCGGTCTACGAGGGTACGTAGACACACTCTTCCCTCTCGTTGCTATGCATCTGGTAGATAGATCTTGCGTGATCGTAGGAAAATTTTAAAATACTACGTTCCCCAACATAAAGTATCAATAGCAAGGATGAATAGAGTAGGTGATAAAGCATCTCTTTGTCTACCTCCTTGACCCAGGGCAAAAGGTTGGCCTACTTCTCCATTTATGAGGACCGAGGAAGATGCAGTTGACAGCAGTCCGCAATCCAGGAGCACCACTGTCTGCTCAACCCTCTCTTCGCCAACACTTGAAGAAGGAATTCCCATTACAAGGTGTCAAAAGCTTTGGAAATGTCAATCTTCATTAGCACCGCCGGAATGCGCTTCTGGTGGAGCCATCTGGCCGTGTTGCGCACAAATTTGAAGTTCTCATGCATATTGCGATTACACACAAACGCGGTTTGTGCTTGTGATATAAGAGACGGAAGAAAGGGTGCAACACGAACGGCAAGCACTTTGGCAAAGATCTTGGCCAGCCCATGAATCAGATTGATATGCCGGAAATCACTTACCTCTAGAGAATCGGATTTCTTAGGCAGCAACGTGATAATGGAGGAGTTAAGATCACCAAAGGAGTAAAAGCGGCCATCAAACAGGACCTTGAAAACTGCCATGAAGTCTTGTGCTATAATCTCCCAGCACACCTTGAAGAACAGCCCTGAGAACCCATCCGGCCCCGGTGCCCTATCTGAGGGCATGTCCATGATAACCTTCTTAACCTCTTCCTCGGTGAAAGGTGCTTCCAGGCTACTAGCCATAGCAGGTGAAAGCTGTCCCAGGTTGAGATCGTCAAGATGGATCGTGTGTTCTCTGCGATCCGGGGTGCCCATTAGTTTAGTGAAGAATTGGCTAGCCATGTCCAACTTCTCCTCATTAGTCGTAACCGTCCGTGCACCAGCCTTGAGGTACGGTATCAGGTGCTTTCTGCGCCTCCCGTTAGCTTTCATGTGGAAGTATTTGGAATTTGCGTCCCCTTCCTCGAGGTCTCGCACCCTCACCCGGTGCCTTAACCGCACCCTCTCTAAAAAAGAAAATGCCAAACATTTTCCTTTGAGAAATGCCTTCAGGTTACTCTCCTCCGCAGACAGCTATTCTCTTGTGCCGCATCAAGTCTCAAAATGATCTCGCTAGCAATCTGGAACTGGAGATTCAGCCTGCTCATGCTCCTTTGAACCCAACTCCTCAAAGCTTTAGTCGTGCGCTGAAGTTTGAACCTCAAAATCTTCATTGGGTCGCAGCCAAAGACCTCTTGTCCCCACGCTTCCTTAACTACCTCCAAGAACCCCAGAAGCTTGCTCCAGAAATTCTCAAACCGGAAACGGCCAGAGCGCGGCCTAGCCGACGAATAAGTGAGAAGCAGGGGTGTGTGGTCAGAGATATTAGAGCTGAGCGAATGAAGATCACTGATAGGGTATATATCCTCCCAGGCATTTTTGAAGAGCACTTGGTCCAACCTAGCCATCAACATAGCTCTTACTGGTTGCACCATGTATATCGCCTTCCCATCATTAGCATATCATGCAATCCCAACCTATTAATAGTGTGTCTAAATTTCGACATGAGTCTCCTGTTACCTCTCCCTGAGCTGCGCTCCAACTCCGAGCAAGTCAAGTTGAAATCCCCATTTAAAATCCAAGGTATGTGCACTTGCTCACTAAACTGCACCATTTGCTCCAGAAATCTCATTTTTTTCATCATCTCCTTGAGGCCCGTACACAGATGACACCATCCATTCTTTACAATCTTCCAGAGAGAGGGCGTGAGCTGAGATCATAAACTCCTCCTTCCGAATGTTGGAGATCCGCAACCTATCCGATTTCCAGGCTAACAGAATTCCTCCTCTTGTGCCGTCAGCCGACAGATAATCAAAAGCATCAAATGTCAGGCCCAAAGTTTCAGATACCACCGTGGCATCCACCAGTGCCAATTTAGATTCTTGAAAGCAAAATAAAGAGACGTTGCGAGATTGCATGAAAAGTTTGATCGAACACCAAAAGTGACCTTTGCATGGGCTCCCGAAGGAGTACTCGCTGATTAGTTGCTCTTGTGTGTCCCACATCACATGTCCCCTAAGTCAGGCTTGGGGTATGTCTCTGTTTTATTATGTGGGATGCATTATCTAGGCCAGTTGTCCTCTCCCAAGGGCTCGTATTATTTTTCCAAGCCTATATGTAGAATTGAAAGAGTCTCATAGGAGCAACTAACCGGAGGTTATTACTTGGGGGATCTCCAGGGACAATTTTTAGTGGCCCGAGAGCATGCAAATGGTGCGTCCATCAGTCACCACATGTCGCATGTTGGATGCTCTCTCTGGATTTTTTTACACATTATCGGGTTTAGACAAAAAAATTGGGTTTTCAGTTTTCATCTTGTTTCTCTAGGTTTTGAAGATTTTTTTTGCGAGAGAAAAATTGTGCTTCCACGAGAAGTACATATTTTCTTCTCGTGGAAGCATGCTTCTTTGAAAGGAATAAAATATGTGTTTCCACGAGAAACACAGATTTGCTTCCCGTGAAAGCACATATTTGCTTTCGCGATATGCTTCTTGTAGAGAAAAAAAAGTGCTTTCGTCTATTTCTACTACTTAAAAAGAACGTAAGGTTTCCATTTCACCTCTCTTTCGTCCAACCTTCATTATATAACTCTCACTCTTTCCTTCTTCACTTTGATTTTTTTCCTCTCATCTCTGATTTTTCTCCCATCTATTCTCCCTAAAGTAGAAGCAACTATCTCATGTTTTATTAACTTACCAAAATAAAGACATATTTTGTTCGACAAGTCATTTAATTCTTACCAAATAAGTGCTTAACAATAAAATGGCAAGTAAATCATAACGGATGCATACAAAAAATTGCTAAGATTTTAGCACATCTATATCAATATAAAAAGACCCAAAGGGGCAGATCCAACTGATCTCGACCATCAAACTAAGTCAATCCAATGATCTAGACTGCTCCAATGGCGAGCATTAAACATGTTTAACGTGCAATTAATATCATATCAAATATTGCACTAATCACAGGATTAGCACAGAAATAATAGCATACCTAATATCCACGTGCAATTAATATGTTGCCTAAATATTTACGTGTGTCATGGGCTAATCTATTAGAATGTCTATATTCTTGTTGCAACGCACGGGCAATTGTCAGTTGAAAAGAAAAAAAAATGTGTTTCCACGAGAAGCACGAATTTGCTTCTCGTGAAAGCAAAGATTTGCTTCCGCGATGTCTTTTTTGTAAAGTAAGGATAATTAAAAAATGTATGCTTCCGTGAGAAGCACAACTCTGCTTTTCGGAAAGGAAAAAAATACTATTCTTTCACGAGAAGTACAAAATTGTGTCTGATGAAGACACATATTTGTTTTCATGAGAAGTGCAATTGCGCTAGACGAAAAAAAACATGCCCCTCCTGCCAAGATTGTAAAAGTGCAGGTCACCTTTTTGCCGCCTGCCGTCGTGCGGTCCCCATCTGGTCCAGGCTCGGCCTAGGGCCCTACCTCACTATTGACGACATCCTTGCTGCTCCGCCCCGTGACTCCATAGCTACGGCAGCTTGGCGGGACGGGATGTATACCCTTCTCTGGCACGCGTGGAAAGCCAGGAACAAGGAACAACGTGGTGTTTAACCCAATTGCCCGTGGCACCGACGACTGCTTATCTGGTCCAGACGTCTCGACGCTTGCTCGAGCGAGTAGCTCATTTGATACCGATCAATGCACCTCGTGGCAACAAAAAGAACTTGATACTTCAAGCTCGGCTCACTGTGATATATAGAGCTAATCTTTGCACCAGGCTCACGACTGGTGCCAAGTCCCGTTCGTTATTAACTTCTGCTATCTGAACACTATATTTCATTTATGTGTTTTTTACGAGTGTTTTTTTCTGAGTACACATCTCTAAAATTTGGGGTCGCCACTATTCTGGTGGCCATTATGTCGTACCTTTGTTGCCTTGAGTATAATGTACCATTCCAGTTTTAAAATGACCTGTATACACCCCGGCAAAAAAATGACCTGTATACACGCCATGAGGAAAGAAAAAACAAATGCGTACAGTTGTACTATGGCACCCAACGGTTATAATCACATTTATACACGATTTGTCGTTGGATTGCATACGCGTTTGGATGTGCAAGCATCAATTGCATGCATATCCTTATTTTTTTGGAGGGGAATTGCATGCATATCCTTTTATGGTACTCCCAATTAATTTCCTTAACTAATGTCTGCATGTTTTTTGCTAAAATATCACCAGCTGGCTCCTCGTTGAGGCCACCCACATGCTAGTTTTTTCTTTATAAATTGTGGCATGGATGTTACAACCATAAGGACAACATAGATCTAGTAAGGCTAGTGAGACCAGAAGTGATGAAAGGAAGACAAGCCGATAACCGTGTCAACAAGCAGGCAGGCGAAGGTAAAGTAGATAAAACTAGTTGATTACTCTTCAGATTATCTGTGTGAAGTAATTGGCTTTTGCAATTGTGTGTTCTTCAGATTTATTACTAATCCGTGAATGTCCATGCATATACTAGTTATGTCAAACATCGACTAAACCTTTGTTGGTTCCTGCGCAATTTCAGATCCAATTTGTTTCAAATAATTTTTTACGATTTTAATCTACAATAATTTTTGTTATACAAATGGAAGTTTTAGAAAGACGTTGCATAATGATTCTGGAGGAAAAAAACCCTTTAAGATTTAGATCTACTATAATTTCTGTTATATGGCTCGTGGATTCTTATACTCTCTAGTGTAATACTCTCTCCGTTTCTAAACATAAGACCTTTCAGAGATTCCAGTATGGATTTCATACGGATGCATATAGACATATTTTAGATTATAGATTCACTCATATTGCTCCGTATGTAGTCTATAATGCAATCTTCAGAACTTCTAATGTATCTAGTAACGGAGGGAGTAAAATACTATACATCCCATCGCCATTTTTTATGGCTTTCATTCATTGCAATCATGTCTTGTTTTTTTTCTTCTGAAATCCTGAGTATAACGCACGCAGGCAAGTCGAGGAAGGCGTTCTGGCCCAACCACCTGGAAAACGTCATGCGAGGCGCCCTGCCGATGGACGCCACGATCCACCCAGACGCCACAGCCCTTGTGGACCAGTGTGTCAAGGAGTTCATCAACATGGTCACTGTCCAGGCCAAAGAGGAGTGCCGAAAGGACGGCAAGAAGATAATGACTGGCCTCCACCTTATCAAAGCTTTTGAGACCCTCGGCTACAACAACTACGTCGGCCCCCTCACTGAGTACCTCCGCCGGTACCGCGAGGATAAGGGCTACGTGGGGCACGGCAAGAAGCGAGCCACGACGCAGCGGCAGGCTGCGACGCCGACGGGGCAGATGGCGCCACAGCCGTCCAAGTCCGCGTTGGGTCCACCCTCGGCCAGCATCACGGTGCAAGGTCAGGCGTCGGCAGCCACTGTGATGACGACGACTGGGGAGATGGAACCAGCAGCACCACGGCTGTTCGGGTTTGCATTGTGCCAGCCACCTCCACAGAAGCGTGTCCGCAGTGCGTCGTCCGGAGATGCGCCGCCGAGCAGCTGTAGCAAGCCACCTGCCCGTGAGGACGAGTGAATTAGCGTACCCCTGCTCTTCCTGCTGGCTATCGATAGGATGGGAATATTGGCGAGAGATTATTGTAAACTTGGCATGATTGTTGCCGTACTGTTGGTGTTTGGTTATGGACTTATGGATTTTAATTCCTTGTCACCATCTGATTTTGTTTTCCCCCGCCCTGAACGACGATGGTCACGGGAATTACCCAGTGATGTACAATTTTGTTGTTCGGCAAATATAAGGCATGTCGTTTATTCAGACATCAGTCTTATCTTACAAGACAGCCGGTTGTGCAAGACAATGGGGAAGAACAAGAAGCGGTGAGGCGAGGTGGAAGCCGAAAGAGAAGTCGGGGGAGAAGAAACAGTGTAGTGGTGCCAATGTGCACAAGTACGAGGCGAACAACCGGAGTGGTGAAAAATTCTAATTCTTTTTTCTACCCCCTCCCATCGAAAACATAAGGTGTTATAAATTTTGTTATAAATCAAAGTTTTCAAGTTTGACAAAATGTTAAAATAAAAATATTAATAAACTCCCCGGCCTCTCTAGTCCATTTTTTTTCTTTCTAGAATAGTAGAATACTCTCTTGTCGAGGTGAAGCTGTGTCAATGTGTGCATACATATGAGGGCGAACAATTGGAGTGGTGAAAAATTATACTATCTCCGTGTCAAAATATAAGATGTTTTTGCAGTCTTATATTTTAGTATGGAGATTACTCCCTCCCCTTGGAAGCATAAGGTGTTATAAGTTTTGTTCTAAGTCAAAGTTTTCTATTTTTTTTGTAAGTTTGACCAAAATTTAAAATAAAATTTTAATATTTACAATATAAAAAAGTACACTAAGAAAATATATTCCATGGTGGATTTATTGTGTTGATTATTTTTTAACTCTTGATCAAACTTAAAAAGCATTGACTTAGGAAAAAAACTTAGATGCCTTACAATTTGTATGTAAGAGATGGGCTAATAGATAAACATCCTACGGATTTATCTACTGTTTTAATGTCTGAGATCAATTATGATATGGTTTTAGCAAATATTTCTTGAGTTTTATGACTCTTGGGTATCATGTTGGGATTGATGTTATGGACCAGGCTGCTCCTTCTAAATATGTATGCATGGTGTTCCAAACATATTATGCGTGTAAGGGCCTGCATACAAGAGCTTGTGCAAACAGAGGGCACCTTTTTTTAGTTAGTAATTTCAGAAATGGTCACAAAATCATGAAAATTGTCCAGCACAAACTAGATAAATCGTTAAACTCGCATAAGAATGTTGGGGACGAAATATTTTTCTTGGTATTGTCCAACACAAGGTTAAAATTAGCACTATACTAGGTGTAGTATTAAGTCAATGTTGTCATGGACAATTTGTTTTTTATGTTCAGATTTTTTGCCAATAGTTTTTTGTGCTCAATTTTTTTATGAGTAGGACAATAAGTCAACTTTGCATGACAAAATGTTTCAAATATTTTTGACCTTTTCCTGAAGTGCTAAAAAATCCTTCAATTTTTTATAGGGTTCATCTACCACCAAGTTCATAGGGGTATTTTCCTTGTGCAAACTACAGACATTATGTTAGTACTGTACCATTCAATAAGCAAGCATAGCCTGATGGGCATGTGTTTGCTTGGCACCCAAATTTTCAGACTGAGCCAATTTTTTGGCTATCCCTCGAGTTTTTTACGGTTGTGGATGTCCCTTTTAGTTAATTTATTTGTCAATAATTTGGTATGCATTTTTTGGTAGGGCTGGTGCACGCACAATCCAAACAAGCCCTATGATTTTTTTAACATAAAGTCAAAAAACTTGACTAGTTAAGGTCACCATCGCAAATCCTGATGCTTCTTAACGCTTAGTAGTATTTTGTGTGCACGGTGGGACATATGTGATGTGTAGCTATAACTTTTGCCCTATTCATTGTTTAAAGGTAATACTACCTACTCCAACTCTTCTACTCTTAAATAGGAAGAGTACATCGGATGGTCAATTTGGTCTGCAGGAATATACGATCCTGTATATCAAGTTCTTTGATAGAGATGTGGCAGTCAAATCAACTCGACGATGAACGAAAACAAGCAGGAGACACGAGATTTTACATGGAAAACCCCTCCAACACGAAGGGGGAAAATCCATGGACACCGGCCAGCCAAACTTCACTATATCGGGGGAGGTCACGAACACCGGGGATTTACAACTTCTCAACACATCCCGTGCGGCGGCTTACAAGAGGTATATATAACACAGTTGACCTAGGTCACGGGCCGAAGCGGAGCGTAGGGAGTCTGAAGTTAGCCTTCCTTTTTATACTTGAATTTGGAGCGTAACATAACATTCTTCAACACTATTGCAAGGAGCACTTGCACATCGGCATTACTATGTTCGAGTTAGCACCTATCTTCACTGAAGTAGCTCTCTGACTTATGCTATGATCACATCAATATACCAAAGATTGTGTGCATCAATCGATGCAAAGGACGGGATCTTTACCTTGTTTATAAAAAACATCAATTTGGTAGATTTTGAGAAAGCTAGCCTAGAAATATCTCTATAGATTAGACTTGTTTTGATGTGATCAACCCTGAGTGCATTATTGGGTACATGTAAGGCAATGTTAGATTATGCGTACCATATATAGGGTATGTCATGCACCATAGTGATCATTAGATTTTTTTCCTCAATTAATTAACAAAATATTCTTGGCTAGAAACACCCCTCGTCATAATAGCATTCATTTAGCACATGCAAGGCAATGTTAGATTTACTTTTCTTTTATGCGCTTAGATATGTTCAAAATAACTTACATCACTTTGAAAAGTAAAGTTCTAGTTAGTCATAACTACCCAAAATTTTCCATTTAAAATCTGAAAAATAAATTATGGTTACCATACATCCTACCATCTAAAGTTTTAATACATAAATTGCTATTATTGAACATAGGAAATATACCAGTTTGTTCCTATTAAAGATGCATGTATTGTACGTGTTCCAAACATGGGTTGTGTATGGGCTGCATAAAAAGTAGTATGGGCAAGCTATATACATTATCTTAGTTATTTACCGCTCAACTAACTGACATAACACCAGCTGTAGACAAACAAACTCTCTAATGGTTTGATCATGTCATCAATGGACCTAACTTTGGTTGGCACTAATATCCATGAAAGTAAACTCAATACACCTGACTAGCTAAGTTCACCATCGTCAGTTTTGATGCTTCTTAACACTAGGTAATATTTTCTGTGCACAGTGCGATATATGTGATGTGTAGCTATAAAATTCCTCACTTTCCCTCTCGTAGGCATTGAATTTTTTTTAGTGTGTTAATGACGATACTACATGCCTAGTCTCTTCTATTCTTAAATAGGAAGAATAATATCAAATGTTTAATTTGGCCAGTAGAAGCATATGATCTTCCATGGCATACACTTCAACACTTGATGTGACCTCATGTGTTATCGCCAAAAGTATCGTCAATAGTGCCAACCAGAGGACTGAAAAGTATGTAATTCCTGCCCGGCGCAATGAGAAGCAGAAACAGAAAGTTACTGTTGTGCATGACGGCAATCACGAGATTGAATTGAGGGACAATTTTCTACGTTGTGGCAAGATGGCAGCACATATTTCTACTGGACATATTCCTGTTCAGCTTGTTACACCAGAGGGCGTCGAGCCACGATTCAGAACTCCATGCATGCAAAAATCGTCTACGTGAGCACACAAGGAAGTAGTACAAGTTTGTTTGTCTTTTTTGATCAATGTGCCGTATTTTTGAATTATTTAATTAGTGATTTAAATAAGATAGAGAAGAGAGAGAGTTGGATTAGTACTAGTAGCAGTACGTGAGGTTTGAGTCCAATTAGTATGGGTCCATATAATAGGACTCCAGGTCGGTTGTAATTTGTGCCTGCGTGCACTATTAATAGGGCCAGCCGGCCGTGTATCTAGGGGAGTTTTGTTTTGGAAGTTAATTAAACAACATATGAAAATCGCCACGTTCTGGCAACCAAGTTCTCGGAGTATTCCCGTGAAGAATCCATACAGGGTTTGTGTTCAACTGCGTGAAGGTTGGAGGCTGCGTTCTCTAGTCTGGTACGTGAGTACAGAGTGCTCGTCCATGTGATTCCGCTGTCTTGCTGGGTTTGCATGTTGTTTGGTTAGGTTTGTATCTGGTAAACCTAATTCTGGAGTAATCTTGATCGTGGTTTAATCGCTGTACAAATTGATCTGCTTGTTTGGACGTACGCGAGGCTAGGAAGGAGCATAAATAATTGCTGCCATCTACTCTTGCATGATCATTGTCTTTGGATGTCTACTGACCGCAGTTGTTTTGCACCGTGAAAGATTGGGAAAACTATTCATGCTATCGATTTTCTGTCGACAGTTGCATCAACACTACCATAAGTAGCACGTGCACATGTGCATTACTATGTTTGAGTTTTCACTTATCTTCATTGAAGTACCTCCATGATGGATGCTATGATCATGGGAATATACCAAAGGCAGTGGCATGATTTCATGCAATGGCCAGGGGCCTTTACCCTCTTTTCTTAAACAAGAATGTAGCAAATTTTGAGAAGGCTAGCCTACAAGGAAATATATCTACATGTTAGACGTCTTGATCTAATTCAACCATGGGTGCACTAATAGGAAAATACAACTTCTATAGAGTGTATAGTTGTACATATCCATATATTAGTAAGTATAAAAACACATGGAAGTTGGTGATTTTCCTACCAGCGCTCCGTGCATTTAAATTGATATCAAACATATGAATGTCAATGATTGTGTGTATGGACATCAACAATTATTTGAATGCATAAATGCATGCTCAAAATTAACTCAGTTGTGATATGATGGAAGTGACGACTTATTCTTGAACGTTGGTGCTCGCTATAGATTCTCCATACAATATATAGGCTATATATTATGCACCTTACTCATCATTAGAGTTTGTCTTCAATTAATTGACAAATACCTGCATAGAAACATGCCCCATCATATCCATGTCTAGGTCTATGCTAGATTCACTTTGTTTTAATGGGATTATATATGTCCGAGAACAAGTTACCATCACTTATGTGAATTGAGAAGGTTCTCATCAGACACACTTAACAAAAATTTCCATTTATGTACGAAGATAATAAATCGCAAATGCAATACATCCCAGCCTCGAAAGTTTCAATATATAAATTGCTTACTAATGCCCACTTAAAAATTTGTAAGCGTCTGCCCGCGAATAGACCTCAAAAGATGGCTAACACACATAAATGCATGCAAGCAATTAGGGTGTGATAATTATAGAAGCGACACCTGGTAGGTGTATGTGTCATCATGTGACAACACATTTGTACTCGACAACCCACTAAATTAAGAGATTCTCGGTACGGACACAAAACCCTTTTTGAGCTTGGCGGTCCACGTATGCCGACAAGAAAAATGGGCACGCGCCTTCTTGGAACGCTTCATGGTGGTCCCTCAACACCACACCCCCTTCTTGATGTACCGTCTGCATTAGCTTTGATCCAGCCATTCTCGGCCGGGAGCCACCTGTCAAGCTGAGTAGGAGTTGTCACTCTCACAGAAGTTGCATGCGTCT
Source organism: Secale cereale (assembly GCA_902687465.1). Lineage (NCBI taxonomy): Eukaryota > Viridiplantae > Streptophyta > Magnoliopsida > Poales > Poaceae > Secale > Secale cereale. The sequence goes on from LR738715.1 coordinate 215,240,397, forward strand.
GTTCCCCTTCAATCATCTGATTTGCATGTATGGCCGCTATTGCATGTGGTTCCATGATAAATCTTAATTCCCTCGCTTCATTCTTTGCAAGCCATATGTAGTATATGCACTGAATCCTGAACAATCGTTCTTCCTCATTTGGTTCACCTAGTCATGCCAATATCTAGCAATTAAGTGTACCTTGTGAGAACATCGATGTCGGTGAGGTGCCAGCAAGACTTCCTTTTCCAAGCACAAAGATTTCCAAAATTGTACTGAATGGTGGTAATGCTGAAACCTAGCTATGGAGTTCAACGTCTAGAACGATGCAATTGTGCATCGTCCGCTATACATGAGGCTTTGCCTTATTAACTAGGAGCCTTTGTGTCCCTAAGTGCTAACCACCCTTTAATATCGACCACCGATGATGGGCTCTCGGGTCTTTGTTCATGGACACTCTCAAGTGTTATGTTGAGCAAACAGAGATGATGTCGTTCTTTGCGAAGTTTGATGCTCTATAGTCCTCCACCACTTGTCCTCTAATTAAGATTTGCATGGTATAATATATGTGGTCATGAGAGAAGATTCACTCCAGCTTAGTTCAGTCCCACACACGTTAAGCTGATGACAAACATGGTTGATGCCAAGCCTACGCCTCGCTCCAAGTTGCTTTAGATTGCCTTGCCTTGTGATCCATTTCTCATTTTAGATGTAAACCATACATTGTTTTGTCTCTTGCGCGTCACATCATGCCTTCCTTAAAATATTCATGACCAGAATTAAACTTCTCCATGTGAACAAGCCCCCATTGGGGTAGGACACTGTCATAAAATCTCCATCTTTGCAATAGCGAGCCTTTAATATTTAAGTACAAAGAGAGCCTAGACTTGGAATTATCCACTCTTATTTAGCTAGAAGAGCTTGACTGAAAGCTTAAAAGTCCAAAAATTTCCATGCCCCCTCATGTTTTCGTGCACATCTTGTCCCATGCTACCCAGCGTACCCTTTTTTCTTACCATAGGTTGCTCCCCACCAAAACTTTGAAGAGATCGTTCATAGGTTTAGACACATTTTCTTGGGGAGTTGAAAGCAACTCATGGTGTAGGTTGGGGTAGCTTGAAGTACAGACTTCATAAGGAATTCCTTTCCTGCTTTGGGTAGCCCTTGAACCTTCCATCACTAGTACAAAACATGCATTAGAAATAACCCTCATAGTGGGTGTGAATAGACAAAACATATCCGCTTGTAATAACCCCACAAGAGGTAGTTATTCTTGTTATGCAAAGCTCCAAAAATGGTCAGAAATCTGAAACCGCTTGTAGGAGAGATTGGAGGCAGCTGGTACTATAAAATCACCTCTAATTTTTCACCATCGCATGTGGTTTCATCCTAGAAACCACATGCATACAATGAGTAACTCGATGCACGGTCTTTTGATCCTATTTATGTACGGGCTCCCGACACCTCCCCTTCATATTTTGTCAATTTAGCTTCCCCTCCCAACCTATGACCAAAGCCTAGCAAAACTGTAGAACCACTGCCCCAACATTCACCTCACTGAGCACACCGGTTCCTATACAATTCTTCGCTGGTGACCGCCATTGACCTAGATTCTCCTTTGCACGAAGCCGCACTGTGGCAGATCCACCCATCTGCGGCGATGTGCTGGGAGATCTTTTGATCTGTGGTGACAGATCCAATCTGGCTACATTGTTTATCGAGATGGCTAAATAGGGGAGGGGGTGCAAGCTGCCATGAGAGGAATGCCTCCACCGTCGACCTCTACTAAGGCCTACCCGTGTGGACCCTACCACATCGTAGGACCAAGAACAACGATGTTGTCCCAAATCTCCGGCATGTTGAGCTCCTAGGTGTTACATGCCTTTGTGCTGATGGATTTTTGTATGGTTAGTTCTTACAGATTATGTTCCAAATTTAGAGTTAATTCAAACTAGTGTAATGGTGTTGCACTAGACTATAGAACGATGACAAAACTTCCAACCTTGAAACTTAAGTAAGTGTCGGTGACAAAACCGGCAGACCTAGAGAGAGAGAGAGAGAGAGAGAGAGAGAGAGAGAGAGAGAGAGATGTCATGATGCTTTACCCAGGTTCGGGCCCTCTCTATGGAGGTAAAACCCGACGTCCTGCTCATGCTTGTATTATGAGAGTATCAAATTACAAAATTGATCTACGTCGAGATCATGAGTTGTGGTCTAATCCTTAGGGTATGATAATTATGGATGTATGTTAGATATCCTCTATCAACTAGCATCGTCTTGGCTTATATAAGGTACTAGAGGCCTAGGATAACAAGATTCTTAGTCGGATATGTTGGTGGAGAGAAGTACTTCTCTTGATCACCAATTCTTGTGGAACCTTCCTCGTATATGTCATGGGCTTCCCGAAGTGTCCCAACAGTGAACTGCCATGAGGGTCCTCGGTCCGATGCACCTGGTCGGGAAACGACGTGGTGAGTACCTGTTGGGGAACGTAGCATAATTCAAAAAATTTCTACGCCTTCACCAAGATCCAACTATGGAGACATCTAGCAACGAGCAAGTAAGAGTACATCTACATACCGTTATGTAGATCGCGTGCGGAAGCTTTCAACGAAGTGTGGATGAAGTAGTCGTACTCTTCACGTTCTTCGTCACCGATGATCTAGCGCCGAACGGACGGCACCTCCGCGTTCAACACACATATGGTGCCGCAACGTCACCTCCTTCTTGATCCAGCAAGGGGGAAGGAGAAGTCCTCAGAGATTCGGCAGCACGACGGCGTGATGACGGATGCAGTGGAGATCGCAGCAAGGCTTCGCCGGGCGCCCTGCGTGGGAGTATGGAGGTGTGACGGGAGGGGGAGAGGCGCCAGGGCTTGGGTGCGGCTGCCCTCTCCCTCCCCACATATATATAGGGGCCAGGGGGGTGCGCCTGGGCCCCCTGCAGATCCAATCTGCAAGGGGGCGGCGGCCATGGGGGGTTCCTTGCCCCCCAAGGCAAGTGGAGCCCCCTCCCCCTTAGGGTTTTAACCCTAGGCGCATGGGGAGGTGGGCCCCCTAGTGGTGCGCCAGCCCTGAGGGCTGGACACTTCCCCTTGCGGCCTAGGGGCCCCACCGGGATGGGTGGCCCCACCCGGTGGACCCCCGGGGCCCCTCCGGTGGTCCCGGGACGCTCCCGTTGACCCCCGGAGATCACCCGTTGGCCGAAACTGGTCTTCCTATATATCAATCTTTACCTCCGGACCATTCCGGAACTCCTCGTGACGTCCGGGATCTCATCCGGGACTCCGAACAACTTTCGGGTTTCCACATGCATTTATCTCTACGACCCTAGCGTTACCGAACCTTAAGTGTGTAGACCCTACGGGTTCGGGAGACACGTAACATGACCGAGACTACTCTCCGGTCAATAACCAACAGCGGGATCTGGATACCCATGTTGGTTCCCACGTGTTCCTCGATGATCTTCATCGGATGAACCACCGTGTCAAGGATTCACTCAATCCCGTATGTTATTCTCTTTGTCCATCGGTACGGTACTTGCCCGAGATTCGATCGTCGGTATTCCCGATACCTTGTTCAATCTCGTTATGGCAAGTCTCTTTTCTCGATCCGTAATCCATCATCCCGTGACTAACTACTTAGTCACATTGATCTCATTATGATGATGTCTTACCGAGTGGGCCCAGAGGTACCTCTCCGTCATACGGAGTGACAACATCCCAGTCTCGGTTCGTACCAACTCAACAGACACTTTCGGAGATACCCGATGCGTACCTTTATAGCCACCCAGTTACGTTGTGACGGTTGGCACACCCAAAGTACTCCTACGGTATCCGGGAGTTGTACAACCTCATGGTCTAAGGAATAAATACTTGACACCGAAAAGCTTATGCATTACGAACTATACGATCTCGTGTTATGCTCAAGTTTGGGTCTTGTCCATCACATCATTCTCCTAATTATGTGATCCCGTTATCACTGACATCTCATGTCCATGGTCAGGAAACCGTGACCATCTGTTGATCAACGAGCTGGTAACTAGAGGCCTACCAGGGACTCATTGTGGTCTGTGTATTCACACATGTATCGCTGTTTCCGTACAATACAATTCAAGCATGAATAACAGACAATTATCATGAACAAGGAGATATAATAATAATGCTTTTATTATTGCCTCTAGGTCATATCTCCAACAGTCTCCCACTTGCACTAGAGTCAATAATCTAGTTACATTGTGATGAATCGAACACCCATAGAGTTCTGGTGTTGATCATGTTTTGCTCGTGAAAGAGGTTTAGTCAACGGGTCTGCTACATTCAGATCCGTATGCACTTTACAAATATCTATGTCTCCATCCTGAACATAATTCCGGATGGAGTTGAAACGGCGCTTGATGTGCTTGGTCTTCTTGTGAAACCTGGGCTCCTTGGTAATAGCAATAGCACCAGTGTTGTCACAGAAGAGAGTCATCGGGCTTGACGCGCTTGGAATGACTCCTAGGTCGGTGATGAACTCCTTCATCCAGACTCCTTCCTGCGCTGCTTCAGAAGCAGCTATGTACTCCGCTTCACATGTAGATGCTGCCACCACGCTTTGCTTGCAACTGCACCAGCTGACTGCTCCTCCATTCAAAATATACACGTATCCGGTTTGTGACTTAGAGTCATCCAGATCTGTGTCGAAGCTAGCATTGACGTAACCCTTTACGACGAGCTCTTCGTCACCTCCATAAATGAGAAACATATCCTTAGTCCTTTTCAGGTACTTTAGGATGTTCTTGACCGCTGTCCAGTGTTCCGTACCGGGATCACTTTGGTACCTCCCTACCAAACTTATGGCAAGGTTCACATCAGGTCTGGTACACAGCATGGCATACATGATAGAACCTATGGCCGAGGCATAGGGAATGACACTCATCTTTTCTCTATCTTCTGCCGTGGTCGGCGACTGAGCTTTGCTCAATCTCATACCTTGCAAAACAGGCAAGAATCCTTTCTTTGACTGATCCATATTGAACTTCTTCAATATTTTGTCAAGGTATGTACTTTGTGAAAGACCAATGAGGCGTCTCGATCTATCTCTATAGATTTTGATGCCTAATATGTAAGCAGCTTCTCCAAGGTCCTTCATTGAAAAACTTTTATTCAAGTAGGCCTTTACATTTTCCAAGAATCCTATATCATTTCCCATCAGCAATATGTCATCCACATATAATATGAGAAATGCTACAGAGCTCCCACTCACTTTCTTGTAAATACAGGCTTCTCCATAAGTCTGTATAAATCCAAACGCTTTGATCACTTCATCAAAGCGAATATTCCAACTCTGAGATGCTTGCACCAGCCCGTAAATCGAGCGCTAGAGCTTTCATACCTTGTTAGCGTTCTCTGGATAGACAAATCCTTCCGGTTGCATCATATACAACTCTTCCTTGAGGAAGCCGTTAAGGAATGCTGTTTTGACGTCCATTTGCCATATCTCATAATCATAGAATGCGGCAATAGCTAACATGATTTTGACTGACTTCAGCATCGCTACTGGAGAGAAAGTCTCGTCGTAGTCAATCCCTTGAACTTGTCGATAACCCTTAGCGACAAGCCGAGCCTTATAGATGGTCACATTACCATCCGCGTCTGTCTTCTTCTTAAATATCCATTTGTTTTCTATGGCGTGCCTATCATCAGGCAAGTCCACCAAAGTCTATACTTTGTTTTCATACATGGATTCTATCTCGGATTTCATGGCTCCAAGCCATTTATTGGAATCCGGGCCCGCCATCGCTTCTTCATAGTTCGAAGGTTCACCGTTGTCTAACAACATGATTTCTAGTACAGGGTTGCCGTACCACTCTGGTGCGGAACGTGCCCTTGTGGACCTTCGAAGTTCAGTAGTAACTTGATCTATTTCTTCATGATCATTATCATCAACTTCCTCCCTTGTCGGTGCAGGCACCTCAGGAACAGTTTCCTGTGCTGCGCTACTTTCCGGTGCAGGAGGGGTGACTGTCACCTCATCAAGTTCTACTTTCCTCCCACTCACTTCTTTCGAGAGAAACTCTTTCTCCAGAAAGCATCCATTCTTGGCAACAAAGACTTTGCCTTCGGATCTGTGGTAGAAGGTGTACCCAATTGTTTCCTTTGGGTATCCTATGAAGACGCATTTTTCCGATTTGGGTTCGAGCTTTTCAGGTTGAAGTTTCTTGACATAAGCATCGCAACCCCAAACTTTCAGAAACGACAGCTTCGGTTTCTTGCCAAACCAAAGTTCATACGAAGTCGTCTCAACGGATTTCGATGGAGCCCTATTTAAAGTGAATGCGTCAGTCTCTAAAGCATAACCCCAAAAAGATAGCGGTAAATCGGTGAGGGACATCATAGATTGCACCATGTCCAACAGAGTACGATTTCGACGTTCCGACACACCGTTACGTTGAGGTGTTCCGGGCGGTGTCAATTGTGAAACAATTCCACAGCTCCTAAGGTGTGTGCCAAATTCATGACTTAAATATTCACCCCCAAGATCTGATCGCAAGAACTTTATTTTTCTGTCACGTTGATTCTCAAACTCATTCTGAAATTACTTGAACTTTTCAAAGGTCTCAGACTTGTGTTTCATCAAATAGATATACCCGTATCTACTCAAGTCATCCGTGAGGTTGAGAACATAACGGTAGCCTCCGCGAGCCTCAACACTCATTGGACCGCACACATCGGTATGTATGATTTCCAACAAGTTGGTTGCTCGCTCCATTGTACCGGAGAACGGAGTCTTGGTCATCTTGCCCAAGAGGCATGGTTCACACGTGTCAAATGATTCATAATCAAGAGACTCTAGAAGTCCATCTGAATGGAGCTTCTTCATACGTTTGACACCAATATGACCAAGTCGGCAATGCCACAAGTATGTGGGACTATCATTATCAACTTTACATCTTTTGGCATCTACACTATGAATATGTGTATCACTACGTTCGAGATTCATCAAAAATAAACCATTGACCAGCGGGGCATGACCATAAAACATATCTCTCAAATAAATAGAAAAACCATTATTCTCTGATTTGAAAGAGTAGCCATCTCGCATAAGACGAGATCCAGAAACAATGTTCATGCTCAAAGCTGGTACTAAATAACAATTATTGAGGTTTAAAACTAATCCCGAGGGTAGATGTAGAGGTAGCGTGCCGACGACGATCACATCGACCTTGAAACCATTCACAACGCGCATCGTCACCTCATCCTTCGCCAGTCTCCGTTTATTCCGCAGCTCCTGTTTTGAGTTACAAATGTGAGCAACTGCACCGGTATCGAATACCCAGGAGCTACTACGAGTGCTGGTAAGGTACACATCAATAACATGTATATCATATATACCTTTGACGTTGCCGGCCTTCTTGTCTGCTAAATATTTGGGGCAGTTCCGCTTCTAGTGACCCGTTCCCTTGCAATAAAAGCACTCTGTTTTAGGCTTGGGTCCATACTTTGGCTTCTTCCCGGCAACAGGCTTGCCAGGCGCGGCAACTCCCTTGCCGTCCTTCTTGAAGTTCTTCTTACCCTTGCCTTTCTTGAACTTAGTGGTTTTATTGACCATCAACACTTGATGTTCTTTCTTGATATCCACCTCCGCTGATTTCAGCATCGAATACACCTCGGGAATGGACTTCTCCATCCCCTACATATTGAAGTTCAGCACGAAGCTCTTGAAGCTTGGTGGGAGCGACTGGAGGATTCTGTCAACGACCGCTTCATCTGGGAGATTCATTCCCAGCTGAGACAAGCGGTTGTGCAATCCTGAAATCTTGAGGATGTGCTCACTGACACAACTGTTTTCCTCCATCTTACAGCTGTAGAATGCGTCGGAGACATCATATCTCTCGACTCGGGCATGAGCTTGGAAAACCATTTTCAGCTCTTCGAACATCTCATATGCTCCATGGTGCTCAAAACGCTTTTGGAGCCCCGATTCTAAACTGTAAAGCATGCCACACTGAACCAGGGAGTAATCATCACTACGCGACTGCCAGACGTTCAAAACGTCTTGGGCCGCATCGGGAGCAGGTGCATCACCTAGCGGTGCTTCTAGGACATATGATCTCTTGGTAGCTATGAGGATAATCCTCAGGTTACGGACCCAATCCGTATAGTTGCTACCATCGTCTTTCAGCTTGGTTTTCTCTAGGAACGCGTTGAAGTTGAGGGAAACTGGAGCGTGGGCCATTTGATCTACAAGAGATATTGTAAATAATTTAGACTAAGTTCATGATAATTAAGTTCATCTTAATCAAATTTTAATGAACTCCCACTCAGTATGACATCTCTCTAGTCATCTAAGTGATACACGATCCGAATCGAGTAGTCCGTGTCCGATCATCACGGGAGACGGACTAGTCATCAACGGTGAACATCTTCATGTTGATCGTATCTTCTATACGACTCGTGTTCGACCTTTCGGTCTTCCGTGTTCCGAGGCCATGTCTGTACATGCTAGGCTCGTCAAGTGAACCCTAAGTGTATCACGTGTGTAAATCTGTCTTACACCCGTTGTATGCGAACGTTAGAACCTATCACACCCGATCATCACGTGGTGCTTCGGAGCAACGAGCTTTAGCAACGGTGCACAGTTAGGGGAAACACAATACTTGAAATTTTAGTGAGAGATCATCTTATTTACTACCGTCATTCTAAGTAAACAAGATGCATAAACATGATAAACATCACATGCAATCAATTAAAGTGACATGATATGGCCAATATCATCTTGCTCCTTGGATCTCCATCTTCGGGGCACCATGATCATCTTGTCACTGGCTCGACACCGTGATCTTCATCATCATGATCTCCATCATCGTGTCTTGAAGAAGTCGTCACGCCAACTATTACTTCTACTACTATAGCTAACGTTTAGCAATGAAGTAAAGTAATTACATGGCGTTATTCAGTGACACGCAGGTCATACAATAATTAAGACAACTCCTATGGCTCCTGCCGGTTGTCAAGTTCATCGACATGCAAGTCGTGATTCCCTATTACAAAAACATGATCAATCTCATACATCACATATATCATTCATCACATCTTCGTTCTTGGCCATACCACGTCACATAGCACATGCTGCAAAAACAAGTTAGACGTCCTCTAATTGTTGTTGCAAGTTTTACGTGGCTTCTATAGGATTTCTAGCAAGAACGTTTCTTACCTACGCCAAAACCACAACGTGATTTGTCAACTTCTATTTACCCTTCATAAGGACCCTTTTCGTCGAATCCGATCCGACTAAAGTAGGAGAGACAGACACCCGCCAGCCACCTTATGCATCTAGTGCATGTCTGTCGGTGGAACCAGTCTCACGTAAGCGTACGTGTAAGGTCGGTCCGGGCCGCTTCATCCCACAATACCGCCGAATCAAGATTGACTAGTAACGGTAAGAAAGTTGAACAAGATCATACGCCCACAACTGCTTTGTGTTCTACTCGTGCAAGATGCTACGCATAAAACCTAGGCTCAGATGCCACTATTGGGGAACGTAGCATAATTAAAAAAAATTCTACGCCTTCACCAAGATCCAACTATGGAGACATCTAGCAACGAGCAAGTAAGAGTACATCTACATACCGTTATGTAGATCGCGTGCGGAAGCTTTCAACGAAGTGTGGATGAAGTAGTCGTACTCTTCACGTTCTTCGCCACCGATGATCTAGCGCCGAATGGACGGCACCTCTGCGTTCAACACACGTACGGTGCAGCAACGTCACCTCCTTCTTGATCCAGCAAGGGGGGAGGAGAAGTCGTCAGAGATCCGGCAGCACGACGGCGTGATGACGGATGTAGTGGAGATCGCAGCAGGGCTTCGCCGGGCGCCCTGCGTGGGAGTATGGAGGTGTGACGGGAGGGGGAGAGGCGCCAGGGCTTGGGTGCGGCTGCCCTCTCCCTCCCCACATATATATAGGGGCCAGGGGGGTGCGCCTGGCCCCCCTGCAAATCCAATCTGCAAGGGGGCGGCGGCCAGGGGGGGGGGGGTTCCTTGCCCCCCAAGGCAAGTGGAGCCCCACTCCCCCTTAGGGTTTTAACCCTAGGCGCATGTGGAGGTGGGCCCCCTAGTGGTGCGCCAGCTCTGAGGGCTGGACACTTCCCCTTGCGGCCTAGGGGCCCCACCGGGATGGGTGGCCCCACCCGGTGGACCCCCGGGGCCCCTCCGGTGGTCCCGGGACGCTCCCGTTGACCCCCGGAGATCACCCGTTGGCCGAAACTGGACTTCCTATATATCAGTCTTTACCTCTGGACCATTCCGGAACTCCTCGTGACGTCCGGGATCTCATCCGGGACTCCGAACAACTTTCGGGTTTCTACGTGCATTTATCTCTACGACCCTAGCGTTACCGAACCTTAAGTGTGTAGACCCTACGGGTTCGGGAGACACGTAGACATGACCGAGACTACTCTCCGGTCAATAACCAACAGCGGGATCTGGATACCCATGTTGGTTCCCACGTGTTCCTCGATGATCTTCATCGGATGAACCACCGTGTCAAGGATTCACTCAATCCCGTATGTTATTCCCTTTGTCCATCGGTACGGTACTTGCCCGAGATTCGATCGTCGGTATTCCCGATACCTTGTTCAATCTCGTTATGGCAAGTCTCTTTACTCGATCCGTAATCCATCATCCCGTGACTAACTACTTAGTCACATTGAGCTCATTATGATGATGTCTTACCGAGTGGGCCCAGAGGTACCTCTCCGTCATACGGAGTGACAACATCCCAGTCTCGGTTCGTACCAACTCAACAGACACTTTCGGAGATACCCGATGCGTACCTTTATAGCCACCCAGTTACGTTGTGACGGTTGGCACACCCAAAGTACTCCTACGGTATCCGGGAGTTGTACAACCTCATGGTCTAAGGAATAAATACTTGACACCGAAAAGCTTATGCATTACGAACTATACGATCTCGTGTTATGCTCAAGTTTGGGTCTTGTCCATCACATCATTCTCCTAATGATGTGATCCCGTTATCACTGACATCTCATGTCCATGGTCAGGAAACCGTGACCATCTGTTGATCAACGAGCTGGTAACTAGAGGCCTACCAGGGACTCATTGTGGTCTGTGTATTCACACATGTATCGCTGTTTCCGTACAATACAATTCAAGCATGAATAACAGACAATTATCATGAACAAGGAGATATAATAATAATGCTTTTATTATTGCCTCTAGGGCATATCTCTAACAGTACCCACTAGTACATGACACCGTTAGTAGCCCCCTGAACCGACCTTGAAGTTGGGGACGCTCCTCGGTTCTTCCGAAATGTTCTTCATCTTCGGCCATCGACCTTGAAAGCTGGTTCAAAAATTCTTCCCATCTCTGATCTTGAGGATAGCCGAGGTGTATCCAAAGAGTTATCACGTCGAGTATCCGAGGGTCCCTTAAAGTTCTCGGCCATTATCAATGCCCTGTTATTTTTACGCCACACCTCGAGTAGGTTTTCCCGTGCGGTGGTGTCTTCTTGTATCCGAGCTCCAACGCCGAACTACACCCGAGGTATCATAGATTACATCGGTCTTGAAGAATTTGAAGGAGAACAATCGAGCTTAATACCGGAAATGCCCTCTATGGAGCCAACCACTCACATCCGAGCTTTTTGTTGGTCTGCTTCCGTGGTGGTGCACCACCTCAGGCTTGGGATAATTTTTCGTGGAATTAATTTCCAATTGGTGCAATCTATTTATTGCTGAGATGTATAGTCAGTAGCCCTCAAGGTTTGTGTCGGCCTAAAATGATAGATGCACTTGAAGGATTAAAAAAACGCAGATCCTAGTAGCTCATGGGACTCAGGTCGATTCACGAAATCGGCCTGATGATCAAGTCCATGCTCGGAAGCTTACATAGGAATGGAAATGCGGTGCGCAATAGCTCCGAGACTCATGGTGGGTGAGACTGACCAACCTAAGGATAGTAATCTCCTCAAAAACTGTTTTGCACTTTGATTTTTACTGCATTGAATCGCCAATGCAGTAGCCCTCAAGACTTGGGTTGGGCAGCATGGCCGACCCTAGGATCATATCTCCTTGGGAACTAGTTCAGCTGTCATGTACATTTTGACAATGCCGAAGTGCAGGTTGGCAGGAAAGATGCCAAGCTGCATGTCGGGAAAGATTTTCCAGGATGAACTATTACGCAGGGCACCTCGGGCAAGAGGATGTCCAGCCTCCTGAAAGGAAAACATACAAATAGGTTAAATCTTCCATAAGTTTAGAAAACCAAAAAAACTTTAGTAAAACTTTACGTCTACATTAAATAAAGTTTGTTCGTTTCAATCCAAATTTGTTTTTAACATAATTTATTTGCTTCAGTCATGCTTTAAAATGACACATCTGATCTTTGAACACCAGGTAGGTCAACCTTCGGCTTTAACCTCCTTATCCCGAACGCGGAGTGCTTATCAAAGGCCAATTTAGCTCTCTAAACTCGAGCGACATAGAGAGAAACCAGGCTATCCGGCTATTGACCATACTCACGAGTCAAAAAAGGAGTGCTAGAAAAAACTTTGCAACAACTAAGAAGAGAACACTTCTTATAAAATGGCTCATATAAATTTAAGAGCCACCAGTTAACTTGGGTAAAGAAATTTGTTTTGAACAAATAGAGTTTGCAACATTGTTTTGACAAATAGCAATTTATTTAACACAAATAAGATGCTTGGTTGAACGAACCAAAAATGTAAAAAGTTGAGAAACTTTGAGCATGAAAGCAACTTAGCTGGTTGACGTGCTCGGTATTGATGACATGGTCTGGGCTTGTGGCGGGACGAATACGTAGTCCTTGGCCTGGCTAAGGTCCCAGCCCGCAGGCCCAAGGTGACCGAGCGAGGAGCTCGGCTCAATGAAGTGGTGACCCGGCATGGTCGAAGTGGTATGACGAAGCCCTCCGTTCAGCTAACGTCACGAAGTTGGTCGGCTGGTGACACTGAAGTCCCAGAGTAGGTATATGAAGAGATGATGAAGCCCCTGATCTAGCCTCCATGTCAGTCGATGTGTCAAGGTAGGTCGCCGTGTTGGAGATCTGCTTGAAGAAGAGGCGCACAATAATGCCGACGCAGGTCAAAATTTGTGACCCATTCGATGCCGACTTGATAAAGTGGCCGCGCGGAGATGTTAGTGTGCCCGCCTTGTGTAATCCGTGGGATGACAATGCTAGTGATGATTTAGCCTTCGTGTCGCTGCAACGGATCCTTGGCCCATTGCACCAAACTGTGCATAGGCTCGAGGGCAAGTTTGCAGCGTCAAGTACCAAACCAAGACACAAAGTGTAACAGCCTGACTTTTGCCTTCTCTCTTTTTCCGGACTTTCATTTGCTTTTGCTTTCGATTTGGAGATTTGGAATCAATTCAAATGGACTTGAACACTTGGGCCTACCCTCGATTTTCACCCAAGTAAGCCCTCCACCCATAACCGACCTTTCCTTCTCTGAAAAAATCCACAAAATCCCAAGGAATATTTTCCATGAAAGAAAAAAAAAATCATTTTCTTCCCTGAAAATCACTTCAGAGAAGTACGCTCCAAAGAAACCCCTAGATTTCTTGCTCCAAAAATCCTGAATAAATTCACAAATATTCTTTGAACCCTAGGGCACCTTCCTGAGGAAAAATATTGCATAGCTTTTTGTAATATTTTTGCTACAAAAAATCATTTCTGTTCTGGACACAAGGATCACTTTCTACAGCAAGTACCATTTTCCTTGATCCAATGAGGCTGATTTTTCTTGAGCATCATTGCCCTCCTAAGATACTGCTAACCACCAAAAATCATCCCTAAACCCTCTCTGGTTTGACCACAGTCAAGCTCACAAGTTTCTGTCCTCAAACTTGCGAGCAAGAGAGCCACTCCCACAGTGCACCTGTGACCTAGCCAACTATGCAAAATGACCAAAAACACTAAAGACTAACTGCCAAACATGAATTTATGGCAAGCCGTGGCTCTATGCCAGAGTTCACGTGGTGACCATGCGTGGGCACGGTGCCAACGTGCTAGTCGACGCGCTCTAGATGCCGCAGAGCGCTCTGTTCATCGCGTGCTCGCTTCTCCGGCTACCGCACCTTGCGAAACCACGCCACCATCACCGTCTCGACACCCTTAAATCCCTCCTAGTGCTCACCAACGCCGGAGCTAGCCGCAGCGAGCACGGGCACGACGCGGCCAAGGCAACAGTGCGCCCGTGCCCCTGTGCTCGTCGCGTACCGCGCGCCTGTGCTCGTCGCCACTCGTCTACAGCCTCCGCGTGATCCCCGACGTCTCCCCCTTCTCTCACTGACGCCATTCGTCACCGGGCGATGCTCCAGATATCTCCGGCGAGCTCTCGATCCCCGCCTCGTCCTCGTCTATATATAGCCCCCTCCCAAGCTCATTTCTCTCCTCACTCACTGCCACCACATCTCCACGACCCCGTAGGAAGCCATAGCCTGGCCGGGCAGCCTTCTGGCCGTCATCACCCCCGTCCCGAGCTCGCCGGCGATCCCTGTCCTAGGCCCCCCTCCCTTTCCTGAGCCGCTCGTGCTCCACCGACTCCTCACGCATGTTCGTGGTGATCCACTAGTGCGAGCTGGTGCCGTTGGAGCTGCTAGACCAGCCTTGCGTCGCCAAAATCGCCAACTCTGATGAGCCCCGCCCGCCGCCGCCGCCGCTAGAGAGCTCAGTTACGACCCCGTCCGGCCACCTCTAGCTACGCTACGGGTACGGACATGTGCATCTCGACTTCCTCTCCAATCCTATCCCTTTGGATCAGGCCAAGGACCCCTTCTTACCGGCGTGCGCTCCGGCGGAGCCTCGCCATGTTCTGTCTCTCCCCCTCTCTCCCTCTGACCTGACCAGCGGGGCCCGCTGTCAGCCACTCAGGTCGCGCCCGAAGCGGTATGAGTGGTGGCGCCCGGGTGTTTTACGCCTTCGACGTCACCCCCCTGGATTTTCTTTTTAATTCAAATTTAGTTCAAATTTGACCAGAACTTTGATCAGCTATCACTCTTGTTCTACAAGTCCAAATGAGTTGATTCTTTTTGCATTCTGTTCTTACTGGAAAATCATAGCAGCACACCCATGATGGGATTTTTCCTTGCTGCCTAGAATTTCCGGTAATTTTCAGAATTGTTCTTCATATTTTCTTTTTGTCATTTGAATTATTTTCAGAAGGTGAAGCTTGTCTTGAAGGCATCCAAGAGGAGTGTGAAGCTCCTCTGCAATAAGGCAAGCCACAACAACATTATCATGGTGTCTTTGCAATATTCATGATTTTCTACTTGAATATATATATATATATATATATATATATATATATATATATATATATATATATTCATTGCATTTAGTATTAAAATCGATAATGCTTGTGTTATTTAGTTTGTCAGGGTCAAAAGGCTTAGTTAACAGAAGTGAATGCTTGAACTAGTGAGATGTAGCTTGAGTAGTTAATCTAAGTAAGTTTTTCATGACTATGGTGATATGATTTTCGGTCTTACTCTCACTATATACATGCTAAGATAAGTTTTATTTGATTAATGTCCACTAAAGTGATGAGTATAAATAACAAGTAAGAAAGGACCAGAAATGTTGAAGGTTAAGTTTGTGCAAGTAGAACTTTGAATGAATTTGATCTGTTGTGATTTGTGATGCATGATATACGGTCGCATTTTATTTCAAGTTAAACCTGATGATAACTGAACTTGAACATAAAGTTGGTCGGGTCATGGTGCCACTGAATCGGGCTGACGAGTGCAACCACATTTTCCTTTATGGGGAGGCCGTTAGTCGTCCGTTGTCATGCCTTTTGTCGGTGCCACCAATGAGGGAAGGTTATGGGCATGCTTTACCCTAGCCCGGTAAGCAGAGATAATCTTGTGGACCCGTTGTTGTTATGGTACCGTGTCCCCGTTTGGGACTATTTATTTTCCACGACGGTGGTAGTTTTGCCTTTGGTAGGCTGGGTCACCTAGGACTAAGCCCAGTGGGGAGTTGCTCGGAGTGGCCGTAAGAGTGTCATGGCAATGGGAAAGTTCTGTTGGAATGCCGTTGGTCCACCTGAATGTGAGTGCAAGGCCATGGATTCTGTGGTGTGGGTAAAGTGCGCTACCTCTGCAGAGTGTATCAATCTATTGATAGCCACGCCTGCGGTGAAGTGCCTAGTTTGTAAGTAAGTCACACCATGGATCAACTGTTACTAATGAACCTTGCACACTAATCAACTTGCATTGCACTGGTTGGATGATGATGAAGTCAGTGATGCTGACTGTTGTGGTATCATTTGTGATCTGGGAAGTGATCACGTTTTGGTTACGAGGTAACTAGTTGGATCAAGCATGGTTCCGTCCGTGCTTCGTCGTGAGCACTGTTTGGTTGCGAGGCAACCGAGTGGTAAGAGAGTCCATGTGACTCGATGCACAATTTTGGTTTCACTGCATGTGTAGCATGTTGTTGTTTGCATTTAACTTGATTAAATGTCATGATGTTGTTTTTCATTATGGTTATGTTTGCTGTGAGCTTGCAAGTACATTCAATGTACTGACCTGGCATGTTATGCCATATTTCAGGAAAGTCTAACTAGATCGGAGTGCTGCTGTGTCTAGGTCGTGTCCACATCGATGTCCCAGTGCTATGGAGTCCCGCTACGTCACTGTTCCGCTGCCGTGTATATGTCGTGCTCGAGGCCCCCTTTATGTCCACTAAATAATGTACATATTGTTCAGCCGCACCGAGTGTGCTGCTCGGCCTCGCAACTTGTTGTAATGTCACTCTATGCTTCCGCTAGTTTCAATAAAGCGGTGATTTCTGTACCAAGATATTGTGTGTTGCCAGAAGACATGATCTCTGGGTTGGCTATATAGGGTAAACTGGTCGCTCTGAGTCGGGGTGCCACAATGCTTGGTATCAGAGCCGCGCTGACTGTTGGACACGCTAGATACCAACGTGTTAGCTGGACGTTAGTTAGGGTAACAGTTGAGTGCCAGTAGTGTTTAGACATGTTTGTTGCATCACATGCACTCATTCTATTTATTTCTAACCCACTAATGGTTGTGAGTGTAGATGGCTCCGGTGCCGTATCCGTGTCAGTTGCAGCTGATGCCGTACACCTCGCCACATCTCCTTCGTGGCGTGTGGCGTGGACTGTACCCTCACGGTGACGACCCAACATATCGGGTGTACCGGGAGTGTCTAGCCGACTCCGTGTATGAGTATCACGCAGTGGTTACTCTGCGCACCAGTTCGTCAACAAGCTCTTACACTCGTACCTCGCGGAGCGGTTATGCATCCACCGTCACTCAGGCCGTCCAGTATGCTGCATTCGAGATTCTTGTTGAGTTACGCTACACAGAGGCTCAGATGCAGAACCACCCAGGTTTTCGTTTCTTCCCATCTTTGTACGATGATGGTCATGTTAGCTTTCACTCTGTTGATCCGGCATCTGATAGCGACACTAGCCACCTTTCTCGATATATCACTGCTAGTTATCTTCTGATTCACGAGTTGGCTCGAGTGCTGAATCGTGCTCGTTCTGCTTTAGCCGCCGCTAGATCCTACCCTACTCCACCTTCTATGGGATTTACTCCTTATATTGTGCTCAACTCTCGCTCGTCTATTTCTCTGGTTACTCCATCGAGTAGCTCGGGCACCTCAATAGTGAACCCATACAGTGCTCCTCTGAGTGGGCATCTCTTCCTGCTACTCCCACAGCTCCCATGATCCCTTCTCATCCCGTGCCTACCCCTGAGGAAGAGCCCTCGAGGCAGCGTCGTCGTGTTACATTTAACCCGGAGGTCTTGGTTGGCATCGTCAGTTCAGGATCTGGGTCTGACTCAGGAGAGATTCGGCAGCACCGGCAGAGTCTTAGAGCGTCGGAGTATTCAGAGTGGTCATGTGATGTACGAATGTAGTTGTATGAGCCATGGTGTATCATTACATGTATGCGAGTAGTCGCACCAGTCATGATGTTTATCTGTCATGTATGAGTCTATGTATAATTATCTTGGAACTTTTTATTTGATCGTTGTGTTTCTTGTGTTATTCGTTTCATTTTTTTCCGGTTTCGTCACCGCCTTTTCTTCCCACGTTTGGATCTTTCTCATCGCGGTTGCTCTTATTGGAAAAAATAAACAGTAGGATGACGCGGGGAGGCAACAGCACACAGGCTTGTAAGGATGTCCCTGTTCGTCGCTCAACAAGGCAGGTAGGACACTCCCCCAAGCCGTATCCGCAGCCACCGCCTTCACCGCAAAATCCACCCTCCATTGAACAAATTATGCGCATGTTTGAGGAAAGAAGGAGCAATGATCTGATTGAGCTTTTAAGAAGTGTGTAAGCCATGGTTGGGCAAAATGGAAATCAAAATGGCCATCACTCTAAGCAGTCAGATTTTCAAAGGACTAAGCCTCCCTGTTTCAGTCAAGTGCTTGACCCTTTGGAAGCAGACGGTTGGTTACGCACCATTGAGAAGAATCTTGAAATTACTCACACTGAAGAACCTGACAAGGTTCCGTTCGCTACCCACTATCTTGAAGGAGCCGCTGCTATATGGTGCGATAATGTTAAAGCTCTATGGCCCGCGGGAGAAGAAATTACATGGGCTAATTTCATGGACCAATTTCTCAAGTATCATATTCCAGCTGTTATCATGAAGATCAAGCAACATGAATTTCTTGGTCTCACTTAAGGCAGTCTATCAGTAACTGAATATTTGCACAAGTTCAACCATCTGACTCATTATTCCCTTTATGATGTGGCCACGAAAGAAAGGAAGGTTGACATGTTCCTTGGAGGATTAACTCAACACCTCCGGAGTGCTCTCTGCATGCTCAACTTTCCAGATTTTCAATCTCTGATAAATAAGGCCCTCATCGAAGAAAGAGAATACAAGCCTGTGCAAGACAACTGACCCGCAAACAATGACAACAAGCGCAAATTTGAGCCAAAGAAGGATGGACAGCCCATACAGAAGGCCCGTACCTCGCAACAAACTCAAGTGGAGTACAAACCCAACTAGCAACGGAATGTGAGCAAGACCACTACTTAAGTCAAGAATGTCGTGACCAGTCCAATACACGAGGAGCCCCAGCGCAACAATGCCTATTTTAGTTTCGGACAGACCGAACATTATGCCAGGCAGTGTCCCAAGAAGTCAAACGTCCCGTTCCAGCCACAAGTCAATCACACGGGTCCATATCATACCCAGCAGATCGTCCAAGGGCAAGTTCATCACCTCTATACAGACGAGGCTCAGGAAAACCCCGAAATTGTCATTGGTATGTTCTCTGTTAATATGTCAGGACCCCGATCCTAAGTCACACCAATCTAGCATGTAACCCATCATATCACTTTGGGGCCTCGCGCACGGTATCCCCACGGGTGCCACCTTACCTGGCCCGGGACCGTTTGCGTATTTTGGCTCACGTATATGATAGTGTCGCTAGCATCCATATGACAGAGAACCCAGGCCGACATGACTAGTTGTAAACAAAAAGTGGCGCTAAATTACAGGGACAGGCATACATGACCCAACAACGAACGTGTCGGTCATCAACGTATGAACCCAAGTCATAGCAAGCTACAAGGACTTAAAGGAACAACGCGTGACATTTCCCTGAAGGGACGGACGCAGGAACGAAGAAGGACACATGCCGGCCAGCCTAAGTGTTCCGAAGCGGTAGCAAGCTACCAAGGCTCACTGGAAGCACTAGGAGGCATTTCCACATAAGATAGGCTACCTAGGGTAAACAACTAGGTGTTGGATCCCACACAGAGCAATACACATTACACGTACGCATAACATGCAAGTATGTGTTGTACAACACCGCATTTCAACATAACTCAACAACTCATATAGATAAAGGCCCAGAAGAGCCATCAAAGCATTTATTACAAGAAGTGGGTCTCATGAACCAACATACAAAGCATACAGGCAACGGAAGCATAAACATGCCTGAGTACAAACATCTGAAAAGCAAGAAGGCTATCAAGCCTGACTATCTACAAGACCCTCCCGAGGGTACAAGATTCTAGATGAGGTAACAAGCTAACCGTCGAAGTCCACGCGGAACTACTACTGAGACTGAGGTCTCTTTGCAAAACATAAATTAAGCAAACATGTGTACAAAGGTACTCAGCAAGACATACATTAGAACTAGCTACATATGCATCATTATAAACAAAGGGGGTTGTGGGGTTTAACTACATCAAGCCAGCTTTGACTCAGTGGCTATCCTGTACTACGACTGCTGGTAACTCTTTTGAGGTGGCGCACACGAGTCCGCATATTCACCAATCAATACACCACTATGGATCCGCTCCCGTCTCCCTATGAGAACGCCATCCATAGCACTCACGCTTATCTTGCGCATTTTATAGTATCCACTTTCACTTGTCTATGAACTGTATAGGCAACCCAGAGGTCCAGTACCGCGGTCGCGGCTATTCGAATAGATCATTTATAACCCTGCAGGGATGTACTTCTTCACACATGTTTCCACCATGCTACTTCTCGAGCTTGCGTTCTATTTCCTCGAAGAGGAAAGGGAGATGCAGCACAGTAGCGTAAGTATTTCCCTCAATTTTTGAGAACCAAGGTATCAATCCTGTAGGAGACCACGCGCGAGTCCCTCGCACCTGCACAAACAAATAAGAACTTCGCAGCCAACGCGATAAGGGGTTGTCAATCCCTTTACGGTCACTTACAAAAGTGAGATCTGATAGAGATGATAGTTTATAGTTTTTGTATTTTTGATTATAAGAACAAAAATTAAAAGCGGAAAAAGTAAAGTAAGTGTAGATTGATATGTTGAGAATAGACCCAGGGGCCATAGTGTTCTCTAGTGGCTTCTCTCATGATAGCGATATTCTACGGCGGGTAAACAAATTACTGTCGAGCAATTGATAGAAAAGCGAATAATTATGAGACTATCTAGGCATGATCATTATATATAGGCATCACGTCCGAGACAAGTAGACTGAAACGATTCTGCATCTACTACTATTACTCCACACATCGACCTCTATCCAGCATGCATCCAGTGTATTGAGTTCATAAGAACGGAGTAACGCCTTAAGCAAGATGACATGATGTAGAGGGATAAACTCAAGCAATATGATATAAACCCCATATTTTTATCCTCGATGGCAACAATACAATACGTGCCTTGCTGCCCCTACTGTCACTGGGAAAGGACACCGCAAGATTGAACCCAAAGCCAAGCACTTCTCCCATAGCAAGAACTATAGATCTAGTAGGCCAAACCAAACCAATAATTCGAAGAGACTTGCAAGGATATTATAATCATACATAAATAGTTCAAAGAAGAACCAAATATTTCTCATAGATAATCTTGATCATAAACCCACAATTCATCGGATCTCGACAAACACACCGCAAAAAGAGATTACATCGAATAGATCTCCTCGAAGACCGAGGATAACTTTGTATTGAGATCCAAAGAGAGAGAAGAAGCCATCTAGATACTAGCTATGGACCCGAAGGTCTATGGTAAACAACTCACAACTCATGGTGAGGCGATGATGATGATGTAGAAGCACTCCGTGGAAGATCCCCCCTCCGGTGGAGCTCCGGAACAGGCCCCAAGATGGGATCTCACGGGAACAAAAGGTTACAGTGGTGGAACTAGGGTTTTCTCTATTGGTCTAATGGTTTCGGGGTACGTAGGCATATATAGGAGGAAGGAGGGCACTGAGGGCCATACGTGGGACCCACGAGGCAAGGGAGCGCGCCCTAGGGGGCGCCCCCACCCTCGTGGGCACCACGTAAACCCTACTCCATGGTTCTAAAGTCTCCCGTGCGTGATTTTCTCCAAAAATATCTCTCCCGAAGGTTTCATTCCGTCTGGACTCCGTTTGATATCCCTTTTCTGTAAAACCCTGAAACAGGCAAAAAACAGCAATCTGGACTGGGTCTTTGGGTTAGTAGGTTAGTCCCAAAAATAATAGAAAAGTGTACGACAAAGCCCATTAAACACCAAAACATCATAAATAATAGCATGGAACAATCAAAAATTAAAGATACGTTGGAGACATATCAAGCATCCCCAAGTTTAATTCATGCTCGTCCTCGAGTAGGTAAATGATAAAAACAGAATTTTTGATGTGGAATGCTCACCAACATAGTTTTTCAATGTAATTCTCTTAATTGTGTCATGAATGTTCAGATCTGAAAGATTCAAGAGAAAAGTCTATATTGACATAAGAAATAATAATACTTCAAGCATACTAACAAAGCAATCATGTCTTCTCAAAATACTATGGCTAAAGAAAGTTGTCCCTACAAAATCATATGGTCTGGCTATGCTCCCTCTTCAACACACAAAATATTCATATCATGCACAACCCCGATTTCAGGCAAGCACTTGCTTTCATACTCTATTCTTTCAAACCTTTCAACTTTCACGTAATACATGAGCATGAGCCATGGACATAGCACTATGGGTGGAATAGAGAGGTGGTTGTGGAGAAGACAAAAAGGAGGGATATAGTCTCACATCGACTAGGCGTATCAACGGGCTATGGAGATGCCCATCAATAGATATCAATGTGAGTGAGTAGGGATTGCCATGCAACGGATGCACTAGAGCTAAAAATGTATGAAAGCTCAACAAAAGAAACTAAGTGGGTGTGCATCCAACTTGCTTGCTCACGAAGACCTAGTGCATTTGAGGAAGCCCATCGTTGGAATATACAAGCCAAGTTTTATAATGAAAATTCCCACTAGTATATGAAAGTGACTAAACATGAGACTCTATATCATGAAGAACATGGTGCTACTTTGAAGCACAAGTGTGGAAAATGATAGTAGCAATTGTCCCTTCTCTCTTTTCTCTCATTTTTTGGAGGGGCTTTCTCTCTCATTTTTTTATTTAGCACCTCTCTATTTTTTTGGGCCATCTCTTTTTTTATTGGCCTATCCTCACATGGGACAATGCTCTAATAATGATGATCATCACACTTTTATTGATTTACAACTCGATATTACAACTCGATACTAGAACAAAGTATGACTCTATATGAATGCCTCCGGCGGTGTACCGGGATATGCAATGAATCAAGAGTGACATGTATGAAAAATTATGCATGGTGGCTTTGCCACAAATACGATGTCAACTACATGATCATGCATGGCAATATGACAATATGAAGCATGTCATATGAACGGAACGGTGGAAAGTTGCATGGCAATATATCTCGGAATGGCTATGGAAATGCCATGGTAGGTAGGTATGGTGGCTGTTTTGAGGAATATATATGGTGGCTGTTTTGAGGAAGGATATATAGTGCGTGTATGGTACCGGCGAAAGTTACGCGATACAAAAGAGGCTAGCAATGGTGGAAGGGTGAGAGTGCGTATAATCCATGGACTCAACATTAGTCATAAAGAACTCATATACTTATTGCAAAAATCTACGAGTCATCAAAACAAAGCAATCAACGCATGCTCCTAGGGGGGAGGTTGGTAGGAGTTAACCATCGCGTGCCCCCGACCTCCACACAAAGGTTGACACTTTACAAATACCTCATGCTCTAACTTCGTCACGTAGCGGTTCACCATACGTGCATGCTACGGGAATCACTAACCTTAACACAAGTATTTCTCAATTTCATAATAACTCCACTAGCATGACTCTAATATCACTATCCCACATATCTCAAAACAATTATCAAGCATCCAACTTCTCATCATATTCAATGCACTTAGAGTGAAAGTTTTTACTACATTGATATTGGATGTCTATCATGCGAAGACTAGTTTTATAGCCTAAGCACATTACCATGCTGTTTTAATAGACTCTATAAAGGATACAAGTGAAGCATGAGAGTTCAACAATTTCTTCAAAATATTATCACCACCGTGCTCTAAAAGATATGAGTGAAGCACTAGAGCAAAAACTATTCAACTCAAAAGATATAAGTGAAGCACATAGAGTGTTCTAACAATTCCTAGGCCATATTTAACTCTCTCAAATAGGTGTGTGCAGCAAGGATAATTGTGGAAAACTAACAAACAAAGACTCAAATTATACAAGACGCTCCAAGCAAAACACATATCATGTGGTGAATAAAAATATAGCTCCGAGTATAGTTACCGATGGATGAAGACGAAAGAGGGGATGCCTTCCCGGGGCATCCCCAAGCTTAGGCTTTTGGTTGTCCTTGAATTTTACCTTGGGGTGCCGTGGGCATCCCCAAGCTTAGGCTCTTGCCACTCTTTGTTCCATAGTCCATCAAAGCAATACTCAAAATTTGAAAACTTCACAACACAAAACATAGAAAAAAATCTCGTGAGCTCCGTTAGTATAAGAAAGAAAACCACTACTCAAAGGTACTGCAATGAATTCATTCTTTGTTTATATTGGTGTTAAACCTACTGTATTCCAACTTCTCTATGGTTCATACTTTCCAATACTACTCATAGATGCATTGAAATAAGCAAACAACACACGAAAAACAGAATCTGTCAAAAACCAAATAGTCTGTAGTAATCTGCAGGTTTCGCGTACTTCTGTAACTCCAAAAAATTCAAACTAAATTTGTAAATGTGAGGAATTTGTCTATTAATCATCTGCAAAAAGAATCAGCTAAATTGCATGCTCCATTAAAATCTGGTGACCATTCTAGAGAGCGCTAATGATTCTGTTTTTCACATCAAGATCGCATAAACTTCACACAAGTCTTCCCAAAGGTTCTACTTGGCACAAACACTAAACAAAACACCAAACCACATCTAAACAGAAGCTAGATGAAATATTTATTCCTAAACAGAAGAAAAAATATATTAAATTGGGTTTCCTCCCAACAAGCGCTATCGTTTTACGCCCCTAGCTAGGCACGATACATAGATAGATCTAGGGAATGCCATAATGATACGATATGTCGCGAAAGCTCATCTCATATTCCCTACGTTCAGCAGCAAGTTTCCTTTGTGGCAAGAAAAAGTAATCAAAAGGGCTAAATTTAATGGGACAAAAGTCCCCCACATCAATCTCAGGAGGAATAGGTTCCTCTTTTGGCCCCTTGTAGTGGACAACCAATTCATCATTATAGGCGTTCTTTTGGCAGAAGGTCATAAGCCTTCGCTCAAGGGAGAAGCCTAACCCATTGTTTTGAATAGCAAAATCATCATTCATCTCAGAAATTCTATCAATCAAGACATCGGTAGGAACCTTTTTTCTAAGGTTTTCATTAAAAGCAACATGATCAGGAGATCGCAATCGCATTATGTCTTCTTGATTGAATAAGATAGCATCTATGGGAGGTCGACCGGAATCTACCCCGTAATGAGCAAATATTTCTTTGGCCTCTTTCATGATAAATCTAAATTCATGACCCAAAAGATAGTAGCTGCACGCTTAACAGAAGAATGCTCAATATTGGAAAACACCAAAAATATTCTCTGAATACAGGGATGCATATGAATAAATTGTCTTTCAATTTCAACTATAAGCATAGATACAGCATCCGAAAGGATACTAGTTCTGTGAAGAATAGAGCCACCCATAGTGGGCAAAGCACTGGCACAAGTAAAGAAGTCTTGAAGAACTCCTTTTCCAATGATATTACCACTACCAATCCAGCACTTCTTAATATGTAAAGTGGCAGTTTCATCCGGAGGGTCAACATAGACGTTTCCCTCGACATTACTACCCTTCTCGATAAAATCATCCCCCATCTCAGACATGAGGGCAAGCAAGCAAGCAACACACACAAGCAAAGAAGAGGCAAGCGAACGATAAACACACGGCAGAAGAAGGGCAAATAAAACAGCAAGGGTGAAGTGGGGGAGATGAAAACGAGAGGCAAAAATGTAATGCGAAGGATAAGGGTTTGTGATAGGTACTTGGTATATGACATTTGCGTAAGCCTCCCCGGCAACGGCGCCAAAAATTCTTCTTGCTACTTCTCGAGAATGCGTTGTATTCCCTCGAAGAGGAAAGGGAGATGCAACAAAGTAGCGTAAGTATTTCCCTCAGTTTTTGAGAACCAAGGTATCAATCCAGTAGGAGACCACGCGCGAGTCCCTCGCACCTGCACAAACAAATAAGAACTTCACAGCCAACGCAATAAGGGGTTGTCAATCCCTTTACGGTCACTTATGAAAGTGAGATCTGATAGAGATGATAGTTTATATTTTTGGTATTTTTGATTATAAGAACAGAAAGTAAAAGCGGAAAAAGTAAAGTAAGTGTAGATTGATATATTGAGAATAGACCCGGGGGCCATAGTGTTCTCTAGTGGCTTCTCTCATGATAGCGATATTCTACGGCGGGTAAACAAATTACTGTCGAGCAATTGATAGAAAAGCGAATAATTATGAGACTATCTAGGCATGATCATTATATATAGGCATCATGTCCGAGACAAGTAGACTGAAACGATTCTGCATCTACTACTATTACTCCACACATCAATCGCTATACAACATGCATCTAATGTATTTAGTTCATAAGAACAGAGTAACACCTTAAGAAAGATGACATGATGTAGAGGGATAAACTCAAGCAATATGATATAAACCCCATCTTTTTATCCTCGATAGCAGCAATACAATACGTGCCTTGCTGCCCCTACTGTCACTAGGAAAGGACACCGCAAGATTGAACCCAAAGCCAAGCACTTCTCCCATTGCAAGAACTATAGATCTAGTAGGCCAAACCAAACCAATAATTCGAAGAGACTTGCAAGGATATTATAATCATACATAAAGAGTTCAGAGAAGAACCAAATATTTCTCATAGATAATCTTGATCATAAACCCACAATTCATCGGATCTCGACAAACACACCGCAAAAAGAGATTACATCGAATTGATCTCCTCGAATACCGAGGAGAACTTTGTATTGAGATCCAAAGAGAGAGAACAAGCCATCTAGATACTAGCTATGGACCCGAAGGTCTGTGGTAAACTACTCACAACTCATGGTGAGGCGATGATGATGATGTAGAAGCACTCCGTGGAAGATCCCCCCTTCGGCGGAGCTCTGGTATAGCCCCGAAGATGGGATCTCACGGGAACAGAAGGTTACGTTGGTGGAACTAGGGTTTTCTCTGTTGTTCTGATGGTTTCGTGGTACGTAGGCATATATAGGAAGGAGGGCACCGAGGGCCATACGTGGGACCCACGAGGCAGGGGGCGCGCCCTAGGGGGGCGCCCCCCACCCTCGTGGGCACCACATAAACCCTACTCCGTGGTTCTCAAGTCTCCTGTGCGGGATTTTCTCCAAAAATATCTCCCCCGAAGGTTTCATTCCGTTTGGACTTCGTTTGATATCCCTTTTGTGTAAAACCCTGAAACAGGCAAAAACAACAATATGGACTGGGCCTTTCGGTTAGTCGGTTAGTCCCAAAAATAATAGAAAAGTGTATGACAAAGCCCATTAAACATCCAAAACATCATAAATAATAGCATGGAACAATCAAAAATTATTGATACGTTGGAGACATATCACACCACTTAGCGTCTGCACACGACATCTGCTCGACAGACTTCAAGCGAAAGCCGACGTGGGTGTAGACCATGACCTGACTAACCACAAAAGTCCCTAGTCCAGGTTTATCGCCTATTCAGGTTCCATCCGAAGGGAGTCCGGCCGAGGTTTCCACTTACGGCCCCGAATGATGTGTGCAGGGTTCCCGAGGCACCAAGCGGGCATCCCGGTACACCGTACCACATGCCTACCGCATCAC
Source organism: Secale cereale (assembly GCA_902687465.1). NCBI lineage: Eukaryota > Viridiplantae > Streptophyta > Magnoliopsida > Poales > Poaceae > Secale > Secale cereale. Next base: position 215,268,105 of record LR738715.1, read on the forward strand.
AGCCCACCCTTCAGGTCAGCGCTGCGCACGGCCTCCAGCATACTACAAACACCAGAAACTACTTGCAACTCCTGGACAAAGGACAAGGGGGGTTAATAAGTCAAGCGGGGTCATATTTCAGGGCCCAACGTGTGGTAGTAGTTGTTCGTGGATCACAAACACAGAACTCAGTTCCTGAGGACGGCTTCAATGAGACAACGCACCATGTACTCCTACATGGCCTCTCACCGCTACCTTTACCTAATCGTGTTCACACGCTTAGCTCTCAATAGTATAACATGTTCACCACATTCTGATTCATCCCCGATAAATCAGACCTGACTCAACTGTAAGCAGTAGCAGGCATGACAAACAAGCATGAATGAGTAGGCACATCAGGGCTCAAACAACTCCTACTCATGCTAGTGGGTTTCATCTATTTACTATGGCAATGACAGGTCATGCAGAGGAAAGGGGTTCAACTAGCGCAGCATGTAACAGTTGAATCGTGGTTGTCCTAATGTAGTAAAAGAGAGCAGGAGCGAGAGAGTGGGATTGTATCGGAATGAACAAGGGGATTCTGCTTGCCTGGTACATCTGAAGATAGTATAACTCTTCATCAGTGTCATCGAACTCATCGTCGGAGCTACGTCCACTGAGAGGGGACAACACCGGCAAATAGGGAAATAACACAATCAATGCAATGCAACAATATGATGCATGAATATGACATGGCAATATGATGTGATTTGAGCTAATGCAGCTAGCAATGATTTAAACAAAGTTGGTTTGAACCCAAGGTTCAAATTCAAAATCCATATGTGGTTATTTAAATGTCATTTAATTTATTTGACCTGATCAGCAGGTTTAACTTGTTCAAGCATGCATGAAAATGCCATAAACAGATTCTTTATATTTTTCTGATCATTTTTCATATATAAATTATTTCATTCTGAGTTATAGATTATTTTCTATGATTTTCTGAAGTTTATAACATTTTCTAGAATTTTTTGGTTATTTAAAACAATCTAAATCTATAAAATCCTTTATTGCATCAACGTTACGTCACTGTGATGTCAGCGGGTCAACTAGGCGGCCAGGGTCAAACCTGAGATGTGGATCCCATCAGTCAGTGGCTCATCTAACTAACCCAATAAATTTGTGCTAATTTAATCCTAACTAAAAAGTGTCAGCGGGGGTGGCCCACATGTCAGTGACACAGGGGAGGTCAAACCCCTGGTCAACGAGTCAAACTCGTCGGCGGTTAGCCCCCGACGACGAGCCGAGACGGCGGAGGTCGTCGGAAATGCTCCTCCGGCGTCCAAAACAGCGGCGAAGAGCATCTACGCGGAGCTGGTGAACGCGCGCATCCAACAGATGAGGCGGCTGGGCGAGGGGATGCCGAATATGGCACCGACGACAGGACTCGGCTGCGGCGAGACTATGAGCTTGAACGTGGTGAGGCTGTATGGCATGAGGAGGTCAGAGGAGGGGCTCTACGGCGGTACTCCAGGAGCACGACGGTGCGACGTGATTGAGTAGAAGAGCTCGGGAGCGCTAGGCTCGCCTGCCATGGTGATGGCCGGAGCTCGGTGCTCGTGGGGACGGCAACTACGGCACAAGCGAGAGATTTGGGCATGGGGGAAAAGATCAGTAGCTCACGGCGATCTCACAGAGACGCTCAGAGTCCTCGGGGAGGCTTCTGCAGTGGCGAATCGTCAGCGGTGGCCGTCGGATGCAGAGGACGAGGACGACGTAGAGGAGCAAGAGGAAAGCGAGCAGAGGGAGATGGCTCAATGCGGACGGCAACGGTGAAGTCATCCGCATCGTCGACGTGTCTCGGGAGGCAGCCAGATAGCTGCTGCGTGGCGCACGGCGAGCGAGCGCGCGTTGGGAAAACGCCCGCGTCCTCCTAGCGCGGTGGAGAAGATGACTGGCAGCTGGGCTGCATAGTAGCGGGCCGCTTAGGTGGGCTGGCCTCTCTGGTGGGCTTCACAGGTGAGGCCAGGTAAAGTCTGTTCCTTGTTCCCTTTTCTATTTCCATTTTTCTGTTTTATTTAAAACTTTGCCACTGTTTGTAAATTCACAAGAGTTCAAAACAATGCCAAACTTTCTGTAAACATTTATGTGGCTTCACTGGACTTCTCCAAATGCACACAAATATTTCACAGACATTTAGAAATATATTCTATATATTAAGAATGTAAATCCAAATTCAAAAACAATATGAATTGATTCAGAAATCCAAAATGTAATGTAAAAACGTGCAACACCTCTAGTTACTGTTTCTAGAATTTTCCAAAAATGATGAACATTTTTCGAAGCCATTTGGGTTCACTGAAAATTATTTTAGTTGAACCTATTGAATTCCTTTTGATGCTAGGGTTTGAACATCCCCCATTTCAAGTTCATTGGAAAAATTAAACATGATGCACACACCAATGGCTAGCCTAGAGCATACCAAACTAGGGATGTGACATAATAGCATACCCGCAATAATTTTATTCGACTCTAGGGCTTCCCACTCTTTTGTTTCTCAAAGTTTCGTTGCCCAAAACAAATTTCCTTGCTCGCTTTTGGAGAAAAGTATGTTGGTTCAGTCCCCGGGATCTGTGCTCAAAAGCAGTTTGGTCTGCCGGAATTTGGAAATTGATATTAAGGGGGTCTGATTTCCAACCGCTTTGATAGTCATCGAGTCTGCCAAGTTGGATGTTATTTTGGGAATGAACTGGTTGACTCAATATCAAGTATGCATAAACTCTGTGACTCGAGAAGTCACCTTGACAAATGAGGAAGGGCAGACTATAAAATTCTATGCTCGCAGAAGTATACCCAAGAAAGAAATGGTCTTCACCGCTGTGGCGAACGAGTTGTGATTAATTCATGTGGTCAGTGAGTTTCCTGATGTATTCCCAGAAGAATTGCCAGGCATGCCACTGGACCGAGAGCTTGAGTTTGCAATTGATCTTGTGCCTGGAACTGCACAGTTGTACAAAAAGTATTATCGGATGCCTTCCTCCGAACTCATGGACTTAAAGAAGCCGTTGGATAAAATGTTACAGAAAGGATATATCTGCCCCAGTTCATCACCATGGGGATCACCTGCAATATTTGTAGACAATAAAGACGGTGGTCCCATGATGTGCGTTGACTACCGTCAGTTGAACGATGCCACAATCAAGAAAAAATACCCGCTACCAAGGATTGATGACTTGTTCGATAAGCTAAGTGGTGCAAAAGTATTTTCCATGGTTGATTTAAGGACCGGGTATCATCAACTAAAAATCAAGAAGGAAGATATTCCTAAGACCGCATTCACTACTCAGTACGGTCTCTATGAATATACAGTGATGTCCTTCAGTCTCACAAATTCCCCTGCCTTTTTCATGAATATGATGAATAAGGTATTCATGGAATTCTTGGACAAGTTTGTGGTGGTTTTCATCGATGATATTCTCATTTACTCAAAGAGTAACGAAGAACACGCGGAACACCTCCGAGCAGTCTTAGATAGACTCCGTGGCCATCAACTGTATGCAAAATTCAGCAAGTGTGAGTTTTGGCTCAAACACGTCAGATTTCTGGGGCATGTTATTTCAACGGAAGGTATCACAGTGGATCATAGAAAGTGAAAGATGTGCTTGATTGGGAAGCACCCACGACCGTATCTCAAGTCTGGAGTTTCCTTGGATTAGCCGGATACTACCGTCGGTTCATCGAAGGATTCTCCAAAATTGCCAAGCCAATGACAAAACTTCTCACAAAAGACAAGAAGTTTGAATGGACTGAAGATTGCGAGCAGAGCTTTAACGAGCTAAAAACCAGATTGACATCAGCACCGGTCTTGACTCCCCCAGACATTCACCGCAGCTTTGATGTGTATTGCGACGCATCCAGACAGGGCATTGGGTGCGTACTTATGCAAGACAGCAAGGTGGTAGCTTACACATCTCGCCAGATACGACCTCATGAAGGAAACTATCCTACACATGATTTGGAACTAGCCGCTTTTGTGCACTCTCTAAAGATTTGGAGACATTACCTCATTGGAAAGAGATGTCAAATATTTACCGACCACAAGAGTCTCAAATATACATTCACCCAGCCAGACTTAACCTTCAACAACGATGATGGCTCAAGTTGGTCAAAGACTATGATTTGGAAATATATTACCATCCGGAAAAGGCCAACGTAGTTGCTAATGCCCTCAGTCGCAAGCCTGCCAATTTGAATGCCATGATGGAGTCTTTGCTTTCAGAACTCCAGCAGGAGATCGCACATCTCAACTTGGTAATTATAAATGCCGGCCTGGCGAATATTTTCACTAGTAGAAAAGAGGGCATTGGTCCAGCCGATTAGCCCCGGTTCAATCTAGAACCGGGACCAATGGGGGTACTGGACCCGGTTCGTTAGCCCAGGGGGACGGCCGGGCCACGTGGGCCATTGGTCCCGGTTCGTTTGGACCTTTTGGTCCCGGTTGGAGCGAAAAACCGGGACCAATTGCTCTTTGTCCTGGCCCACCACCATTGGTCCCGGTTAGTGATATGAACCGGGACCAAAGGCAACCCTTTAGCCCCGTTTCATAGCACCAACCGGGACCAATGAGGTGCCTATATATAACCCCTCACTCAAGAGCAGAGCTCACTGCTCTGTTTTTTTTTCTGGCCTAGGAGGAGAGGGGTTAGTGGTGCTCTAGCTCACCTCCTATGCACACAACGTGTTCGGTGGAATGCCCGAGCCACACTAGTTAAGCTTTTCTCCTCTCGAAGCTCTATTTTCTTCGAGATTTGTCTCGGTTTAGCGGTCCGTCACGTCCCGTCCCCGTCTTCGCCGCCGTCGATCGCCCCCGCCGATCTCGTCACCGGCACCACCGTGGTGAGCCTCTTGTTATGTCCATGTTTTTCTTACTTTTATTATTGCTTTAGATAGATGCATGTTTGTCTAATTTTCTTACGTTTATTATTGCTTGTTATTATATAGTGCGATGGTTTTGATATCCGCTCACGTGGGCCCTCGTCCGGTCTACGATTCGGATGTGGTATATTATCTTTAATTTATAACTATTTGTTTTAGTGCTTATGATAGTTATGCCGACCAACCTGACATGCATAGATGTTTTATTATGTCTAGGAGGTAGTTGAACCGGAAATTCCAACCGACCCTCTTGTGGAGAGGTTAAATTTAGTTGAAGAGGAAAACATTTCGTTAAAGAAAAAATTGGAAAAAATGGAGGAGGAGAAGATGGAATTGGAGTTGCATGTTGCGGAAGTTATCGATGATCACAAGATCAAGATGGACCCTATTGTCGAGAGGTTAAATTTAGTTGAAGAAGAAAACAAATTCTTGAAGGAAAAAATAAAAAAAATTGTGGACGAGAAGATGATATTGGAGTTGCATGTTGCGGATGTCGTCGATGATCACAAGATCAAGATGGATGCAATGCGGTTGAAGATTAAAAAGATTAGAAAATTTGCCATTCATACTGAGGCTTGGTATCATTATGCCGTTGGATCAATTGTTACCTTGGTTACGATTATGATAGCATTTGTTTTCGCATTGAAATGTTTTACATAGTTTCGATGTGTATGGAGAGCTATATGTTGTTAGATGAGAACTATATATGTATGTACTTTGGTTTTAATGTGATGATGAACTTTTATCCATTTGGTCACTTAATTATCTATTTATGATGTTCTGTAATGGTTTTTGACACACTTAATTATATATAAATGCACGCAGATGAACCGCCAATGGATGTACGGTGACAGACACACCTCCGAGTACATTAAGGGCATGCATGAGTTTCTAAATGCGGCAGAGGCAAACAAGCAGAATGGTTTTATGTGTTGTCCATGCACTAAATGTGTGAATACGATGTCTTACTCTAACCGGAAAATCCTTCACTCCCACCTGCTTTACAAGGGTTTCATGCCACACTATAATGTTTGGACGAGGCACGGAGAAATAGGGGTTATGATGGAAGACGACGAAGAAGAAGAGTACGATGACAACTATGTGCCCCCTGAATACGATGATGCTGCAATGGGGGGAGCTGGTGAAGATCAAGAGGAACCAGACGATGTGCCCAATGATGCTGCAACGGGTGAAGCTGCTGAAGATCAAGAGGAACCAAATGATGATCTTCGCCGGGTCATTGTCGATGCAAGGACACAATGCGAAAGTCAAAAGGAGAAGCTGAAGTTCGATCGCATGTTAGAGGATCACAAAAAAGGGTTGTACCCCAATTGCGAAGATGGCAACACAAAGCTCGGTACCGTACTGGAATTGCTGCAGTGGAAGGCAGAGAATGCTGTGGCTGACAAAGGATTTGAGAAGCTACTGAAAATATTGAAGAAGAAGCTTCCGAAGGATAACGAATTGCCCGACAGTACATACGCAGCAAAGAAGGTCGTATGCCCTCTAGGATTGGAGGTGCAGAAGATACATGCATGCCCTAATGACTGCATCCTCTACCGCGGTGCATACAACGATCTGAACGCATGCCCGGTATGCAGTGCATTGCGGTATAAGATCAGACGAGATGACCCTGATGATGTTGATGGCGAGCCCGCCAGGAAGAGGGTTCCTGCGAAGGTGATGTGGTATGCTCATATAATACCACGGTTGAAACGTTTGTTTAGAAACAGAGAGCATGCCAAGTTGATGCGATGGCACAGTGAGGACCGTAAGAAAGACGGGAAGTTGAGAGCACCCGCTGACGGGTCGCAATGGAGAAAAATCAAGAGAAAGTACTGGGAGGAGTTTGCAAAGGACACAAGGAACGTATGGTTTGCTTTAAGCGCGGATGGCATTAATCCTTTCGGGGAGCAAAGCAGCAATCACAGCACCTGGCTCGTGACTCTATGTATGTATAACCTTCCTCCTTGGATGTGCATGAAGCGGAAGTTCATTATGATGCCAGTTCTCATCCAAGGCCCTAAGCAACCCGGCAACAACATTGATGTGTACCTAAGGCCATTAGTTGAAGAACTTTTACAGCTGTGGAATGGAAACGGTGTACGTGCGTGGGATGAGCACAAACAGGAGGAATTTGACCTAAAGGCGTTGCTATTCGTGACCATCAACGATTGGCCCGCTCTCAGTAACCTTTCAGGACAGACAAACAAAGGATACCACGCATGCACGCACTGTTTAGATGACACTGAAAGTATATACCTGGACAAGTGCAGGAAGAATGTGTACCTGGGCCATCGTCGATTTCTTCCGACCAACCATCAATGTCGAAAGAAAGGCAAGCATTTCAAAGGCGAGGCAGATCACCGGAAGAAGCCCGCCATGCGTACCGGTGATCACATACTTGCTATGGTCAATGATTTACACGTAATCTTTGGAAAGGGCCCCGGCGCACTAGCTGTTCCGAATGACGATGAGGGACACGCACCCATGTGGAAGAAGAAATCTATATTTTGGGACCTACCCTACTGGAAATACCTAGAGGTCCGCTCTTCAATCGACGTGATGCACGTGACGAAGAACCTTTGCGTGAACCTGCTAGGCTTCTTGGGCGTGTATGGAAAGACAAAAGATACAACTGAGGCACGGGAGGACCTGCAACGTTTGCACAAAAAGACGGCATCCCTCCGAAGCAGTATGAAGGTCCTGCCAGCTATGCTCTTACGAAAGAAGAGAAATAAATCTTCTTTGAATGCCTTCTCAGTATGAAGGTCCCGACTGGCTTCTCGTCGAATATAAAGGGAATAATAAATATGGCAGAGAAAAAGTTCCAGAACCTAAAGTCTCATGACTGCCATGTGATTATGACGCAACTGCTTCCGGTTGCATTGAGGGGGCTTCTACCGGAAAACGTCCGATTAGCCATTGTGAAGCTATGTGCATTCCTCAATGCAATCTCTCAGAAGGTGATCGATCCAGAAATCGTACCAAGGCTAAGGAGTGATGTGGCGCAATGTCTTGTCAGTTTCGAGCTTGTGTTCCCACCATCCTTCTTCAATATCATGACACACGTCCTAGTTCATCTAGTCGATGAGATTGTCATTCTGGGGCCCGTATTTCTACATAATATGTTCCCCATTGAGAGGTTCATGGGAGTCCTAAAGAAATATGTCCGTAACCACGCAAGGCCAGAAGGAAGCATCTCCATGGGCCATCAAACAGAGGATGTCATCGGGTTTTGTGTTGACTTCATTCCTGGCCTTAATAAGATAGGTCTCCCTAAATCGCGGTACGAGGGGAGATTGACTGGAAAAGGCATGCTTGGAAGGGACTCAATAATATGCAGGGACGGATATTCTTGGTATCAAGCACACTACACAGTTCTACAGAACTCTACATTGGTGACCCCGTATGTCGATGAACACAAGAACAGTCTGCGCTCCAAACACCCGGAGCAGTGCGACGACTGGATTACACGTGAACACATCAGGACTTTCAGCAGTTGGTTGGAAACACGTCTCAGAGGTGACAACACTGTTTGTGATGAGTTGTACTTGTTGTCCAGGGGACCATCTTCGACTGTATTGATTTACAAAGGATACGAGATAAATGGGAATACATTTTACACGATTGTCCAAGATCAAAAGAGCACCAACCAAAACAGCGGTGTCCGCTTTGATGCAACAACCGAGAGGGGAAAGGACACATATTATGGTTACATAGTGGACATATGGGAACTTGACTACGGACATGATTTTAAGGTCCCTTTGTTTAAGTGTAAATGGGTCAATCTGTCTGGAGGCGGGGTACAGGTAGACCCACAGTA